>JAOWBW010000008.1:2336320-2935481 GCA_026119855.1 Campanula takesimana | reverse complement strand
GTAGTGGATTTGACCGCTTCTAGGTTTCTGCTTGTGGGTCTCACCGGGGAGGCCATGTATCTTGGGGAGAGGGTGGTTCGTCAGCACAGGGCTGCTGCGTTACCGTGGGCTCCTTATGACCCTCCTCGGGATATGCTCCGTCCCGCGAGGTTGGCGACTTTCTTGCTCCCACTCCGACAGAGCATTACAGAGGAGTGACGACTATGCCGGTTACGTGCGGACACGGCTGATCAGCCCTCAGGCTCGGGCTCGGATGCTATCGGGAGAGGGATCGAGCTCGGCCCGGTATGTTGGTCGGAGTCGGCCTTTGGTTGACATGCCCCTTCGCTCGGTAGCGTGAGAGTGAGGAGGGGCGGCCGGGAGGTGGAGCTTAGCTTGGAGCCGACTGATGCCGATCTTGTTGAGGAGACATTCATTCCTCCGCCCGACGCTGGGGTACGGCTTTGTGCTTTGTATTAGTCATGTTTGCACACATCTATTTCTTTCTGCATTGAATCATTTGCCTTGGCTTCCCTTTCAGGTGACTCGGAGGCATATATCCGTTCAGCTCGGCGGGAGAATGTGTTGATGCGCTTACTGAGGGAGGCGTACCATTCATGTACTTGTCAGAGGGACGACGTTGTGTCACCCCAGCGTCGTGAGCGGTCTCCGAACGGCGCGAGCTCTTCTCACATTGCTGGTCGAGCGGTCCGGGGACGGAGTTCGGGTGCCGGTAGCTCTCGGGCTTTAGCGCGGCGTGGAGACACCACGGAGGAAGATTCTGATTAGGCGGGGTCCATCTTTATTTCCTACACTGTTAGCTAGTAGAGAGCAGAGGGATATGTATGTATAGAACCAATGTATAAAATGCATGTATGTATATCATGTTTCTAAATATAAATTTATTGTGGGAGCCTACTTGTGCAAACTAGTTATTTTACAAATGTTCCTAATTTTATACAATGCATGAGCCACGGAAGGGGGTAGGTACGTAGTTGCATGGATCCGTCACGGAGTGGGAGGAAACAAATTGATTTCTGCATGGAGCGATGTTGGCCGCCTGGCCATGGCAAGGCGCGGAGGAAAGTTGGCCGCCTGGCCATGGCAAGATCTGGAGCAATGTTGGCCGCGTGGCCTAGGACGAAGTTGGCCGCCTGGCCACGGACAATATCGGCCGCGGGGCCAAGGGAATATGTGGCCGCGTGGCCAAATCCTGCGCCGCCTCCGGTTTTCCTTTTCCTGGCAAGAATCAGGAGTTATG
Organism: Campanula takesimana; assembly: GCA_026119855.1. Taxonomy (NCBI): domain Eukaryota; kingdom Viridiplantae; phylum Streptophyta; class Magnoliopsida; order Asterales; family Campanulaceae; genus Campanula; species Campanula takesimana. Next base: position 2,934,241 of record JAOWBW010000008.1, on the reverse strand, counting down.
TAGTATTTAATGGGAGTTGTGTCCTATTCAACTTCGTACCAGCAGCACCTTTGATCAATTTTGAGTTCCAATCATCAACTTGCTCTCCTTTTGTCATGGATCACAATGCAAGGCTTTCTAGACTTGAAAAAGGAGCTTTCATAACATCTTTGGAGAAGTGGGTTGCCAAGATCTCCGGTCCTTGTCGTAGGAAATTTGAGAAGCGCTATGGGATCAAATGTCTTTGGTCATTCTTGCACATGAACTCCAACACTAACCTCTTGCAAGCTTGCGGGAAGTTTGAACGACACTCTTCACGTTTTCAACTTTTCTTTAATGAGATGGTACCCACTTATGAAGACATCAAGGCGCTTTGCGGTTGTGAAGGGAAGGGTACACTTGCATTGCCCTTTGATTTTATTTCTTTGCATGACAAGTTGATAGCCTTTGGTGTGCCCGCAGATGACCTGGTAGGTATGCTAGAGGTGGCTACGTCGACCTTTCTTGGATGCCAAGGCACTTTATGGATGCGGATGTGACCTCGGACCGTTCTTTGGACCATCTTGCCTTGTGTTTATTTGCTTCTATTCTTTTCCTTCGAAGTCGGATGTGCTAGTGAGGGATGTTTGACCATGGTGAATACGGCTCGTTCGGGACATGACATTGTACCGGCCATCCTTGGGGAGCTCATTTGTGGGATTCCTCATCTTGCGGCTTATGGCAGGATGCCGTGCGGCAGTGATAGACTTTTGACCATGTGGTTGCAAGAAAGGCTCCGAGTGAACAAGCCAGCGGTTTCTTCGGCGGTGACCCCATGGATGCACCGTATTAGAGGTATGGAGGAGAGTTCGAGGGCATGACTCTCAAGGGTTGGGAGAGGTACTTGGCGGAGATGGTGACCGATGACATCAAGTGGGTGGTGCCCCATTGGCACATTAATTCTGTAAGGGAGAAACAAGTCGGACTGCACATGATTAAACTTCCGTCATTTTCTGGGACCACTTTCTACTACCCTGCTAGAGTACTCCGTCAATACGGTCTAGTGCAAACCATCCCCGAGGGTTGGGACGAGGAGAGGACCCGTTTTCCTTTCGGCATACTTCATTTGGATGATAGCGCTTCGGTTCTCCTTTCTCAAATGTGGGGCGAGGCCGATTTTGGCCATAGGACTCTCATCACACGCTCCAACAACACCTACCTATCACGAGAGTATCTGGATTGGTTTATGGAGAGACTTGGGCAAACGGAGCAGACTCTAGAGACCCTAAGGGGCACTATTTTGGCATCCTGTGCTCCTAGTTGTTCGTTGAGGATGAAGGAGGCGATGGCTAATGAGAGGAAGAGGAGTCAGAGCATGGCTAATGGAGATGGAGCGGGACTTCAAGAAGAGAAAGGATGGAGAGACTCCTAGTGTCAAAGCAAAAGGGGTTAGCGAATTTGAGAGGAGGTTTTGTGAGAACCCTAACAAGAAGAAGGTTCGCCGTGGTCAAAGCAAGAAGAAAGGACCGAAGGCACGAGTGGCACTAAAGAGTAGTTCCGAGGATCCTTCCATAGTCGTTGCAAACACATTGTTTTAATTAGTTTACTTTTGTTTTAGTTTCAATCTCAGAATAGGTTATTTATTCAAAAAGTATGTCAAGCTTAGACTCATCAAATAAGTGTTAACATGCAATGACTATGGAAATAAAAGTTTTTGCTTTCAGAAAATACAACTCCTATCTTTATTGCTTAACAGGATTTGGATGTTTATTTGTTTTTAGACCGCACCTTTTGAAAGGCTGCCTACGTTCCCCTTTTACAAATAGGACTAAGGGGCTCAGGTCTCCGTAGTTCACTCCAGTCAGACTAGAATGATTTTAAAGAAAGGGAAGATAGAAGGGGAATGCTCTAACTTTTGCCTAGACCGCCCTTGCGGGTTTTCGATCTAGCGAGCTTTGTACGCACCCTTATTTTGCATAGACCGCCCTTTCCGGGTTTTCAGTCTATCGGGCTTCTCTTGCGTAGTAAACATTTTTTTTTTTTTTTTTTTTTTTAAGAGGGGGAGTCTAGTCATAGTAGCGTCTGAGCTTGCTGAGGTTGACTGGTTCCTTGAACGGGTTGCCATCCAAATCTGCCATTCTGACCGCTCCTCCGGAGAAGATCTTCTGTACTACAAACGGCCCTACCCAAGTGGGGGCCCATTTCCGAGGGGGTTGAATTTGTTGGGTAAGCGTGCTTTGAGCACCAAGTCTCCTTCCTTTATGTCAACAGGCTTGACCTTTTTATTGAAGGCTTTTGTCGTTCTCCTTTGATAGGCCCGGATGTGTTCCATGGCCTTCAATCTGCGTTCGTCGAGTGTCGCCAACTGATCATAGCGACTACGAAGCCATTCTACCTCATTCACTTGGTTCTCGAGCAAGATCCTCAAAGATGGCACCTCCAACTCAATAGGGAGCACTGCCTCCATGCCGTATGTCAAAGCGTAAGGGGTCTCTCTAGTAGCGGTGCGGACTGACGTTCTGTACCCCCAAAGTGCTAATGGTAACTTCTCGGGCCAATCCCGCCCTTGCGAAGCCATCTTGCGAATTATCTGCTCTATCGTCTTGTTGGCCGCCTCAACTGCGCCGTTAGTCTGTGGATAGTATGGGGAAGATTTCTTTCGTTCGATCTTGAATTCTACAAGCAAGCGAGCACACTCGGCTTCGAAATGACTGCCATTATCTGATATAATGAGGTTAGGAACCCCATACCGACACATAATGTTCTCTTTGATAAACTGCGCTACCTTCTTGGAATTCAGCACCTTGTAAGACTGAGCTTCGACCCACTTTGTGAAGTAGTCGACCGCGACGAGGACGAATTCATGACCATTACTACGGCCGGTGAGATCTTCCCAATAATGTCTATACCCCACGTGGCGAATGGCCAAGGCGTGGTGGAACTATACAATTCGTGTGGGGGGCTGTGGTTGAGGTTGGAGCATACTTGGCACTTGTGACACCGTCGAACCCATTGAATACAGTCTGTCTCCATGGTAATCCAATAATAGCCCAGCCGAGTGATCTTCTGTCTAAGCATCCTTGCATTCATGTGGGGTCCGCACAACCCGTTGTGTACTTCTTCCATTATTGCTTCAGCTTTCTTGTGGTCGACACATAAGAGCAACAGACCATCGTAATGCCTCTTGTACAAAGTATCGTCTAACAGCACAAACTGCCCCGCCAACCTTTTGAGTGCTTGCAGACTCTTGGCCTTCACATCTCCGTCAAAGGACATCTCTCCGTGCTTAAGGAATTTGTAGATTTGGGCGTACCATTGATCTCCGTTTACCTCGGCATTGATCTGGATTTCACAGCAATAGGCGGGGTTCTCTCTTCGCCCTACCCTGAATGGTTTCACGGACCTTCCTTCTGGAATTTCAACTAAGGAGGCCAATGTAGCTAGAGCATCCGCGAACCTATTTCTGTCTCGCGGCAGGAAGTGGAAGGTAACCCTTTGAACTGTGCTATCAACTCATCCATGTAACCTTGGTACCGCTGCAGGCAAGGATCAATAGTTTTCCATTTCTTCACCGTTTGGTTAATAATCAAAGCAGAGTCTCCATACACTTCTAACTCTTTCACGTTGCGTTCTAGGGCGGCCTCCAATCCGGCTATACACGCCTCATACTCGGCGGCGTTGTTGGTTGCTGAAAAGTTCAGCTTGATGGCTATGGGAGTGTGCTCATCTTTGGGATCAATAAGTAGGAGTCCGACTCCATTCCCTCGTTTGTTTGCAGCTCCGTCAAAGAATAATTGCCACCTTTCTGCGACCTCAATTGCGAAAATGTCGTCGTCCGGGAACTCGGGGTCGGGTCCTCTTGTCTCGGTGCTTGGAGAGTCTGCGAGCTGATCAGCCATTGCCCTCCCCTTGATTGCTTTCCTTGGTACATAAGTAATGTCGAACTCTCCCCAGAACACTGACCATTTAGTGAGTCTCATAGACAGGGAGGGTTTATCAAACAGGTACTTGATAGGATCCATTTTCGAGACTAGTAAGATCGGATGGGATACCATGTAGTGCTTAAGCTTCGTCACCACCCATACTAGGCCTACGCAGGTCTTCTCGAGCGCGGAGTAATTGAGCTCGCTACCTTGTAACTTTCGGCTGACAAAGTACACTGCATTCTCAATCCGGGAATCCTTGGCTTCTTGCGCTAATATAGCTCCGACGGCGGTGTCTGTCACAGTTAAGTATAGTAGCAACGGCTTCTCCTTATGCGGCGGGCGCAGGATTGGGGTATTCACCAAATATTGTTTGATCCTTTCGAAGGCTATCTGGCAGTCATGATCCCACTCCACACTGGCTGTTTTCTTCATTAACTTGAAAATTGGTTCGCAGATGGTGGTCAGCTGATTGATAAACGACTGATGTATTGTAGGCGTCCCATGAATCCTTTTATCTCCCTCTCGGTACGGGGTGGCTTCATCTCCAGGATGGCTTGAATCTTCCTTGGGTCGGCTTCGATCCCATTCTCGGTGACCATGTAACCTAATACTTTCCCTCTACGAACTCCAAAGGTGCATTTCACCGGGTTCAAACGCATGGCATGCTCTCTCAACCTGTTGAAGAATTTTCTGAGATCTATCAAGTGTTGACCCCCAGACCCTTTTGAATGTATAATCATGTCATCCACGTACACCTCAATCTCCTTGTGGATCATATCGTGGAATAAAGTCGTAACTGCCCGTTGGTAGGTAGCCCCAGCGTTCCTCAGCCCAAATGGCATGACAGTATAGCAAAAAGTCCCCCATGGGGTGGTGAAAGCTGTTTTTTCTTGGTCCTCCCCGGCTATCTTGATTTGGTTATAGCCGGCAAACCCATCCACAAACGACTTGACCTCATAGTGGGCGGTCGCATCCACCAACATGTCGATATTTGGCAAGGGGAAGTCATCCTTTGGTGTAGCTTTGTTGAGATCCTGAAAATCCACACATACTCTGACTTTATCGTTGGATTTCTTGACAGTCACCAGATTTGATAACCAAGTTGGATATTCGATCACCCTGATGAAACCCACACGGAGTAGCTTCTCAATCTCTTCCTTCACTTGCAAAGACCATTTCGGCTTAATGCGGCGTAGCTTCTGCTTGACTGGCTTAGCGTCTGGTGCTGTCGGGATTCTGTGCTCTACGATCGAGTTGTCGAGCCCTGGCATGTCCTTATAAGACCATGCAAACACATCCACATATTCTTTGAGTAGCTCAATCAGTGCTTCCCTTTCAGCTCCGCTGAAGAAACTCCCAATCTGCGTTTCCTTAGCCAATTTCACGCATGTTAACACCTCATCGGCAGCTTGGGCTCGAGATTCTTTTTGATTAATAACCTGTTCTGAGATCTCTTTAATGTATTCATCATTTAATGTGTCTGTGTCTGCCTCTTCTAATGAATCGTTACTAACTAAGTGTATATCATTAGTTTGATTATTAGCCAATTTATCAGTTAAAAGAGTGTCTATGGAGGGATACTCGGAAAGGTCGAGGGTTTCATTCATGGCAAAAGGGAAAATAGCGTTTGCAACAAGATCATAGTCTTCAGACGTAAGGTCGTCAGACTTAGAGGAAGACTCAAATTCAAAATGTAAAACACTAGACTCTGGGGACGGGGATTTTGGGTGAGTGACAGGAGATGCTGCAGGAGTGGCGACAGGAGAAGGAGTAAGCCCCAGTGTCCCATCATAAATTACGGAGTAGCTATAGGTCCCCCAATGATGCACCAATTCTTGAGCTTGTCCTCTATGGGCACCACCAATGTCCTTGGGTCCACCTCATCTTCAGAATCGTCTCCAATGACGGCAACCATGTCTTCGTGCAGCCCAGATTACCCAGATGTTGAAGCAGATATTGACCGTCCCACGTCTCAGTCAAACTTGGAGTTTCTGCGGCTTCTATTGCTGGCTTGTCAAGGGTTGCGGCTTCAAGTTGATCTGCCAAGTCATCTGCAACCTTGGTGGAGTACTCATACCTGATGGTTCTAACTCTGCCCGTGGCTTTATCATATTCAATGTAAGTCAGCTTCATGTTGGACCGATCGAATTCCACATCTCTGAAAATCTCGAACCCTTTCTGCAACTTTCCGGTGTGGTCAATCCATGGCTCTGCGAACTCAAAACACGAAAACTCCTTGCCTTCCCTGACGAAGTAGCTATTCAGGGACAGGTGGTATGGCCGCATTTCAGGCTTTTTGTAGGGAAGCTTCATCTTTTTAAGCAAATCCATCCTTTGTTGCTCCATCTTGTCTTCAAGAGTAAGGGTGTATCCTAGACCGAACAACCTCGATGATCAACCTCTTCAACCAATTCTGTGGGGCCTTGCAAGTTCTTACCTAGCCCCAGCCCCGGTATGAAGCCCATATTACGCAGTATCTTGACAACAGGTGCCACTTTATCCGTCGTTTTGGTGAGGTCGATGGTGCAGATCTGTGCTTGAGCGACTATTTCAAAGCCGTTGAAGAGTCGGCTCTCTTCCCCATGCTGAATCTGTAAGACAGGAACGCCCTTGGTGTCCGTCCCTTGGGCAGTTACGAGATCGCTGTAGATGATGGTCACTTCATTACCAGATTGAAACTTCACACACTGGTGCAGGGAAGATGGGACAGCGCCCGACTGATGTAACCATGGCCGGCCGAGGAGGAGTGAGAAGGTTGCGGGGATGTCAATGACGTGGAAATCGGTCGGCAGGATCTTTGTTCCGATGGTAATGGGCAAGGTGACTTCGCCTATCACGGCGCGGCATGTAGAGTCATAAGCTTCGATGGTTTGCTTGGATGGGCGTAAATCAACACCATGAACGCCAACCACATCCATCATCCTTGAAGGCAGGATATTAATAGCAGAACCATTGTCAATGAATACACGGGGAATCTTCTTGCCATTTACTTCGACAGTGATGTATAAAGGCTCATTATGATCAACTCCGAACACTGGCTTGTCTAGCTCCGAGAAAGTGATGATGTTTCCATAGTGGATATTACCAATCATGTGGGTGACGTCCTCCGGGGTAATAGTGGATGGTACCATGGTGGCGGCGAGGTTTTGCTCGAGCATGAGGCGATGGGCTAGGGAGGAGGTGAGTAGGGACCATAGTGAAATATGGGCTTGGGTTTGTTTGAGTTGAGTGAGGATAGGGTCTTCTTTGTCTAGGTCGGCTTGCTCGGGTTCCTTCCCAAAGACTTTCTTTGCACCCCTCGGGTCGGATTGGTACACTTGACCGGATCTTGTAAGTAGACAAACTTCTGCACGTAGCTCCTCCAAAGACAATGGCGAGTCATGACAAGGGGGCGAAACTTCGATCTTTTCGGCCTCCTCGAAGATTTTGGCCCAAGAAAGAGGTTGAGAGGGTTTGGGACTCTCTTCCTCTAGGGATTCGACTTCACTCACTAGTTCTTCTAAGGACAACAAGTAGCAAGAAGATTCTTTATTATTAGTCATTGAAATACAACCCATCTCATCACAGTCCGCCACAACAGGCTCGGCCGGATCAGTGATCTCACTAAGTTCTACCATAAGTACATTGCTAGCTACATAATCTCTAGGGTCTTCGATGACTCCCTTGTGGATGAGCTCTTACACGGCCTTCTTGAGTTCAAAGCATTCTTCGGTAGTGTGACCGGTGCACTTGTGGTAGTGGCAAAACTTCGACAAATCGCAACCAAGGCGGGGAAGATGTCCTTCTAGTGGTTCGAGCATTTCTAACGTTACCAATGCCATGAAGATATCCACCATCGTGAGCCCTATCTTGTCAAAGGCATCCATGAGCTCTAGGATACTAATCTCGCATGTTTTCACCATATTCACCCCACCCCCATTGTTAGGAAGAGGGTTATTCACCACATTAGGACCCTTCGGCTTCTCAATCTTCTTGTCATTGATCAACCCTTGTACTACACGCTTCAATTGAATACAACCATCCGTTGTGTGCCCGATGTGCTTGTGATACTTGCAGAACTTGGAGGCTTCCAAATCGGTTCTTGGGTAGGCGGGTTGGTAATTCTCTAAAGGCTTGATAAGACCTCTCTTGACTAACACGTCAAAGACTTTCCCCATGGGCATTCCAAATCTTCAAAGTGCTCCCTCTCTTTTTGCGGCGGGGCCCCATTCCTTGTTACGGCTTGAACATCTAACGGGACCTCTTTCTGGACCATATTCACTTGGCCGACGGCCTCCTTTCCACCCTAGGAGGCGCAGGCGCAGTAGGAGCCTTGTAGCGGAAGGAGTTGTTGTTGTTGGTCTTTGGACTTTCCTTTGGTGGCACAATCCCAGTGAACCCTGCTTCGTACCTTACTCCGGCATCAACCATTTCCCGCAAATCAGGGAAGTAACCATTACCTATAGCTGCTTTCATCTCCGGTAGCAAGCACTTGTAGAAAATCTGTTTCTGTTCCTTCGCTTTTGGTGGGTATTGGACCTCGCACAACCGATGATTCCACCTCTTGTAAAAATCATAAATAGCCTCGCCGGGCTTTTGCATAGTGTTCTCAAGGTCGGTTCGATTCACATGCCAATCTAAGTTAGCTTGATACTTCTCATAGAAAATGGCACAGATTTGATCCCACGTTTGCCTCTCGCTTGGTTCTAGCCCCAAGAACCAACGCAGAGCTATACCATCCAAAGTGCTATGAAACACGCGAGCCATTTGTTCGTTGGTGCAGTCACGAGCCCTCATGGCCAACACATAACTATCCAAATGAGTCTTAGGACACGAGTCACCATGAAACATTGCCACCTTAGGCATCTTGAAATCCTTGGGGAGAGCCCCTACTTGGCTAGGGTTGATTGTCTTGGTAGTCGGTGCACTTTGCTTATCCACGGTCTCGATCAACTTCCGCATTTGCTCTTGCATGGCCATAACCACAGGGTGATTGGAGATGTCGGGGATAGTTTCTGACAGAATGACGGGAGGAGTAGTGGAAGCAGTAGCAGCGGCCATCCCAATACTCAGAGGCAACGAGGGTGCGGGTAGTTTGGTAGCGGAGAGGTAGCCACCGAGCAGTTCAGGGGAAGGTTCATAGACAGCCTTGTTCTTGCTCATGGTAGTGAAACCTTGTTGGGTGTAGAGAGAAGGAGGTGGAACATTGCGGTAGCTTGGGAATGGGAAGGCAGTAGCATTGGTGTTGGGGGGATAGTTGGTATTGACCTCTTCATCCTCGACATAAATGAAATTCTCTCCATCGGGCACCAGTTTAGTCCCCTTTGTTGAATGTGACCCTTCAACTGTTGGTTCTGATCTTCCAACATCTTGTTGCTTTCCTCGAGATTCCTGATCTTGGCTTCGAGACCGGCGAGGAAGTTCTGGAGGCTTGGGGGAATACCATTGAGAGTAGCCTCGGTGTTGAGCTCGGCGGCACTGGCAGGAGGAGCAGAGGCTGAAGCTGAAGCGGGAGTTGACATTGCTGATGACGAGACTGAGAACGTGGACGGAGTAGAAGCTTCACGTTGTAGTCGACCACCCGAACGGATCCAAACTCGCTTTGCTGAAAGGTTGAAGGGCAATGGAGCTTTAGGAGAGGGGGAAGGCTCATGCAAAGTATATTTTAATTTATAAAAACATACATTATTTACATCCTAATTGGTTGGAAGGGGTACCCCTTTTTCGCAACTAGTTAGAAGACTACGATCAGTGGAGGCCATCATTACGTCTATAGACCCCTCGTTTTTCACCTGCATTGCACACCCCCAAACGGACAATTTGGGCGAGGGTCCTATAGGGCAAGCGGCTTCCACCAACCATCGGATCCTACGACTAACCCTTCCTTAAAGGCATTTAACGTGACGTTTATGTTACATCCTACGCAAGTTAATGATGAGCGGAGATCTTGACAATAAACACTCATCTCACCATGGCACGTCCCTTGTAGGGAAATCACTTTTTGTGCACTTTCTCTCAAAGATCTCGATCCATCATTGACTTGGGGATGACTCGACATAGACAGCACGTTAATTGACTATTAAGAAAAGCTAGCCAAACCAACCGGTTAAAACCTAGGTGTGACACCTATACTAGTGTGGGTTGACACGGGTTAGGTAAAAGGTTCCCACCGTATACGGTGAGTGGAATAGACGAGTGACTCGAAAGAGTGCGGCAGTAGCACACAAATTCCTGCACATCGAATACTCCGGGTAATGGGGACCTGTGCAGTGCTGACACGGACTAGTGGTAGTGTGTGGCAAGAAACTAATTCTTTTTAAGGGGAAAAGAGAGAATTTTTAATGTTAGAATGATGCTATGCAATGAAATGCAGGAGAAGGAAAATAATGTACAAGGGAGCATAGCAGAGTTTTGTTTGACCCTAATACTAAGACGAAGATAACAAGGGTACATGGTACAAGGTACAAGATACAAGTATTAACATGGCGGAGTGCGCGGGTGCATGTGTAAAGATGGCAAGTGCGTGCATGTGTAAACATGGCAGGTGTGTGCATGTGTAAACATGGCAGGTGTGTGCATGTGTAAACATGGCGAGTGTGTGAGGTGCATGTGTAAACATGGCAAGTGTGTATAGGGTGCATGTGTAAACATGGCAAGTGTGTGCAGGGTGCATGTGTAAACATGGCAAGTGTGTGCAAGATGCATGTGTAAACATGGCAAGTGTGTGCAGGGTGCATGTGTAAACATGGCAAGTGTGTGCAGGGTGCATGTGTAAATATGGCAAGTGTGTGCATGTGTAAACATGGCAAGCATCATGATGTGCACGAAAGTTAGACCCACTAAGTTTGAAAAAGTTTCAAAGCAGTCCCCAGCGGAGTCGCCACTGTGAATACCCCTTTCCGATGAAGCGACGCATGGGAAGTATCTTGTGATTATTTTTAATTTACAAAGGGAATATTCTTAACGACATTAAAATTATGAGAGTCCCCACGCCGTTTTAATTAAAGCCAAAACATTGAAAAAAGCATGTTTAATGGGTTCGGGGGTCAAATTACAACAAGAGAAGAATATTGGACGTTATCACTCCTATTGCCCGAATTGATCGGTCTTTCTATCATGATGAATGTGTTAGTAGTGTGTTAGTGATTTAGACCGGATCCGAAGATTGCCTACGTTCCTCTCAATGTGAGAAGCTCAGGTCAGCGTAGTTCGCAGAGAATTAGAATAGGCAGAAGAATCGGGATCATGCATAATGAAGGGGGAATTACCTAAAGATTAGGGTTTAGAAGTAGTTCCTAGATCATTCTTGGGTTGATGAACCCTAGATCATCATCGGCTATGAAATAACATGTAATTATGAAGATCGCAACCCTAAATATAGCATAAATAAGGTTTTAATCTATGAACACGAAGAACATGCGAAGAACATATATGAACATATTAATAAACATGCAAAGCATATGAAGAAACTATGAATAAACATGTACGAACATGAATATAAAAGATCTACATTAAGAATAATGCAAGAACATGAAGAAAAAGTTAGAAAACTTACCTATGTTGGCAAGAAATAAACCTTGGATCTTCTTGAGTGTTTGAATGTTAATTAGAGAGCAAAATAGTGTTTAAGAACTCCAAAATTCGTACTTAGAGCTCTCCAAAATCGGACCCCAAAACCAATGGAATGAAGTGGTTTATATAGTAAACTGATGGGAGGATCTGATGGTCCAGATCATCCAGCGCAAGGTTGGCTGCCTGGCCATGGTTGAAGCCGGTGACAAGAGTGGCCGCGTGGCCAAGATCAACGCGGAGCAAGGTTGGCCGCGTGGCCAAGTCTGCAGGCTGACTTGATTCTTAAGCTAGGGTTTCTGCATGGTTTTAAGGAAACTATTTGCTACCTAATTTGATAGATTTTGCTATAAATGAGATATTTTGGGAATCCGGGACAAGTCTTTGCAAGGTTTCTAATTCCTATAAAGTCCTTGTATTTTTGGGAAAGTCCTAATAAACTCATTTTCAGGTCGGGTACTAACAGCTGTGTACCCTCAACATCTACCTCATCCTCCTCCTGTATTCCATAAGAAATCCAGATCAAAGCTTGCCAATCTCCCATCAAACTTTGATCCATTCAAATACACACCTCCATACTACATTACCTTCTCAGACTTCAACCAATTCTCTGCCACCCTCGTCAAATAACTCAAAACTGTCCTTCTCAGAAAGCTTGATGATGTGTCTGAATTCATTATCAAAAGAGGTGTCAATCCAACTCCACTATCTCCTGAACAGCCAACCCAAACATCTTTCCTACCTCCTCCTCCCAGCAGTTCTCTCATTCCTACCATACCATCCCAGACATCCATCTACTCCTACTTCACATCTCCACCACCTAGCCAACCTGCCAGATCCACCAAAAAAAGACCTGCCTCCCTCTACAAAGACTATTCTATGGGGGTCTCTCTCTCTGAAGATACCATGACTCCTCAAAAGTTGCAGGCCTGGATTGGTGGAAGACTTTTGAATCACCAACCTGTTCTCACCAAAGCTCAACACATAGCCGAACAAGACCAGAATTTTTCTTATAACTATATGATAGGTCTAGATTGGAACAATGAGTGGTACTACAGGCAACATGAACCAGCAAGGGAAGTTGCTCTCCTACAAGAACTTGAAGCTGTAAAGAGAGTCCAGCATGCCAAACTTGGGTTAGAATAATTTGGTTTGTTTTATTTTGCCCTGAAAAGCTATTTAGTACCATTCTTCATCTTTTTTAGTAATTCCCTTTTAGTACCTATCTGTTTGTATTAACATGGTTTGTATGCCAAGAGATTTAATCAAGAAGAATTCTTCTTCATTGGTATTTCTATCCTTTAGCATACTTTGTGTACGTACAAATTCAAAACCATTATTTATCTACCAAAAAAGGGGAAATTGTTAGTACCTCACTATGTTTAATCAAAAATTGATCATAGTAAAGATGTTTTGATAAATAAATAATCAAACTCAGTTGATTACGTGATGTATACAAAGACCTGAGCACAGGCAACCCAAGACAAAGTTCAATAAGCTAACAGTCAAATCATTACAAGATCTACCTATCATCAATACATCAAACAAACTGAAGAACCATCGTTTATAGATCCTTATACACTCAAATAAATTATCAAGATGTAAATTACAAACAAGCTTCAACAGAAAATGCCTCAAAAGCCCAACAGCTAAGACACACTATTTGAACAGCTAAGCCTGATCTTGGCCAACAGCTTTCTCTGCCACATCAAATCTTTGATATACGATTATTCCAAATAAAAGAACATTCTCCCAATCATTGGAATAACTCATATTGAAGCTTGAATCAAGTCTGCATAGCCTTTTCCTCAAATGACAACTTGCATCCAATGGAGTAATAAACATGTCAGTCAACTTGACTAAACCCAGTCAAGATAAACCATTACTCCTCTGCACCTTTGTCCCTCAAATGGCTATTTCTACATCTCTGTCCCGCAACGGCTATATGCCATCCCTTATATAAAGGAGCATACTGGCATGTTGTCAAGTAACCTTTACACAACCCTTATAAACCCTCGCATTCATTTACTCACACTCTCTGCCAATTTCTGCAGTTTTGACTATTTGCATAAAATACCTGCAAATATTGTGCCTTCTTGCACCCAGTTACAACCCTCACCAAGCCAGCTAACAACCAAGCTACTTTTCTGTAAACACACTTGTGATTTTTCTTTTTCTTTTCTTATTTCGCTTTGAAAGAAGCAATCTTAATTGAAGTGTCAATTAAGTAGAGGGGGTTCTAGGAACTTGCCTTATCAATTCTTGTAACTCTTAGTGAAGAAAATATTATAGTGAATTGATCTCATTGTTATCAATAGTGGGGGTGGAAGTAAGAGAAGGGTTTTACCTCTGAACCACTTTAAAATTACTGTGTACACTTCTGTCCATACACTTACACACACACTGCACATTGTCCTTTTATTCATTACTTATTTATATTCCGCTGCATAATTTTTTTTTATTTATTATTTTTCAACAGCTAACCCAAGTGTTAGCTGTCCAAGTTTTAATCAATCTGTTCATTAAGTTAACAGGGCCTTTCAATGAGGAAGCATAAATAAATGAATAAATAATTTAAAAATAATATTGACAATAAAAAATATTTCAATTGACATAAAAAGCAGTATTACAAGTTTCACGTCTGGATGAATAAGTCACTAAACCAATGTTCTGACATTCTAAAATAATTTAACTTAACTACAACCCACAAAATGATGCAAAAACCAAAAAAAAATCCTCAACTTTCTCTTTTGTTGGATTGCTATACTTCTTATCCATTCTCACCACGTACCTACAAATTAAGATCATGAAATATCAGATCGTAATCATCAAGAAATCATTATATTTGAGTTTTGACATAAAACCGCTATGCGTGATAGATGTATTAGCTATAGAACCACATAGAAAGGAAACATGAGTATTGGGAACTAAAAAAATAACATTGATACAGAAAAAACATGAAACTAGAGGGCTACTGATGTAATGAGATGTTGCAGCGTAATTAAAATAAGAGTAACCGGATAACAATTAACCGAACCAACAAATTAATTGACCCAATTCAAATCCACGAATTAGGGTTTGGCAAGAAAAACACCAAGATGATGAGATTCTTGAATAAACGAAGGAATCCACCTTCACGAAGGAATCCACCTTCAACAAGCTAAAAAGCTTCAAGGAATTAACCTCACAATTGCAAAGAAATCAATTAAATAATCAATATCAACTCTCTAATTCGGATTACAATATGAGGCCTATTTTATAGTGCCCATAAAACTTGAAAAATAAATTAAAACCTTCTAAAATTACTCCTAACCTATATAGTAACCTAATAGGACTTAAAAACTGTAAAATCTCCTCAAAATCTATCCTAGAAACCTCTAAAATTATCCTACTAAAAATAATGACGAAAATAATAATTAAAATACTAATTACAACCTAACTAATAATAAAATACAAATATAATTATAATAGTTATTATAATGATATTCCCGGTTTGCATCATTCACCCCGTCTTCAAAAGAACTCGTCCACGAGTTCATTCTGGAAATTTGAAGTCGCGATGCAATGGCCGAAATACTCCTGGTCCGGGCGGGTGTTTACTGGGTGCAGACGGATCTTACAATCTGGACCAATCGGGGCACAACTTTGGTCAGGCTGGGCACGGTCGTGCTTCACATTTAGCACGGTCGTGCTAAACAGTTCGACTTCTGCCTTTTTGTCGCCCAAATCGTGCACGATCGAGGCTTGTTTTTTGCACGGCCGAGCTTGTATAGATCCGGTCGGATCTTGAATACTGTCCGGGCGGATCTGCGTGAAGAAACCCACTGCTTCTTCCTTCGTTGCTTGGAAACCGCCAATCACGAGGTGTGGTTCTTCTCCCTGTTTTCCGTTGAAATTGACTATCATGATTTGTCGTTCCTCTGTCTCCGCGTTGAAGGTTTCATTCACACCATCTTTATAACGCCCATCCTTAATCTCGTTAAATATTTGACTTATTTGTTAAATTCTTGAATAGCATAAATATATGCTATTTTATTTGAGTTAATTATTTAATTACTTTAGAAAATTAAGGTGGTTAAATGTCAAAGTTGAAAGTTTAGGGGCCTTTTTGTCAAAGTTAGAAATTGAGGGGCCAAAGGGAAATTTTGAAACTTGAATGTATATAAAGTGTTGCTTCTTCTCAGAGAAGCATTTTTCTCTCAAGTCTTCTCGTTGCTTCCTCTGTTCCATAGAAGGGAGTCCAGTTTTACCCTATTCTCGACTCCTCGAGCTTAATTATCCCTCCGTTCGTGATTCTGGTCCCGGATAAATATTCGTGGCGTTGAATAGAGCGTTCCAGACCGATCAGAAATTAATTTGGGTCAACTTGATTTTTGACTAGGTAAGTTATTGACTCCCCCTTACTTGTAATAACATGTATATATGTTATTCCCGATACTTATTCTTGTTAAAATTGTGTTTTGAGTAATTTTTGTGATACTTGTAAATTTGGGACAAAGAGATTATACATATACTGGAAATAAGGTTGAATGAAAATATGTTAATTGCACTTGTTAAGTTCCTGGGTATTATGGTCAAAGGATTAGTAGGAAAAATTATACTCCTATTCATGAGACGGTAAAATAGTAACTTGATTTAAATATTATTAGAAAAATTGTACCATTATTTGTGGTACGGGGAAATGAATGGAAGTATCCCTAGATGGGTATATTAGTATAAAATAAAATTGTACTTATACTTTTGGGGACGGTGAAATATTAAATTGGAATAGTAGGAAATTGTCCTATTATTTATGGGACGGTAAAAGAAATGAATTGAGCCTGAAATAATGTTTTGGGTATTGCTTAAGAGTTAATAAAAGTTACTCCTACATTTGGGACGGAGAATTTATAAGTATAAAAGTCTCTGTTGAAATAAGAAAGTATAATTGAAATGAGTGATTTAAGCTTGTTATTATACTCCTGGGTTTGATAATATATTGATAAAAATTATACTCCTACGCTTGGAACGGAAAATTATTTAACCTGGGAAAGAATTCGGATTTTGGCATTTTTGGGCCTTGGGCGACCGCCCATTTTGGGCTGGGCGACCGCCCATCTATCTGAAGTATTTTGTTCTTGGAAAGCCTGATTTTGGGCGACCGCCCACACCATTTTGTGCGGCCGCCCATATGTCCTGAAAATTGTAAAACTTGTTCAATGATTGTATAAGTTGGAAATAACCCTTGTTAAGGCATATAGCCTTAAGATAAGATGTCCTAGCATATGTTGTGACACCTTAAGGGTATCAGAAGTGAGTCTTGAACATGATTACTCATTAAATTAAAATGAGAACTTAAGTATAAGAGTAACAACTCTTTTATATGTCTTGAAAGTGCTATGAACAAGCACTTATGTGTTATGCTTGTCTTGAAGCCAATGATTGTGCACTTTAGGGGCATTAAAACAATGACTTGAGATTGAATATCCTATGTAGGGGATTAAGAACTCGTAAGTATGAGTTGTCTAGCTCATTTACTTAATTTGAACTCGAAGTATTCTTGGTCTAGGTTTAGGGTACTACCCTAGATGGCCTAGATGAGTGTTGTAGAACACTCTAGTACTGAAAATAGTCCCTTTGTGAACAAATGAAATGTGGACTTGAATCATAATTAAATGATAACTTGGATATAAGAGTAGTAACTCTTTTATATGTCTTGAAGTTAATGGTTGTGTACTTTAGGGGCACCAATTAATGAATTGAGCTTGAATGTCCTAAGAAAAGGATTTGAAAATAATTCGTGAAAGATGTATAATTCATCTTCTTAGCTTGAACTCGAAGTATAAGATGTTTAACTCTTGTACATGTTTAACCATCCAAAGAAATGGATTGAGAACTTGAATATAAGATGATAAAATCTTGTATATGTCTTGAATGTCCTGAATGTCTTGAATGTCTTAAGTTGAGACAGTAACTTGAAGTATAAGACCATAAAATCTTGTACATGACTTGAACATCCAAATAATTGGATTAAGACTTGAATATAAGATTATAAAATCTTGTACGTGCCTTGACACCAATATAGGTGTATGGTAATAAACTTGAAAGAGTCGTGATGTGTATATGCAAATCTTGCATATATTTACTTGATAGAATGTGGCTTCTTGATTGATTGGTACATGGTATGAATAACCAAAGGATTGGGTTATGGAACTAGATAGAGAATGATTAACTCTACTACATACTTGAATTTGATACGTGTGTATTGTAAGTGTTATGAACAAACACTAAAGTTCTAGTGATTGGTTTTAATCGTGTATATACTCAATGAAGTATATAAAGAATAAAGAAGATATCTTGTCTTGGAATTGGGTTCCTAAAGAAAATAGGGACTAGTGTAATATGAAGATAATTCATATAATCGTGAATACTATGATTTAAGTTAATAAGAATAACTACAGAACACAATATGTGTTGAGAAAATGTATTCGATTATTAACGATACATATACGTGAAGTATGACTGTGTCTAGGTACAATGTGACCTATTCTACTACGTGTTTAGAGTCTAATGTATTGGGCTCTACTTGTTAGTAAGGGTATCGTGATAGGCACTTTAATGTGTTAAACGTGATATGAATATGTACGTGCAAACTTGGCATGTGACTAAGTGATATACCCTACTACGTGATTGAGGTCTGTTATTAATAGACCCTAACTTGGATTGATCGTGTTATATGGACACTTACGTGCCATAGTTGAACTTGATTGGTATTCGCAATAATTGAGTAAGTGTACTTATATTCTCGTGAGCACATGATACATAATTACATGGTGAATATTCTCGTGAGCACATGATACATGATTACATGGTGCATAAAGAGTAGTCCACTAATAAGGGACTGAGTTCTGTTCTCGTAGTTCAAGTAAACATCTACTTGTGCATTCTTGGTGAGTCCAGCTGGTTCTCCTTGCTTGTTCGAAAATATATAGGTTCACGCTTGTCGCGAGAGCTGGGGTTTAAGTGACAATCGGGTCCCTATGTATTTCCGCCCGACCCCTTACTACTGGCCATAGTAAGGGCATAGCTTCACTGGTTAGAGCAAGAAGCCTGACCTAAGTGAATGCGACTGTACTGAACACCATGTGGATCTTGTTCTTGTGGAGGACACTGGTTACCAGGTCTTCTTATATACTGTTCTCCTGTCCTGTTCACCACGTGGATCTTGTTCTTGTGGATGACACTGGTTACCAGGTCTTCTTATATACCGCACAGCAGTTCCTGTTCTTGTTCTTGGTTGTCCTCAGCTAGAAAAGCATCGACAACAAATGGTATTCTTGGGAGGAATAAGGAAGGATTCAGGTACAATGCGTGATAGGCCTATGTGCATCTTGTGAGCTGGTCTAGCCTCTCGCACTACTTGATTACTTGTTACCTGATCATATCTTGAGCTTGATTACTTGTTGAGTTGGCTTAGCCTCTCCTATACTTGTTACTTGATGATACTTGATATATGTTTAGTTGAGTATCTACTTGTATTGCATGATAACATGACATATAGTTGCATGTTAATAACTTACTGAGATTTATCTCACCCTTTATTTGTTTAATTGTTCCCCCCCCCCAGGAAAGCAGGGGATAGTACGCAGTGAGGCTCGACTTAGCTGGGAATTTACTCAGCAGGATATTCTTGTTTGAAGTTAGTGTCCTTTTATATTTTGGTAAGGACGATCTTGTATGAGTTAATAAACTCTGGGCTTGTATTGGGGTAGTATTTGTTGTCCCTAGACAGTTCTTGATGCCAGCTTATTTGCTAGGCATGTCTTCCGCTGTATGTAACCTTGTTTGGTTTTAATTTTCTTGGTCTAGAACTCGTTGTGAGCTATATTAGCTCCCTACTCTTGAGTATATATATCATGTCAGTTTTGTTTTTAACAGGTATTGTTCCTGTTTCCCATTAGTTTCTTGTTTCTTGTTAGTTACGCGCACCAGGTTCGAGGTTCTATTAGGGAATCCTGGGACTTGGGGCGTGTAGTGTGGTATCAGAGCTATGGTTTAGCTCTAAGCCTGGATAGGGTCTATGGCCTAGGTTGGGTTAGTCTTGGGTGTGTTTTCGACGTCGAGTGCTTCGTTACTTGTTGTTATACTAGGCATAGGACTGGTGTTGATAGTGTTGATCCAATTGGATTAGATGGTTTGAGAATCGAGAGCGCGAGTCTTTAAAGGCTTAGGCGTATCTATCTTGTCTAGTGGACATTGTTTCGTGCTATATATGCATGCTTGTCCTTATCTCGTGAATTGCGTGGAAGTGTATTCTCTAGTAAGAGACTACGTGTTGATATTGTTATTAGTAAGAGCTTGATAAAGTGTGGGTGATAACACCCTATACGTTCTATGTTGACTGGGTCGTGTCACCGATATGGGACATTGATGTGATATGTGTTATGGCTTGGCTCTTACGTGTTATGGCTTGGCTTTCTATGTGTTAGGCCAATCTTGTTTACCATAATAGATGGTAATTAATTCTCTGCTAGTATGCTTGACTACATATGTGAGCATGATAGATTTATGCATATCATTCATATTTTGCATTGAAAGTCTAGAAAGGGTTCTTGAGATTGTACTGGGTATTTAACTTATGTGATTGACAATGGAATTTCTATACCAAATCAGATGGATACACCATTCTTGATGAGAAACTTGGGTTATCTTGAGTTGTTACAGTGCGAATACAGTGCTGACATCTGGATTAATGTTCTTGACCTCGATTGAGTTAAACGAGTTGAAGATTCAACTTGAGAAATTTCTTGATAGAGGATAAATCTATTTTGAAGTGAGTATCTGTGTTGACCTATAAGTGGAAACAACCAAGGTACGTGTGTTCTTGAGATTTCGTGGTCTTGTTAGAGATTCATGAATGAATTTCGAGGGCAGCTCTATCGTTAATTATTTGACACTGAGAGCTACATCTTTCGATGGATTTTCTCGATGGATTGATATACGTGAAGTCAGTTTTGAATATTGAAACGATGGATGACCACAACTCAGTATTTGAGATTGCCTAGTGGATTTGACTAGTATTACAGTGATCTAGAGGATATGACCAGTTCTATTATTTTAGTGGATATGTCAGGTTTCACCAATATAGTGGATTGACTAATCGAGTCTGTTTGACTTTATGTGTTTTGATGTTATAATTGATACATCTAAATTGCATAGAATATTTGTGAGTATCTGTGCATAGTCGTGATGTTCTTGAGTTCTATTTGCTGATTATATATGTTATAATCTGGATCAGTAAAATTCGAGGACGAATTTTCTTTAAGGTGTGGAGGATATAACGCTCATCCTTAATCTCGTTAAATATTTGACTTATTTGTTAAATTCTTGAATAGCATAAATATATGCTATTTTATTTGAGTTAATTATTTAATTACTTTAGAAAATTAAGGTGGTTAAATGTCAAAGTTGAAAGTTTAAGGGCCTTTTTGTCAAAGTTAGAACTTGAGGGGCCAAAGGGAAATTTTTGAAACTTGAATGTATATAAAGTGTTGCTTCTTCTCAGAGAAGCATTTTTCTCTCAAGTCTTCTCGTTGCTTCCTCTGTTCCATAGAAGGGAGTCCAGTTTTACCCTATTCTCGACTCCTCGAGCTTAATTATCCCTCCGTTCGTGATTCTGGTCCCGGATAAATATTCGTGGCGTTGAATAGAGCGTTCCAGACCGATCAGAAATTAATTTGGGTCAACTTGATTTTTGACTAGGTAAGTTATTGACTCCCCCTTACTTGTAATAACATGTATATATGTTATTCCCGATACTTATTCTTGTTAAAATTGTGTTTTGAGTAATTTTTGTGATACTTGTAAATTTGGGACAAAGGGAGTATACATATACTGGAAATAAGGTTGAATGAAAATATGTTAATTGCACTTGTTAAGTTCCTGGGTATTATGGTCAAAGGATTAGTAGGAAAAATTATACTCCTATTCGTAAGACGGTAAAATAGTAACTTGATTTAAATATTATTAGAAAAATTGTACCATTATTTGTGGTACGGGGAAATGAATGGAAGTATCCCTAGATGGGTATAGTAGTATAAAATAAAATTGTACTTATACTTTTGGGGACGGTGAAATATTAAATTGGAATAGTAGGAAATTGTCCTATTATTTATGGGACGGTAAAAGAAATGAATTGAGCCTGAAATAATGTTTTGGGTATTGCTTAAGAGTTAATAAAAGTTACTCCTACATTTGGGACGGAGAATTTATAAGTATAAAAGTCTCTGTTGAAATAAGAAAGTATAATTGAAATGAGTGATTTAAGCTTGTTATTATACTCCTGGGTTTGATAATATATTGATAAAAATTATACTCCTACGCTTGGAACGGAAAATTATTTAACCTGGAAAGAATTCGGATTTTGGCATTTTTGGGCCTTGGGCGACTGCCCATTTTGGGCTGGGCGACCGCCCATCTATCTGAAGTATTTTGTTCTTGGAAAGCCTGATTTTGGGCGACCGCCCACACCATTTTGTGCGGCCGCCCATATGTCCTGAAAATTGTAAAACTTGTTCAATGATTGTATAAGTTGGAAATAACCCTTGTTAAGGCATATAGCCTTAAGATAAGATGTCCTAGCATATGTTGTAACACCTTAAGGGTATCAGAAGTGAGTCTTGAACATGATTACTCATTAAATTAAAATGAGAACTTAAGTATAAGAGTAACAACTCTTTTATATGTCTTGAAAGTGCTATGAACAAGCACTTATGTGTTATGCTTGTCTTGAAGCCAATGATTGTGCACCTTAGGGGCATTAAAACAATGACTTGAGATTGAATATCCTATGTAGGGGATTAAGAACTCGTAAGTATGAGTTGTCTAGCTCATTTACTTAATTTGAACTCGAAGTATTCTTGGTCTAGGTTTAGGGTACTACCCTAGATGGCCTAGATGAGTGTTGTAGAACACTCTAGTACTGAAAATAGTCCCTTTGTGAACAAATGAAATGTGGACTTGAATCATAATTAAATGATAACTTGGATATAAGAGTAGTAACTCTTTTATATGTCTTGAAGTTAATGGTTGTGTACTTTAGGGGCACCAATTAATGAATTGAGCTTGAATGTCCTAAGAAAAGGATTTGAAAATAATTCGTGAAAGATGTATAATTCATCTTCTTAGCTTGAACTCGAAGTATAAGATGTTTAACTCTTGTACATGTTTAACCATCCAAAGAAATGGATTGAGAACTTGAATATAAGATGATAAAATCTTGTATATGTCTTGAATGTCTTGAATGTCCTGAATGTCTTGAATGTCTTAAGTTGAGACAGTAACTTGAAGTATAAGACCATAAAATCTTGTACATGACTTGAACATCCAAATAATTGGATTAAGACTTGAATATAAGATTATAAAATCTTGTACGTGCCTTGACACCAATATAGGTGTATGGTAATAAACTTGAAAGAGTCGTGATGTGTATATGCAAATCTTGCATATATTTACTTGATAGAATGTGGCTTCTTGATTGATTGGTACATGGTATGAATAACCAAAGGATTGGGTTATGGAACTAGATAGAGAATGATTAACTCTACTACATACTTGAATTTGATACGTGTGTATTGTAAGTGTTATGAACAAACACTAAAGTGCTAGTGATTGGTTTTAATCGTGTATATACTCAATGAAGTATATAAAGAATAAAGAAGATATCTTGTCTTGGAATTGGGTTCCTAAAGAAAATAGGGACTAGTGTAATATGAAGATAATTCATATAATCGTGAATACTATGATTTAAGTTAATAAGAATAACTACAGAACACAATATGTGTTGAGAAAATGTATTCGATTATTAACGATACATATACGTGAAGTATGACTGTGTCTAGGTACAATGTGACCTATTCTACTACGTGTTTAGAGTCTAATGTATTGGGCTCTACTTGTTAGTAAGGGTATCGTGATAGGCACTTTAATGTGTTAAACGTGATATGAATATGTACGTGCAAACTTGGCATGTGACTAAGTGATATACCCTACTACGTGATTGAGGTCTGTTATTAATAGACCCTAACTTGGATTGATCGTGTTATATGGACACTTACGTGCCATAGTTGAACTTGATTGGTATTCGCAATAATTGAGTAAGTGTACTTATATTCTCGTGAGCACATGATACATAATTACATGGTGAATATTCTCGTGAGCACATGATACATGATTACATGGTGCATAAAGAGTAGTCCACTAATAAGGGACTGAGTTCTGTTCTCGTAGTTCAAGTAAACATCTACTTGTGCATTCTTGGTGAGTCCAGCTGGTTCTCCTTGCTTGTTCGAAAATATATAGGTTCACGCTTGTCGCGAGAGCTGGGGTTTAAGTGACAATCGGGTCCCTATGTATTTCCGCCCGACCCCTTACTACTGGCCATAGTAAGGGCATAGATTCACTGGTTAGAGCAATAAGCCTGACCTAAGTGAATGCGACTGTACTGAACACCATGTGGATCTTGTTCTTGTGGAGGACACTGGTTACCAGATCTTCTTATATACTGTTCTCCTGTCCTGTTCACCACGTGGATCTTGTTCTTGTGGATGACACTGGTTACCAGGTCTTCTTATATACCGCACAGCAGTTCCTGTTCTTGTTCTTGGTTGTCCTCAGCTAGAAAAGCATCGACAACAAATGGTATTCTTGGGAGGAATAAGGAAGGATTCAGGTACAATGCGTGATAGGCCTATGTGCATCTTGTGAGCTGGTCTAGCCTCTCGCACTACTTGATTACTTGTTACCTGATCATATCTTGAGCTTGATTACTTGTTGAGTTGGCTTAGCCTCTCCTATACTTGTTACTTGATGATACTTGATATATGTTTAGTTGAGTATCTACTTGTATTGCATGATAACATGACATATAGTTGCATGTTAATAACTTACTGAGATTTATCTCACCCTTTATTTGTTTAATTGTTCCCCCCCCCCCCAGGAAAGCAGGGGATAGTACGCAGTGAGGCTCGACTTAGCTGGGAATTTACTCAGCAGGATATTCTTGTTTGAAGTTAGTGTCCTTTTATATTTTGGTAAGGACGATCTTGTATGAGTTAATAAACTCTGGACTTGTATTGGGGTAGTATTTGTTGTCCCTAGACAGTTCTTGATGCCAGCTTATTTGCTAGGCATGTCTTCCGCTGTATGTAACCTTGTTTGGTTTTAATTTTCTTGGTCTAGAACTCGTTGTGAGCTATCTTAACTTCCTACTCTTGAGTATATATATCATGTCAGTTTTGTTTTTAACAGGTATTGTTCCTGTTTCCCGTTAGTTTCTTGTTTCTTGTTAGTTACGCGCACCAGGTTCGAGGTTCTATTAGGGAATCCCGGGACTTGGGGCGTGTTAATCTTCACCCACCACCACTTCAGAAAGTGGCTCTGCAGATGTCGTTTCTGCTTTCTTCCCCAGATTGCCAATACGTCCCTGCAAAGCGCGAAAAGCCTCTGCCAACAACTGATTCAGTTCAGCCCGTTCTGCATCGTTCCGCTCCTTGCGTGCGGCCTGTTCGGCTTCGCGTTATTGTTCATGTGCTATCCGTTTGGCCTCGCGTTGTTCCTTGCGTTCAACACGATCTGCCTCGCGTTGCTCCAAAGCCTGTTGGAATCGATCTAGCACCGCCGTCAATTCCCCAAGATTCGCCTGGTGTGCGTTGTTGACTTCTCGATCGTTGGTCATCTTCCTCCTTGGATCGACCTTTTTCTGATACCAATTGATGTAATGAGATGTTGCAGCGGAATTAAAATAAGAGTAACTGGATAACAATTAACCGAATCAACGAATTAATTGACCCAATTCGAATCCACGAATTAGGGTTTGTCAAGAAAAACACCAAGATGATGAGATTCTTGAATAAACGAAGGAATCCACCTTCACGAAGGAATCCACCTTCAACAAGCTAAAAAGCTTCAAGGAATTAACCTCACAATTGCAAAGCAATCAATTAAATAATCAATATCAACTCTCTAATTCGGATTACAATATGAGGCCTATTTTATAGTGCCCATAAAACTTGAAAAAGAAGTTAAAACCTTCTAAAATTACTCCTAACCTATATAGTAACCTAATAGGACTTAAAAACTATAAAATCTCCTCAAAATCTATCCTAGAAACCTCTAAAATTATCCTACTAAAAATAATGACGAAAATAATAATTAATATACTAATTACAACCTAACTAATAATAAAATACAAATATAATTATAATAGTTATTATAATGATATTCCCGGTTTGCATCAGCTACATACATAATCTTTGCATGAGCAAAAAATTACTCCCTCCGTCTCACAATGTTTGGCCACAACACAAAATCTTGTAGTTTAAGAAACCTCAATTAATGACTTGTTCAATTTATATAATTCCTGACATACCTTTTTAAATAATATGTATATGAGAATTTGTGCCTTGTTTTTATACTAACCAATATTAATTAGCTTGCAAGATGTTACACTTAACGAAGGGTATAATAGGGAAATAATGTATAAATTTACATTGGTTTATAAGTCGCCAAACAAAATGAGACAAACAAAAATAGAAATATGGAAAAACATAGTGAGACGGAGGGAGGGAGTAGTTCTAAACAAAAAAGTAACATTGATAAAAAAAAAAAAAAAAATATATCTACTACACAAAGACATATTTAGTTAACAATTTAACAGCTATCTATACATCTATACCGGAAAGAAATGAGCACATACAACAAGTCATACACTCAAAATTATCTAACTACTTTCAAGCCATATAAGTAAAATACTCCCTCCGTCCTAAAAATGTTCTTCTCATTTCACATAGCTCATTGTCCCAAAAAGTACTTTCTATTTCTACAATTTAAGCTTAAAAGCACATAAGCAACACATGGCTAGTGAAACAAGTATTCACATTGTTAAAAATTTTGAATAGTCAAATGCTATGATCATTTTGGGACAGAGGGAGTAATAAACTTCTGCTCATGCCTACCTTTTAGCAGCAAAACTGTAAACCAAATAACGAAAACGAAGTTGCTAATGCACGATTTTTTGCCCATTGATTTTGACTAGGTCAATAGAAGAAGGTAACAATACAAAATAAAGAAGATTATTACAAAGCAACAAATGCTCTGAGGTCCAAATAAATAAAAATACTTAGCCGGTGAAGAGCTAAATCAAGATGATGGTAGACCATTACTAAAATCCTCTATATCATGTTTCATCTTGATACAAGGCAGTTAAACCAAACTTGAGGAATTGATTCTTTTGCATGAGCTAGAAAACCATTTATCACAAGTATAACACCAAATGTGATGAAGTAAGCTGATATTAGTAAATGTCTACCGAGAACGGTTTAATAAAAAACGGCCTTATATAACCCCCCAAAAAATAAAAAAGTACTTCAAATTAGAAAAATAAGAAAATTATATCAACAACCATCCTAGAGAAAGTAAAACAGAACACCTACCATAAATGGAACCTTAAAAAATTCAAGACACAAGCATACTTACTTATCATGCAACAGGCATTATGTGACACAGAATTATCAATACAGCAGTCAACTTGAAAGTATGAATTTGTGTTGAGTTAAGAGTAATCAACTCAAATTCAAAGTGTGAGCAGAATAAACAAGAATTGAAGTCCAACTCTTTAGGAAGCAATATAACCAACCACAAATTTAGTAACAACA
This sequence comes from Campanula takesimana, assembly GCA_026119855.1. NCBI lineage: Eukaryota > Viridiplantae > Streptophyta > Magnoliopsida > Asterales > Campanulaceae > Campanula > Campanula takesimana. The sequence goes on along the minus strand of JAOWBW010000008.1, from coordinate 2,907,117 downwards.
ATAAAGAAAGTACCTGATTAACTGTATCACCAGTCTGCCCATTTTGTTCGCTGATATGTGGTGTACTATTTCTTAAGTAACCAACTCCTCTAAAACCTTAAGGTGTTAGATAGGGTACCTACAATGAATATCAAGCTTCAACACTCCCCCTCACGTGTGACCCGGTGACACACGTGGAGAGATTAACAAACATGCCACTTATCGGGCATCAACAAAGTGCAATTTTTAGCACTCAATAATCCGGGTAATAATATGCAAGCGGAAGGATTCGAACCCCTGACCTTGCGATAAACAGAGCTCTGATACCATCTTAGAATTAGAAATGGGGTAAGAAGAAGCGAGAGGCCCGAGTGTTAGCATGGGCTGGATTGGGCCGGCAATGGACTATGTTGGAGGTTCCACCTTAAAACCAATTGGTGATAAGGGGAGTAACTCCTCAAGCCTATATACCGGTCCATGTTTCTCTCTTTAGAAGATGTGGGATAATTGTCTCTTACACGCCCCCTCACGTGTAGCGGGCTTTGCCAAGGCTTACAACGTGGACTTATTAATCGGGTGGCGCGGAGCACAATCGTGGGCCGTTGGGCCTGCACGTGTCCCATGTAGAAGCAGTGATACCATCTTAAGTAACCAACTCCTCTAAAACCCTAAGGTGTTAGATAGGGTACCTACAATGAATATCAAGCTTCAACACTCCCTCTCACGTGTGACCCGGTGGGTCACACGTGGAGAGATTAACAAACATGCCACTTATCGGGCATCAACAAAGTGCAATTTTAGCACTCAATAATCCGGGTAATAATATGCAAGCGGAAGGATTCGAACCCCTGACCTTGCGATAACCAGAGCTCTGATACCATCTTAGAATTAGAGATGGGGTAAGAAGAAGCAAGAGGCCCGAGTGTTAGCATGGACTGGACTGAGCCGGCAATGGACTATGTTGGAGGTTCCACCTTAAAACCAATTGGTGATAAGGGGAGTAACTCCTCAAGTCCATATACCGGTCCATGTTTCTCTCTTTAGAAGATGTGGGATAATTATCTCTTACACTATTCGCATCCTTTGCAATTGATGGGATCACAAAATTTAGGTTTCATCCATGGCACCACTATGAAAGAAAGCACATCAGGAGTGCAATGAGTAGTCAAATATGACAGATTTGAAATATTAACACTATTTGTGCACCCCAAGGATGATGAAATTGATAGTGCCTGCCATACTCTAGTCAGGAGTTAAAGGAAGTCAGATTATGTAGGAGTATACATATATACACACAACCTAAATAGGTCACCGGACTATCTGTTTCACACAAGCAACTCTTACCTTTAATGAGCAAAATTGCATGCAGAGATTATCGAGTCTTCCAAAATATACAAACAACTTCATTTAAATTAAACAATGTCATCACAAATGCACAAGAAAGAAACCAAGAAATTGAAGTGGCAGGAGCTCATAAGAAACATGCTGCTTAGGCAAAACTAGCACATATTGCAATCAACTATATATCAGTAGAAAGAGATACTAGAGCACCTATGTCCATATACCATATTCTACGACTACTATCTTTAGGTACCAATAATTCCTTCACCCAATTGAGGTAAAGAGTCAGGTTTTGACTATTCAGGTTGTCTAATTTTAATTTGACCATAGATATCATACAGATTATTTGTCTTAGCAAAGTCACAAAAGTTTTAGTATTTTGATTATTTGTCTTAGCAAAGTCACAAAAGTTTCAGTATTTTAGCACAGCTTTTGATGTTTAAAATTCCATTATCTAAAACCAAAAACATGTAAATTAAATATATTACTCTTTCCCTGCACACACATAATCATAGAACACCTGAAGCAGAAATTTAGCAAAAACATTTATACGAAATAGCAAATTAGTAACAGTGACATTAATACAAAATAGTAAAAACTCAAAATGTTCAAAGACTGGGAATAAGAAGCATCCGTCCCTATCAAGTTAATACCACCTCTTGTGTACGTATTACAGATATTTACGTTGTATGTATCTATTTTATCACAAAAATAGTTTTCAATAATTAAAAACTAATTTATTCAATATGCAAGTACGAAATTATAAGGTTGTACCTTTTTTGTTTGGTGAGTGAATTTTTCAGTTTTCACGTGTCTTATGGTTTCACCTTCCTTACCTTCTCCATCATATTCAGATGTCGACTATTCATTTCTTTCTTCCAATAATTCATTGCACTTTCCACTTGGAAAATCCAAACCACGAGTTTTTAGTTTCAATATCATGTTAGCCAAGAATCCAGCACCTTGAGCATTCATCATTTCAGCATTCCCTTTTAACTTTTTGTTACGTTGTCGTTCATATTCTGAAATCTGACTTTGTACACCTGTGAATGTGTGTGATTGAAATTGAGAGTTGCCACGTTGTTTTATTTGTAGTTAAAACATTGAGAAAACCATTTATGAGAATAATAGGGTTTGGGGGTCAAATTACAATAAGAGAAGAATATTAATGTGATCCTTCCTATTGCCCGACGAATAGGTCTTTCTATCATGATCAATGTGTGTGTGTGTGTGTGTGTTAGTGTTTGAGACCGGATCCGAGGATTGCCTACGTTCTTCTCATCGTGAGAAGCTCAGGTCAGCGTAGTTCATTGATGAATTTAGAATAGGGAGATGAAGCGGGATCATGCATAAAGAGGGGGATGATTAGGGTTAGAAGAAGTTCCTAGATCATATTAGGGTTTGATGAAACCCTATGATCATCATTGGCTATGTTATATGCACATAATAGGGATTAAAACCCTAGATCTAGTATTTTACGCATGTATAAGTCTTAGATCTAGCATAATAATAAGAACATCATGAATACCTATGCATGAACATGTAAACATGAAGATCGCTCCCCTAAACATGGCATATATTATGAGTTTAGACTAAGAACATGAAGAACATATGAATACACATAATGAAAACATGCATAATATAGATCTAGTCTAAGAACATAACAAGAACGTAATAAGAAAAGTAAGAAGACTTACCTTGATTGGCAAAAACTATGATTGAAGCTTCTTGATGATTCGAAGAGGCTTCGAGGGTGTCGAAAAGGCTTAAACTTAGAGTTTTCTCGTCTGTCTAGACTCTGAAACTCGCTGAATGAATTGTGTTCGAATAGGGGAAAAGAGGACCCTATTTATAGGAAAACGGGCATTTAGGGTAAAGCAATCCGTACGACTTGGCTTCTGCCGTACGGTGATTACCTGTCCGTACGGCCTTTCCCTCAAGATTTTGTGGTTAGCAAGGCTTCAGCGAATACTTATCAGTTTGTTCTCGGGATTTGATCAATATCCTGATAGATTTCGACCTAGAACTGATTTCGTCAATCTAGAACTCTGGAGAGCTGCCGGATAAGTCTCTGTCAAGTTTTTTTTTTTTGCCTAAAAGGTTCTTAGAGTCTTCTAAAGGTATATGAAGTCCTTTATCTTCAGATCGGGTACTAACAGTAGCCCCTCGGCGCTTCTTGCAAGGCATGGAGGGTCTTCGATTAAGAAAGGAACCGATCTGAAACACGAGTACCAAATCGGGGGGAGAGAAGTTAGAAGGTGACCAAATTGGTCGAGCGGCTGAACCTTTATCAGGCTACCTACGTATCCTAAGGGGAATCAAGCCTGTCGTATTTCATGCTCTGGGGAGAAGAAATGAGACATCATCTTCCGATAGGGATAGGATCCTGCACGAAGACGAACATTCGTAGGGGGAGAGAGAGAAAGAAACGAGACATCAGCTCCTGCTGGGGACACCATCCTCTATGAAGACTGAACATTCGTAAGGGAGAAAGAGAAAGAAAACGAGACATTAGCTCCTGCTGGGGATAACATCCTGTATGAATCTGAACATTCGTAGTAAAACGAGACATCAGCTCCTACTGGGGACACCATCCTGTATGAAGACTGAACATTCGTAAGGGAGAAAGAGAAAGAAAATGAGACATCAGCTTCTTATGAAATTGAACATTCCTAAGGGACCATAGAATCGTTGTTCAGACTCTACTGGGGAAGAGAAAGAAGGAAGGAACGAGGACACTGGCCTTTATGCCAAACGAACATGAAACCACGTTATGAGAAGAAGATTCAGCAATTGAGAGCAAAAATAGATAGGGATGCTGACTTCTTATGGAGCGTGTAAATGAAGACAAAGTTAAATGTGTCCGGGGATAGTAGCGGAGTCGGCAGTGAGTGTCTGGTATGTGAAAGTATAGAAATAGGATGGTAACAAATGAATTATTTTCCGAATTTCAGGGTGGACAATGTAAATTTTAGAGACAGTCGTTATGTTTTTCGTTCAATTTGTTAATGTTCATCCAAAATGTTGTACATTGCCACAAAATGTGAACATTAGGAATGAAATTGCTAAAATTGGTACATTGGTAGTTACATTGCAACTCTTATGAAACTTAAGGGCACTAATGTGCCATTCTCCCATGATTAATTATTTGATAAAAAAAAAATCAAATTGACATAAAAAATTTGAGAGTCACCACGTCGTTTTTATATAACTCAAATCATTGAAAAAAAGCTGTTATGCAAATAATACGAGTTCGGGTCTCAAATTACAACAGAAGAAGAATATTAACATGATCACTCTTATTGCTCAAAAGACAGATTTTCTATCATGATTAACATGCTTGTGTGTATGTGTGGTGTTTACGGGAATATAAATGAGAAGAGGGAATATGCATAAGGTGGAGGGGAGAGAGAGAAGTAATATGATGATCAAAACATCCTAGAACTTATGACCGCCGTTGAAAATGTCAACATGGTGACCAAGTTCATCATCGGATATGCATGATCATGGGACATCAAACACATAGCATGAATGACTCATATTTAAAGATGTAGATAATGTGACCTAGATCTAGTTTAAGTTTTAAATAAACCCCTAGATCATCATAGGTCTATAACATAATTGAAGAATGATAAAGAAAACCCTAGATCTGGCAATATATTGGAATGAATTCTAGTCTGACAGTTAAACTAGATTGAATCAAGAAAGTAATGAGAAACACATGAGAATGCTTTATCAATATCGGTGTAGAGGCTTGAAGGATTATTCTTCACACCTTGAACCATGTTTGGTTGATGGGGGCGAGGGGTTTGTGGATCTCTTATGATCAAAGAGATGTGAAAGACGGGGTTTGACAGATTTGAGAGGCTTGTGGAATTCGTAGCTATTAAGGTTTTCCCGGAGGTGAAAAATTGTACTCCCTCCATCCCAAATTAATGTTGTTACTTTGACTTTGCACGGAGATTAATAGAAAGTAAATGTTGTGAGTATGAAAAGTAAAGTAGGATCGAGAGAGAAAGTGGGTAGAGAGTTTTTGTTGTGAGAATGACAAGTGGGTCCCACTTTCCATTTTAGGTAATAAAGTAAAGTTAGAACCTTAAATTGGGACAGACCAAAAAGGAAAGTAAGAACCTTAAAGCGGGATAGATGTAGTATATCCAAAAGGGCTGAGAGGTGGGGTTGTATTTAAAGGGAGGACAGATTTATAAGGAAAATGGGTCTGGAGAAGTAAGACGTATGGCTTGATTCGTGGGGACGTCTAAGAAGAATCCGTATGATCAAATAGATGTGAAAGACGGGTTCTGAGAGATTTGAGAGGCTTCTGGTATTCGTAGCTATTAGGATTTCACCGCGGGTGAAAAATTGTACATCTAAAAGGGCTGAGATGGAGTTGTATTTATGGGGAGACGGGGTGGAGAAGATGGTTGTATTTATAGGGAAAACAAGGTTTGGAGAAGTAAGCCGTACGACTCGATTCATGGGGGGACGGCTAAGAAGAAGCCGTACGGTCATAGGCGTTTGTCTTGTTCCCCAAGAATTCCTCTAAGTTCCCTGGAGGGCCAAGAAGGAAATACAATACCTGAATATTTTTAAATTCTCAAACAGTCCTTAGCAGGTTTTAAAAGGGTTTTCAATATATTCTTTCAGGTCGGTACTAACAATACTCACCTCAGGGGGGGAGCTACATGGAGCATATCGGGGGCAATTGCCCCCTTATGTTTAAAAATTAATAATGTTACTAGTGTATTTTTTTTTTAGAATCTGGGTGTATTAGTGCAAAAAATCGAAACTTGCCACTTTTATGGGAAGAAAAATTTAATTTTGCCCTTTTTTATTAGTAAAACTAATTTTACCCCTCTTTCAGAAATTTCCTGACTCCGCGACTCACCTCTTGGTTTCATATATTGAACTTAAGCAAGGCATTTTCTATTTGGATACCAAAAAAGAAAAAAAGCTAGTTGCAACTAAGATATAATCAATCATTTAACAAATTATTTCATCCCAAATTATTTCAGACAACTATATCAACTTGCGAGGTAGCACGAGTCACTTTTTCTTTGACCAGTATGGGCCAACATGCGAACTTACCTGGAACCAAACCTGGCACACAAAGCAACACAACCCCAATTGCTTCTATTTCTCTTTAATCAAAAGTGGCAACTTTAGATATATGCATATTATTATATCCAGTTCACAGCCGCCCGCACACTCTTTTTTTCACATTCATGTATCAGCATACATCAACTTGGAATTTTAATTCTCTATTCATTTTTTAATATGAGCACATGCCTAAATTAAATTAAATTAAAAGAAATTATCCTTTTTCTCATCAATCACTCTCAAACTTCTAAACAAATTAAAGCCTATATATAAACAAAGCCTTTACACTATTTTCAGTTCACTCTCAACTCTCTCATACTTCTAAACAAACAAGATAAGAAACCCATTTGATCTTATCAAAAAATGGAGTTTCTTTCATTCGAATCCGACTTCGTTGATGAAAGTTTCTTACAACAAGAGTTGTTTGATAATTTCGACTTCTCAGACATTTTTCTGATGAATGGTTCATGTGAAACACCCGATGCTAGTAACTCATGTTCGAGTTTTGAGTCGTGTAATTCTCATACGGGTTTTGATTTTCTTGAATCCATTCGACAACATCTTCTTGAAGATGATTCTTACATGACCACTACGTTGGAGATTCCTAGTCCAACAACGGTGTCATGTAACACACCTGATCTTAGCTCCTGCTCAAGTTTTAACTCTTCTTCATCACCATCATCCCAAGTACAAACTGTTGAGGTTGATTACGAGGATGATCGGACTGAAAAGCCGTTGGTGGAGGCGGACCCGTCAGCATGGAAGAGGTATAGAGGTGTGAGGCGGCGGCCGTGGGGGAAGTTCACGGCGGAGATGAGGGACCCTACTAAGAAAGGTGCTACAATGTGGTTGGGAACATTTGATACCCCTGAGGATGCAGCATTAGCCTATGACAAAGCGGCATTCAGATTACGTGGATCTCGAGCTAAGGTTAATTTTCCACACCTTCTTCGATTCCATGAGGATGAATCAAGTGGAAACAGTTGTAAGCGTGAGCCGTCGCCGGATTCACCGTCATCGGAGATTAGTCCATCTAAGAGAAGGAGAAATTAATTAACAGCTCAATATGTTAGTTATGATGACTTTTGTTTCTTGACATCAAAAATCATGTAATTATCCCTTTTTGTTTTTTATTCTTAAAGGTAGTCTATACTCCCTCGTCCGAACAAACAAAAGTGACGTGTATTTTTTGAAATAAAATGAATAGAAACATTTTCTTTTTATTACAAATTATCTAGATTACCATTATGTTTAAAAACAGCTGAAAAATGGGAAGGAGCTTTACCTTTTTGATCAAGATAACCTAAAAAAATAGGGTAAGTATACTCTATTATGATAAATTTGTAACACCCCAAACTTTTCAATAATAAAATAGTCTTTAATCAAATACAAAATCCTCAAAATAAAGCCCGTTATCCCAACAGCTAGTACAATCTAACCATAATTCAAAATAATGCGGAAGCATAACTGCCTTTCAACCTTAACGGCTAGTACAACCCACTAGCTTATTCAACTAAAACATTAAAGTAATAAATTCAATCTTCTTAAATGCGCCACCATCCTTGCGATGATCCTTCACCTACTCATTACATGGGGAAAGTATATATAAAGAAGGGGTGAGCGAACAATACTCAGTAAGTTCATACGGGATCTCTCCGGGTACTAAGAAGAGATGACCGAAAGAACGGAGCCAAACAATACTTTCAATGAAAGGCTAATCATCAATAAATTAACTGTAACACTTTCAAACTACAGTTACGAATACTTGAAAGAAGTTGTGGCACTATCACAAGTTCGTCAATTCCATAGTAACAAACACCTTTTCAGGATGTTAAGAGAATAAGAGACCTTACACCTTTTCAGGGTGCTCCCTTATTAAATTAGATCATGATCATTAAACTACTTCATTAAGTAGTATATAAGTGTCTAAGTTCTTTTCAATCAAACTAGACAATTTTCATTTAGTCTTTTTCAATCAGACTAATTCCTGCTAAGTCCTTTTCAATCAGACAAAGCTAACTGCACCTGTTTTATTTAGATACAACAATATTCACTCAAGTGTTCGAAGGTACAAGAACACATAACACAATTTAATCACTTTAGATACCCATTGAACAACACATATCAAGGGTAAGATCATTCCAAAAGACGTTCATAACGTAGGAGTTCAAATACTACCGGCCACTTGGTAGCTACACTTTAGAAAGAATATGAGGATCCTATTTCAAAGGATGAAACTCAAAATACTTAGTAACGTAATCCCTTACCTTGGCTTGCGTACTTCTATTTGCAAAACCACGCGCACGAATCTACAATCATATAAAATAATACTCTTAGACAAAAGTAACCTCTATTTACTTCCGTCCCAAAATACTTTTACTTTCTTTCATTAACCTATGAGTTAATACCTCTTTAACTCTTCTAGGGTTAACTACCATTCTAGGGTTTCACAATTTACCCATTCCAATTTACCAAAGTACCCCTAGGGTTTACCATTTTCAATTCCCATTATTAACTTCTAACACTCAATTACACACTAGATACACTTTTCTCAGCACACACATAAACACCCGCACACACTGCGAACAACACACACACTGTACACAACACACACAACCTTCTTTCTTTGAAAACCCTAATCATAAACCCTAGTTTATCAATTAACTATTAGGGTTCTAAATCATCGATTAATATTAACAAAGATGGAGAAGAAAAGATTAGGGTGATTGGGAGTATCTTCGTTGAACCAACCCGGACTCCTCTTCCTTTCTCTGCCTTCCCTTCTCTCTCTCTCGGTTTTTCTCTCTCTCCTTCCCGCTCTTGTTGGTGTATATTCCCTAGGCATGTTATTTGGCACTTTGTTTGACAATGTTTGTTATCACTTTTCATTTATAAAAAAAGATGTTTTGGATTATTATTTGTTGTTTCATGTTTTGTTATAATAATTTCTGTCCCTATTACTTATGAAGAACTAGTATAAGTTTAATTCGATGATCATATGTATAGGATACAAGTTAAACTTATGGGTATGTGTTGGGGAACATATACTGGACATGATCCAAAGATGAGGTTTATGTCATGGTCAAAATGTCATAATTAAACCTCTAATAGTTATATCATTAGAATCCTCGTACCTGAGATTATTGCGATCTTCCACATAATGGAGATCATGTTTGACATATTCAAATATCACTCTTAACCAAGTGATTATAAAGGATATGATTGACACGATCAAAGCTATGTAGGGAAGTGTAATAAGTTAAGATAGGATTTATCCCTCTTTATGAGAGATGTCAGGCTTGGGCCCCTCGATGAATAGTGTTGATGAAATGAATGGCCGTGCTCAAATGAATTGATCTGATCGATGTCATTTGTGTTATCAAAACTATTTGGGATCGAGAAAAGTATTAGGCATTATAAGTTGACCATTGACCATGGCTTACGCTCAATGACATCGTGGACAAAAGGATTGTGATATATTCTATGAAGGATAAGCGAACTTTGATAAAGTTGTATTATCTGGGTAGTTATGATGGCCTTCTTGGGTCCGCTCATGATTTATGAGGACAAAATGTGTTTGGACTCATTGCCAACTTCATATATAATCCTATGGGGTCACACACAATGGAACGAATTATTAAAAAGGAAAAAGGCAGGATTTTCGTCTGGCACGACCGTGCGGGTTATGAAGCACGACCGTGCCAAATGGCACGACCGTTCGATTACAAAGCACGACCGTGCCAATAATTGACAGAAGGTAAGGAACTGGCGGCTCTATTGGCACGACCGTGCCATATTGGCACGACCGTGCCATTGCTGCCTTGACCGAAAATCCAATGCTTAATTTGGGTGACGGGATTTAGGTTTCCTAGGTCCTTAAGGGTTAAGGACTAGGACCTATATAAACATATTTTTACCAGCCATTAAGCATATGAAACATAGTTGTTTGGAGAAACAATATTCTTGATCAAAGATTAAGAATCAAAGATCAAGAATCATAAGCCCTTTTGGATCTAGCAGTCAAGATCAAGAAAGAGTTCTTGATATTCGTTCGCGTGTGGATACACATAGAGGACGTTGATCTCAATTCCTCCAAGTTCGTGATCCAAGATTTGAAGTCCTATTCCTGCGATCGTGATTCAAGGAAGCGCGAAGAACAAAGATTCAAGATCCGAAATTTTAATGCTCCATGACGGTTAGTATTCTAAATTCACCTTGTATTAATTTAATCATCTTGAACGGATCTAGGCTTTTTGGGTTTTATTCCACTGCGCATGATTGTGCAAAACCCAACACCTCTCTATCTCTTTTCTCTGAGATTTTCTTTTCTTCTTTGAAAATTAAGAGGCTAGGGTATTTAGAGGGGTTTATATACCAAAAGTGTTTTCAACCCCTAACCCAAAAAGGATTCCTTCTCCAATTAAAATAAGGACTTGGGCTTTTCTATTTTGACTTAATAACTAAAGTCCAATACTTTTTTAATGACTCAGCTCAAATAATAATTAAAGTGTCCAAAATAAAATAAAAAGGGGAAAAGGGGCCGGTTATTACATTTTTTCCTCCTTAAAAGAGTTTGGTTAAACGTACCTTAATCAAAAAATAGGGCGGATATGCCTCTCGCATCTTGCTCTTGAGTTCCCACGTAGCTTCTCTTTCTGTATGGTTGCTCCACTACACCTTCACATAGGGAATCACTCTTTTCCTTAGTATATGATCCTTACGATCTATAATCTTCACAGGCTCCTCATCATAGCTCAAATCAGCACGAACTCTGAGTTACTTATACTCGATCACATGACTCGGATCGGAAATGTACTTCCTTAACATTGATACATGAAACAAAATATGCACTCCAGCTAGCACAGGTTGTAAAGCTAACTTGTAAGCTACCGTCCCAACTCGTTCTAAAACCTCAAACGGTCCAACATATCTTGGCTTAACTTCCCACGAATATCGAACCTCATAAATCCTTTCATCAACGAAATCTTCAAAAATACATGGTCACCTAACTAGAATTCTAAATCTCACCTTCGGCGATCCGCATACGATTTATGTCTACTCTGAGCGGTCAACAACCATTTACGAAGCTATTGTACCTTATCTGCGGTCATTTGGACATGTTCTGGTCCAGTTAACTTCCTTTCACCAACTTTATTCCAACAAGTAGGTGATCTACACTTTCGTCCATATAAAGCTTTGTACGGTGCCATTCCGATACTAGCATGAAAACTGTTATTGTACGCGAATTCCACTAGCGTCAAATGTTCATCCCACGTTCTTTGCCAGTCCAATGACGTATCTCTCAACATGTCTTCTAGAGTCTGGATAGTCCTCTCTGACTGTCCATCTGTCTGCGGGTGAAAAGTTGTACTCATCGTCAACTCCGTACCCAAAGCTTGTTGTAGACTCTTCCAAAAATTTCGATGTAAATCTCGCATCTCAATCGGACACTATCGAAACTGGTATTCTATGCAGTCTCACAATTTCATCAATATACAACTTGGCTAACTTTTCCAACGAATCTGTCACCTTGATTGCTAGGGAATGAGCCGACTTCGTAAGTCTGTCCACAATAATCCAAATTGCGTTGTGGCCCTTCAGTGTCTTTGGTAACCCTACTACCAAATTCATCGCTATATGTTCCCACTTCCATTCTGGAATAGGTAACGACTGCAATAATCCTGCCGGTCTCTGGTGTTCACTCTTCACTTGTTGACACACCAAACACTTCGATACAATTTCTGCTACATCTCCTTTCATGTTGTTCCACCAAAACGACTCTCTTAGGTTTCTATACATCTTCGTACTTCCAGGATGTACGTAAAATCTCGAACAATGAGCTTCCTTCAGAATCTCCCTTTTAATATCCTCATTGTCTTGCACCCATAGTCTAGATTGGTACCTCATGATTCCATCCTTCCCCACACGAAAGTACGTTGTTGTTCCTTTAGCAATACTCTCGTGCACCTTCAATACTTCTTCTTCGACTCCTTGCGCTTTTTTTATTCTATCTAGAAGCATTGGCTGAACACTCACTTGAGCCAAATAACCTCTAACTTGCACTTCTATGCTTGAAATTTCAATGCGGTTCCACGCACTTTCCTCCTTAGAAATTAACGTCGATAACGTTCTGCGGTTCTTCCGAATCAATGTATCTGCCACCTTATTAGCTTTTCCAGGATGGTATAAAATCGTACAATCATAATCCTTTAACAATTCCATCCATCTTCTTTGCCTCATATTAAGCTCCTTCTGGGTGAAAATATACTTAAGACTCTTGTGATCCGTATAAATCTGACATGTCACCCCATACAAGTAGTGCCTCCATATCTTCAAAGCAAACACCACTGCAGCTAATTCTAAATCATGCGTTGGATAGTTCTTCTCATGATTCTTCAATTGCCTAGATGTATACGATATAACCTTATCATTCTGCATCAACACGCAGCCTAATCCTTTCAGCGAAGCATCACTATAGATTACAAATCCATCCGATCCCGACAGTAAAGCAAGAACTGGAGCAGACACAAATCGTCACTTCAATTATTTAAAGCTTTTCTCCCACTCTTCTGACCAAACAAACTTAGCTCCTTTCTGAGTCAATTTCGTTAACGACACTGACAACTTTGAGAAACCTTTTACGAATCTCCTATAGTAGCCAGCCAAACCTAAAAAACTCCTTATCTCACTAACTGTGGTTGGTCTTTCCCAATTCACGACTGCTTCAATTTTCATTGGATCCACAGCAATTCCATCCCTTGACACCACATGTCCTAAGAATGGCACTTTCTTAAGCCAAAACTCACACTTCTTGAATTTGGCGTACAATTTCTGCTCTCTCAGAATCTGCAGCACTAACCTCAAGTGCTCTTCATGTTCTTCCTTGGTCCTAGAATACACCAAGATATCATTGATAAACAAAATTACACATTTATCCAGAAACTTCTGAAATATCATATTCATAAGCTCCATAAACGCTTCCGGTGCGTTAGTCAACCCAAACGACATCACCACAAACTCGTAATGACCGTACCTCATCCTAAAGGCGGTCTTTGCTATATCGTCCTTCTTCACTCTCAGCTGATGATAACCAGACCTCTAATCTATCTTCGAGAAATAACATACTCCACGAAGTTGGTCAAACATGTCATCTATCCTTAGCAACAGATATTGATTCCTTACCGTTACACGATTTAATTCTCGATAGTCGATACACAACCTCATTGACCCATCCTTCTTCACAAATACCACCGGTGCACCCCATGGTGACACACTCGGTCTAATAAAACCCTTATCCAACAATTCTTGTAGTTGTTCCTTTAATTCCTTCAGTTTCGACGGAGCCATTCTGTATGACGCCTTTGATATTGGTGCAGTCTCTGGTTCCAAATCGATAGAAAAATCTACTTTTGTTTCTGGTGGTATCCCCGATAAATCCTCCGGAAACACGTCCTTAAAATCTCTAATCACAGAAAGTGATTATATAGTTACCTCCTTCTTATCTGTATCGCCATTGTATGCCAAGAATCCTTCACACCCTTTCTTCAGCAGCTTACGAGCCTTCATTACCGAAATGAGATTCGATCGGGTTCTAGGTTTCGTCCCTTGGAAACAGCACTCTTCTCCATATAGTAATCTGAAGTGGACTTCTTTCTTAAAACAATCCACATGGGCATGGTATTCAGCTAACCAGTCCATTCCCAAGATCACATCAAATTCTCCGATATCTAAACTAATGAGATCAACCTCAAGTTCTTTCCCGTCCAATTTCAAAGGACACTTTCTAAATATAGACATAATAGGGATCGATTCTCTAGTTGGAGTATCTATAACTAAATAATTCTCTAACGCCTCAGGAATTAAGTTTATATCCTTGGCGTTCGCGTTTCTTCTTCCCCTAGGGGGGTAATATCATACTCTTATTAGTATCACGACAAAACGCTATTACTCATGCCCACACAAAAATTGTACTATGCTTAATACTTTCGCATAATAGCCCGTCTCAAAAGACGTAAGCTATATGAAAAAAATCGGTTCACTAGACCTCTGGTCGTTTCAATAGACCAACACTTCTTGAGCAAGTCGTTTCACTAGACTTGATTATCGCTCACAGGTCGATTTCACTAGACCTGTTATCGTTCACACATGGCCGTTTCAATAAGCCAATTACTTTCACACTTGACCGTTTCAACAGGCCACTTAATTCTTGTTTCGATTGTTTCAATAGACCAAAACTAAATTCAATTGGCCGTTTCAATAAACCAATTTATACTCATGGTCTTTTCACTCGACCAACACTTTCTCGTTCTAGATTAGCTCACACGCTTTAACATTCAAGAACGAAACAATCAATAAAGCCGTTTGCTTAAAATAAATCAAAAATTTTATTGCAAGGATCTTCTTGGAATAAAACTAAACAAAACAAAATTCTAGAATTTCTCTTTAGACTAGAACTAACTATTCATACTATAAAATAAAATAAACTCTACGTTCCACTTTTCAATCATGGAACATAACCTTCCTAGGCCTTCCCCTAGGTCTTCCATTTGGCACCTTTGGAGTCTTTTTAGAGCCCCTTGTGTTGGATATTATGCCCTAGGCCCTTGAGAAAGGCCTATACGTTATATTATAGGTTCATAGTTATAGAGATAACAAACCCGATTATTATATCTTTTGCATGTTTATTATAATAATCATTGTCCCTAGCACTTATGAAGGGCTAGCATGAGTTTAATGGATAATCATATGATGATTATGGTGCATAGGATGCGGATTAAACTTGTGGGTACTTGTTGGAGAACAAGGTACTGGATAGACCCGTTATGAGATTTATGTCATGGTCAAATGTCATAATTAAATCTCATAATAGTCATACCATTTGAATCCTTAGACCTGAGATTATCATGGTCTTCCACATGATGAACATTATGTTTGACGTACTCAAACGCTACCCTTAACCGGGTGGTTATAAAGGCTACGATTGGCGTAATCGGATTCATGTAGGGAAAAATGATAAGTCAAGATGGGATTTGTCCCTCTCTCAAGAGAGATATCTGCTTGGCCTCTCGATGAGTGAGATTGATAATAGTGTACGGCCATACCCAAATGAATTGATGTGTTCAATGTCATTTGCTCATATCAATCTACTCGGGATCGAGAAAGCATTGGACAACATAAGTTGACTTGGACCATGACTTATGTCCAATATGATATCGCGTGACAAAGGGATTATGATATGTTCTATAAGGTTACTTTGGGATTTCAAAGTTATACTATTTGGGTAGTCATAATGGCTTGCTAGAGTCCGCTTATGACTTACGGGTTCTGACTCGTTCGGACTCGTTGCCAACTTAGTATAATCCTATTGGGTCACACACAATAAACTGGCCACCGTACGGCTCTTGGAGTGGCTTACGGCTCCTGGAGAGCCGTACGTCCGCCCCTCCCGTACCAGTCCAGTTTATTCAGTTTTCTTGACAGAAAAGGAATCCCGACCCCAAAAAGAATTAGGTCAAACCCTCATATAAGATATGCAGCCGGGTTCGACAGCCTCTAATGGTGATTTTAGAAATCATAAACCATTTTTTTAGAAACAATAAAATATAAAGAGGAATGATTATTTATTTGGTGATCCATGATCATCAAAGTACAATAATCAAAGAGCAAAATAATTCCTACGAAGAAATCATTTCTTCATCAAGCCTTGGGTCTAGCAATCCAGATCAAGAAGGTGTTCTTGATATCTGTTCGACGTGTGGATACCGATGGAGGGTGTTTCCTTTAGCACCTTAAAGTCCGTGTTCATGGATTCGATCTTCAAGGGTATGTTTCTTTCATCTTGTATTTAATTTAATCAACGTGCATGGATCCGGGCTAATGGGTGTTTGATTTATATGTTTAATTCCGCTGCGCATGATGCATCAAAACCCAATACCTTGGTCTACCTATGGACCTACAAACCAGTACCACTGGTGATTCATCATCATCAATTACAACTGGGGTAGCTTCATTGTCCCCAAGGTTAATATCTACTTCCTCAATTTCATCTTCAGCTACCAATTCTTCTTCATTTGGTGCTTTATTGCCTATAAGTGCTGTCGTTTACGGCTCTGTAGCTCTAGCTTCTTTCAACTCTTTCAATTCATAGTACCATTGGTAAGCCTCTTCTCTGGTTTCATGGTAATACTTCTCATTTTGATCCATGATCTCTTTACTTCTTCTAATTCCTTGCGAGTGTCTAGTAATGCCTTCCTATCTCGCATCCACTTCTCTAGTGTAAGATTCACTCTTGCCTTTTGACTTCTAATTCTTCATTTAGCTTCTAAATCTTGAGTGCATACCTCTTAATCACTCTTTTCTTATTGGTTCTATGCTTCAAGTCCATCTTCATGTTTCTTCCAAGTTCGTCCATAACCTACAGTCAAGGCATAACCATCATCGGTACCATATAACTCAAAGGTATATGACTATAATCATCATTTGCATAAGCAACTTAAAAGAATAGCATTCTAGCATAACTCTTCAAGTTTAACTTCCAAAGTATTCACTTATATTCCTCTATATTCCCTGAGGAAATCTTATCTTAGGTTCTTTCCTAAAATAACAAGTTTCCATACCCAACTAATTGTCTTCAAGAAATCTTAGTCTTTTTAAACCACTGAAAATCGTAACAGACCTATTCAATATCAGAGTTCATATCCCCTTTTTAAACTCTAATCCCAAAGCTCTGATACCAACTGTAACACCACAAACTTTTCAATAATAAAATAGTCTTTAATCAAATACAAAATCCTCAAAATAAAGCCCGTTATCCCAACGGCTAGTACAATCTAACCATAATTCAAAATAATGCGGAAGCATAACTGCCTTTCAAACTTAACAGCTAGTACAACCCACTAGCTTATTCAACTAAAAATTAAAGTAATAACTTCAATCTTCTTAAATGTGCCGCCATCCTTGCGATGATCCTTCACCTACTCATTACCTAGGGAAAATATATAAAGAAGGGGTGAGCGAACAATGCTTAGTAAGTTCATATGGGATCTCTCCGGGTACTAAGAAAAGATGACCGAAAGAACGGAGCCAAACAATACTTTCAATGAAAGGCTAATCATCAATAACTTAACTGTAACACTTTCAAACTACAGTTACGAATACTTGAAAGAAGTTGTGGCACTATCACAAGTTCGTCAACTCCATAGTAACAAACACCTTTTCAAGGTGTTTACACCTTTTCAGGATGTTAAGAGAATAAGAGACCTTACACCTTTTCAGGGTGCTCCCTTATTAAATTAAATCATGATCATTAAACTACTTCATCAAGTAGCATATAAGTGTCTAAGTTCTTTTTAATCAAACTAGACAGTTTTCATTTAGTCCTTTTCAATCAGACTAATTCCTGCTAAGTCCTTTTCAATCAGACAAAGCTAACTGCACCTGTTTTTATTTAGATACATCAATATTCATTCAAGCGTTCAAAGGTACAAGAACACATAACATAATTCAATCACTTTAGATACCCATTGAACAACACATATCAAGGGTAAGATCATTCCAAAAAAACGTTCATAACGTATGAGTTCAAATACTACCGGCCACTTGGTAGCTACACTTTAGAAGGAATATGAGGATCCTATTTCAAAGGATGAAACTCAAAATACTTAGGAACATAATCCCTTACCTTGGATTGTGTACTTCTCTTTGCAAAACCATGCGCACGAATCTACAATCATGCAAAATAATACTCTTAGACAAAAGTAACCACTATTTACTTCCGTCCCAAAATACTTTTACTTTGTTTCATTAACCAATGAGCTAATCCCTTTTTAACTCTTCTAGGGTTAACTACCATTCTAGAGTTTCACATATTACCCATTCCAATTTACCAAAGTACCCCTAGGGTTTACCATATTCAATTCCCATTATTAACTTCTAACACTCAATTACACACACTAGATACACTTTTCTTAGCACACACATAAACACTCGCACATACGCACACACAACACACACACTGCACAACACACACAACCTTCTTTCTTTGAAAACCCTAATCATAAACCCTAGTTTATCAATTTACTATTAGGGGTTCTAAATCAACGGTTAATATTAACAAAGATGGAGAAGAAAAGATTAGGACGATTGGGAGTACCTTCGTTGAACCAAACCGGGCTCCTCTTCCTCTCTCTGCCATCCCTTCTCTCTCTCTCTCTCTCTCTCTCTCTCTGTTTTTCTCTCTCTCCTTGCCGCCTCTCTCTCTCTCTTTTCTCTGAGATTTTCTTTTCTTCTTTGACAATTAAGAGGCTAGGGTATTTAGAGGGGTTTATATACCAAAAGGGTTTTCAACTCCTAACCCAAAAATAATTCCTTCTCCAATTAAAATAAAGACTTGGGCTTTTCTATTTTAACTTAATAACTAAAGTCCAATACTTCTTTAATGACTCGGCCCAAATAATAATTAAATAGTCCAAAATAAAATAAAAAGGGGAAAGGGGGCCGGTTATTATATTCTCGGGCAGTTTCCTCCATACAGAGATGGGTACCAGAGCCCCACCTCGGATTTCGGTCAGACGGTTCCACCTCTGAAAGGAAACAAGAGACAAAGAAAAATTCGTCAGCATAACGGCTAGAAAATGACCAAACCCAACATGAGGAAATTCAACATGGCAATGGCATGACGTGCAAACAAATGTGTGAACATGCAAATGGGTGTCCAAGCGTCCTCTTCACAACAAATCAACAATGACAATAACATGCAAGCATGATCAGAAGGGTTACTGCAACAGTATCACGGACAAAATGGTACGACCCTAGAATGCAAAATTGTCAAAGGGAAAGTGAAATTCTCACCAATCCCGCAAAAACAAAGTGGGAAATATGAGTATGGGACTCATAGGTGAGCTGTCTTGGGTCCATGGCCTCAACCCCGACCTCGGCTTTTTTGCCCATGGGCATCTCAAAAGGAGGAGTTTGATGAGAGCTCGACATGATTCCCCAATGGAATGGTCTCAAATGAGTAAAGGAAGCGTTTTGGGATGTTTTCCTCGCAAGATTTCGACTCAGAATACAGAGAGTTTGGGAAATTTTTGAACTTGGCTCGAACAGAATGAGCAGCTTCTGAATATATGCTGAACTTATGTGAAATGCGCGCGCCTCCCGCTATCCACCTGGAACGCGGGCGCATCTCACATCAACTGCCAAACGCGCGCACCTCTCATGTCCAGTCAGGCCCAGGTGCAAGTTCCCATACAGGAATAAATACATCACATCAATGTTCCTCCAACTCCCATCCGAGTTTTCAGCTCCACTTTGGGACGTTTCAAGCACGAAGTTCCGCAACGGACATCATTAAACCCGACGGTTACAAAAGTCAAAATCAAATTCGACATTTTCCTCTCTAAAAGGAAAACCTCATCTTTTTGGTCCGCAGTCAACTATGCCTGCACCCCGCAAAAGTCAACTGCAAGTGCGATTCCAAGCAACATACAACTTCAAAACAACAAATTTGGTCCGCGGTGAACCACTGAAATCACCTCCTCATCAGCAAATTCTACTCAACAAATTCGCATCCATCTCTAGTCCCCTACACGGACTCCAAATCAGCAAGCAGACTTTTGAGTCCCTCTACATCAACAGGAAGACTCTCGAGTCCCTCTACATCAGCAGGCAGACTTTCGAGTCCCTCTACATCAACAGGAAGACTCTCGAGTCCCTCTACATCAACAGGCAGACTTTTGAGCCCCTCTACAGGCAGACTTTTGAGTCTCTCTATATCAGCAGGCAGACTTTCGAGTCCCTCTACACCAGCAGGCAGACTATCGAGTCCCTCTACATCGACAGGCAGACTTTCGAGTCCCTCTACATCAGCAGGCAGACTTTCGAGTCCCTCTACATCAGCAGGCAGACTTTCGAGTCCCTCTACACCGGCAGGCAAACTTTCGAGTCCCTCTACACCGGCAGGAAGACTTTTGAGTCCCTCTACATCGGCAGGCAGACTTTCGAGTCCCTCTACATCGGCAGGCAGACTCCCGAGTCCCTCCAAGTCCTCTATACAGACACTAAATCTTGGCCACAGTGGGCCGATTTCTATCACCGCACCCTCACTATCAGTAAAATTTGCTCACACAGGGAGCGCACTCCTATCTCTTGTAATTTTAAGATTCTTGTTTTCATCGAGTCTTTGATTTTTTCTGGTGATGTCCTCGGCGGATGTTTTGTTCTTTCGTCGACATGTTTTTCTTTGCAATCCACGTCGCCGAGGGGCTCTGTAGACACCCTGCCTTGGACCGCTCACCCCGATTGCACATTTGATTTTGTGTTTCTCCCTCTTTTAAGTATTTTTCATTAGTTTCTGTTACTTCTGTTAAGTTCCTGACTGACCTCGTTAAGTACAAGGACTAAACTGAATAACAAGGCTGACTTTGTAGTCCATTCTGTCAAAAAAGCTATCTCTGAGTCGCGTGTCTCCGACCATAGGAGCCAGAAGCGCGCGCCTTCCGCCCCCAAGGTAGGAAGCGCGTGCCTCTGGGCGTCAGTTACAAATTTCTGTCCAAGAATCTCTCCCTTGCTTAACTTACATGATTTTTCCCGGGAAAGACTTCTTGGTGACTGAGTTTTGGCCCCAAAAACATATATTTTTACCTATAAAAACATCTCTTTTCCACCATTTTCAAGGACCGATAATTCTCTCTACACAAAAACTATACACAAATCATTTCCAAGCATTTTTCCCAAGTAATTCACCAAGAAGTGTTTGAAGTCCTTCAAAGCATAGGTAAAAGTCCATATTCCTTCTTCTTCTCTACTTCATCTCTTTCTTTTATTTTAATCAAACGTGCAATCACCCAAACATTTTGGGACATGACACCGAAGACTACTTCACCTCATTGGAGCTAGTCAATGAGATATCTCCCTACATTTCAAACACCCTTTTTAAACCCCCTTTTATTATAGTCAAAAATAGGAAGAACATCATTTTATATATGTAGACTTTGATCAAGCAAGACCAACATTAGTTGGGCGAGGTGGGTGTTTAAGTACTTCCCATCTCGTAACCTAACCTCCGAACCTCCAAACAAGAATCTCTGTTTTCATAATCAAACTTAGGCTAAATATTAGGTTTTTCTTATGTTCCTCTAAAACATAGGTGGTGACTCTAAACAAATAAAACACAAGTTAGACATCCTAGGAATAACCCGCGTGCTCTAGCCAAGCCGTGCCCTCCCGGGGTATCTACACACGTGACTTGAGACTGCTCAAAATGGTAAAGAATCTTTACTATTCTTCCCACTTATTCTCTCTCATATTTTACTTTTACACTCACAACACCAATCAACTTACTATTCCACCCACTCATTCTCTCTCCTATTTAATTTTTCATACTCACAAACACCTCCTCCCACTATTTTTCTCTCTTACTTTTCCTTAATTTGTGTGCCAAAATTTTTGGTCTCAAGTCACATGAAACGGAGGGAGTAAGTGCTATTGCTCGGTTTGGAAAGATAACAAACCGAGCAGTTCGGTTTAGCTTGAAGTATGGGGTACCAAATCAAACCGACCTGAGCCGAACCGTTGAGACCATTAAACCGAACTATCACTAGTACAGATTTAAGCTTAGGAAACACGGCTTGCATAGCGCTTCTAGGAAGCGCTATCCAAGAGATGACCTAAGATAGCGCATCGACTTTAAGTGATTTAGCCGAATGAAAAAAATAAATAAAAATAAAAATAAAAATTAGCTACTATAGCGTATAAAGAATAAGAGCTATGTTAGAAAGTTTCTTCCATAGCGCATAAGAAAGCGCTGTGTAAGTAATCGCTTCATAAGCTTGTTTTTTCTTTTTATTTTCCGGGTTTGACTTTTTTTTCCTTGACCAAATAAGAAGCGCTGTACAAGACTTAGCAAATTAAACCCAAAAAAAAACACTAGCACGCCATTAGTTCAAGCTTCCCTCGTTGCCCAAACAAAACCCATGACCGCCCAGACGATCGCCCTTCCTTCCTCATCCATCGCAACCGCCGCCCACCAAGGATCGACTACAATCGGCGTTTGGAGGAAATAGCTCCAGTTAACCTTGCCGAGTTTAGCCAAACGCAATATCCCCCTCTATCTCTCTCGCGCTCGGCGCTCTTGGTACCGCCGACCGCCCACCTCCGCCGTCCATCTACAGCTGCCTATTCCCAGGTACGATTCTCTCTCTCTCTCATGACGTCTCCATCGTGAAAAATTAAACCCTATCCTTCCTCCAAAGCAGATCTTCATAGGTAACGACATCGTCCCACACACACATTCAGCTGTGTATAATCGATATAGATCTGGTGGGTAGAGATGGCCTCGCCTTCAGTTTCAACCATGGATTCTGGATCTAGGGATCATACTTAGTGTCAGAAACAGAAATCCTTTGTCTCTTATGCTCCAAGTAAGTACTTTTTTGTGTGTTTGTGTGCAAATCTCATGTTTTTTCCCCTGTGGGTTCTTAATTTTGCGTCAATTTCTGCAGGTTCTTGAGTTGGTGCAATCAAGATGGTGTGGAAACAATTGAACTTGACGATGCCGCTTCTGGATTGGTCAATGATTTGGAGAGTGTTGGTGTAAGATTTGTTAACTTTCACTCCAATTAAGTTCCTGAATTTTCAGATTAGGTTTTGAGATTCGATGAGGTTTTGATTGAGCAGGTACTTGCAGTGAAGGCCAAGATGCCCAAGACTCAACAAAAACTCAAGGTAAATACTGGTTTTCAGTTTCATTTCATTGAATTTGAATTGGGGAAAAGCTACTCTATATTAAAAATGATACTGAGGAAGCTATCCTAGCAGCATTCAGACTAGCCCCTGTGGGTTTACTAGCATTCTTCTTTACTCGCATTCAGGCTAAAAACGTTTCTTGGGGGTAGAAAGAGGTTTGGCGATTCTAAGAGTATTTTTCGAAAAATGCAAAACAACAGTATTCTAGCTATGTTTTTGGTTGTTCTGTCTTGAACTCTTGATTGAGGGGATCTACCATTGGCCCAATGCTATAATTTGAATGATGATTCTTTTGAGTTTTTTTTTGGGAGATGCTGGAGGCTAAATATTCCTCAAACTTGGATGATCAGTTTAAACCTCCGGATATTATATTAAAATGATTTCTTTTATGATCTTTTTATTAATTAAATGCAGAAGCAACAGTCAAAGACTGAACAAGCCAGCAGGAACGAATCAATAAAAGACCCATCTATATCCCATCAGTCTTATGTGAGCAATTTTCTTTCTTTCTTTTTCTTTTTTATGGTTGCATTTTTCTTTTTCCTATTCACTCCCCCTGTCCCAAAATGATCATCCCACTTTTTTATGTGTTGTGATATGTGAAGTAGTGGTTCTGATTGCTATTGTGATGAATTAACTAATAAACCATAGTAGTTTTGAGGTTATTCTATTCTGAAGAATGTTGTACTGGCATAAACACAGGAAATTCCTTTGATGATTAGATACATAACTTATTGCTTAGAACAGAATTTGTAGATGGAGATTTGGGTTTGAATTTCCATGACATTACTCTCTCTCCTTTCTGATTAGTCACACAATTTCTCTTTTTTGTTACACTCATTATTTTAATTCGTTTCACTGAAAGATATAGTGTTCGCTCAATCCTCCAACACGCCATTGGATACATCATATAACCTATCAATTAATGCCTGGACCACTCATTTTGCTTACCCCTGGCATGGAACAAATGACATTATCTTTTATGGCCTCTCTTTGCAGCCAACTCTTGAATCCTCGCTCTTTCTACATGTCGGCAGTAAAAAGTAAAAAAGTATAACAAGTGAGGTCTCAGTAGAGAGTAGACCAGCTTCTCCCTCATTTTGGAGGGTTTAAGGGCGAAATGCAGAGAAACTTGCCTTGGAATACCACCCATCAATTTTCAGATTTTTCTTGGTGTGGCTTAATTTAATCCAACTTCATTCTGGTGTTGTTCTTGCTTACAACTTCACAGAATTTGATCAGTAGGTAAAGTGATCTTTGCCAAAATGATATGCTTTATGTTTATGGACATTTTTATTGGTATAACTGGATCTTCTGCTCTCTGGGATTGTATGTTGACAAATATAACAAACATAATCTACATTTCTTTTCCCCAATTTGCAATTATTTTTTTGCTGCAAGTAAAGTAGTTTAGATTAAATTTCCTTGCTCAGATTGGTGAATCAGCCGGATCAGAATGTAAAGCTGTGCTACAAGAAGCTACCGAACTTGTAGAAAATAGGCTTGCCATCTATGACAGATACCATTTGGACTTGTTCAAAAATATTTTTGGAGAGAGTTTCTATCCTGAGGTTGATGCCTCAAATATGTACTATGGAGGCACAAAAATTGCTGGTAAAAAGTCAACTGGTTTTGCTTGAATTTTTATATTTTTTTCTCCATATTGCATGATAATGAAATCTGTCAAATATATGAGTCTCTATCTAATTTTAGGTGATGATGCGACCCATGTTTGGAGCATTTGGAAAGGCGGGAACCGAACTCCATTGCTTTTGTGAGCAAGGTATGTACATGTACATGTGTGTGTGTACTTGTATGATTCAATATATATTCATTTTCCTGTGATTTTTTCACCCTCAGGCAGCTGTGGAATGTGGTAAAAGGTCAGTACGGACTCAACAAGAAGGTAGAAGTAACGAAACTTGACATGAAGTTAAATGGTGCCCTTCCCAATATCAACGTTGATCCTGAGACTTACACAGTCACAGCCGATGGTGTGGTTCTTACATGTGCTGCAGCTACCACCGAGAAGTATTAGAAAATAGGTATTACAAAGAATTTTAGTTCTAATTATTGTTGATTGTAAGGCTGCTCACCTGGTTGATAGTACTAATCAAGTTTGCCACTTCCAGAAGGTTAGTTGATAGAAATATAGTACTCCCTCCGCCCCAAAATGAATGCAACAAATTTTTTCTTTATCAAAAGAGCAAATTTGATTATTTTTTTTGGGACGTGCATTTTAGGACGGGAGGAGTATGTGTTTCTTTTGGGTGCCTAGGGCATATGATAATATCCTCAAGTTTGATCTCCATTGTTTTCTTGATCAGGTCTTGACTTCAGTTGGGAATTTCTGCATTTGCATGCTGTGGGAATGATTTAATGCAGATTTTTGAGGTTAATTGGGGAAGATACTTGTATAACCAATTTCTTAAGGAGAAAATGGCAAGAAAGTAGTAGAAAATAGGTATTACAAAAAATTCTAGTTCTAACTATTGTTGCTTGTAAGATTAAACTCTTGTTAGTTTATAACTCTTTTGTGGATGATTGTTAGAATTATTGTTGGTGTATAATAAATAAAAGATTTGATTTTTATTGTTGAATGAAATGTCTGTGAATTATGATTGTGAAAATTATTGTTGGTTATAATTTATATAATTTGAAATAGGTGCAGGGAAAAAATAATAAATAAAATGTTTTTTTCTTAATATATATATAGCCTTAGATAGCGCTTTTTATACGCTATCTAAGTTAGCTCGTATTTAAAAAAAAAAGCACTTAGATAGCGCATAAAAAAACGCTATGCAAGTTGTATTCTGAAAAACGCTATGTTAGATCCTTGCTTAGATAGCGCATACAAAGCGCTATGCAAACTTACATAGCGGACGCTTGCATAGCGCTTTTATGCGCTATGTAAGGCCTAAAAAAAACGCTGTCTAAGCCTAAATCTGTACTAGTGTATAAAACCAAACCGTTAAACCGAGCTATGGAGCCGAACCATCAAAACAGGGTTAGAAGGATTAAATCTAGAATTGCCTACTCAATTGTTTCTTACCCAGTTAACAACCAGATTGTGGTTAGCACATTTACTTTGCAACGATCCTTTGTTTATTTTTAATTTTTGAATTCACTAATGCATTGATCCATTATAATATCCTGCCGAATTCAATGACACTAAATAGCAATATTATATTGCTGAATATTTAGAAAAGAGTTTCAGTTTAATATTTCAATACATTTTTAAGTTGTACTGTCTCATCCCAAAATAAATGTCTAAAAATACTTCAAAATTGATCTTACTTAAATTAAAGAAAATTTGAAAAGTTTTTGAATATTTATTTTAAGATGGAGGAAGTATTATTTTTTTGATTATTTATTGACAATTAACTCCGTCATCATTTTACTATTTTCCTTTCAAAGTAATCAAGTTGTGTTTGTGTTTATTTTATAACTTATTTTATTCACTAGTCATAAAATGGAAGAATTATGGTGGAAATGTGATTTGGACCGTGTTGTGGATCGCGACTTGGACCGTTGTCTGAACAACAAATCAAACCGCTGTTTAGTCTGAACCAAACTGAACTATAACAGTTTAACTTAGCTAGGTTTGAAATTTTTATCTATACTAGTGGTTTGACTTCAAAATTTGCTCAAACCGAGATAAACCAAACCATGTACGCCTATGACACGTGAAGTTTAGATTTCGATCCCCCTTCTTATATGACATGACGAGAGATATCGTTTAATAAATTAAAATAATATACTATATATTTTATACATTTTTTTATAGAAGCTCAATCGGATTTTTTTTTCTTTTTGTTTATTCAATTGTTGACAAGAATGACAAGGAAAAGCAAACAAAAAATTGATAGCTATCACTATCCCTACCGCTATCGAGTGATGAGAGTAATTATAGAATGATGTAAAGTTTTTCTAATAAAACGATTATTTGAAAATAACATTTGTTTATGCTGGCGTGGTCTTCTTCAAAAAACCAATATTCTAAATTGGCAACTGTTTTCAGTGTTCATCCATTTCAAAATACTCTCTCCGTCCCTAAATGATAATGAGTGTTCATTTTCAAGAAATTTTTATCCCAAAATGAGTGTCTATTTTGATCATAACTTTCTCCCTAAATGTTCTTTTTCGAAAAAAAAAATCATCATTCTCTTTATACTTGCAAAAACTAAATGTTTGTAAAGAGGATTACAAGATTATAAATGAATTTTTCCATCAAATTTTACAAAAAATTATGTCCCTTAAAATGAAATTTGGACACTTATTTAGGGATAGAAGTAGTAAGAGTTTCTGTGATAGACACACAATTTTAGATATAATATATTATTCTCTTGTTAAATTATAAATTCACTCAAAGGAACTTTTAATAAAGGGTAAAGATAAAAAGAAATTAAAAATTAAAGGATGAGCTGCTTATTATGATTGAATTATGAGAGTGTTTATTAAGAGATGTATATATGTAAAGTTTCTTTCATTCCTTTTTTCATATCCAAAAAAAAAAAAAAAAAAAAAAAAACATGAATATGTGATGGCAAATACTCATATGCAACGGTCGCACGCTGTACGGCGAGCCGTCTCATGAGTATTTGTTCCGCTGCTTCTCGTGTCCACCTGCTCCGCTACAGTCGACCGCCGGATCCAGCCCTCCCACTTCCCAGATCACGACACGTGTCATCCTTTAAAAAAAACCCAATAAGTTTAAAATGCTATATCTTGAGATTTATAAGTCGGATATTTTTTTAAAAAAATACCATTGTGTTCGTCTCGACGAGACGAATAAAACTACATAGGTCATGCTATGGTTTGATTTTTTTTTTAAAAAAAAACATACTTTTTAATACACAAAAAATTAAGCTGCTCGTCAACTAATATGTAACAGTCTTTTCTAATAAACGTAACAGTTTCATCTTTACAAAGTAACACTTTTACTGTCAAATGTAACAGCATTTTTGGAAAAAAAAAATATAAATAGCTTTGAATTGTTTTTGTGGTTAGAAAAAGTGTTACGTTCTCAATAAAAATTGTTACATTTTAGATATAATTTTACATTTAAGAATATAAACTGTTACAATTGAGAAAAAAATAATACATTCATTTTTTATAAAATGTAACATTAGTTTAGTTTGTCAATCTTTTGTTAATTTTGAAAAAAAAACAAAGTGTTACATTTGAAAAAAAGAGTGTTACATTCCTTTATAAAAAGTGTTACATTTGAAAAAAACAAAGTGGTACATTTTGAAGAAAAAAAATTGTTACATTTCGGTATAAAAAGTGTTACTTTTGTTGGCGAGGAAAAATAAAGTTTGGAGGCAAAAAAAAAATAATCTCAAAAAAAATAAAAATGGCTCGGCTCCTTGCGAGTCGTTGCACGCTGTGCGGTGGCCGCACAGGAGACTACCCATATGTGATTTACTTTTTGTATTTTCCAAGAAATTTATAATTTTCTTTTTGGAATAGCGGAATATATTTTGATCTATCTTTGTAGCCATTCGTGGGCAGTTGATGTGATCACGTACATGCAACTATTGCAACTTGTTGTAAGAAGCGCCGTATACGTTACTCGTATTATACAAACCTTTTTATTTGACCAATACATGTTGCGGTTTTCTAATGTTTTACGCAGGAACAAAACATAGACCGGATTGAAAGGATTAGTTCCGAATCTAAATGTTACAGCCGCCACCTTTTTCTTCATCGTTCAGTTATTTCATGGTATATGTGTTTAGGATTTGAGTCCAATAATAATATACCACATACTTTCGGCACATGACAAAAAAAAAATAACATGTATAAATTAATTTATATAAAAATCATAAACAAGAACTAACACAGTATTTGTTCACTTAAGTTCATACAATTTGCTACATCTGGCTTTTCTGATAAGGCAGGATATTTACTAATATTATTAATGTGCTGTGTTGCACTAAAATTCATGCACTCTTCAAGACTAGTCACTTTATCTACGTGCGCTCACACGCATCCAACCCCTAGACATGCATTCTGCCAGCATTGAAATGCCCCAGGGCAACCCAAAGGCTTGCACTGCTGTCTAGTGGTCTTCACAGATTCTTTCGGGCTCTTTTTCTTAGCATACAATATAAGAATTGGGATCATTCCCTTAAAAGCCCTTAACATGCATTGTTAATGGGTGAAGTTATCCAATCTATCTCCACTCGTCTGTCCCTTGTTTCTATCCATAAACCCCTATGCGATCGCGTGCCTTCATATTCTTGGTCTTTCTGTGTACCAAGGCAACCTATCTGCAACTAGTTCTGGATAACGCTCATGTTGGTCAAGTTGTCACTCTTGCTGACCAGCCTTCACAACCAACTTTCTATCAACATACAGTTTCTGGCAAAATTTCTCCCACCATAGCGCGATCTCGGCCCCCGCCATCCTCGCATTCTAGGCAACAACCCATGCCAAACATGTTGTATGTTGTGTACAACATCATCTGCGTCACTAGCTATCAAGTTAGCTACCACGGTAATTCTCCACACCTTACAGCCGAAGGTGACCACACAACCTTCCTTCTAGCTGTTCAATGGTAAATCAAGTATCTCTTGAATGCTCTTGCACAGCAAGCAACTTCTACATACCCCATACGCTTGTTGTACATATCCTGTACCCTTTTTGCACGCCCTTTACATAAATTCTATCCGTGAATTGCACGGATTCTGCAAGTGCGCTACACGGAATTTGCACGAACTATGCATATATGCTGCACGTACCTCGTATGCCTATTGCATATGCCTACAAATGTTCTGCACACATATTTAATCAATCATACATCAAAGTCTGGGTAACTTGAATCTTTCTCTCTTGCAACTTTGATAATCTAAACCCGTTGCCGAAATTCACACCAACGAATTTCTATGTTGATCTATCTCTGCCCATTGTCACTGCACCCACAAATTCTTAATAAGACGATCCATCTAGATCCTTGCAAACCCTAGCAACAACCAGATTCTGCAACTCTGATCTTGGATCCATGCCGTACTTCTTTAATGAATCTTGGCAAATCTTAATCCTTGCAACCTGATTCTATCCTTAGCAATTTCTGATTCCGATTTCTGCAACCGTATTCCATCCAATTCGGACATCCCTGATCTTTCTAACCGGAAGCTCTGATACCAGTTGTTGGGGAATTCGTGTTATATCCGTGCAGTTCTTGCACATACAATTCTTGCACATACGAAAAATATGAAAGTAATCAACAAGAAAAGAACACAATATTTGTTAACCCATTTTGTCACAACAATGACTACATCTGGGGGCACTGCCAAGCCAGGAGATAACTTCTCCATGTAAACACTCCTATCACACATAAAACCCTAGACACGCTTAAACCCATCCATGGAATGCCCCTAAGGGCACCCCCTAAGGGTTAACACTCACTTGGCTCTCTTTGTGACTTACAGATTCTCTCTGGCTATTTTCTAGTGTATAATGTTTAGACCATCACTTGGTTTATATAGGCAACATGTCCAAAACCTAATCTAAGTAGGAAACCCAGAATAATTAAATTCTTAAATCTACTTAAACAAGTAATCCCAAGGAGAATTAAATTCTAACATAGTCAAATAAGGAATTCCATGAATTCTTATTTGACTCAAATTTAATTTCATTTTCCTTCTAGGTTTCATATCCACAACCCAACACTACCTTGTGTTGTAGTTCTGGATGCCACTCCTAATCATGTATATCATGTATGTAAACTTCATAAAGCACTTTATGGTTTAAAGCAATACACTCGTGAATGGTCTGAGAGACTGTACAAGTTTCTTCTCCCACATGGCTTCTACAATAGTTGTTCAAACTCTTCATTCTTTGTTCGGCACACCACTGATCCACAACTATTGTTGTGGTTTATGTAGATGACATTATATTATCATTGGTTCTCTTCTTCATTAGTTTCCTTGATCATTGATGCCATCTTTGATATGTTTGATATTCGCTGCTTTATTGAATTAAGTTTCTTTTAGGGCCTTTGAGACATCCACCAATAATACATTAAAGTTTTATTTGTTTCAATATGTAGTTGATGTTTTTGCTCATTTCATCATGTCGGATTGAAAGCCTACGTCTACACCTGCCGCTCCTCATTCTCGGTAATCTAGTTAAGATGGTGAGCCTCTCTCAGATCCCACTACCTTCCAAAGACTTGTTTGTGGCTTAAAATATCTTACCTTGAAGCGACCTAATATAGCATTCTCGGTTAATCTGGTTTGTTCATTCATGCATCAACACCGTACTACTAATGTTCTATATAAAAAGGTCATATGTTTCATCAAAGGTACGATCAAGCTCAGCTTATCATTTCATTGGTCACCAAACATCTCCATTTGTGTGTATACTGATGGTAATTTCTCTTGATAAATAGTAAGCTGAAGCGCTTGGTGGGACCGCGACCTCTTCCACTACTCCACATTAGTATAATTGTCCGCTTTGGGCCCATCCCGCATGGATTTATTTTTGGGTATCTCCCAAGAACCTCTAAAAAATGGAATTTCTAGACTTCTTTAAATACTAGGCGTTTCTTCTTTCAGTTATCGATCGGGGACTTGGGTTGACACCCCAACAAACCTTCCCTCAATCCAAGTATCTCCAGTGAAACTTGTACCGTCGCTACTTGTAGACACCCCGCCTTGGATCTCTCACCCCGATTGCATACATAGAATTTTTACTTTACTTGTTTTTGTTAATTTCTGTTACTTTGGTTAAGTTCCTAACTGATTCCGTCAGTTTGGGACTAAACTGCATAACAAAGTTAACTTTCTAGTCCATTCTGTCAAAATTGCCATTTCAAAGTCGCGCGCCTCCGCCCTTTGGGGCCAGAAGCGCGCGCCTCCCGCCGACTATACGAGATACGCGCGCGTCTGGGTGTGTCAGTTACTGATTTCTGTCCAAAAATCTCTCCCTTGCTCATTTTATATGATTTTGCCCGGGAAACTGATCTTTGTGACTCCGTTTTGGCACAAAAAAGATCCCCTTTCAACTATAAAAACCCCTCCAATCCACCATTAGAGGGGGCCTCTTTTTCATCTCTTTTTGATCTCTTTTCATCTCTCTTTTACCTCTCTTGGACATTCTTCTTAGACTTGAAACTTTTCTTACACACACACTATACACAATTCTATACACAAATTCTCCCTACAAGAGTTCTTTGTGACAAGACTCTACACAAATTGTTTTACAACAATTTCTCCAGAACAAAACTCTTTTCAAGTCCAAGTTCAAAGTCCCTTTTCTAAAGGTACCACTTTTCTATTCTCTTATTTTATTTGTGTCCTACTAGTATGCAATCTCCATAAAAAGGGATACAACCAAAAGGCCACTTCACTATTGAAGTTTGGCCAAGGTTACATCCCAACATTCCAACATTAATTTAATTCCATTTCATCTCTTAATGTAATTGTTTAGCAAATATTCAACATGTAACCATTAGACACTCAATCAATAAAATCATTTAGCTTTCATTTTCCCCTTATCTTTACTTTGTAGTTGTTAGCATATTTTATCAATTGAAGGACATGTAAATATAAGGACACCAAAAGTAGCAAGACCCGCGTAAGCGGGGCGGAGTGGGTGTTTAAGTACTTCCCACTCCGTCACCTAACCCCCGAACCCCTCATCTCAAGAATCTTTGGTTTCGTGATCAATGAAAAAGGCTATTTTCTTAGGTTTTCTCGCGTTCATCTAAAACGTGGGTGGCAACTCTTAAAATCAAGTAGACATCCTAGGTAATTCACGCGCTCTAGCCAAGCCGTGGTTCCCCGGGGTATCAACAGTGGCGACTCCGCTGGGGACATAGAGGGTTAAACTTGTATTTTCTGCTTTTGGTGTTCTTATATCTGTTTTCTGGGCATTCTGGTAAAAAGGGTAGGAAGCGCGCGCCTCCGGCCTTCTTGGCCTAAAGCGCGCGCGTCCGACCCTTATTACCAGAATCGCCCACCTTCCATATTGTCCTTCAAATTTCATATTTCTATGCTAACAAGATTCTGCAGGGGAAAGTTACATAATTTGGGACCAGGGCAATCCCATGAGTCCGCGGTTTCTTCTGACATTTTGACAGGTACCCCAGATGCGCGCGCCTCCCACATTCATGGCGCAATGCGCGTGCTTCCCACGTAACTGCCCTGAGTTGCGCGCTTCTGGGCCACTTTCCAGAACAGAACAGTAAACAAAACAGTGAACAGAATGGGCAGTTTTGACAGTGTGTGGGCACCGGGCCTGCATACACCTCCTTTTACTTTTGTTTATTCATTTTTATCGGTCACACGGGTGATTCGATAGTTGTAAATTACGTGCTTATTTGTTTTTTTTATTTCCTTTGAAAAAAAAAATTGTCACGTGATGGACCTCACACTACGCGCACAATTCTTATCAACTGCTCACTATCGAGTCGCACAAGTCCAACCCCAAACCCGTCGAGGCCCGTCCTAGGAAGTTTCAAGCTCCACTCAATCTTGACTCTTCCGAAGCGGTAAACCTCAGCCCGTGGCGTATTTCACGATTACATGCCAGGGGTGACCTTTAAGCCTCTCTTTAGCCGAGCACATACCACACAATTCTAGTTAGGGTCTAACACTCCGTGACTCAAGTCGGTTTCCATGTTCCGAGATTTCCCTAAACTAATGTCTGCAAATCATACATGCCACTCGTTGTTATGGCGAAATAAAAATCCGTCCCCAAGTGGTCATTATGGACGAAAATAAAAATCCGTCCCCGCATGTATGCTTTACTACATTAATTTAGTTTAATCCCGACACATGTAGGATTCACAAGCGTGATGGAATCCGATGAGTATATGGGACCGCGAGATGGTCTATATACTAGTGTGACGATTCCATTATCTTCTTAGAAACCCCAAAAGGGACCCCGTCCCTCCGACTTATAAAAAAAAAGTCATTTTTCTTGTATGGTCGAGTCTTTTTCCTTTGTTTGTGGGTGAATTTATTTTACTCAAAAGTTATTTGTGGGGCCAACCTAAGATCAACCGTGTTCTCTCAATAGGTCCAATGGCTTCCAACGGCAACAACAACAAGGGTGAGAACATTTCCGTGTCCAACGAAGGGTTACTCATCATGGTGAAAGTGTTGAAAGGGCAAATTGATACACTAGCCGAGGATGTTCGCCGCAAGGATGATTTATGGCGAGCCCGTTACGAGCATGTGGAAATGGCCCATAAAATAGAAGTATCCAAACTCGAGGACCAATTGAAGGGGCTCACGAATGAAAGGAAGGTCCAAGGCATAAATACCGGTTTGGTCAACACTCTCATGTCCTACATTGACCAAAAGCTTAGTGGGCTAAATTTGCACAAAGGCCCAAGCTCCGATCTTCATCATGCTTCTTTTCTCGTGAACACTATGGTGGCTCTTCCTGAAAAATTCAAGATGCCCGATATTGGCAAGTTCAAAGGCACCTCTTATCCCGATGCTCATGTCGACTCCTACATTTGGGCCATGCTACCAAAGAAAGTGTCTCCTCAAATAATGGCACAATGCTTCCCACTTACTCTCGAGGGGGTCGCAAAAGATTGGTATATGGGTCTTTCAGTTTCCACCCGCCTCAATTGGGATGCCGCTATGCTTGCCTTCAAGTCACAATATCAAGGCAATTCCATATTCTGCCCCCACCAAGAAGGAATTGGAGAGCACCGTGCAAATGGGTGATGAATCATTTGGGGACTTCTATCGCCGTTAGAATGACAAGCTAGCCGAGATGGTTGATAGGCCCTCCAAGAAGGAACAAATGGACATCTTCTTGAAGTGTTTGAAAATGGACTACCGCACTCATCTTAGTGGGGCTTTTCACTCCGATTATTCAAGCATGTATGATGCGGGGGTTAGAATTGACAATTTGCTCTGAGAAGTGGCCGAGTCCTCCTATGACACAAGCTTCAACGACAAAGGGTTCCCAAGCAATGACATGGGAGAATGTAGTGACATGGAAGACTATAACGACAATGAGGACTACAACGACATGGGGGATGACGACAACAATCTCCGTTTCTCTTTCTCTACCTAGAAATAGGATAAAAAAAAGTGTCAAAAGTCGTCTAATGTGTGCATTAATGTTTTCTCTCATCCAATGTTAAATTTTGAGTCAATCATTAAATAAAAGCCGTTCTTGTCCTCATACACTCTTCCAAGTTGTTCAATCTAATTCTTGGCAAAATGATGAAAAAAATGTCTAAACACGTTTTAGAATGAAGGCCATCGCTTGAACGCCTAGGGGCTAAACATCGACGACGGCATCAACAATGAAGAGATCAACAACGACGAAATCAAGACAAAGAAATGTGGAGCAACAATCATGAAGCAAAATTTTCAAAAAGGGGATAAAAAAAAAGGCTCGCTAGGTTGAAATCCTCAAATCAACCTAGGCAAAAGTTAGAGCACAAAAAAAAAAAAAAAAAAAAAAAAATCCCCTTCATTCAAAGAAGTTCACAACAACAATATCATTCCACCAAACGAAGGACGAAGCGACATCAACACGACGAATGAAGAATCCACAAGAACTACGGTGATCTGAGCCTCTTCACTGGAGGAACGTAGGCAACCTTCGGGTCCGGTCTCATGCAAGAAAGAAGATATGTTTAGCCCTAGCGCGTTATGGTGATTGGCCTTACTCTCGAACTTTTCATGACATCTTTGTACGATTCATTTGCCAATGAATTAATCACCAAAAGATTGAACAACTTTCTTAGATTTGGAATCGCTTTCCGTTCCTTGTCGAGTCTAGGGGTTTCTCTTCTTTTTGCGATACTCCCAGTTTCTTACAATCAAACTGGGGCTTTCTTTCTCTTCTCTCTTAATGACTTACTTGCCTTCATGAGTCATTCAAAAAATATACATACATGAAGTCAATACTAGGGACACTTCCCTAGTCGAGTCAATGTCACTCATCTTTAGTGACAAGAGGTCTTCACCGCAAAATCACATGTCTTATCTCCTCATGGCTTTATGCTTTCTGTGCTTTTGATTCTGGTCTACTTGTTGTCCCAATTTCTCTTAGCCCAGTATTCTGATATAGTTTCCTGTTTCTGTTATCACAGGTACCCATGGCTTCTTATAGGCATATAGGCCACCAGAACAAGGGGATGCGAAGGAGGCTGTGCCAGCTGGAGGAGAAAGTGCTGGAGCTATGCAGAGACATGGCGAACCTGACCAGGGAGGCTGCAGGGACTGTGTCTAGAGCTGCTAGAGGCATTGCTCGGGGAGCTCGCAGCATGGGACACGGTTGTAGAGATGCTGCTCTGGATGTTGATGATGCTGTCAATGATGCTGTCACCTCAGCGAGGCGGTCACTGAGTCGGAGCCTTAGCAGCGGCGGTGCTAGTACCTCGGCGCAGATGCCGTCATGAGATCACAGTTGAGGAATCTGAAGAAGAGTCTGACGATGATGAGGAGACAGATAGCGGTGATGAGGGAGAGCACAGTGCCACGGATGATGATTCAGAGTAGGGAGGATGAGTGCCTGAAAATAATTTTTTATTTAACATGTAACAAATAACAAGTATTTACAATCTTAGCTATTTTATCTACATTTTTTATGTTTTCTTAGACTCGATTTTAAATGTCGACACTTTATAAGCAAATGTGTGCCCAAAGTGTTCCATTTGTTGCTGTTGAATGTTGCTTTGTTACTGCGGATTCTGAACTATTTGCAGGTTGGATGTGTTAAAATGCCTGGGCTATTGCTGAATTGACAAGGGCCTGTTCTGTTCTGCCGTCTGTCAAAGGCGTGCGCGCCTGGAATAGGGCATGGGATGCGCGCGCGTTTCAGATCCAAGGGCGGAGGCGCCCGCGTCTGGGCTGTTGATTTACAGCCCCTTTCTTTCTGCACGAGATTCTCCAACAGCTATAAATTTGAACCCATTTCAACCAGTTTGGTCACATAGCAATATTCTGCACTACTTATCATTACTTTAAGCCCCAAATTCTTGTCAAGAATGGCCCCCAAGACTTTTTCCTTTGAGATAAAAGTGTCCGTCCCCGAAGGTGAACAAATGAAGTCCGTCCCTATTATGAAGGCATGTCCTAGTGTCTTTGACCGTTTGGGAAGACCAAATGAAGTTGCCGTTGAACCCTTGAGGCCGGCGGTTCGTGTTGAAGCCCCTAGGCCACGCTATTTCCTGAAGAACAAGAGAGGCAAAGGCAAAGGCCAAGGCAATTCCCCTTATGTGTGGAAACGCCCATACAAAGCCCCCGTCAAGGCTTCTTTGGACAAAGGCAAATGGAAAGGGAAGATTGTTGATGAAGATCCGTCCCGTCCTTGCGTCTTCTCTCTCCTTGGTGGTTTCGAGAATGCTCCCTCCCCACCTAAGAAGGTCAAGGTCCGTAGCAAGAAGCAATGGGTTCCCAAACCGAAGAAAGATTAGACTTTTCCTAGTACCCCAAGATTGCAATTAAAGTATACCACTTGTTAGGATTTAATGTTTTATTGTCTCTTATTCTCAACAATATCCGTTGTAATGATCAAAATGATTCGAAAGATGAATAAAAAATTCACTTTGTTATGACATGATTGGGTAAAATTTATTTTTTTAGACCTTACCCGAAGGTTGCCTACGTTCCTCTTTTAAAGAGGCTCAGGTCTCCGTAGTTCAAACAAATGAAGACCATTTTTATTTTTATTTTTTTATGTGCACCCTATTTTTTGCCTAGACCGCCCTTTTGGGTTTTCAATCTAGCGGGCTTCTTTTTTGCACTTGCTATAATTTTTTCCTAGGCCGCCCTTGCGGGTTTTCAACCTAGCGAGCGTTTTTTTTTAATGGTCTTCATTTGTTACGCGTAGAACTTATTGAGCTTTTCGAGGTTGACCTCCTTTGGCAATTGATCACCATCCAAGTCTACGAGTCGGACTGCACCGCATCTTAGTATCTTCTTGACCACGTAAGGACCGATCCATCGGGTCCCCATTTCCCAAGGGGGTTCATGGCATTGGGAGGATGTTGTCTTAGGACCAAGTCTCCCACTTTGATGTTTCGAGGCTTCACCTTTTTGTTGAAAGCCCTTGCCATTCTTTGTTGATAAGCCCTTGTGCACTCAAATGCTCTTAGCCTCTTTTCGTCGAGTAGGGCTAGTTGTTCATATCGAATTTGCATCTAATCAACCTCATTGACTTGATTCTCAAGTAAGACCCGTAGGGAGGGAACTTCGAGTTCGACTAGGAGTACGGCTTCAGAACCATAAACCAATGAGTATGGGGTTTATCCCGTTGTTGACCGGATTGATGTGCGGTAGCCCCACAATGCTAGTGGTATCTTTTGGGCCAATCCCTCCTGTTGAAGCTATTTTCATATGATGACCTCGATTGTTTTGTTTGCTGCTTCGACCGCTCCATTAGCTTGGGGACGGTACGGGGATGACTTATGCTTGGTAATTTTGTAGTTAACCAAAAGCGCATACATTTCCTTCTCAAAGTGAGAACCATTGTCGGAGATGATCTCATGAGGAATACCATATCGGCACATGATGTTGTTCTTCACGAACTCGGTCACTTTCTTGGCATTGAGAACTCGGTAAGCTTGAGCTTCGACCCACTTTGTGAAATAATCCACGGCAACTAGAATGAACGACTGTCCATTGCTTCCCATAGGATGGACTTTGCCGATGATATCTATGCCCCAACAGGAGAGTGGCCAAGGTGTGGTCATGTTGTACAGTTGTGAAGGTGGAGCATGTCGCAGATTAGCATGGAATTGGCACTTGGCGCATTTCTTGACTTTCTCGATGCAGTCTCTTTCCATTGTAGTCCAATAATAGCCAATACGGAGTACCTTTTTGGCTAACATAATCCCATTCATGTGGGGTCCACACTCACCTTCGTGGACTTCATGCATTATTTCTTGAGCTTCAGACTCATTTGCACATAAAAGATTGATCCCTTGATGATGTCTTTTGTAGACTCAGTCCCCAATCAATACGTACCTCGCAGCTAGCTTTTGTAATGCTATTCTAGATTTCCCATTGCTGTTCTTGGGAAAGTGCCGTTGTGGAGGAAATTAATGATGTCTGTGTACCACGGGGGATTATCTTGGACTCCATTGATCTCAATACTCATACAGTATGCCGGACTAGTCCTTCTTGAAATTTGAAGGGCTTCACCATTTTTCCTTTGGGCATCTCAACTAGTGAGGCTATGGTGGCTAAAGCATTGTCAAAGTGGTTCTTGTCCCTCGGCAAATAATTAAACGTGATGTCTTGGAACTGTTCAGCTAACTCCTCGAGGTATTGACCATACTGTTGGAGGGTCGGGTCTTGGATTCGCCATTTACCAGATGTTTGGTGATAAGGAGCAGGGAGTCACCGAATACCTCTAGCTCTGTGACATTTCTTTCTAGTTCTGCTTCTAGCCCCGCTATACATGCCTCACATTCGGCAATGTTATTGGTAGCTTCAAATTCAAAACGGATTGCAATCGGAGTGTAAATGTCCTTTGGATCGACAAGCAACATTCTTATCCCATAACCGTGCTTATTGGTTGCGCCATCGAAAAAACATTGCCACTTATTTTCCTCGGTTGTAGTGCAAACCAAGTGCTCGTAGGGAAATTGTAAGTCTTCCCCCTTCACTTCGTCACACGGAAATTCAGCAAGCTGATCACTGAACACTTTCCCCCTGATGGATTTGAGTGTGACGTAAGTGATATCATAGCCGGCGAGCATGAAGTACCACTTAGCTATTCTTGTTGACATGAAAGGCTTCTCAAAGATGTAGTGGAGCGGTCCACTTTTGCTACTAGCTTGATTGGAAAGGCTTCCATGTAATGTTTGAGCTTTTGAGTGACCCAAACCAATGCTGCACATGACTTCTCTTAGACAGAGTAGTTCTTTTCGCCTCTTTGAAATCGGCGACTGACAAAATAAATGGCATTCTCCTTTGTGGAGTCTCGTTGCTCTTATGCTAGCATAGCCCCTAGGGCTTCGTCATTCACCGTGAGGTAGAGCAAGAGATGCTTCTCTTTGTGTGGTGGAACCAGAACTGGAGGGCATGTCAAGTAATGCTTCACTTGGTCGAAAGCTTCTTGGCAAGCGTCGGTCCATTCTAGAGGCCACATTCTTCTTGAGTAGCTTGAAGATTGGCTCACACATGGAAGTGATTTGGTGCACGAACCGACTGATATACTGAAGTCTGCCCATGAAACCCTTAATTTATTTCTGTGTCTTTGGAGGAGGCATGTCAATGATTGCCTTGATTTTGGAAGGATCTGCTTCAATTCCCCTCTCGGTGACCATGTAGCCAAGAACTTTGCCTCGGATAACCCCGAAGGTGCACTTTGCGGGGTTGAGCCTCATCTTGTGTTGTCGAAGCCTTTCGAAGAACTTGCAGAGGTCGATCAAGTGTTGACCGTCGGTCCCCTTTAAATGGATGATCATGTGTCCACATAGACTTCAATTTCCTTGTGAATCATGTCATGGAACAAGTCTGTCACAGCCCTTTGATAAGTAGCCCCAGTGTTCCTCAACCCAAATGGAATAACTATGTAGCAAAAGGTGCCCCCACGGTGTTGTGAAGGCAGTCTTGTGTTGATCCTCCTTGGCCATGAGAATCTGATTATACCCAGAGAAACCATCCACAAATGAGCGGACCTCACAGGCAGCAGTAGAATCGACTAGCATATCGATGTTGGGTAGTGGAAAGTCATCCTTTGGAGAAGCTTTGTTCAAATCCCGGAAATCCACACAAACACGGACCTTGCCGTTAGCCTTTCTGACTGTCACCACGTTGGCTAGCCATGTCGGATACTTAATAACTTTGATGAAGCCCACACTGAGAAGCTTCTCTATCTCTTCCTTGACTTGTAAAGACCATTCTGGCTTGATCTTTCTGAGTTTCTGCTT
This sequence comes from Campanula takesimana, assembly GCA_026119855.1. Classification (NCBI taxonomy): domain Eukaryota; kingdom Viridiplantae; phylum Streptophyta; class Magnoliopsida; order Asterales; family Campanulaceae; genus Campanula; species Campanula takesimana. Next base: position 2,866,085 of record JAOWBW010000008.1, on the reverse strand, counting down.
TGTCGGCTTAGCGTCGTCTCTGATCAGAATTCTGTGCTCGGCGACCTTTCTGTCTAAACCCGGCATGTCTTTGTATGACCATACAAATACATCCACGAACTCTCTGAGTAGTGCAGTCAATCTGTCTTTCTCTTCCCCCTTGAAGAAGCTTTCGATCTTAGTTTCTTTCGGATCCTTAACGGTACCCAGATTAACAACATGCAATTCTTCGTCAGCCCCTGGACCATTTTCACCATGACTACGGACCTGTTGAGCAAGTTCATTTAAGTATGTTGTGTTTTCGTGGTCTATTTTATCATTATTTGAATCGTTATTAACTAGTTCATTAGATTCGTTATTAGTTAATTCATCATTCATGATGTTTGCAATCTCGGGGTACTCAGAAAGATCAAATTTTTCATTAACAAAGAAAGGAAACACACGCTCAGCTATGGCCTCCATATCCTCTTGGGTGAGGGTATCGGAAACACACTCGGACTCGAAAGTGAATGTGAACAAGTCTTCCTTTGTAACCTTGCGTGGTATGCAACCCATCTTCTTGACCAAGAATTCCTTCGATACCACGGGCCCCTTTGTAGAATACCAGTTGTTGATCGGCTCAGAGCTTGCTTGATCTCGGTGAGAGGCTCACTTCTCGTGTTGGTTCCATTGGAGATGGCATTTACTTGGTGCTCGTCCATATGATGGCAAATTCTTCAAACATGGAGGCTAGATCAGTCAATTCTTCCCCCACGGTAATCTCTGTCTCAGACTCTATGGTCACCTTCTTCCCCCACCATTCTCGGGGTGATATAGGATTTGGTTCCTCTTCATGCTTCTGGATCTAACAATCGGAAAAATTTTTGAGACTAGGCTTTCTGACGCCCTTACTGTTGACCCATGGCTCGGGAAAGATTACGTATGGGACGTCTTCCCCCTGATGGACAAAGTAGCCATTTAGTGTCGGCCTTCTCTATGAGCTCGAGCATTCTCATTCTTGACAGCTTGCTCGTATTTCAAGTCGGCCTCAGAAGGCTCATATATCAAACCGAATTTTTTCTTGATGAATGGGACCTCTACGGGTTGCATTCTCCCTTGTTGGTGCTTCCCTAGGCCTAAACAAGTAGTTCATGTTCCTCATCATGCGGAGGACTTTGTGGTTGCCGAGTGTCCATGATCCGTTTCCCACTTGTTCGTCGATGGCGTTGATTGAGACGCCGGAGAGGGTGGAGTTTTCTAACCCATGTTGTACTTGATGAACGGGTTCCCCTTTCATATGGATAGTGACGTTTTCTGCCATGATGGTTACTATTTCATCTCCATTTCTGAACTTGACACATTGATGGAGAGTTGAGGGGACGGCGTTGGAACTGTATATCCATGGTCGGCCCAAGAGCAAGTTGAATGAAGAGGGGACATCGAGCACTTGAAACGGGACGGACATAACCATGCTCCCAAACTCAATGTCTATTTCCACCATACCCATGACTGTGCGGGCAGTGCTGTCGTAACCTCAGATTACTTGAGTAGAAGGCTTTAAATCTGAGCTTTTAAGCCCCAGTATGCCCATGATTCGGCCGGGCATTAAGTTGAGTTCGGAACCGCCGTCAACCAAGACTCTCTAAATAGGTCTCCCCCTTGACCTTACTTTGAGATATATGGCCTCATTGTGATCGGACCCAAATGGTGGGAGGTCCATATCGGCAAAAGTGATGACATTTCCAAAATGTATGTGGCCTATCATTGTAGTAAGGTCTGTGGGAGTGGTGTCTGGAGAGACTGATGTGTCGTCAAGATTGCTGATGACAAGATCTCGGTGCTTCTTTGAGGATGCGATGAGGTCCCAAATGGAGATATTGGCTTGAGTTTTCTTGAGTTGGACCAGTAAAGGGTCTTCGAGAGTGTCGCGAGTTTGCGGTCTTTGAGAAGAGGTGCTTAGTACAGAAGTAGTGGGGTTGCTTGCTATGACTTGTCTGGATCGAGTTAGCATGTTGACGTTCCCATCTTTCCTCTTTTTCTCTCTAATACTTCCCTCATTACCTCATCGTAAGTCACAACGTATCAAGAATTATCAATCTTATTCATAACATTGGAGCCCTCATTCACAATTGGAATTGAATGAGTGGTCTCCTCAAACTCTCATATCTTTATTACATTAACATTACCCTCATTGGGAACTATAAATTCCTTATTGTCGATGAGGTCTTGGATAACATTACGGAGGACGAAGCATTCCTCGGTGAGATGGCCACTATGTTGGTGGTAGTCACAATACTTGTGATGAGCATGGTTGGCACGGATTACGTTGGGCTTGAACCCTTGGAGAGGAGCAACTTGCCCTTTGGCCTTGAGTGCTTCGAAGGCTTCGGTGATGGTCATGCCGTGAAGAGGAGTGTAGACACGATCATTTTGAAACCTCTTGCCTTGTGGTGGTGGAACCCTTTTGTAATTCCCCTTGTCAGTAGTGACGACATTGACCGAGGCCTCTTTTGTTGAGTTAGAGGCGGCCTTGTAACGGAAGCTAGGAGATTTTTTCTTGATCTCCTTGATCAAATCATCAATTCGGACCCTCGCTTCGTACATTTGAGTGAAATCCGCATAGCAAGCCCCACTTAGGTGGGTGCGGAGATCAATCTTTAGATACTTGAGAAAAATGTCCATTTGCTCTTTGGTGTTAGGCCTCTCGACAATTTCAGCAAGCTTGTCATTCCACCTTCTCGTGAAGTCAATAAAGGACTCATTGTCCCTTTGAGTGGTGTTCTCGAGCTCTTTCTTGGTCGGGCGGTGAGTGGTATTGCCTTGGTACTGACTTTTGAAGGCAAGCATGGCGGCGTCCCAATCAAGACGGACTGTGAGTGGGAGAGTAGCGTACCAATCTTTTGCCACCCCCTCGAGAGTAAGAGGGAATCATTGTGCCATAACCTTCGAAGAGACCTTCTTCGGAACCATAGCCCATATATAAGTCTCGATGTGTGCCATGGGGCAAGAGTTGCCCTTGAACTTGCTAATGTCGGGCATCTTGAACTTGTCGGGAAGCGGCCATGGTGCTCATGAGAATGGATGACTGATAAAGGCTTGTGTCGGAGCCTTTCCCCATGTTGAGACCGTTGAAACGTTGGTATATGTAAGCCATAATTGAATCAACCATCTTGTGATCTTTGTTTTCGGTGCTTGGTTCACCCATTTTCTTGGTACGGGTACTAACATAAGGGCTCTCAAATAAACCCTTGGTCCACTCGGACTCTTCATTGTCTTCCTTTCTTTTACCACTTGAAAGCTTAGTGAGTTTGGCTTTCTTTTGGTCCATCTCGGCCTCGTGAGCCTCCCTTTGATTGTCAAGATGGGATTGCCAAAGGTCATCTTTGTTTTGGGCCTCCTTATTGAGAGTGGAGACTTCTCTTGGAGAAGTTGGACCATAGCTAAGAGTTGCTCAAGAGACATGGTGTTGTCGGTGTTGGAGCCGCCTGACCATTGATGCTGTCGGAGCTGCTGGAGTGATCAATTCACAGAATAACCGGTTCGCTAAATCCCGATAGATGCAGTAAGTACCAATTGGACCTAAATTGCAGAAGAGGCCCTTTTCAGTCTTGAGTATCATTTCTGGTCCATTAAAAGGCTTAGAACACACAGTGGGCACACGACTCAAACCACATAAAGAAAAGACTCTTTTTTTTTTATAATTCGGAGGGACGGAATCCCTTTTGAGTTTCTAAGAAAAATAATGGAATCTTCACACTAGTATATAGACCTTCTCGCGGTCCCATATACTCATCGGATTCCACCACGTTTGTGAATCTTACACATGTCGAGATTAAACTAAATTAATGTAGTAAAGCATACATGCGAGGACGGATTTTTTATTTTCGTCCATAATAACCACTTGGGGACGGAGTTTTATTTCGTCCATGATAACCACTTGGCATGTATGTTTTGAAGACATTAGTTTAGGGAAATCTCGGCACATGAAAACCGACTTGGTCACGGAGTGTTAGACCCTAACTAGAATTGTGTTGGCTTGTGCGGCTAATGAGAGGCTTAAGGTCACCTCCGACATGTAGTCATGAACTACGCCATGGGATGAGGTTTACCGCTTCGAGAGAGTCAAGGTCGGGCCTCGACGGGTTTGGGGTTATGAACTTGTGCGACTCGATAGTGAGAAATTTATAAAAATTTGTGCACGTAGAGGTCCAACATGTGACAAAATATTTTTACTTTTTTTTTTTTGAAAGAAAAGCAAATAAGCACGTAATTACAACTTTCGAATCACCCGTGTGACCGATAAAAAACACAAAACAAAACAGTTTAAACGGTCCAAATCAGTCCTGATGCAGGCAACTGTGCCCACACCCCAATCATTCTGCTCTGGGACCTGTTCCTGTTCTGGAAACCCACCCAAAAGCACACGCCTCTGGCTTGTATTATGGGATGCGCGCGCCTGGCGCAGAGTATATGGGAGGCGCCCGCTTCTGGGCAAACCTGTCAGACTTTGGACTCAGGGGATTGCCCTGGTCCTGAATGTCTATTGGAACCCTTGCAAATATGATAAGTGTAGAAAAAAGAAGAAGAACAGGAAGAACATTGAGAAGCGGGCGATTCTGGTCCTTGATGTGGGACGCGCGTGCCTTAGGCCAAGAAGGCCAGAGGCGCACGCTTCCCCCATCAGAGACCAGAATGCCCAGAAAAATGTAGACTTTGATCAGAAATGCAAGTTTAACCCTCAAACGTCCCCAGCAGAGTCGCCACTGTAGATACCCCGGGCGGAGCCCGCGCACTTGGCTAGAGCGGCGGTTTGTCCTAGGGTGTCTATTTATGTTTTAGTTGTAGAGTCGCCACCTATGTTTTAGAGGAACATAAGAAAAACCTAATATTTAGCCTAAGTTTGATTACGAAAACAGAGATTCTTGTTATGAGGTTCGGGGGTTAGGTTACGAGATGGGAAGTATTTAAACACCCATCTCGCCCAACTAATGTTGGTCTTGGTTGATCAAAGTCTACATAAATGAAATGTTCTTCCTATTTTTTGTAATGATAAAAGGGGGTTTAAAAAGGGGTGTTTGGAATATAGGGAGATAACTCCTTGGCCAACTTCAATAGAATGAAGTGGCCTTTGGTGTCATGTCCCAAAATGGTTTTGGGGTAATTGCACGTTTGATCAAAATGAAAGAAGAAAAGAAGAGATGAAGTAGATAAGGGAGAAAAGAGTAGTCTTTTACCTAAGCTTCAAAGAACTCCAAGTACTTCTTGATGAATTGCTTTGAAATGCCTTGAAGATGTTTGTGTATAGTTTTCTTAGTCACAAAAAGTCCTCCTCTTCAAAGGTGAATTAAATGGGTTTATATAGGTGTAAAACTGGATGTTTTTTGTGCCAAAACGAAGTCACAAAGATCAGTTTCCTGGGCAAATCATGTAAAATGAGCAAAGGAGGGATTCTTGGACAGAAATATGTAACTGACGCCCAAGTGCGCGCGCCTCTTGCCTTGATGGCGGGACGCGCGACTTCAAGATTTCTTTTTTGACAGAATGGACTGGAAAGTTAGCCCTGTTATTCAGTTTAGCCCCTGGACTTAACTAAGTTAGTCAGGAACTTAACGAAAGTAAAAGAAACTAACGAAAAACACTTAAAATAGGGAGAAACACAAGATCAACCGTGCAATCGGGGTGAGCGGTCCAAGGCGGGGTGTCTACACACACTCAAATTTATTTTCATTTTGGGTGATTGTCAAATTGGGAAAACAAGCTTCTTGGTGAGTTTTCTTTTTTTTTTCCTCTTAAATCTACTTTTTATATAATATAGTTTTTGTCAATATGTTTGTATTAATTAGTCATTAGTATTGTCACAAACATGGTATTTTATTTTTATTTTTTTTCTTGATTGCAATATGATTGTCTATATGGTGTTACTATTTTCAAAGTTAAGTATGTTGGGAATGATCAAGAAAAGAAATGTTTCGATATGGGAGGATTGAATTTAGTGGATAAATCACTTACAGTTCAAGGAGCAAGGATTGCTTTTAATTTGTGGGACGTGGGAGGTAAGTTTATCATTTCTTAACATTTACAATTTTCTCTTCTATAAGGAAATTTCAAGAAATCCAATATATCTTGATTTTAATGCAGATTATGTATATATCAAACGTAAGACAATTGGAAGTATTATTTTTTAAAACCGAGTTACTAGATTATACAAACTCCACATTTATTTTCAATTAGATCTTTTTCTTCATTTTTATTTTAGCTTTTGATTTTTTTTTATTAAATTTATTATTGTTTAGTGATCCAATTTTCTTGATGGCAATACTTAATTTAATTCATTTGTCTTTAAATACTTAAAAATTTAATTATTCAATATGTTTTAATTAATTGATAATTTTTTGATTATAAATATCACATCAATTGTATAAATTAAGTTTTCATAGACACACATGCACTTTCTATCCATCTAGTATTAAATGATTTTTGTGGAATGTTAAAAGTTTTTGGTCATTTTATGAAATAAGCTTAGGATGAAGGGCCTATGGTTAAGGATATGCCCGTGTTACTCGGGCATAAAAAAAATTGTTGTAGCAGAAAATTAGTTTATTTGAGAGTAGACGTGACCATTTTTCAACCGTAACCGGCTAACCGCCGGTTTTTAACCGGCCAACCGCCAAACCGCCAACCGTTTCAACCGTCAACCGTCGGTTACACGGTTCGGTTAAGGTTAGGCCATTTAGTAACCGGTTAACCGGCGGTTATAACCGGGAAGCTAACCGTCTATATTAACCATCAGTTTCCTAACATTTTTAAGTTAGTTTTCAAAATTACAATTAGTTTTTAAACAATATCTGTTAGTTTTCTAACAAAATTAGTGTTTTCTATCATTTTCTGTCAGTTTTATGACGATTTTCAGTTAGTTTTCTAACAAAAACTGCTAAAAAAATGTTTTTTCTTAATAAATAAATAAATAAATCACATAACCGGATTAACCAGTTAACCGTAACCGGACATCACGGTTAGCCGGTTAGGTTACGGTTAGGACTTAACGGATTTTCTAACCGGCGGTGATTACTGTTAACCGCCGGTTATAACCGGATGGTCACGTCGAATTGAGAGCTTTGATTATTCAACAATGCACACAAATGTTTGAACAACGTTAGGGCATAAAACATAGTCATAAAATATTACTTCGAAAATGAATTTGTGATATTTTATTAATTGTATCGATAGTGAACCCTCTACCCTCTAATTAAATGTACCAATAAAATCATTACACTTACGATTTTGTGAGCAAAATTTTGTGCCTCCTATATTAATTTAATTTTTTATTTAACATGGGGTCAAACTGCTTTAATATTGACACATTAATAGGAAGACATTTTTTCTTGGGAAAATAAATGTTGTTGGGTAATTGGGGGATCTCCGCATCCACTAGCCCATACTAGCAGTCATCAACATGGAGAATAATTCAACACATGAAATAATAATATGAAAGAACAAAGACATCATGATTTGATAACCCAGTTCATCAACACATGATTGCATCTGGGGGCACTTAGCCAGGATATCATTATAATAATATATGTAAAAATTACAACTTTAGCACATGCGCTCACATAGATCAAGCATGACTACTTTCTAATAATAATCTCTCACCTATACATTATTATATCCCCTCCCAAGAACATACAAACATAGTCATGGCCGAGTTGTAGGATCGCCCCCCATGGCTCTCCTAGGCCCCCGGCCCCCTCCTATACACTATTTTGTATCTCTCTCTTGATATCCTAACTTTCTCCTACACAAAGTAAAGTACTTAATATTATGGTGGTAGTTACAATATATTTATAGGGATACAAAACCTAATTTTGATCAAAACCTAATTTACCCAGAGTCCTTGAGACAGAAGGAGTATAATACTTTTTCTCCAAGTATTATTCACATGAGATTAGGAATCTAATTCCTAAAAGGAATTTGATTCCTTTTCCACTCCAACTTTCCATCCATGCGTCAGCCTACTCCCAGTCTCCCCGTCGGGGTGTGCGGTCGCCCATTCCACCTTGTGCGGCCGCCTTCTCCTCAACTTTTGGCCCAGTTCGACTCTGGATCAGTGGGCGGTCGCCTGCCCCTCCATGGGCAGCCGCTCACTCCTCCTGGTTGTGCGTTCCTGCTCCGTCTTCTCCATGGTTTTGATCTTCTCTTTGGTTTTGGCTTCAAGCCCAACAAATGTTTAAAAATGTAAGATTGAGATGAGGGGGAGGGGCAGACAAGCAAAAACTTGATTCTCGATCCCCTATCGATTGCATGATTGAATAATTTTGATGTGAATGTTTTTATGACAAATAGAAATTGAAAATCACATATGTGCTTGGCGTCAGCTGTCGGCTATTCTTTTCATTACAAATAAAATGCTTGTCCCTGAATTATTGTTATTTTTCTTTTTGAAGGAATCAATGAATTATTTTTAGGGACCAGTTTCTTTATACTCCCATGATACACTATTTAAAGACAAATTCTCAGGAACGGCGGGTGTACGCCGTGCGACGGGCGCGGGTCAACCCGCCCAGCCCGACCCACCCGCCCAGGTCCATTAAAAAAAAAAAAACCAAAAAACTTTAAAATGTCTTATCTTGTGATTTGTAAGTCGAAAAAAAAAATTAAAAATACCGTTGTGTTCGTTTCGACGAGACGAATAAAACTACATAGGTCATGATATGGTTTGATTTTTTTAAAAAAAAATACATTTTTTACACACAAAACAAATTGATCTGCTGTCAGCTGAAAATGTAACACTCTGTTCTGATAAAAGTAACACTTTCATCTTCAAAAAGTAACACTTTCTACTGTTAAAGGTAACATCAGTTTTTACAAAAAAAAAAATAGGTTTGCAATTCAATTGTTACTTTCTCAATATAAAATTGTTACATTTCATATATAATGTTACATTTAGGAATATAAACTCTTACAATTAAGAAAAAATGTTACATAATTTTTTTTATAAAATGTAACATTAGTTTTTAGTTGCCAATCCTATGTTAATTTTGGGAGAAAAAAAAGTGTTACATTTGAAAAAATGAGTGTTACATTCCTTTATAAAAAGTATTACTTTAATTTAGTTGTGAATCTTTATGTTATCTTTAATCTATTGCATCAAAATTGTGGTACATTTGTTTTGAAAAAAAGTGTTACATTTGAAGAAAAAAAGTGTTACATTTCGGTATAAAAAGGAATACTGAATAATGTCACATGAGCCTGACCTCTTTAGCGTCTAATGGTCAATTACTAATTAGGTACGTGAATTTTACACGTGTTAATTGATTATTCAGTTTGCAATTGTTACAATCTGATTTCAAAGTTTGTTAATTCTGGTATATATAGAAAGTAACAATTCAATATCATTTTATCGTCTCAGAATTAAAGTTGGGTTAAGAAGAAGCGAGAGGCCCGAGTGTTAGCATGCTGGACTGGGCTGGCAATGAACTATATTGGAGGTTCCACCTAAAAACCAATTTGTGATAGGGGGAGTAACTCCTCAAGTCTATATACCGGTCCATGTTTCCCTCTTTAGAAGATGTGGGATAATTGTCTCTTACACGCCCCCTCATGTGTAGCCGGGCTTTACCGAGGCTTACAACGTGGACTTGTTAATCGGGTGGCGCGGAGCAGAATCGTGGGCCGTTGGGCCTGCACGTGTCCCATGTAGAAGTAGCGAAAGTCAGGCCACCATAGATCGGTGGCTCTGATACCATATACTGGTCCATGTTTCTCTCTTTAGAAGATGTGGGATAATTGTCTCTTACACGCCCCCTCATGTGTACCCGAGCTTTACCGAGGCTTACAACGTGGACTTGTTAATCGGGTGGCGCGGAGCAGAATCGTGGGCCGTTGGGCCTGCACGTGTCCCATGTAGAAGTAGCGAAAGTCAGGCCACCATAGATCGGTGGCTCTGATACCATCTTAGAATTAGAGATGGGGTAAGAAGAAGCCGGAGGCCCGAGTGTTAGCATGGGCTGGAATGGGCCGGCAATGGACTATATTGGAGGTTTCACTTTAAAACCAATTGGTGATAAGGTGTGTAACTCTTCAAGTCTATATACCGGTCCATGTTTCTCTCTTTAAAAGATGTGGGATAATTGTCTCTTACATATCGTACTTCAAATTAACTAGAAGTAACATAACATTTTACGTGCAAGTTTGTCATTTTTGAGGAAGCATCATTTTCCATTATCCCTCTACAACCCCTCAACCACCCCCTCTTTCTACACCCACCACCACAAGGAGCATCTCTCACAAATCCCACCACCCCCACATCCACATTCCTTCAAATATCCAAACACCACCACACAATTAGTATACACCTTCCTTTCATAACAATAACGCCTCCCCATTTTTATCGCAATTATTGCCCCATCCTCATCCCAATCCGCCACTTCAAAAAAACCCATAATTCCACGTTTACACTTACTAGAAGCACCAAGCATATCAAATTCTTCAAACCCATATCCACTGCAACTTAAATCAAACGCATTCACCTACACAAACACTTACGTAGACAAATTCGGAGAAGTATACAAGTAAAACACACTCATACACACATATACATATATTGGGTATATGTTCCATTTCTCAATTTTTTGACTGGTCCTCATGTTTATATTTGTCACATGTATGTTTTTCACTTGATTTCAACTGTAATTGGGTAAAATTTCCATATTTCAGGTTATGGTGGTCTTGGATGTACCTACATCTTTATGTAAATCATTGGTATTAGAGTCACCACTCGAATGAGTGTTGATCTAAAAGGGTACTCATAATGAGTATCTGAATAATGTTCCTAGTTGTCCTCCTGTTTTGGATGGAACTAACTATCCAATATAGAAGATGAAGATGTAACTTTTCATCAAAGCAGTTGTTGAAAAGGTATGGCTTAGCATGATTGCTCTATGTTCTCCTCCTATAATTGAGATCAAATTGGGAAAACCCCCAAAGGAAAAAAGGAGGTTGAGTATAAACTAAAACTTGAGAAGATGTGGACATTAGAAGAAAGAGCCATCGCAAATTATTACTCTAAAACACTAGGTGTTATATCACGTCATGTTGGTATCAATATGTTGCATTTAATTAATCCAAATATAGGGAAAGTTGCTTAGGATACTCTTCAGATCATTGTGAAGGTCACGCTAGAATTGAAGTTATTGGGATTGGATTCCTAAAAATGTAAGGAGATAGAGGGAGAAAAGGAGTCTAAATCATAGGGGGAATTGGTGAAAATCAAGGAGAGATCAAAACGGAGAAGGAAACCGAAAAGGGGCAGAAAAGAGAAGATTTGGCCGAACCTTGGTGGTGACTCGGCCGAACCCTAGTGGTGACCTGGCCGAACCTGGGCCTTGACTCAGCCGAACCTGCCGGGTCTTGGTCCAGATCTTCTTCAAATTCCTATTTTGGCGAGAATTCTTCCATGTATTGGCTTGGGACTTGTTTGTACACCTATGAGAGAACTAAATAGTGTCTAGGAGAGGGCTGGGTGCCTAAGAGAGACATAGGGGGGATTCTACAACCCGGCTATGGTCATGTTGTTTGTGTGTTCATGGAGAACACGCTAGATCTGTGTGAGAGCATGTGCAAAGTTGTAATCTTGACATATATTATTATAATGATATCCTGGCTAAGTGCCCCTAGATGTAGTCATGTATTAATGAACTGGGTTATCAAACATCGGTGTTATTTGTTCTTTCATATTATTATTCATATGTTGAATTACTTTCTCCATGTTGATGACTGCTAGTATAAGCTAGTGGATGCAGAGATCCCCTAATTCCCCAAGAACTGGTATCAAGAGCTCTGGTTAGAGATTCGGGAGATCCAAGGTGAAGAAAAGAAAATGCCGATTTTATCTCGGGAACGCACGTGCAAAATTCGTGCAATGCATGTGCAAGCTTCGTGCAACGCACGTGCAAAATTCGTGCAGTGCATATTCTTCTTGTAGAAGACGTGCAGGGTTAATCTGAGAGCTGTTAGGTATAAGTACCCCAATCCGGGCTCAACCCATCTCTAAGGCATAAAAATCAAGTTAGAGGTAATCTTAGTACTATTTAGGGATAAACCTGATAGGCTAGAACCTCATAGGAATAAACATAAAACCTTAGGACCAATCTGGAATAAAAAGAAGAAAGCTCCAGATTCTCGCCAAGACTGTCCGTATGGATGGTTTAGCCACGAGGAAGGACCAGCCGTACGGATGGTTTAGGTCTTTCATGTCCCTATAAATTGAGACCCTTGCTGATCATTTCAAGGGGGAAGAAAATAGTTTTAAGCACCAAAACTCTGAAGAAATACAGTCCCAAAGAAAATACCCTTAGAAAGTAGAAGAAGATTGGCAAAACCACAATAGGTAAATCCACCTTCTCCCCATCTCTTCTTCATCCTACACCTTTCTTGTTCATCTTATTTACATTTCTTGTTCATCTTATTTACATTTCTTGTCATTTACATTCTTGTCACTTACACTTCAAGTCTTTTAGTTTCCTTGTCATTTACTTTCATGTAATCCCCTATTTATATCTGGGAACCAAATCATGAAGTGAATCCAAGGTTCCCTCACATTCAACATGTGATTAAGGGTTAAAACCAAAGGATGATCATGATTTGTTACATTTATGTTTTTATCATTGCTTGATGATCCATTTCAATGGGGAAATCTTATACCTTTATGATGTATTTTATAGTATTTGGCCATGATGATCATGTTTGGGGGATAAAGCTTTGATCTTTATTCATCCAAACCTTGATTTAGCCCTAATACATCACACTTGGGTGATAAAGTTTCAATCTTTAATCATCCAAGTGTTGATTTTGTTGTCCCAAAGGTTTAATCTTTCATAAAAGGCTAATTTATGTGAGAAAGCCATAATCCTTAAATCGAAATGTTTGCCTTAGCTCAAAGCCATGTTGATCACCTTTCCCCCTTTTCCTCCAATGATTGCCTTGACAATGCCCAACATCCTTGTTTTGGTGTACAAATTGATGGTCAAAGGCAAGGAATAATTACATGTAATGTTTATGTACATAATCATAAACTAAAAAGAAACAATTTAGTCCAGTTTCAGCAGAATGCTCTGTTTCTGCCTGGAACTGGACTGTTTCTGGTGAAACTATAAAATCCCAAGGATGACCCCAACCATTCGTACGGATGGTTTGGTCAGAGGGACTAAATTATGAATCAGTCCAGTTTCTGTTAAGTTTATAACATTTTAGCTCTTTTCTGTTAAATATTCTGTACAGTTTGTTTGATTACAGTTTATTTCTCCAAAATATACACACACACACTTTGCACATTTTTTGTCAACAAAGTTAGGGAGACTAGGTTTTTCGAGGTGGATTAGGTAAACCATGAAACGTTCTTCCCAAGACGTAACGTGACCTCCGAACTCACCATCTCAAACCATTTTCATTTATTGGGTTTTAAAATTAATAAATGTGGTGACTCCGCTTTGTAATTGTTTAATGTTTCGTGTTCGATCCCGAGGAAACCATTATTTTTCTCCCCGGTATGCTACAGTGGCGACTCTGCTGGGGAATATGTGTTTTCAAACTTCTTTTTATAAGATTTGGGAACATCCTTGTGTGTGTCAAACTCTTGTCCCCGTTTGTTGACTTTATGTGCATTTTTGTGCGTTTTATGCTTCTGTTTTGTATTCTGGAAGTGAGACTGTTCTGGAAACACCATAAACTGGGGCTAGATGAGTCATAAACTGGAAAATTGCAAAAACCAGTAACCCTCCTTAACCAGCAGTACGGATGGTTTGGCTGGGCCCACAGAATGTTTCAAAATTAACATTTCTTGCAGGGCAGAAACATTCTTATGGTCCCCTACATCATATGTCCAGGTTCTAAAAATTACAGCCTCTTGTATATGCACATAAGCCTTGATTTTCCATGTAAAAACTTTTTTTAAAGCCTCGGTTATGCACAACTTTAGCCATAAAATGTTGGTTTTCAAAACTTTGTTGTGCATAATTCTTTCATAAAAAGATTTGGTTTCTAAAGCCCTTGTTTGTGCACAATCTTTTTGTATAAAATTGGTTTTCAAGAACCCTGTTCTTCTTGTAAATGTTTGATTTTCAAAACCTTTGATTGTGCACAATCTTCATGTACAAAGTTTTATTTTTCAAAATGTTTACTTGTTCAACGTCTTGTACAAATTACTTGTTTATTACTTGTCCATATCTTGTGCATTACTTGTTCATACTCTTGCTCATGATATTAAGACAAATTGAAAATTCCTATTTTGACTCAAAAGGGAACATAGAAAGACTTCACAATACGCGCACATGACCTTGTGCACGTTCCAATAACCCTAAAACCCAGAATGGATCAAGATGCAACTTGATTGGCACTCTTGTGCCCTTCTCGTGCGCATGGGTCCGTTCCACCTTCCCAACCGAGCCCGAGTCAACCACACATGTTCGTGACACACAAATACCGTGACTATGGTTGGTTTTTGGTCTAGCCCACATCATCTCGTCATTAATATGTGTCCAAGGTTAATTATATCCAAACTAACGCTTAAATCCAAGACCCCTTGTGAAAACAAGCTTAATCAAGGTCATCTTTGACCCGGTCTTTGACTTATGTGTTAATTTTGACCATAATTAACCAAAGTCATGTATTAAAGATAGGATGACACCGTGTCATTAAGCCTTAATTCTTAGCCCATCCTAATTATCCTTAAGCCAAAAAAAAAAAAAAAAAAAAAAAAAAAAAAAAAAGATCAAGGTCCAAGACCCCTTATTAAAATGAGGTCATGCCAAAATTTTCGTTAAGGCATTAAGTTAAATCTTGACCTTAACCGAGGCTTAATTATAATAAGAATGGCTTATGCACTAAAACTTTATGGTGCACTAGACCTTAGGATTGATTTCTTTTGGTCGGTGGAAGCCGCGTGCCCTATAGGACCCTCGCCCGGGATAGTCCGTCCTTGGGAGTGTGCAAGACATGTGAAAAACGAGGGGCTTATAGACGTTGTGATGGCCTCCACTAATCCGGGTTTTAGAATAGTTGTGAAAAAGAAGAGAAATATTTTCCAACCATTTAGGAATAAAAATGCATTTTAAGTAAACTTGAACAACAAATAAATGCATGCCCATGAATTGTGTTCATTTGTCTTAATAATGTTTATATGATTATCTTTGTGCTAACGGCTTGCCCTTGTGTCATAGAAATAAGCTTTTCAAATGAAAAAGAGAATTATGTTTTAGGAAAAATTTTTCTTAAAAAAAAAAAAAGGTTAATAAATTTACCAAAATGCATAGCTTGGGTCTTTTCCCCCAAAACTTGTCCATAGAGTCAAATCGGTCTTCCCTGTATGTCGAGTCTCCCTATGTCAAAGTCCCTTTCTTGCCCGAAGTATGGCTTTTCCGAGAATTCCTCCAACGTGACCTTACGACTTAATGGTCCTCCATTTGATAGGAAAGGATGGAAGCCCGCATGGAAACCATAGAATGGGACGTTATGCAACAAGTAGTAAGGAGGTTGGAGTATGACCAAGATCGTTTCTTGTGATTGCTAGTGGGATGCACGAGAACCAAGCTTCGGATTTTAAACGAGAGGCCGAGAAGTTTTGGACTCGAGTGGTCCATCCCTATCTCCGTGAGCTTATGAAAGACAAGGAGAGTGATTGGCAGCAAAGAATGAAAAGCGTGAGGGACGAGGTGGACTCACGAAACCATGTTCATCATGAAAACATGAAGAATGTCCAAGCTTGCATGCACAAAGTGGTGAATCCAATCATAGATATCAAAGCTTATCTCAGAAATCACCCCTACCTCACTAGCCCTCCTATTGGACCTATCCCAAATAATCCGTCCCCGGTTACTCCCGTCAACCCTCAAATACCTTTGAATCACCAAAAGAGCTTACCCCCTCAATCGCAACATCCAAATGGGAGCGTCCCACAAAAGATCAACCGGTTCAGACCCATTCTCCCTAAGCCAACTCACCACTAAAGGATCGCCCCATACCATCCTTTCCGTGAATTGGAAACCCCAAGGACGCCAATTGCTCGACCAACTATTCAAAGTTGGAAAGATCCGATTGCTTTACCCGTGTGTACATTCAACCGAACACCCCCACCAACGGTCCGGTGAAACTCAATTATGTCGGGTATCATCAAGGAGTAGGCCACTCCACCGGAGCATCTGATGCCTTAAAGGATAAGATCCAAAAACTTGTGGATAACAATGTCATCACCAAGCAAGGGAGTCGTTGGGTTTAGGCTCGCGAGAAGGATGGGGAAGTGAAGTTTGAGGAAGCAAGAAAGGAAGAGGGAAGAAGTAAGGAAGTGAGTAGGAGTGGTCAATGTCTCGTAGGTTCTAGATTATCAAAAGTCCATCTTGGACAAGGTCTTTTTGTTTTCCCTAAGCCCTACAAGGCAAAGTCTTGTGTAAGAGGTACCATGTTTGTACATAATCGAGTCTGTCTCAAAATTGAGTCTATGAATGGTAGAGTCTTAGTATGTTTAAAGTCGATTCATTTAATGAAATAGCCATTTTTCTTCTATTCTATCTAGACTTGAGTCATTATTTGCAAAATACGTTAACTCTTGAAATTACCTTGCTTAATGTCATCAAATGATTGCTAAATCCACAAAATGATTAGTGACCTAGTGAACAATGACTCATTAGGGATGAATGGACCCTAACAATGATTAAATTCACTAACAATTAATATTAAAATGGATAAGTGTTGTGATCAATTGAAACGAAGAGAATATCAATGGCAAAATCCCTCTTGATACACTTCCTCGATACACTCCCCCACAGTACATATATACTCTCCCATACACATTCTTGAGGTATATGCATGCATCCACATGTCCATCCGACACACATCAAAGACGTCCCAAGGTGACGCAAGGCAAAGGGTATTGTTGCTCCGCGAAGCAAAGGATCGCACGAGTCCCACGAAGAAGGAAGCTAAGGCGAGGCGGAAGGTCACCAACCAAAGTGGGTCTAATGCCACCCCATTATTCCTCCCTCTATAAAAAAAATGAGGAAGGGGAAGGTTCGCCTTAAAGAAGGCACATCCTCAAAGGTTTATCGCAAGAAAGAAGTTCACCTCAAAGGTTTACCATGAAGGTTCGCCTCAAAAAAGGTCCATCCTCAAAGATTCATCGGAAGAAAGAAGTTCACCTCAAAGGTTCATTGCAAGAAGGAAAACCATCGAGAAGGTTCGTTACAAAAAGTTCGCTCCAAAGAGGTCCATCATCTAAAATCCTCCCAAAAGGGACAAAGCGATCTTCATCAACAAGCAACGACACCCCCAAAGAAGAGACCCCACCCTCATCAAAGGCGGTACATCGCCGAACTACGGCGAACTGAGCTCCTCAAACTGAGGGGAACGTAGGCAACCTTCGGGTCCGGTCATAACGTAAAATAAAACCATCAAACCTTGGTCCTCTCAACATGACCAAGTTCTCTTCCCTCGGTCCCATCAATGACCGATTTCCCAGATGCACCTTCTTTGGTCACATTGAGGACCGATCTCCCCTAAACACATTCTTCTTCCGATCTTGCCATTGATCGAATCCTAGTCTCAATTGATCACAACATTTATACATGTTAAGACTAATTGTTTGTCATAATATTTACCTAGTAATTAACAAACTCCGTTCAAGCAATCACCTTGATAACCTTAACTTAGGTAAGGTTCAAATGTCTCGACAAGTCTTCTTTTCTACGTCTTAGGAAAGAGCCAATCACCGTTTTTTTTCCATAGGCTTCCTTCTTCACAAAAGAGACTCACTCCCGCAAATGCCTATGTCTGTTTTCATACGAACAAGCATACTTTCTCGCGTCCGCATCTTGAGTCGACTAGATCACTCCTAGAGGGAGAGAGAAGAATAAAAGATGCAAAATAGGTACCCTCTAGGTTGAAAACTCGCGAGGGCGGCTTAGGCAAAAATAGGGTGCGTGGAAGAATCAGTTCCCCTACGACAAGCAAGAGAGGCCAAGACACGTCAAAGGAGAAATTCCCAGTCAAAAGACTCTGGGGCTATTCAGCCATATCGACACGTTAAGTAATTCATGGAAAAGTCATGCTTTCGGTAAAATCTCTCCGTATCCAAAGTCAGAGTCAGGGTCTCTCAATAAAACTCCCCAGTTTGTCAAAAAAAAAAGTCCTCAAAAAATTTTGGTAAAAAAGGGTCAACCCTCCAGACTAGGCGTACGGATTGTTTGTCCACAGTAAAAATTTTATATCAGCAGCCTATACCAGCAGACTGCCCACAGGTGAAAACAGTTTTCGCTTGTTCAAAACCTGTTAAAAACATATCCCAGACTTACACAATCAAGTCCAAACACATTCCGGGGAATCCGCCAACACTTCACAACACAAAAAGCCTTCCTGAGGCCCGAGCTATGCATTAAAATGGATTTATAAACAAAAAGATTTAAAACACAAATAAAAATACAAGTTTTTATATACAACGTACATACAAAGTGTTTTTCAGCAAAAAAAAAAAAAAACAAACAAAAGGAAGACTGTTTTTACAGGAACAAAGCTAATCCGAATCCGGATAAGGGTCAGCCGGAGGCGAGTCTGAAATGCCATCACCCCGGGACGGATACATGCTAGGGTCAAAGAAGAAAAGGGACTCTGCAAGGCTCATGTCATCATCACCGGTAGAGGACTGTCCCGGAAAGAAGCCCTGTGTAGGCTGAGAAGAAGTGCCCGGACGATCAGCAAAGGATGGCTCAGGCCGCTCTAACTCAAGATGAGCAACTGGATCTGGGGCAGTCTCATGAGCGCCAGTACCTCGAAGAGAATCCCGAAAGGACTTTAACTCTGCAGTGATCACGGAATGATGAACAAAGGTCAGAGGTAGCTCCACGCTAGACGCCCTCTTCCATGGTCTCTCCTCACCACTAACCGAGTTCCTACCCGGAATATAGCTAAGCTCCACCCGCGGGCCCCTGGACGAACGTCCAACTAGCCTCCTAAACCACTTTTTGGCCCGTCCTATAAAACCAGGCCGCTGCAGCAAGGCACGTCCCGCAACCTGCACATGGAAAATAAAAAGGACCCAGCAAAAAAGGAGAAACGGAAATAAAAGGTGTGTGTGCAGAGACATAAGGTAAAAACATACCGCCTCGACCGGTGGATCCTCCTCCGGAGCAGACAAGTCCACCTTGTGAACCTTGCCATCCACAAAAATGAAGGAAAAGTCGGTCCAAACCGGTGGAACCTCCCCAGAAGCCACCACCTGTGGCGATCTAAGCCGGCAGTCCGAAGCGACATAAGTCCAATCTTTTAGTCAACCATCCTATAGTGTAGAGTTGACCAAGTCCAAGTTTTGACCAAAGCGGTCAAATTAAATTTCCTGACAGTCTGAAGTGACATAAGTCAATCTTTTAGTCAACCATCCCATAGCGTAGAGTTGACCATCTCCAAGCTTTGACCAAGGCTATCAAATTAAATTTCTGGCAGTTCGAAACGAAATAAGTCCAATCTTTTAGTCAACCATCCCGTAGCGTAGAGTTGACCAAGTCCAAGCTTTGACCAAGGCGGTCAAATTAAATTTCTCGACAGTCCGAAGTGACATAAGTCCAATCTTTTAGTCAACCATCCCGTAGCATAGAGTTGACCAAGTCCAAGCTTTGACCAAGGCGATCAAATTAAGTTTCCCGGCAGTCCGAAGCGACATAAGTCCAATCTTTTAGTCAACCATCTTGTAGCGTAGAGTTGACCAAGTCCAAGCTTTGAACAAGGCGGTCAAATTAAATTTCCCAGAAGTCCGAAGCGACATAAGTCCAATATTTTAGTCAACCATCCTGTAGCATAGAGTTGACCAAGTCCAACTTTGACCAAGGCATCAAATTAAATTTCCCAGCAGTCCAAAAGCGACGTAAGCCCAATCTTTTAGAAGCGTGATGATCAAGTAAAGCCCTTAGGTCTTGATCCCCAAGTTTAGGACTTTCCTCCATAGTCTCCCAAAGATAGGACTTTCCTCCATAGTCCCCCAAAGATAGGACTTTCCTCCATAGTTCCCAAGTTTAGGACTTTCCTCCATAGTCCCCAAGTCCCTGAGTTTAGGACTTTCCTCCATAGTCCCCAAGTTTAGGACATTCCTCCATAGTCCCCAAGTCCTCGAGATTAGGACTTTTCTCTATAGTCCCCCAAAGATAGGGATTTCCTCCATAGTCCCTAAGTTTAGGACTTTCCTCCATAGTCCCCAAGTCCCCCAGTTTAGGACTTTCCTCCATAGTCCTGTTAAAGGTCCATAGTGCCTCCTCCGGGTAGTTTCCCGCTAAACAACCCCCAATTCTAAAAAAACTTCTCCCTTGAACTACGTTTGGCTTGATTCCCCGCAAACGGGATACGTAGGAATCCTATACCCCTAGGTCCATCCATTTGACCACATCGGTCAACCGCCCTCCCATCATGGCCAAATTTGGATTCTTTTAAATCGACAACCCCGCTTTCCTAAAGCACCATTGCCGAGGGGCTCTATAAGTACCCCAATCCGGGCTCAACCCCTCTATAAGGTATAAAAACCAAGTTAGAGGTAATCTTAGTACTATTTAGGGATAAACCTGATAGGGTAGGACCTCATAGGAATAAACAGAAAACCTTAGGACCAATCTGGAACAAAAAGAAGAAAGTTCTAGATTCTCGCCAAGACTGTCCGTATGGATAGTTTGGCCATGGGGAAAGACCAGCCGTACAGATGGTTTAGGTCCTTCAGGTCCCTATAAATTGAGACTCTTGCTGATCATTTCAGGGGGGGAGAAAATAGTTTTAAGCACCAAAACTCTGCACAAATACAGTCCCAAAGAAAATACCCTTAGGAAGTAGAAGAAGATTGACAAAACCACAATAGGTAAAGCTACCTTCTCCTCATCTCTTCTTCATCCTACACCTTTCTTGTTCATCTTATTTACATTTCTTGTTATTTAAAATTCTTGGCATTTACATTCTTGTCACTTACACTTCATGTCATTTACTTTCCTTATCATTTACTTTCATGTAATCCCCTATTTATATCTTGGAACCAAATCATGAAGTGAATCCAAGGTGCCCTCACATTCAACATGTGATTAAGGGTTAAAACCAAAGGATGATCATGATTTGTTATATTTATGTCTTTATCATTACTTGATGATCCATTTCAATGAGGAAATCTTGTACCTTTATGATGTATTTGATAGTATTTGGCCATAATAATCATGTTTGGGGGATAAAGCTTTGGTCTTTATTCATCCAAATTTTGATTTAGCCCTAATACATCACACTTGGGTGAAGTTTCAATCTTTAATCATCCAAGTGTTGATTTTGTTGTCCCAAAGGTTTAATCTTTCATAAAAGTCTCATTTGGGTGAGAAAGCCATAATCTTTAGTCATCCAAATGTTTGCCTTGGCTCAAAGCCATGTTCACCACCTTTCCCTCTTTTCCTCCAATGATTGCCTTGATCATGCCCAACATCCTTGTTTTGGTGTACAAATTGATGGTCAAAGGCATAAGAATAATTACATGTAATGTTTATGTACATAATCATAAACTAAAACGAAACAGTTTAGTCCAGTTTCAGCAGAATGATCTGTTTCTGCTTGGAACTGGACTATTTCTGGTAAAACTATAAAATCCTAGGGATGACCCCAACCATTCGTACAGATGGTTTGGTCAGAGGGACTAAATTATGATTCAGTCCAGTTTCTATTAAGTTTATAACATTTTAGCTCTTTTCTGTTAAATATTCTGTACAGGTTGTTAGATTACAGTTTATTTCTCCAAAATACACACACACACACACATTGCACATTTTTGTTCAACAAAGTTAGGGAGACTCAGTTTTCTGAGGCGAATTGGGTGAACCATAAAACGTTCTTCCCAAGACGTAACGTGTCCTCCAAACTCACCATCTCAAACCATTTTCATTTATTGGGTTTTAAAATTAATAAATGTGGCGACTCCGTTTTATAAATGTTTAATGTTCCGTGTTCGATCCCGAGGAAACCATTCGTTTCCCCCCGGTATCTTACACTAGGGTTTCTGGTTCAAGGTGGGATTTGGATGGATCAGAGGTTTTCTATGGTTTATGGGGCAGTTAAGGTGGTTGGAGAAAGACCGCAAGGGGAGAAATGTGTTTTGTGCAAATTTAGACGATGAAGAAAATATGAAAGAGGAGGAGGATGCATCAGGCACTTGCGTATGAAACCGACGATGTAGAGGTGAGTGGTATAAGCCGGTTTGACCATGTGAGAAGAGGAGGACTTCTCGCAAATGACAGATGGGGGTTAGGATGATGTTGTGCTCTACCGACAACATCAAATTCTTTCCGGGTGGGAGAAAAAGGTGTAAAGACCGGCTTATTGGTGTAAAACGGAGAGACATCAATGAACGGTATGTTAGGGGGGGAGAGTGACTCAAAATTTGCAGCGTGGTGGGAGTAATGTGGCCCTAACAAAGAGCGAGAAAATATCACAAGAAGATAATGCAAGAAGCAAGGTGTATCCAAGTTTCATGGAGAGCATTACAATAGGAGTGGATCTAGGAGGGAGAAGGCAAAGTTAGTCTTGCAGATAAATCAATGTAGAAGTTAATTTAGGGAGGCAAGAAGAATCTAACATGGAGAGGTTGAAGCGTCGCTTGGTTTCAACTCGCCTTATTACTTGGGCGTGGGGACTCATGGGAGGCTCAACATGGTGAAATAAGGAGGGCGTGGAGGCTCGTGGAGACTCATCATCATCATAAAGGAGGAGATTAGTGCGCAGCGTCACAATATGTGGTGGAAGTCATCTTCGGGGTGGGAGTTTGACGGGACGATTTTTATGTTTATGGTTTTAGTCTCTAGCTGGTGACTCGGCCGAACCTGGGCCTTGACTCAGCCGAACCTGCCGGGTCTTGTCCAGATCTTCTTCATTTTTCTATTTTGACGAGAATTCTTCTATGTATTGGTTTGGGACTTCTTTATACACCTATATAAGCGTAAATTCGTCCATAATATTGCGTGCTTGATAGGAGAGAGTTAGGATATCAAGAGAGAGCACAAAATAGTGTTTAGGAGGGGGGCCGTGGGCCTAGGAAAGCTATGGGGGAGATCTTACAACCCGGCCATTGTGATGTTGTTTGTGTGTTCTTGGGGAGGTAAGATAATATGTATGAGAGATTTTTTATGGAGAGTAGCCATGATAGATCTGTGTGAGAGAATGTGCAACGTTTATCTTTACATATATTATTTTAATGATATCCTGGCTAAGTACCCCCAGATATAGTCATGTGTTGATGAACTGGGTTATCAAACATCAGTGTTATTTGTTCTTTCATATTATTATTCATAAGTTGAATTATTTTCTCCATATTTATGACTTCTAGTATGGGCTAGTGGATGCGGAGATCCCCCAATTCCCCAACAAAAGCCACATAATTGAGAATGCTAATGACCAAGATTGAAAAAAAAATGATATCCAAAGTTATTCATTAAAATTACAATATATTTTGAATAAGTCTCTCTCTCTCTCTCTCTCTCTCTCTCTCTCTCTCTCTCTCTCTCTCTCTCTCTCTCTCTCTCTCTCTCTCTCTCTCTCTCTCTCTCTCTCTCTCTCTCGGAGACCCTATTCAATTGAAAGGTTGGTAAATAAGATGGGTGCTTATAACTATACCTACAAGAAAATTTCCGATTCATGGGTTGTGGCATCAAAATTTGTTATTGATTATTAACTAACAATTATTTTAGGGTAAATTGCAATTTAGTTACTTGAGTTTGTCACGATGTTTCAATTAGTTATCCAATTTGTGTTCGTTACAATTTGGATATTGAATGTGTCTTTTTGTTGCAATTAGGTGTAATTTTGGATGAACCGTTAAAAAACTAATGAAAATAGATGAAAAACGTAACAAGCTTATATCCAAATTGTAATGATCACCCCTACAATTTAAATTATCCCACTACGGCCCATAGCCCATAGCTTTTAACGAATGTTTAAAATATAACATTAGGAAAAAATAAATCTTAAAATTAAAATCTAAAGGGGCTCATTCCGAGTGCGGAGGGAGTATATTATGTATTTTAATAAATAATATGATAATTATTTTTGTTCAATAATTTATTTTCAATAGTAATATTTTTTTAAGGAATTGATATGGTTTTTAAATTATTATCATAAAAAAGCCTCATGCTTATGCACCAAAATGTCCCTATATACATCTTCTACAACCTTTCTTCATCCTTCCCCCATCAAATCAAAACTAATCCAAACATTGATTTTATTGAGAAAAAAAAAAGGAAATTAAGTTTTCAAAGAAGATTTATTGGAGTCCCTTTTTTTTAGAATCAAAACCAAAAATATGAAGTATATATAAAATTAAACCCACAATAATTAACAACTAATGAAAAAATCATTTTAGAACAAAGTGCAATTAATTCTCCCAAATCAAAATTAAAAAAATAAAATAATCATAGGTGTCAAAACATAGAAAATTGTATTTGTTCGCGAATCCATTACGAGTGGAGACTCGTCAAATGGCTAATTTATTAAGAGAAGAAAAAAATCAAAGGAGTCGTAGATGGATATTAGAAAGACGTGTGATTGGAGATTTGTTCAGTCAGCAAAATGGCGAAGAAAAAGCAGAGTTTGATGGAGATGAGGAAAACATGAATGGTGGCGAAGATGGCAGCCGAAGTTGGAGGCGGCTTCAATTTCCAGATGCTTTCAATTGTCGAACATAGTTAGGTGGAGCAGTCTTACAATGGTGAAGGTCTTACAATATCGCTTCGCCACCGATGGAGAATCTTCATCTGCGGCAAAACAAACGTGAGCTTGTCATCAATTTTATTGCATCGCTGGAGATGTGTGGGAGAGATAAAGGATGCGGAAAAGGAAGTATGTTTGACCGAAAGAGGTTTTGCTTTTACATTGTCTAGCGGGTTATAACAGGTTCGCAGGTTGAACCCAGCTCAACTCGATAATTTTTACAGGGTATTCGGGTAACTTGTGTTAACCCGTTATATTAATTGGGTTGGGTTAGGTAATTCGTTAAGATCTACGGGACGTGGTGGGATAATTTAAACTGTAGGAGTGATTATTGCAATTTTGAAAAAAAGTTTGTTACGTTTTTCATCCATTTTTGTTAGTTTTTTAACAAACCATCCAAAATTACACCTGATTGCAACAAAAAGACACATTATGTAACACAAATTGGATAATCAATTGAAACATCATGACAAACTCAGGCAACTAAATTGCAATTTGCCCTTTATTTTATTGTTCATTGAAATATTCAACTAAAACTTATCTGGATAGCCAAGCCAAATTTAAGTTTCTCTAATTAATCGGCCAATGCTAGCACCCCGTCAATCTTACCATGGCATACTAGGGTTCCATATTGATCAATGATAGAAGGGTGATCATGGTCCGGTCTGGTCCATTTTTTTATTAAAAATCATAGAACAAGAACCGGAACCAAAACTCTGGTTCTGTAAAAATTTAGAACAGGAACCAAACCAATACATGTGAGAACCAATACACTGGTTCTTGTTCTACTGGTCTCGTCTGGTCCGGTTCTAGTGAAGTTTATTTGTTTCAAACTTTCTTAACTCATAACATTGACAAGATCAAACAGAAACATAAACTTTATATTAATTATAAATCAAGATCAAACCCAAATAAGATACCGTCAAGTTAAATGACAGAGAGAGAAGAGAGGCGGTGCCCTTGAAGAGTCAAAGCCTCGCGTTTCGCTCTTTGTTTAAACTGAAAAGAGGATATGAATTATGAAAAATAAAAAAGTGAAAATAAATGAATAAGGATTACTAGTGTCTAGGACTTAGGTTTTCCGATATAGGACCTTAGGGCTTGAGTTGGGTACAAAATTACAAAAATTAAACCCACAATAATTAACAACTAATGAAAAAATCATTTTTAGAACAAAGTGCAATTATTCTCCCAAATCAAAATTAAAAAATAAAATAATCATAGGTGTCAAACATAGAAAATTGTATTTGTTCGCGAATCCATTACGAGTTGGAGACTCGTCAAATGGCTAATTTATTAGAGAAGAAGAAAATCAAAGGAGTCGTAGATGGATATTAGAAAGACGTGTGATTGGAGATTTGTTCAGTCAGCAAAATGGCGAGAAAAAGCAGAGTTTGATGGAGATGAGGAAAACATGAATGGTGGCGAAGATGGCAGCCGAAGTGGAGGCGGCTTCAATTTCCAGATGTTTCAATTGTCGAACATAGTTAGGTGGAGCAGTCTTCAATGGGTGAAGGTCTTACATATCGCTTCGCCACCGATGGAGAATCTTCATCTGCGGCAAAACAACGTGAGCTTGTCATCAATTTTATTGCATCGCTGGAGATGTGTGGGAGAGATAAAGGATGCGGAAAAGGAATATGTTTGACCGAAAGAGGTTTTGCTTTTACATTGTCTAGCGGGTTATAACAGGTTCGCAGGTTGAACCCAGCTCAACTCGATAATTTTTAACAGGGTATTCGGGTAACTTGTGTTAACCCGTTTATATTAATTGGGTTGGGTTAGGTAATTCGTTAAGATCTACGGGACGTGGTGGGATAATTTAAACTGTAGGAGTGATTATTGCAATTTTGAAAAAAAGTTTGTTACGTTTTTCATCCATTTTTTGTTAGTTTTTTAACAAACCATCCAATTTACACCTGATTGCAACAAAAAACACATTATGTAACACAAATTGGATAATCAATTGAAACATCATGACAACTCAGGCAACTAAAATTGCAATTTGCCCTTTATTTTATTGTTCATGAAATATTCAACTAAAACTTATCTGGATAGCCAAGCCAAATTTAAGTTTCTCTAATTAATCGGCCAATGCTAGCACCCCCGTCAATCTTACCATGGCATACTAGGGTTCCATATTGATCATGTAGAAGGGTGATCATGTTCCGGTCTGGTCCATTTTTTATTAAAAAATCATAGAACAAGAACCGGAACCAAACTCTGGTTCTGTAAAAATTTAGAACAGGACCAAACCAATACATGTGAGAACCAATACACTGGTTCTTGTTCTACTGGTCTCGTCTGGTCCGGTTCTAGTGAAGTTTATTTGTTTTCAAACTTTCTTAACTCATAACATTGACAAGATCAAACAGAAACATAAACTTTATATTAATTATAAATCAAGATCAAACCCAAATAAGATACCGTCAAGTTAAATGACAGAGAGAGAAGAGGGCGGTGCCCTTGAAGAGTCAAAGCCTCGCGTTTCGCTCTTTGTTTAAACTGAAAAGAGGATATGAATTATGAAAATAAAAAGTGAAAATAAATGAATAAGGATTACTAGTGTCTAGGACTTAGGTTTTCCGATATAGGACCTTAGGGCTTGAGTTGGGTACAAAATTACAAAATAGTTAAATGAGTTTTTTTTTTTTTGAAGCAATTTAAATTGGTCTTTGAAAAATTATAATACAAAAGTATATAATTTTATTTACTATATTATAATACATATAAAATAAATATATATAGTATATATGCACAATTGGTCTGGTCGGTTCTAACCAGAATTAATTTTACCAAGAACCAGAACCGAACCAATATACTGGTTCTATAATATTTTGAAACCAGAACCAAACCATATGTACTGGTATGGCCCGGTTTTAACTGGTCTGGTCCGGTTCCTTTGGTCCGGTCCGGTTCCAAAAACTTTTGCTCACCCCTAGATAGAATGAGATTATATGGAAACAGTTTAACGTAATACTAATAATGAAGATAACTGTAACTGTCAAACTTATGATTGTAGGTTTATTTGGTCAAATCTATATATATATATATATTAAAGTTGGTGAGGAGTGTTGTGGATTTGACATGTGGACATATTTTAGTAAAAACTTGATTTTAGAGAAGCCACATCAACATCATCTTAAAATCTAAATGACTTTTGATATTCTCATTCTTAGCTAATACTATTAGTTAATCATATTAGTAATTATATGAGTTAACTATTACTATTAATAGTATAAGTTAACCATTACTATTAATAGTATAAGTTAACCATAACTATTAATAGTATTAGTTACATATTAGTTTACAATACAAGTTAAATATTACTATTAATAGTATTAGTTAACTATAATAGTTACTATATTAGTTAACTATTACTATTAATAGTATTAGTTAACTATAATAGTTTACTATATATAAGTTAATTATTACTATTAATAGTATTAGTTAACCATAATAGTTACTTTATAAGTTATTTTTTACTATTAATAGTATTGGTTAACTATAATAGGCTACATACATTAACTATTACTATTATTAGTATTAGTTAATTATAATAGTTATTATATAAGCTAAATTATTAATTTTTTAATATTAATTAATTAATCATAATAGTTACTATATCAATTAACTATTACTATTAATAATATTATTTTATTATAATAATTTATATTAACAATTATTATTATATAGATTAATCATTGCTATTAATACTCCCTCCGTTTCATGTGAATTGAGACTTATTTCCCTTTTCGTCAGTTTCACCTCATTGAGACTGTCCAAAATGGCAAACTTTTTATATTTTATATTCACACCAACCACTAATTCTCTCTTTTTTATTTTCCACCACTCATTTTATCCAACCAACACTACTATTTACCCCACTCATTCTCTCTTTTTATTTTCCACCACACATTCACTATTTTCTCTTAATTATTGCCCAATTTTTTGGTCTCAATTCACATGAAACGGATGGAATATATATTAACTATTACTATCAATTGTATTAATTAATTATAATAGTTATTATAATAATAGTAATCATATAGATTAATTTTTATTAATGATAGTATTAATTAAAATGATGATTACTATATTAGTTAACTAAAATGAAAATATTTTTTAAGACATAGTATTGGTTTCCCGTGCAGAGCACGGGTTACCCGCTAGTATATATATATTAAAGTTGGTGAAGAGGGATGTGGTGTTGCCATATGTACAAGTCATGGAGGAATGATGAATTTGGTGATGCCACATCAAATCTACCCTAATAAATAAGTGACTTTTCATTTTTTTTCTATTAGCTAATAATATTAGTTACTAAATGAGGTATCTATTATAGTTAACTATTATAAAAATAATACATATAATAGTAATAGTTACTATAATAAGTAACTATTACTTATAATAGTAATAGTAACTATAAAAGTTAACTATTATAGTAACTATTATAGTTAACTATTACTATTAATAAGTAATAGTTACTATTATTGTTAACTATTATAAGTAATAGTTACTATTATTGTTAAC
Organism: Campanula takesimana; assembly: GCA_026119855.1. NCBI lineage: Eukaryota > Viridiplantae > Streptophyta > Magnoliopsida > Asterales > Campanulaceae > Campanula > Campanula takesimana. Next base: position 2,836,847 of record JAOWBW010000008.1, on the reverse strand, counting down.
TATTATAGTTAACTATTACTATTATAAGTAATAGTTTACTATTATTGTTAAGTATTATAGTAACTATTATAGTTAACTATTACTATTATAAGTAATAGTTACTATTATTGTTAACTATTATAGTAATTATTACTATTATAAGTAATAGCTACTTATTATATTAACTATTATTATTATAATTACTATTTAATATAATAGTTTATTATATAAATTAACTATTATATCTAACTATTATAATTAACTATTTATTTAATAATTATATTTAACTATTAATAGTTAACTATTATAATTAAAAAAATATATACTCCATTATTATTATTGATAATTAACTAATATTATTAAATAAAAATATAAACGAACAAAATATAATAAAATTAATAATTAGTTACCCGTGCATGGCACGGGTTACCCACTAGTGAGCTATGATAGCAAAACAACATTCAACCAATTTCTCTAGGATATTAGTAAAAAATTATTAATCGAATTGATTTTTCAGATCAATCAACAAATAATTTTCATAATATTCAAAGTGAACTTTCAATTACGTGAATTGAAAGAAGAACAATAAAGCATAACGTCTAACAATAATCAAATTGTACTTCCAACCCCTTCAATCAGAAAAAATTAGAAAAATGTTCTTGATATAACAATCTTCATTGAAAACTCATCCACAATTTTGGATGGAGAAGAAAATATACAAAGAGAAAAGAGAAAAATGAGAGATGTGCTCGTTTTTTTTCTTAGAGTACGTGTTATACATACATATATATATATATATATATATATATATATATATATATATAACTATATATATTATATATATATGTATATATGTATATATATGTACATATATATATACACATATATACATTTATGTATATATAGAAATAATAATGCATACTCCCTCCGTCCCAATCGAATTAGGACAAATTTCCATTTTGGGTGTCACATTCGAATTAGGATAACCCAAAAATAGAAATGTTTTATTTAATGGAACCCACATTCACACTCACAATATTTTTTCATCATTATTCTCTACCCCACTTTCTCTCTCTTATTTTAATTTTCATACTCACAACACCTACTCTACTAACACTTTTTCCTTAACCTCGTGCCCAACAAAAAATCCTAATTCGGGTGGGACGGAAGGAGTATTAGATAGGTCTGCATGATATATCTCAGTATGGTCTCTTATAACCATGTTCTTGACGTGCATGATAGTGAGTTCTTCTTAAGTATGTTTGCTACTTGTCAATTTATTAAAATATGGTGTGGTAATTATCTTCAAGGGAAACAATAATTATCTTCAAAGAAAACAACTTCTCCACCAACATGTATGTAGCATATATCAAGTGGGATCAATGATTTGATCATGATTATAGTAAGGCTACAAATTTCTAATATATCTTTCACGTGCTTGTATACATTGCATCATCTTTTTGACATAAAGTAGGTTATCTTGACAATGGTGAAAATTTCACATCAGCAGTCAATTGAACGAGCTAAACTAGAGAATAGAAGCTCTAAATGATAAGAATCAAGCATTCAAAGCCAAAATTGAATCTTGGAACAACTCAAGCTCAGCAATGTCTCACTACATGTACACTCAAAGACATCCTTGTGATAAATCTGGGTTAGGTGCAAATAATTCAACCACTGTTGAATACAAATTACCTGAAGGACAAAGGAAGCTAGAGAAGATGCTTCTTGTATAAACAGGAGACAAAACAATAAGAAACCCCATCTTTTCTGTTCCAACCAAACAGGATGTGTACAAGTCATGAGAAAAAAATGAAGGAAGTTGGCTATCAAGACCAAGCCTCAAGTAGCAATTCAAAAACCAAGATCATCTATAGCAATGCTATAAATAATCCTAAGAAAGCTCAAAACAACTGGAAAAATAATCAAACTACTCACAGTTCCAGAAGACATCAGACCTACCAAGGTTACTTTAGAAGATAGCAGACCTACCAAGGGAAGAATAAAGAAATTGGACCCATAAAAAGAGCACTTCAAGTTTCCCTAAAAACCATCACACACAAATCTCATTATTCACATCCATACCATAGCCAAAACCACCAGTAATTAATAATGACACCATACTTGCATCCAATCATATCCTACATTTGCTCCCTAAATAAAAGACCATATATCCCAAGAAACAAAACCCATCCTAAGAAAATTGTCAAAGTTTGGGTCCCTAAGGCTGTCTAACTCTCTGGACTCACATTCAAATGAGACTATTTTTACTTTTATTTTCTGTTTTGTAGGACTTTAATAAAGGACTTTGATATCTTGATAGTGTATGTAGCAGACATTTGAATTACAACAAAGAATGGCTTCAAAACATCATTTCAAAAGATGGACCAAATGTTAAATTTGGTGATAGCTCTCAAGCCAGAGTCAAGGGTCAAGGAGATCTCATTACCAAGAGCATTATTCTATCAAATGTGTTCTATGTAGAAGTCTGAAACACAATCTTATAAGCATAAGTCAAATTTGTGACAAAGGATTTCATGTAATATGCTCTCACAACCTATCAAATAAAAAATTCAAATGGTGAAACCATTTTAATAGGTTTTAGAAAAAGTACATATACTGTCTGTCTCTAGAAGTGTCCCAATCATTAAGTGCCATGTGTTTGCTGTCCTATAATCAATCTGATTTAGCATGGCTTTAGCACAAAAGAATGGCTCATCTCAATCTCAAAAGCATAGCCGAACTTACATCTTCTAATCTTGTTAAAGGACTTCCAAAAATATCTTTTAAAAATGACATACTATGCACTGTATGTCAATGTGGTAAACAAAACAAGACATCTTTTAAAGTAAAAAAAAAAAGACTGGATACAAAAAGGCCAATTGAACTGATTTATATGGACTTATTTGGTCCAATCAGAACTAAAAGTCTTAGTGGAAAAAGGTACTCTTTATTAGTTGTTGATGACTACACAAGGTACACTTGGATTCTGCTCATGGAATCTAAAAATGAAACACTTAGACGCTTGGTGAGACTGTTCAACCAAATTCAAAACTTGAAAGATAGCAAAATTGTAAGAATCAGGTCAAATCATGGAACTGAATTTGAGAATACTGGAGTAGAAGAATTCTGCAACCAACAAGGCATTGGTCACAACTTTTCAGCCCCTAGAACTCCACAAGAAAATGGAGTGGCTGAAAGAAAGAACAAAATGATTTGTGAAGCTGCAAGAACCATGCTGTCAGAAAACAATCTTCCTAGGTATTTCTGGGGTGAAGCTGTTACTATTGCAGTCTATGTTCAAAACATGACTCTAATCAATAAATACCACACGAAGACTCCCTATGAACTATATATGGAGTGGTAGAACTCCTACAATTTCTTATTTTCATGCATTTGGAAGTAAATGTTATATTCACAACAATGGAAAGAGCAGTTTAGAGAAATTTGAGTCTAAAAGTGATGAATAAATCTTTCGTGGATACTCTGCATCAAGCAAAGCTTATAGAGTATACACTAAAAGAAGAAAGGTTGTTGAAGAATCCATACATGTGGATTTTGATGAGTCTCCTAGTGCTTTGGATCTAAAATCAAGTGAGTTTGATGAAACTCTTCGAAATCATGATTCATTCCCTGAACCTTGTCCTATTTTCTCTCAAAAGACCAAAAATGACCAACTCAACTATCTTCCATACAACTTTCCCAAAAACTCTACTGAAAGATTTCCTCCATTCAGCAATCTCAATATCAATCATATTCAGACTGCTCATCCAGCTGACAATCCATTAAATGTCTCAAACATTCCCAACTCCACTACTAATAGTGGACCTTCTACTGATAGTATACCTGGGAATGATAGTGGACCTAGCTCATCAGTTCAAAATCCCTCTCTTCATATCACTTCAAGAGCTGCACACACTCCTTCCATTTATATAGATCTGCCTATTTACCAATAACTTCAGAAATGAACATTCTGAAATGTTAGTTCATTGAAATATCACTACAAGAAAAAAACACTTTCCGTGACGGCTTTTTGAGATGGCAAAAAAAGCCATCACGGTAGAGAGTATTTGGCGATTGGCTTTGTGATTGCATATATAGCCATCGCTTAATATCAATTTTTTGTCAACGCGCGCACAAGCAATCGCCTATTGTATTTTTTTGGTTGCGCGGTAAACCCAATGTGTAGCGGGAATATGAATATTTAGGGAAATCTTTAGGCGATGTCTGATACTAGATTATATTGTCTAAGCAATCTCCTTTGATAAATTTAAAAATATATTCTCTTAAAAATTTACTTAAATATGTAAAGATAATTAAGGGACGGCTATTACAATCGCATTTGAAGTTAAGAATGAAAAAATAAATAAAAAAGGAAAATAAACCCAATAGTCAGATAAAACAAAACCCTTTTGCCCTTTCAATCGCCACGTTCTTTCTCACTCTCAACATCAGACCTAATAACAAAACTCCTTCAATGGCGACTCTCATCTGATGAGAAATTTCTCCTCTAATGTATAAATCCCTGCCACTTAGGGTTTTTCAATCTCTTTTTCTCAGTCCTAAACAAGATCTGTTGTCCTCGTCCCCCCCCCACTCTCTTGATTTCGTGCTCATAATTCTTCTTACTCATAAACATTGACTTTCGATTTGTCTATGGTTGTGCAGGTTCGAAGAGATGTGAGAGATCTTGGTACCAGAATTAAAGGGTATATTTACAAACGTTATTAACCTCAAAAAATCCAGCAACGTTTTTCAGTCCTACAGGTTCGAATCGTGTTTTTTCGGGCCGCTCTTCTTTAAGACGGTGCAAGCTTTCAATGTTTTATATATATATATATATATTATAATATATATATATATATATCTCTTTTGGCTGTTGAAATTAGTCGATTATGCTGTAGATTGCGTTTGGTTTTAGGTTATATGTGTGCGTAATTTGAGTTTAAAGAATTTGGGGCATTTGTAATTGTGGAAATTTAGGTTTTGCTTGTATTGTATTGCGAGTTATCTTTTGCTGAGAAGTATCATTTTAATTTATTCAATGAAGTTGTAATCTCCGTCCTAAGTCCTAAAATGGTACTACCACTTTTTCATTTTAGTGCAAAAGAACTTTATGATAAATTTTGTTACCAAAATGATTATTAAACCTTATTGTGAGTACATTATTGAATTAATTTTTTTCTTTTTATTTCTAGGCATGGGAGTGCTAGGTAGATGTAGAACACCTTCACATGGAAGAGGTTCCACAAGTAACACATGCCTGGTGGTTTTTTTTTCTTTTTCTTTTTCTTTTTATTTTTTTTCTTTTGCATATTTTTCATGGCGATCTTATCTTAGGTTAATAATGTGATTATTGTAGTTTTTTAGATGAAGTATTGTCTATATAATTGTTCATTTTTCTTAACAGACTCAGGAACATGAGGTGTGGGAGGTACAAGTGAACAATAGGTGTACTGTCACCTACAGAAGGAAACACGAAGATGCTTGTTGTTTGTCTTACACGCACATAAGTTATGAATTTGTTTTCCAACTTGATGTACTTTTAGCTTTAAAATTCACATATTCATGCCCTTTCAAAGATTCCCACTATTTAGAAATCACTTCACTAATTGTAGAATGAACTGGAGCATGGCATGTGAAAGGATGATTTGAACCTTGTTTGGGGAGAGTATCTAGTAATGGCGTCTAATTCCTTTTTTTTTTTTGCGACTTTCAACATATCTTGTTTCTTGGACATGTGGTTTTGGTTTCTCTTCATCTGAAGCTAATAATCTTAGCCGATTCTGTTCGTCTTCGTCTGTTCCTCTATTAAATAGGGTTCTTAATACACCCAAAATTGGAGTTTGATTTTTCAAAATTAAAGTTTGATGTCTCTTAATCACATGAATTTTAATTGTCTTATTTATACTAGAGTGTTATTTAAGGGTGTATTAGATTTTGGAGTATCCATAGATCTGTATTTATAATTGGTGACTCTGCAGTCTAATCTAATCTAAGTGTGTTGTTGCACTCTTTCATTTCATTATACAGAGCCACAAGGGAGTGGCGGATCCCTTAAAGTTTTTGTAGGGGAGATATATGATGAATCCTTGTTATATCTCGATGAGTTTATGGTATCTTTCAAAGAGGATTTACTTTATTACATATTTATTTTTATGTTAATCACATGTTATTTTCTCTAATTTGTTACTTTCGATTGATCCCACTTTTATCTTTGGAACCAACAGGTTAATGATGTAGTTGATGCTTTGATACTTCACAATTTTTTCAGACATTTATTCAGCAATGGCACTGTAAGAAATTAATGCTGTCTATTTTCTTGTTTGGATCCTTTCCTTTTGACCATATGGTTTTTGATCGAAAATATCTAACATTAGTGAGTGTGATTTTCCTCAATCGCATGAACCTCTAAAGTCTATTAGATTTATACCAGTCCAGACACCCGCTTCATATATTTGATTTGGATTTGTTACCCACCTAAACTTTTTAGTGTTTATCCCAACCTCGATACATATTTCAATATTAAAAATGCTCGATGAAAACTTTATTTAAGTTGATTCATTCAATGCTTTATATCATTATTGTTGTATTTCCACTTGATCTCATCTCAAATGGTAATGAACAGAGAATCACAAGTTAATTGTGTGTCTCTGCACTGTTTGCAACCTTTTTCGCTTGTCCTTTCTTTACGAGTCCAATAGTCTTTTTTAGGAAGTAATCCCGTTTATGATCCTAATTTAAATTTTATTAATGCCTAGTTCATAACAAGTCTTTGTTTCTAGTTGTTAAAAGAATTCGGTTAGTCGTCTTGCTTTTCACCTATTATTGTTGTTTGCATAAAGGTTTAAGGTGAAGAAAATCTGATTAGTCTTGTTTTCTAGGAGACATTTCAGTTTGAATAATCTGAAGTAGATGCAAGTGCTCGAGTGTTTTGGGGGAATATGGCTACTCTTGATGATCCCAAATGCGTGCACTGGTGAATATACAGGCTGAAACATTGCAGCTGGAAATTGTAAATCACTGCCCAATCCTTGTGGAGAAGAATCATCTGAAGAAGAGGCAACTCGTCCGAGTTGTTTGAGACTAGTATACACTTGTAAGAATACTTGTATATGTAAGCTGATTGGTTTTTGTACTTTGTTTAGTACTCCAGTTTCGGACTAGTATATCCTAGTAAGCTTGTTTTTTGATGAATCGAACAGGTTGATTTGAACAAATGTTATGGTGATGTATATATCTTGGACCAGTTTCAATGTTAATTATGGCTAATTATGTTATAAGTATTCAATATATATTCATATTAATTTAATGAATTATTATTTATTTTTTGACTCGATGATGAGGATGATATAGGGCCAATAAATAGGAATATACAGGAAATAAATTTGACAGAGACCTAATGTGATGGAAAAAGCAATCACGAAATAGCCAATTAGTTCGTCTTTATCTAGGAATCTGCGATTGCAAAATCGGTCCAGTTAAAAAAGCTAACGCGATTGCAAAAGCGGTCCCGTTAAAAAAAAGCTAATACGATGGTATTTTTGAATTTAAAGATAAAACATTAATCCTTTTGCGCGACGGCGAAGGCAGTGCCCAAAAGAATTAGCTAGTGTGATTGCTTTTCCGGTCGCCTATACTTTCCGCGACAAGGCTTTCCACGACTGCCTTGGCGATAGCTTTCCCAGTCGCGTTAGCCTTCCGCGACGGCTTTTTGTTGAATACGAGATGGCTTTTGGCAATCGCGAAAAGTGTTTTTTCTTGTAGTGTATTTCAAAAGGAGTCCAAACTAGATCAAATATAGAAAAAGAAGTCTTGTACAGTGTTTTCATTTCTCAGATGGAACCAAAGAAGATAAATGAAGCTCTTCTTGATGCAGATTGGATTGAAACAATGGAGGAAGAGCTAGAACAATTTGAAAGAAACAAAGTTTCGAAGCTTGTCCCAAAACCCAAAAATCTAACTGTTATTGGGACAAGATGGGTCTTCAGAAACAAAATGAATGAAGATGGAACTGTGGTAAGGAATAAAGTCAGGCTTGTAGCTCAAGGATATAGACAAGAAGAATGAATTGACTATGATGAGACCTTTTCTCCAGTTGCAAGACTTGAAGCAATTAGGATATTTCTTGCCTACTCTTCATCCAAAAACATGACAGTGTATCAAATGGATGTCAAAAGTGCATTTCTAAATGGAGTTCTAAATGAAAACATTTTTGTAGCACAGCCACCTAGATTTGAATCTCCAAAATTTTCTGATCATGTGTACAAACTTGATAAAGCTCTATATGGACTCAAGCAAGCCCCTAGAGCCTGGTATGAAACTCTGTCAAAATTTCTACTAGAAAAGGCTTTACAAAAGGACATATAGACAAAACATTGTTCATTAAAAATTCCAATAAAGATGTTCTCATTCAAATCTATGTTTATGACATTATCTTTAGACCTTAAGTATCTAAACAAGAGTTTTGACAAATAATTAAGCTAATAAAGACCTTTAAAATATTTTGCTTCTCAAGCAATATCTATTCGATAAATAAATATGCTCAAGAGAACTTCAAAGATTGTTAAAGAAATCAGTTCAAGGAAGGTCTACTATCTTCATCAGTCACACTAAGTCGAGATAGTAGACTTCATCAAGATAGCAGACCGCAGTCTGAATGTGACGTGGCATGCCAACTCAGTTTTCAGTCAAAGTCAAAACTGACTCAAACTATTTACAAGCACTATTCCAGTCAAAGATTGTAGACTGACAGATATTAAAGCCCAAGATGCTTAAGACCGTTGGGAGATAACAGATATTTAATGAAGGCCTATAAAAGTAGCATTCCAGTTACTGAAATGTAGACCTCTTGTGAACTAATAGTTAAACTTGTTTAAGTGCATCAGTTACAACAGGTTCTTTCATAAATGCTAGTAAAAATGTATAGCACTTTGTAATATAAGGCAATTATTAAAGTATCAGTTTCAATGTTTACACAACGCCGGAATGAATGGCTGACACCTTTTGCATTAGCACTGACATTCATGATTCAGATGCGCGTTGCCAATAATTTAAAAATTGTCACCATCTGTTTTAAAACAATTATTAGCTATTTTTAAAAAGGCTAACCGCATTTTCAAAACCCCGCTTTTCCTAGTCACTAGGAAAAAACACATTTTTCATAATAGCTACTCTAATATTAAAAGTACATCAGAAAATTTTAGTTAGAGTGTGTCCTATCTTTTGATATATACTCCCTCCGTTTCATGAAAACTGAGACTTATTTCCCTTTTCGTTCGTTTCACCTCAATTGAGACTGCCCAAAATGGCAAACTTTTTAATATTTTAAATTCACCCAACCCCACCACTCATTCTTTCTCTTTATTCTCCACCACTCATTTTATTCAACCAACACTATTATTTACCCCACTAATTTTCTCTCTTCATTTTCTACCACACATTTTCCTTATTTTATTAGTATTCCTTAGTTCTTGTGTGTTTTTTTTTTTTAGTCTCAGTTATCATGAAACGGAAGGAGTAGTTGTAAGCGTGGAATAAAGAAGTGGCATAAAGAACATATTAATACCTGAAACGAGATCTTGTCCAGATATGTAAATCTGTTTACATGTATACTTAACAAAATAGTGTTGTATGGATGTCTGACATTATATTTTAATTAAAGAAATAGAAAAGGAAAAGAAATAGCCATGACAGTAGAGGATATCTGACAGCCATGTGGGTTGCTATTTACGATACAAATAATGCTACCAACCTTAATTTATACTCCCTCCAACCCTATTTACCTTACAAAAATGAGGCTTTGCATAAAAATTAAAAAAATGATTGTAAAGTTGATGTATTGTGAGTGTAGATAGTTGAGTGGGAGAGAGAAAGTGGGTATAGAAAAGTAAGTGGATAGTTGTTGTGAGTATGACAAGTGGGTCTCACTATTTAAAAAATATTTAAAAGTTTCCTTTTTGGGATTTTGTAATGTAAATAGAGACACCCAAAATGGCCATTTTTGTAAGGTAAATAGGGACGGAGGGAGTAATCCCCAACTTTATTATGCTATGTTTCCTTCAAAAAAAAAAAAAAAAAACTTTATTATGCTATGTTACTATTGGATTGTCTCTTCATTTTTATGTTTTTTCATCATATTTTTTTGCTTAATGTATACTCCCTCCGTCCCTATTTACCTTACAAAAATTGTCATTTTGGGTGTCCCTATTTACATTACAAAATCCCAAAAAGGAAACTTTTAAACATTTTTTAAATAGTGGGACCCACTTGTCATACTCACAACAACTATCCACTTACTTTTCTCTACCCACTTTCTCTCTCTCCCACTCAACTATCTACACTTACAACACATCAACTTTACAATCATTTTCTTAATTTTTGTGCAAAGCCTCATTTTTATAAGGTAAATAGGGACGGATGGAGTATTGCCTAACTTAAATTATTTACAGATAAGAAGCAACTTAGCTTATTTTCTCATGTGTGGCAAGAATTTTTGTCATGCACTATCATATCTACAAAAGATACCCACTTTAAACTATTATTTACACCAGATTTGAGGCGATTCATTTCTGATTACTTAGGTGTAAGGCATCTCGGCCCTTGATCAAAGATGGATCGACTTTTTCCCAGGTATTTTTATTATAGTACACCTTCTTTCCCTCCATCTACAATAAATAACCAAACCCACAAAGTTTTCACTTCAGTCCCAGTCTAACAAGCTTCAAAGCAAAACAATACACCCTCTTAATATTAATGGATAGAGAAACTCTTCTCTACTCAAACTTTCTTTCTTCAGATGATGATTTTGATTTTCCGGAACTCTTTACAACGATGAGTTCAAACGATGACAGCTCGTTTTCTTGCTTTGAATCTTCTAATCATATTCCGTTACAGTATAATCCCCATTCAGACTCCGATGATGCCGTTCTTGATTTCATCCGTGGTCATCTCCTAGACGACTCAAATAGTCTTATATTTGATTATCCAAGTCCGAAAATGTCGGATACTTTCCATACACTTGATCATAATCCATCCTTTTCGAGTTTTGATGACATGTTCTTTCCCTCAATAGATTCTTGCAACACGTTTATTCATTGCCCTTCTTCTAGTTTGAACTCTTTTTTACCCATAATTGAATCTTGTAACCTTTCATTTCTAGCTCATGACCCTTCTTCTAGTTTGGACTCAAATGTAACAACAATGGAACCTTGCAACCCATCTCTTCTTCGTAACCCTTCTTCTTCGAGTATTACCTCTTTCTTTTCCACATCTATTGATAGCCCTTCAAGTATTAATTCATTCTTACCCACAAACGACATTGAAAATATGTTGCAAGTAGGTGTGGACGTCCATGTAGAGTCCAATGTATTAAAAGCGCCTGAAAAACTACCACAAAAGGAGTCCGAGGATAATGTATCTAAGGCAGTGGAGATGTCCGATGTAATGAAAATACCTGAAAAATTGCCACAAATAGAGTCCCAGGTTATTGCATCTCAAATACAATCCGAGGATAATTTATCTAAGGCACCTGAAATTAATGCTTCATCAGAAACATGGAAGCAATATAGAGGAGTAAGAAGACGTCCATGGGGAAAGTTTACTGCAGAGATGAGAGATCCAACCAAGAAAGGCGTAAGAATGTGGCTAGGGACATTTGACACTGCTGAACATTGAACACTGGCTTAAGACAAAGCTGCGTTTGGCTTATGCGGGAGCTGCGTTTAAGCTAAAGTTAATTTTCAGACCTCCAAAGAAAGCTTGAGGTTTAGACCTCCTTGGAAAGCTTGAGGTTTATCGGCTAGTCCTAAAAGGCCTTCTTCATCATTGTCTGAAGTTGTCTCATCAAAAAAGAGAAGGAATACTAGCTAGTAATTTTTCTGTTTTACTTTGGATCGTCAAAATAAACCCTGAGTTGATAGGTATTTGTTCAGTTATTCTTGACGTTAATTTTTTTTTTTTTCAAATTTAATTCATAGTTGAACTCAGTACATAATCATCAACCTAGGAGACAAATCTTAGGGAGAGAAAAACTTCTCTCTAACTTCTGGGGGAGGGGGGGATTGAACCCATGACCTCCAGATTGGAAGCCATGAGCTCTGGCCACCAGACTAAAGCCTGATGGTTTTGACGTTAATTTATTTACATTGATGTTTGGTTAAATAGCCATCACATTTGTTCGAAAAGTGACATCAAACGACGGTTGGTTTGTGAAACCAAAATCCAGAAGGAAGAGAAAACTAAATTTGGGTCATTCGATCTGGTTTCAGATTCCTTGTTTGACAAGATTTGAGGAATTTCAATTTCCAAACCAAAGTTTTTGTGTATGCTTATGAAAGCCCAGGGGACATGTAACTATGAGACTGAGTGCCATTTTTTGGGTATGTGATTTAATTTTTACTAGTTAATGGTTGTTTTGTGTAAGGTCACATAAAAATGAACATTTTTTTGGTTAGAACAAAATAAGAACCATTTTTCCAAAACAAAGTTTACCATTTTTTTCCAAACCAAATTTTCCACAATGATGATCCCAATCACTTTTGTATATTATTTTTTGAAACCAATAATTTTCGTACTTAATTCCATTATTTAGTTAAAGTGATACAACCCAGAAAGGGAAAATGGAATAAACGTCATCCTAAATCATTGTTATTAACATTTACATGTTTATTAATTAATAAATTAATATGTTTATTATAGTAGACTAGTGGAGATCATTTTGTTTAGTTTTGTATATTTTGTTTACTTTTGTTTGTAGCTAGTTGCAGATGGGGTAACCTGATTTTGCGATTTTTTTTTCAAATAATTCTCTTTTAAATCATTATCTACCTAAATGACATTTGGGAAACTTTATATACCAAAATGACCAGTTTTTGTGAAATCGGCATTGGCATTGCCGACTTTGGGTTGAAGTCGGCACTACCAATGCCGACTTTAGGCAAAGCAAAATTCAACCGGATTAGGGTTAAGAAGAATTAGGGTTAACACGGGGAATATTTTGGGAGTTTGGTTGTCGGCCACTGTCTGGTAAAAACGGCATTGGCATTGCCGATTTATGGGTGAAGTCGGCACTACCAATGCCGACTTCAGGACCGGTCAAAACTCTTCAAAAAGCGACGCCCCCCTCCCCTTCCCCCTTCCCCATTCAAACCCTACTCTTCAAACCATCCCCATCTTCATCCATCTTCATTCAAACCAAGTCCCATCCCTATCTTCATCTCAGTGTATTGCTCAGAAATCACATTTTTTGTCAGAAGATCTTGTCAAAAATTCGAAATCATAAGGTTAGTGCTATCATCTTTATCTTTTTCGATGAAATTAGAATATGTTAATTTGTTGAGTTTATAATATACATGTTAATTTGCTTATGTGAGTTTGAATTAATTTAAGAAAAAGAAATTTATTAAAAGTTGATGAAAATTCACATTATCGACTGAATTTCGTTAGAAAGTTAACAAAAATGCCCATTTTCTGTTAGAATATTAACTGATAATACATGTTAATTTGCTTATGTGATTTTATATTAATTTAACAATAATCTATTTATTAAAAGTTGATGAACTTCACATTATCATCCGAATTTCGTTGGAAAGTTAACATAAATGCCTACTTTCCGTTAGAAACTTAACTGAACTGTCCGAAATTTAACAGGTTTTGCGTTATTCTGTTAAATATTTAACAAACAGCCTCTATTTTTATCAAAAATCCCATTTTCTGTCAAAAAGTTAACTAAACTGTCAGAAAAGAGCCCTTTTTCAGTTAAATATTTAACGGACCAGCCTCTTTTTTAAACGAATTTTAGTTTAATAGTTTTGTTGTTTGTTTCAGATGGACCAATATCATGATAACCAAGCATTTGTTGATCCCGGGCCGTTAGACGACTCCGTATTAAAATGGCAAGATAAACACCGGTCACGTTATATTTGGGCTCAACAAGAAGTTGAGAATATTAGATTTAGGCGCGGTCCGGAACCTCCTAAAAACTTGGATGTTAGGATTCAGAGTAAACTTTTAGATGTTGGGTTTTACGGTGTTTATAAACTAGGTTTTTTCAAATATGATTGGCATTTGTTAGAGGCTTTGGTTGAGAGATGGCGTCCAGAGACGCACACATTTCATTTGCCAGTTGGGGAGATGACCATCACCCTTCAGGATGTTGGAATTTTATGTGGCCTTCCTATAGACGGGGATCCTGTGATTAGTTCCCAAACCCATATGCAAAAATTGGAATGGGTTCAATTATTCCACGAATTACTAGGGATTGAACCACATGATGGCGTATTGAAGGGTGGTAGATTGTCTATTAAATGGATTATAGACGAACTGACTCGGTGGGATGAGCTTCCTGCAAATGCCCCGCCCGAATTGGTTAACCAGTATACTCGGGCATATATTTTGATATGCATAGGGTCACATTTAATGCCGGATACGAGTAATGTCTTAGTGAAACTCATGTACCTCCCACTGCTTAGGGACGTTGACACGATCGGGAACTACAGTTGGGGTAGTGCAATGTTAGCCTTTTTATATCGGGACTTGTGTGTAGCGACAAAGCCCGATGCGAAAAGTTGTGCTGGATTCTTAACAATTGTACAGGTATGTCAATTATATTTTCTTATATTATTGTAGTGAAGAAAATATGTTTTGTACGTGACACAATTTTTTTTCTTTATGTTATTTTTTTTAGCTTTGGGCTTGGGAACGGTTGTTGTGTTTACGACCCGTAAGGACACGTGGAGATGTCATTCTTCAGGATGCATTATCCCCATATGGTTGCAGGTATTCTAAAATAAATTAAATTTAAGTCCACATAATATTCTATGTACTTAATTTTTATTATTACACATTAATTTGTATGCCAAATTGCTCCATATGTAGGTGGCAATGTCCTTTATCATATACGCATCTTACCGTCCACAACTTGCGTGGATACCGGGATCAGCTGGCGTATTTGAATGACGATCAGGTTGAGTGGCAGCCGTACTTAAATGTCCAGGGTCCACCATATTGCTTCCAGGGACAGGCTATATGGAGAGCGAAGGTGCCCCTCATTTGCTTTGATAGGGTTGAGTGGCACCTTCCCGATCGAGTAATGAGGCAGTTCGGGATGTTACAGAATATCCCTGACCCACATGGCACGAGTGATTACCTGCATGGACTAGATCGACGAGGTCGGTCAGAGGTTAATTGGCCTGAATTCCACATAGTTCCCATCGGAATGTGGAATCAACGGGCTAATTTGGTGGTGGCTGGGCAATATGGTACCGAGGATGTAGATTACACACATTACTATATGTTATGGTACCATAGGATTACACGGTTATTGATCCAGAATCCGAATGCTATAGAGGATGAGGGGTACAGGCCGCATGCTAGTCGTTATGAGGGTTTGGTAAGCTAAATAGTACATATTTACTTTAGTTCATTTTTATTTGTTCACAATTTATCTTATCGTTATAATTTATTCCTTTTTTGTTATTTTCAACAGATTCAAAACCTTCAGCGTGCATACATATCCAACGAGAATGCCATATCTGAGGTAGAGGGATACGGCATACGCTCACAAAACCTATATGTTACCCGTGGTGTCATCAGACAATCCTTATCATCTATTAGACAGCAGAAACGACTGGATGCCCTCCAACCTCCTCCACCACCAGTAGATCGTGTTCAAGGGGTGCCACCGAGACGAAATCGGGTTCGTAGACGTGCTCAACACGTGCAGGATGATCCAGAGGTACATGTTGAGGAGGCAGTGAATGAGGGGGACAATGACGAGGAAGGGAATGATGAGGGCGGAGATAACGAGGATCCAAACACATTTACAGGACATGACGCTTTCTCCCAGGCAGGAAACTATGGATTCTCTCATACACAGATGGATTATACTCCAACTCCCCCGCCAAATTTTGGTTTTACATCATATGGTTCGAGAGTGGGAGTGGAAGTCGAAGAAGAAGCGTTGACTATGCTCCAAGTCGACCTCTAGGGACGGGTTTCACATCGTATGCTTCTGGGAGTGGGAGTGGAAGGCGAAGCTTTCAAATGGATTATACTCCAACTCTACCTCCGATGTCGCTTCCGGAGGCTACACCTTTGGTCACATAGACCCAACTTAGGAACCATCGCCATCTCGTCAAACTAACACATCACGAATAGGTCGTGTAATTTCTCGCCTTATGCCTAGGAGAGGTGGAAGGCCACATAATCCTCCTAACAATTACACCCCATCTGCATATCCCTGATGGATTTCCTATTTGACCGGGATGTGGTCAATAACTATTTGGATTGATGTAGTATTTATATGTATATAAATAAAATGGATATTTTGTGGAATTTTTGGAATAAATTTAGACCATAAATATTGACATGGAATTTCATCACAAAAAATCAAACAAAGAAGGATTTACATAAACATCTCAAATAAATTTATCAGAACTGTCAAAAACGGCACTACCAATACCGTTTTTATCAGAACTGTCAAAAACGGCACTACCAATACCGTTTTTATCAGAACTGTCAAAAATGGCACTACCAATACCGTTTTTATCAGAACTGTCAAAAACGGCACTACCAATACCGTTTTTATCAGAACTGTCAAAAACGGCACTACCAATACCGTTTTTATCAGAATAATTACCCTTTAAAAGGCTTGGTGACCTCAAAAACAAATTCATCCATTTCTCATCCATCTCTCTCAAAACTAATCTCTCTCAAAAATTTCTAACTGTCATAATGGATCCATCGCTCCCCCGCTGGTATCGTGGCAAACAACCTCTTTATGGTAATCCCGTTCAATACTCCGATGCTCAATCTAATCTCTCTCAAATCGAACGAGGGTTAGAATCTCCACTGCCTCGTATCATACCTGGTCCCGCTGGTATTGCAGCAGAGGCGGTGCGGCGGCATCACTCCGGAAAAGCTCATGTCTCTCAGGATCCACCCCAGTCGACCCAAGAGGCCATAAGGAGAAAGCTTGAAGAGCCGGAGGAGGATGAAGATTTCCAGCGCAAACCATGGCTTTCTGCAATGGATTATCTCACTGCAGAGGGTACATATTTCCCGTTGAGAACGATCAAGGAGAAATGCAAACAACATGACAGGGTGGAACAAGTATAATATTTTACATTAATTATAGTTAAGGTTGATATTTAAAAATAATTGGTCGTTATGTTTTTGTTTTATTAGGTTGTTGTTGTCGTGAAGGGGTGCAAACCAACTGGTTATGGCTCTGTTTCGGTGACTTTGAAGGATCCGACTGACACAATTGAAGCTTTCATTGCTGACAATACGCTCAGGTATGAAAGTGACATAGGTGTTGGTGCTGTTCTAATACTTAATCAGGTATGAAATATTTTACTTAACATTACACTCCCTAAGGATATATTCCTTAACATTTTGTTCTAAATGTTTTGTTTTGTTGATCTATTAGGTTGTTGTCTTTGCCGTCACACGCTCCAAAAAACTACTTAACATTACACTTTCTAATGTTTCTAAGGTCCCTAAAGATTGTTAAGTTAATGTGTTGGACATGTAATATATGGATTTGTGTCGGATTTACTACCTACTGGGATTTATGTAATATTTTCCTATGTGACCGGGCTGTGGTCACTGAATTTATTTGATTTTTGTTATATTTCCTATGTGACCGGGATGTGGTCACTGAATTTATTTATTTATGTAATATTTTCCTATGTGACCGGGATGTGGTCACTGAATTTATTTATTTATGTAATATATTCCTATGTGACCGGGTTGTGGTCACTGAATTTATTTGATTTTTGTTATATTTCCTATATGACCGGGACAACAAATAAAAAACATTCACGAATAGTTAAATATATCACAAGTTCAAATATAATAACATCCACAAATACTTAAATATATTACAAGTTCAAAGTTCAAATAAAGAAGTTCAAATATAATAACATTCACGATTGATGATACGAATCTGAGCCAAGTAATTTTTCATCTTCCGTTCCTGGGTGGCGCTAACAGCACGCCAAAAAAGATCTTTTAAGCCAACACCCTTATGAGCATAAAGGAAATTAGCTCGTAAATGCAACATGCACCACCTGTGCACAACATCTCGTGGCCATCCGTTTTCTCCCACAGTGGCAAGGATCCCATTATGGCGATCAGATATCAAACAAACTTCACGACCCCTAATAACATGTCGGCAAACAAGATGTAAGAACCAAGACCAGTTTTCATGGTCCTCTTTTTCAACAAGAGCAAAAGCAAGTGGAAGTAAACTATCATTCGCATCAACACCCATAGCAATAAGTATTACCCCTTTATATCTTCCATGCAAGAATGTGCCATCAACAGAAATGACAGGACGGCAATGAGAGAATGCTTCCAAACAAGGGCCAAATGCCCAGAACACGCGGTCAAAAGAACCTGGAGGACCAGCGTCAGGACGGTTAGAAAACTGCACAATGGTTGAAGGGTTCCACTTTTGAATAGCTGCTAACAAACGTGGCAACTTTCTATAAGATTCGTCCCAATCCCCATATGCTTGAGCGATGGCTTTTTGTTTACCACACCATGCCTTCCGATATGAAACATCCTTACCGTACTTTGATTTTATATTTATCATGATAAGCTTAATCTTGTACTCTGGATCAGCCTTGACAAGATTGAAAACTTCTCGTCCTATAAACTTAGCATCTAAATTAGGATGATCGCCGCTAACATCTGAAGCCAAGCAAGAATGTGGACCCTTGTACTTAGTTACTTCCCAGTACCCACCCTTCTTCAGACTCACATTCACATAGAAATTGCAGGGGAAATCTTTCACCAAACACTCAATAGCCCACTTTTGCGGTGTGCTCATTCTCACCTTGAACCTCAAATTCTTCATAATATGGTACTTCTTTATTTGGTACTGCACATCAATCTTCTCTGCGAAGCGAATTCCTTTGGCGATTCCATCACTCTCCGCATTCCATTCTGCAAACTTGTATTCACTATTATCATAATTCTCTGACCTTTCACCAATATCACGGTAAAATGGATAGTCTGCTCTCCCATACATTTGATTATGCGGTTCACCTTGAAAAGTAACCATGTGTGCTCCTACATCACCACCTTCCCCATCATCACCCTCATTCTCGCTATCAGTTGGACTCGAACAATCTTCATATCCAGAATCAACATCAGAACTTATTGCAAGGATATGACCTTCATAGTCTGAGTCATCATCATTTTCACGTTCCTCTACCTCTTCCCCTTCCCCTTCCACTTCTGCTTCCACTTCCGGTTCCACTTCTGGTTCCACTTCCGGTTCCACTTGCCCATGTGTTTCAAAACCACCAGTATATCTCTCAAGGTAGTTAACATTATTATCAAAAACTAAAAAATCCATGATAATATACAACTGCAAGCTACCTACCCCACCTAATTGAGCAGAAACATCAAACATGACTTTCATACACATATCATTCTCGACTTCAAACGGAATGTAACTTGCAAACCCATTACCCATCATATGAGGATATCTACAAATAACTTTCAACTTAGCATCTCTTGGATCTATATCAATTTTCTTATATAACTTCCTAATCAATTTTTCGTAACCCCAACGAGTTTTTGCCCTAAGTGGAAATTTCGGCCCCTGTTCAAGATTACTATCTGCAAACGGGTGTTCATCATCTCCTCCCCAATAGCACATGAAAATAAGTGGAAGTCCACTCATATTTTCCCCTAAACAAATTAATTCAACAGTCAAAATATATATAAAAAAATGCAACAAATAACATCATTAAAATTTGTTACATTAAGAAAATTTCTTGATCTTCAAAAATTTATATGAAATGTCAAAAATTTAACTGAAATATGCATGGAAATTTAACTGAAATGTCAAAAATTTAACTGAAATTGTAAGAAATGTTAACAAAATAACAGTCAAAAATTGTTAGTGTAATACATTAAGAAAGTGTAAATCATATATGCATGGAAATTGTAAGAAATGTTAACAAAATAACAGTAAAAAATTTAACTGAAATGTCAAAAATTTAACTGAAATATCAAAAATTTAACGAGTTTTGCGTTGGATGTTAAATGTTTAAAGGACAACACATCTTTTTTTTTTTTACTGAATTATAGTTTAATAACTCTAGTTTGCATTCACATTATACAAATAAAAACATATAACAAAGATAAAAATGTACCTTAGATGCTTGAATCAAATTCACCAAATACAACTTTTGAGCTTTCAACTTGAAAGGGAGAGAAAAAAAAAATGAAAGATGAGAATCAGATATTAGAGAAGTTTGTGTTTTGAATATGAAACGAGTGAAAACTTCTGAAGCCAGTTGCGGGTGTTTTATGGAGGCCTAAAGTCGGCATTGTGGATGCCGACTTCAGAAAACCCTAGTCAAAGTCGGCATTCCCATTGCCGATTTCTGCCAAATTGCAGACTCCCAAAATATTCCCACTTTGACCCACTTTAACCCACTTTGACCCTTTAAACCCTAATCCGGATTTTTGCTTAACCTAAAGTCGGCATTGGTTGTGCCGACTTCAACCCAAAGTCGGCAATGCCAATGCCGATTTCACAAAAACTGGTCATTTTGGTATATAAAGTTTCCCAAATGTCATTTAGGTATATAATGATTTAAAAGAGAATTATTTGGAAAAAAATTCTGATTTTGCAGTACATTTAAAGAAATAAAACTGTTTGAAGTTGGTGAGGTTGCCGTTTCGTCGTTTACTGCTTTGGATATGCACTAATCAATCAACAGAATTTTTTAATTAAAGTATAATTAATAAATTAATAGTTTGTAATGTCATTTTATTTATCTTGTATACTGGTTTTGCATAATTACATTTATTATATTTGTTAGAGCAATAACAAGACTTGATAAGAAAAGCGAGCAATCACAAGAACACCGATATACGTGGTTCACCAACTTGGCTACGTCCACGGGGAGGGGAGAGAATATTATTATCAATCTGGAGAATTCTTTTCAAGATCACACTAATCTATGCTAGCACGAATTTTGGTCACAAAATTCCTGACTGTGCTAAAACCCTAGATCTAGAATTATTGATCTTCTCTGAGCACTCTAATAATTTGTCTATGACAATCTGAGGTGTGATTTTAATCTAAACTACTGGCCTCTATTTATACTAGTAAAGTTTATCTCAAAATCTCTTAGGAACTTGGAAACCTAGTCCAAAACTGACTTGGAAACCTTCCTTATGCGCTCTGTCCCGGAATTACGAAATCTCTCTGTTGTTTAATCCTTTAACTCGGCGTCCCAAATTCAAAGGCATTAACCCAACAATATCAATCAATCAAACAGAATTTATAAAGCAAGACCCGCAATCATAACAGGTGATTGACCAAAATATGCAATGTACTACCATTTTATTTACAAAAATAAGAGTGGTTTTCTCCCATTTTACTCTCTGAAATTCGATGTTTTCTCTCTCAAATTTTATTTTAAACAAAGATTGTTTAAGAACGAAGAAAATAAATAGAAAAATCGAATAAATAAACTAAATAGAGATGAAATTCAATGTTTTCGGTCAGACTTGATCAGAATCGTAGTTCAGATTCAAGTCGGGCGACCGCGAAAGTCACCGAATGTCTCCGTCTTTTCCTTCAGTTTGTCCCAAATTGAAAATCTAAAAGTCGTGGGAGGACCTTGCAGATGTCCGGGACGGACACGACTTCTTTTAACGCTAGAAGACCACTGGAAGACACTCGAGACCAGAGCATACCGTGAAAGATGCACACTGGGCGGGCGTGCTTCGACCTTCAGAGACTATATACCAAAAATACTAGTCTTAAAACTAAGACTCTTTTTTCTTTGCAATGTACCACAAGTTTACCACATAATCTAATGTACTTTGTAATTCTGTTTCAAACAATGCGTACGTTGCATTTTTTGAAACGAAAATTGCAAATTACGTTGCATTATTTGAAACGAATATTGCAATATTTGAAATAAATTTGAAAGTACGTTGCATTACGTGGTAAACTTGTGGTACATTGCATAAATTGTAAATAAAAGCTTGGTACGTTCCATTATTCGGTAATTTTTATATTTTTGGAACAATGATGAAAGTATAATTTATGTTATATCTGGACATAAAAGATGCACATAAATAATAACGAGAAACAAGAACACTCAAACTTACGTGATTCACTAACGATGTGTTTACTACGTCCATGGACACGAAACGAAAGAAATGATTTAATATTATAGGATTAGAGGTATGAGAATATTTATACTTTCTAACTCTAATCCTTTGTATTTAGGGAACTCTATCCTGACGTCAATAAAGCTCGTCGGGCCTTTGGGACCATGCACACTATGTGGCGGCATAAGGCTTGATTTCGTTGGACACCAAACTCACCAATTTGTCTAACGCTATAATTACTATGAGTTCGCTCTCCGTGCAACCACATAGCGGATTTGGTGCCTAGGAAACCGTATTATGCTGACGCACAGCTCCCGGAAGGGGTTTTTCCAAACTGACTTTGAATCCAAGGCATTGATCTCACCAAATCTCCACTTTGATTTGAATCCTCCAAAATAGATTAACTTAATCAACAAATTTTTGGAAAATGTGTAATTATGTAAAGGAAATTGCGCGTGTTTCCTTGGGAAAATCATTTGTTGATTAAAGTGGAATATAAAATGGATTGATATTTCTCCATGTAAATACTCCCTCCGTCCCATTTGAAGCTTCACCAATTACCCAAATGGGTGTCCCGTTAAAAGCTTCACCATTTCCTAAAATGGAAAAAAATGTAAGCCCCACTTGTCATACACACTCACTTCTTCCTCTCACATACTTAAATTATGGGCCCACTTGTCATACCCACAAACTTTCTCCTCTCACATATTTAAATTGTAGGCCCACATGTCATACCCACTAACTTATTCCCTCTCACAATCCTTTTTACACTCATCACTTGCCATAATTTGCGTGCCATCACCAAAATGGTGAAGCTTCAAATGGGACGGAGGGAGTATTAAATGTGGTGAGTCCAATTTAATATAGGATGGTAAGGAAATTTAAAGCTCAAATGTTAATGGGTAAGTTGGAGAGTTGGTTTGTATCCAACATGGGAAAGGAAGTGAAAGACTTCCAAAGCTCCTTCCTTTAAAAGGGCCTCCCAAATGGAAAAAATGAGGGGAAAATGTCCCAAGACCATTGGTGGGTAAAACCAATTGAATTTGTCCCACATTAGTTTGGAGTAAAAGGTTGATCTAGTTTAAATACAATAACCATTTGTATGGGTTAAGGATTGTGTAGACTAGAGACTCTCTCTCGCAACCGGGTGCGCAGGGGGGTGCAAATCTCAGTTAAAATTTGTCGATTTGTGCCGCGGACCACCAGACTCATGTGTGCACGAATGCAGCTCCGAAATGGTCTGGCTTGACAAACCAACCTTTTGTTTTATTTTTCGTCCCCAAATTCGAAAATTGTTATCAAAATTAATTATGTGGTAATTAATATTTGATTCTGTAACAATTCAGAGAATTAAAACCCATTTGATCTTGTAACTGCTATGCATTGATTTCCTAGTTTAATTGACAATTAAATGGGATTTCTTGTACAGTTTAAATTGAGCATTCCACTTTGTTTTTGGACACAAAAACCAACAGTCTTCTCTCTTCTCTCTGCTTACCGATTCCTTGGCCCTCTTTGTTCTTTCCGTGGTGACTCAGTCCAAGCATATTGACGTTCGCCGGAGGTACAATTGTGCAGTTTCTGCCGGTCCGTCCGTTGTATCCTGGGAGACAGGCGTCCAACGTATCCTCAAGCGCAACATCGGTGAGGGGGAGAATTTGTCTTAAGGAGAGTGTGTTCTCACACGACTCAGACAAACCCAAGAAGACCTTTTACAGTTTTTATTTTATATTTGTATTATGTTTTTCTTCAATATTGTTGTAATATTTCTAACAATCTTAAGACAAAATTAATCCTTCTCTGTTGAAGAGAAACATAAGAAAAACAGTAAACTAAATTTCTTTGTTTGTTTTCAGAAAATGACTTCTGATTCGAAGATCGGAAAGCAAGTTGCTGGAGCCGAGACTCCTCGTGTGGAGGAAGTGCCCAATTTGGAAAACAGTGCTGGAAAGACTGTTGTTGCTCCACCCTCTCCTACTGTTCCGGCTCATCACTATGAGAAACCGGAGAAATTTGTTGGCCAAGACTTTAAGAGATGGAAACAAAAGATGCTCTTTTACTTGACTACCTTGAACTTGGTGAGGTTTCTTTGTGAAGATCCTCCGCAAGTTGGTGAGAATTCCGATGCTCAAGCCGTGAGTGCGCTTGAGGCATGGAAGCATTCGGAATACCTTTGCCAGAATTATGTATTGAATCGTTTGTCGGATTCATTATATAATGTTTATAGTCCAAAGAAAACGGCAAAGGAATTATGGGAGACTTTAGAGCACAAATATAAAATCGATAATGCGGGTGCAAAGAAATTTGTTGTAGGCCGCTTCCTCGATTATAAAATGGTGGACTCTAAAAGTGTTAAAAGTCAAGTAGAAGGATTGCAAATAATAATTCATGAAATCCATGCCGAGGGGATAGTGTTGAGTGAAACATTCCAAGTGGCGGCTATAATTGAAAAATTACCTCCCGCTTGGAGTGATTTCAAGAATTATTTGAAGCATAAACGAAAGGAAATGGATGTTGAGGCACTTGCTATTCGCCTTTGTATTGAAGAAGGTGATAGAGGCGCGGAAAAAAAGTTGAATCATCTTCTTGTGGCTAAGGCTAATGTTGTGGAGCATGGTGATAGCTCCAAGAACAAAGGAAAAGGCAAAGGCAAGGTTGTGTAAACGGGAAAAGCTCCAAGTTTGAAGTCTAAGGGAGGAATCTCCAAGAACAAGTTTGGTGGAACTTGTTACAATTGTGGTATTAAGGGCCACAAGTCTACCGAGTATAAGAAGCCCAAGAAGGAAGCTAATGTGGTTGAAGATGCTTCCGATTTGCTAGCGACGGTAATTTCCAAAGTGAATATGGTGTTCTAACCCAAAACAGTGGTGGATTGACACCGGTGTTACTAGGCATGTTTGTTCCAACAAAGACATGTTTAGTAATTTTGAAGCCCTTGAAAATGGTGAAAAATTGTTCATGGGTAATTCGGCCACTTCCAAGGTCAAGGTACAAGGGAAGGTAGTGCTCAAGATGACTTCCGGTAAAGAATTGACTCTCAACAATGTGCTCTATGTGCCAGATATCTGGAAAAATTTGGTGTCCGGATCGCTTTTGAACAAGCATGGTTTTCGTATTGTGTGTTGAGTCGGATGTTGTTACTTTGTCAAAGAATGGTATGTTTGTAGGAAAAGGGTATGTGTGTGATGAGCTCATTAAGCTCAATGTAATGGCTATTAACGCCAAAAGCAATGAAATGAATAATTCTCCCGCTTACTTGCTTGAGTCTTCCAATTTGTGGCATGGTAGACTAGGACATGTTAATTATGATACAATTCGTAGATTAATTAACTTGAATTGCATACCAAAATGTAAAATTGACTACAAACATAAATGTGAGACTTGTGCAGAGGCAAAACTCACAAAAAGTCCGTTCCATTCTATTGAAAGAAATAATGAACCACTTGATTTGGTTCATACCGATTTATGTGACTTCAAATCAACACAATCACGTGGGAGAAATAAGTACTTTATGACTTTTGTAGATGATAACAAAAAATATTGTTATGTGTATCTTCTTAAAAGTAAAGATGAGGCAATAGAGAAATATGTTCTCTATAAAAATGAAGTTGAAAATCAATTTAACCGGAAAATAAAAGTCATAAAAAGTGATCGTGGTGGTGAGTATGAATTTCCATTTGAGGATATTTGTGCTCAACATGGAATTAAACAGGAAACAACGGCACCTTATGCACCTCAATCCAATGGAGTTGCCAAAAGGAAAAATCGGACTCTAAAGGAAATGATGAACGCCATGATTATAAGTTCGGGGCTACCGGATAACATGCGGGGAAATACCGTATTGTCGGCAAATTATGTATTAAATAAATCAAAAATTCAAGAAATACACAAGAATACTATAATGGAATCGAGAAATGCTCACATCATTGAAAATGTATTTCCGTGTAAAAGTGATGAAGCAAGTTCAACTAAACGAAATAATGATTCAATAAAAGAAGAAGAAGCAACTCATCATGATGGAAATGATGAACAAGAAGTGGAACCTCGACGTAGTAAACGAGGAAGGATAGAAAAAACCTTTGGGACAGACTTTCTAACTTATATGCTAGAAAGCGAACCACAAAGTTACAAAGAGGCCGTGAACTCTTTGGAAGGACCTTTGTGGAAAGAGGCAATTAAAAGTGAAATAGATTCCATTTTGCAAAATCACACTTGGGAGTTAGTAGATTTACCTCTGGGTTGTAAACCACTAGGATATAAGTGCATTTTCAAAAGAAAAATGAAAGCGGATGGAACAATTGACAAGTATAAGGCAAGACATGTAATTAAAGGTTAAATTGAGCATTCCACTTTGTTTTTGGACACAGAAACCAACAGTATTCTCTCTTCTCTTTGCTTACCGATTCCTTGGCCCTCTTTGTTCTTTCCGTGGTGACTCAGTCCAAGCATATTGACGTTCGCCGGAGGTACTATTGTGCAGTTTCTGTCCGGTTCGTCCGTTGTATCCTGGGAGACGGGCGTCCAACATATCCTCAAGCACAGCATCGTTGAGGGGGCGCTTTTTTTTTTTAAGGAGAGTGTATTCTCACACGACTCGGGAAAACCCAAGAAGACCTTTTACAGTTTTTATTTTATATTTGTATTCTGTTTTTCAATATTGTTGTAATATTTCAAACAAAAATCTCTACTTCGGATTGTGTCTTCCACCCCACATAACATACTACTCCTTCTCCCTCAGAATTACCCCTAACGGCAACTAATAACTTGTGATATTAGCAAGCTGAAACAATGTTGAAACATTATCTTCGAAACAGACTTCGTGAACATCCGAGCAGTGTTATCGACCGTCCTCACTTTCTTAACCATAATTCTCTACTCACTCCACAGAAAATGATACCTATGTCAATCTTCTTTGTCCACTCGTAGTGAACTTGATCCTATGCTAAACATATTTCACTTAACAATTCCATGTAATCGAATTTACGTAGTTAACAATGTCTCTGTAGGTTGCAAATTAGTCATCCAACAAACCAACGAATCGCTAAGTGTGAACGCATAAGAAGCCATCCATCTCCTAGTGTCAACATCCTTAAAATAATAAAAATCCGGGTAACTAGCTATTAAACACTACTCCCTCCGTCCCAAAACACCTTGCACCATTTTGGAGATGCATGGTTATTAAGGAATGAATATAAAAATTCAAAAGTAATATGAGTGGGAAAGAGGTTGAGAGTAGGATAAGTTGAGTGAGAATTACAAGTGGGGTCCAAAATTAGGTGTGTGAGTATGACAAGTGGGGTAAGGAGAATAGAAAAATAATAAAATTTGAACATTTTAGGAAAGGGGACTTACCAATGGGACACCTAAAGAGGAAATAAGTGCAAGGTGTTTTGGGACGGAGGGAGTACTTATCACCTCTATAAAAGAGACCAACGTCAAATGTACAATTAAGGTACCAGAATATCTTCTTCACAACTTGTCAATGTTCCTTACTAAGATCATCCATAAACCTACTAACAACACTAAAAACATGTGTAAAATCAGGTCTCTAGTGCAGACCATAACCTACATCAAACTACTAATTACACAAGTATAAGGTACTTGAGTCATATACTCTTTCTCCTCAGATGACTAGGTGCAATTGCTGTTGGGATTTTGGCTCAAATTCTAATCCAAGTTGGATTGTGAAAATCATGCATAGGAATTTATTTCCTAATTGGACAAGAAGTGAGAAGATTATTTCCTAATGCAAGTAGGAGAGGAATTTGTGAGTCCTTATGGGTGTAGGACAAGCATTCCTTATTGTACTAGGAAAGAGTTTTATTTGAAGCCTTTATAAAGGGTGCGAGGGATATTATTTTGTGTATGCTTTGGTGGTGCCAAGAGGGGCTTCCCTTAGGGGAGAGGGTGAGGAAGAGGGTATTAGTGGGTGTGCCTCCCCTATACAAATAGGCTTCACCAATATGGGTTCTTTGTGTGTGTATTATCAAGAATGTTGAGAAGGAGAGATACCTCCATTCTTGTAATACCAATTTGATATAGTAGTGAGTCTTTGCGAGTTTCTTGAAGAAAACTCGTCAGCTTGTTATTCCATGATATTATAGTGAAAAGTTGATCGGTGTGGACGTAGCCCATTGATGTTGGGGTGAACCACATTAAATCTTGTGTCTTGTTCTTGTTTTGTGTGCGTGGGTATTTTGTTATCTCTTATTGCGATTTCTCTTGTTGGTGAACGATCCCAACAAGTGGTATCAGAGCTTGGTTGAAGGGAAGAATTCGCATCGATAGAAGAGATCAAAAATAGAAGAAAAACGAGAGCACATTTGGTCCATTTTTGTTCAGCGCAGCAGTGAAGAAAGAGGCGTAGCGCGTTCGTTAACCGTTGGATCGTCTTGATTTTTGGCGATAATCTTTGGGACTCATATATCTTCAATCTGAATGGTGGAGATTGGATTTGGAGGCTCCTAGCATCGGTAAAGGTTTCTGGACAAAAGTAGCGAGATTTGTGGGGGACGATCAATGGAGTTTGAAGATCATGGTTACAAGATGGTTATGTTGGACCACGTTTGTGGTGTTTGGGATTTACCCTTGTGTGAACTCACGGATGGATCCTTTTGTCGAAAGTCTTCTTGATATGATGATCAAGAGGCGTGTCCTGCTAGTAGAGAGCAGCAGTACAAGTTTTGAGGAAAACAGAAGAGGGGTTTTGAAGATGACCGATGACGATGAGACAGAAAGTGGATATCATGGAAGATGCAAGTTGAAGATGACAATGATGTGGTAGAATTTGAGTCAAGGGGAGATTTGTTGGGATTTTGGTTCAAATTCTAATCCAAATTGGATTGTGAAAATCATGCATAGGAATTTATTTCCTAATTGGACAAGAAGTGAGAAGATTGTTTCCTAATGCAAGTATGAGAGGAATTTGTGAGTCCTTATGGGTGTAGGACAAGGATTCCTTATTGTACTAGGAAAGAGTTTTATTTGAAGCCTTTATAAAGGGTGTGAGGGCTATTATTTTGTGTGTGCCTTGGTGGTGCCAAGAGGGGCTTCCCTTAGGGGAGAGGGTGAGGAAGAGGGGATTAGTGGGTGTGCTTCCCCTATACAAATAGGCTTCACCAATATGGGTTCTTTGTGTGTGTATTTTCAAGAATGTTGAGAAGGAGAGATACCTCCATTCTTGTAATACCAATTTGAGATAGTAGTGAGTCTTTGCGATTTTCTTGAAGAAAACTCGTCATCTTGTAATTCCATGATATTATAGTGAAGAGTTGATCGGTGTGGACGTAGCCCATTGATGTTGGGGTGAACCACGTTAAATCTTGTGTTTTGTTCTTGTTTTATGTGCGTGGGTATTTTGTTATCTCTTATTGCGATTTCTCTTGTTGGTGAACGATCCCAACAATTGCCACAGACATGTATGCATTCAATACACTTGGTTTATCTATAGGCTATTATCTAGACATACCAAAAGTCGTCAAAACTTTCTTAATGTAACCCTTCTGCGACAAGAACAATTTTCTTTTGCTTATATCCCTATAGATTTATATATCCAATTTTTCCTCGCAACACGCAAATCTTTGAAATCAAATTCAGCACTTACGAGACCCTTTAACTTCTGAATATCAGACTTTCGAACATCATTTTGTCAACATGCATGTGTTGGGGCCTAAACGAGAGGCTTAGTTTATAAACCGCAAGTGCACGGCGTAGATATAGTATAGATAAAGGCAAATGCGGGTCGATCCCACGAGGACAATGTTACTTTGTAAAATGTTTGCTTTGATAGATAAAAGTAATAAAAAGGATGATTGGGGGTATAAATTGGTTGTCACTTAACTAGAAATAAATTGTAATTGCTCTAACTTTGGAATAAATACTCTTATATTGAAGGAATTCCCGGGATTGGGACTCGAACAATCACATGTTCATCAAGTAATCATGCTCTTTTAGATTAAAGATTCATCTTAAAACAAGGATGGTACACTACATTGTGTCAACTTCTTAACCAAGGCTTAAAACACATGTATTTTAATACTAATTATGCCCTATCTCTCGATGGCCCATAATTAGTAAAAACCCATTAAGTTCATGAAAATCCACGTACTTCCACTCAAGGAGCACCCCTAGGCCATTAATCTACTCTCGTGATTAATAGAAACCCAGTCACTTCATATGGTTCCGTTAATCGAGATTCACCGCTAGGTCCTTCTCTCGATTAACTAAGATTCATACGAAACATGGAGCTCATCATGGTTGTAGACGTTTTAGTACAATATGAAGAGATTGTTTTAAGATGAAGAGAAATAAAGTCAGCATGAATTAAAAATGATGAACATATAAAGTTGAGTTTCCAACCCCAAGAATAAGGTGGATTACTCACTAGCCATTATAATAACAAATTAAACAAGATTTAAGTATAGAAATATAGAGATTAAGAAAGAAAGAAACTTAGTCTTGCAATGATGAGAGAAACAAGGCTGAAAATAACTCTTTAAGACTTTATATTACTTTTCCTCAAGAACACCTCAAAAGATGGAAGATAATAATGTTGAGAGACTATAAATTTTGCTAGAGTTTTAGTACAATAATTTCTGGATGCTCTAAAAGGCTGAAATAGTCTTCTTAAATAGGCCTTGGGGCCAAAAGAAGTGTTGATTCCCGGATAACTTCTTGAAAAGACACCTTTTGGAAAAATCTGAAAACAGGGGGTGCTCGGTCGAGTCAAGGGAGGTGCTCGGCCGAGCAAGCCTTTGAAAAATAACTTTGTCTTTCTGATGCTTATGCTCGGCCGAGTCAAGGATGGTGCTCGGCCGAGCACCTAGGTGTGGTCCAACCGGGTACAAGGCGAGGTCCGACCGGATCATGGTTTCGGGCACGGTCGAGCTTCAGAAATGGCGCGGCCGTGCGGAATCTGATTTTAGTTATTGAAAGGTCCATGTTTTTATCAAAACACTCTTAAGGCCAAAATGACAAAGAAATATGCGCAGCGGAATAGATATTTTCTTAAGCCTTATAGTTGTTGTCTAACATATATATTCTTAATTTCATTGTTAAATTTTATCTTGTCTATGTGATCACGCAATAATAATTAAAGCAATAAATAACATAATTGAAATGAAAATTAAAGTGCAAGACAAGAAATAAAAAGAGACAAGAGGCGAGAATTTTAAAGTGGTTCGGAGGAAAACCCATCTCCTACATCCACCCCCGCTGTAGTCAACAGTGAGATCAATCTACTATAATCCACTTACTTAAAAGCTTACAATGAATGATATAGGCAAGTTCCCAGAACCCCCTCTTCTTAACCTTCACTCAGTTAAGGAAGCCTTTTGACTAAGGCTGTAAAAAGAAAAGAAAAATTACAAATGTTTAAAAGTAAAATGATTAAGCTTGGCTGATAGCTTAGGCTGGGTTGGGGGTTGTAACTGGGTGCTAAAAGCACAATGCAGGCTCTTGAGTTGATGCATGATCTTCAAGAGTAGTTGTGTTCCCCCTTAAAGGTTGCAAGGTTTGGTTAGGTTGATTGTCAAAGGGTTAAAAGGGTAAGGGGATAAATGGTGAAGGATAGCTGTTGGGAGGATAGCTGCTGAAGGGTTAAAGGGTAGGTTTTTGGGGTGTAAACCTTAGTGTGTGCAATTGGTGTTTATTGCACACACTAGGTGAAAGCATAGTAAAAAGGAGGGTGATTTGGTGCTGGATACACACTTGTAAATGGGGAGATTGGGTTCAATTTATAGGGTAAAGGAAAGTATCCGTTGGGGGGAGGTTAATGACTTGGTCTTCAATTGGTCTTCATTTTCTTTCATCCATGTGCAAAAAGTCTTGGCATTTATGTTGTTGCAAATAATGTCTCCAACGTTCACATTGCACATTGCCTGAGAGTTGAATCATGTAAAGAATGATTCTTTATGGTTTTTACACTTTGCACCCTTCTTCATAATTGCTTCATTTTGATATTCTGCGTACATCTCTTCATCATGAGCTCTAATGCAAAATCAGATTGCATATTCTTGTAGCTCATTGCATTACCTTTCCATTGAGTCTAATATTGAATATTTACAGCAATGATAAGTAGTGAAAATCACTGTTGAAAAGCATGGGAAAGTTGAAGGTGGTCTTGAGTAACTTTTGTAACTTCTCTCTCTCGACAATTTAGACCACTTAACTTTAACCCGTTAGTTAAATGATCGATCTTCACCAAAACAATAAGTTAGGACCTAACAGTTATTGATCATCCTCTTGCTATGAATCACTCAACTCTTAAGTATCTTAATGCTCTATATGTTTCTCAATACTACCAATATCTAACACCATTAATACTTCACAATAGGATTAAATAAAAAGTTATCATCAAAAACTACATTCCTACTCAAAATAACCTTATTTTTAAATGGAAACCATATTCGGCATCCCTTGACACCGTGCCCACTACCCATGAATACTCCTTTCTTGGACCTAGGTTCCAATTTACCCTCATTAACATATTTACCATACTGCATCTCAATAAGTTCTAATAATGATGCATCAAATTCTAGGTGCTTACAATTTCTTAGTACTGCAACCATTCAACAAGCATATAACACTTCATTGGTTAAGGATTTTAATGAAACTTGTACAAATTCAATATGTAAAATTTTT
Organism: Campanula takesimana; assembly: GCA_026119855.1. Classification (NCBI taxonomy): domain Eukaryota; kingdom Viridiplantae; phylum Streptophyta; class Magnoliopsida; order Asterales; family Campanulaceae; genus Campanula; species Campanula takesimana. Next base: position 2,804,072 of record JAOWBW010000008.1, on the reverse strand, counting down.
TTAAAAAATATTATCAAATAAATGTACTCATTTATAGAAATAGATATTCTGACTTTTTTAAGAATGAAAACTAAAGATGTCTATTTGTCAAATGCAATCATGTGGGAAACAAGGTATTCTCAAGATTCAGGCTTTTTATGTTTCTGGATATTCTCATTCAGATATATTTTAAAAATAATTTTCACCATTGTCTTAATTTTGTCAAGATAGAAAATGTTTAAACACGAGTCAAAATAAAATTACTAATATATATATATATATATATATATATATATATATATATATATATACCCACATATGTGTATGTATTTAATGGGTTCTAAACATATTTTTCGAAGACATTATCAATGATGCATTAACACCAATATTATAATTCATTAGAATTATTAAATTTTTATAGTGTTATTGATTAAAATTTACTTTAGATGTTCTAATAAAAGTGAAATTAAATTTTAAAATTTGTTATTCATGCACCATTAATAATTCAATGTTTTTTTTTTTTAGCTATTTGTAACGTTTTCGTAGCTACAAAAACTTTGATAATATACTTTAATTGAAAGTCACGTGTTTTTGATAAGGTAATGTATTTATTTCATCAACGAATATATTTTTATTTTTTTTCTCAGTTTCAACACTTTCTCTTATGTAATGAAAACTAGAGACAGAGATGAGGTAACCAATATTCTCACATGCCACAAAATTCATCATAAAATGATTTTAACAACTCATAAGGAAATAAAGCATCTACTCATAATCACACTTATCATTCAAATCGTAGGATATATGTGTATTTTTATAAGAAAAAAAATGGATTAGCATATAGAGATTAACCTGAAACTCAGTATGCGAAAGGTTAGAAAGATTAGCGCTTTTGCCATGAAACCACGATAATCACTACCAAATGCGCCTTCAATCTACAAAGTTGGTAGCCGAACTATATTTTCAGTCTCATCTTTTAAATGTTTTAAAAGTATTATTAATTATAATACAATGAAAATTTTTAGATTTTATTAGGGTCATTATTTTTAATTTAAATATTTGTCAAAGTTACATCTGATTGACAAAAAACGATAATTATTTTAGACCAGATGGAGTATATGAATAAAAAGTTCGTACTATTAACTACTGTGCATTTTTTTGTTCATTGTAGCATAACCCATTGAAATTGGTCACAGTGTCACTCTCCCTTTATGAGTGTATTTGACAATCTATTTGTAACGCCCAAAAACCCAGACCCTAACTTTACGGGCCCAAAGTCCGGCCACGTCATCAATTACAATACTAAACCATAAGATTTAACCCATTGAAATTGGTCACAGTGTCACTCTCCCTTTATGAGTGTATTTGACAATCTATTTGTAACGCCCAAAAACCCAGACCCTAACTTTACGGGCCCAAAGTCCGGCCACGTCATCAATTACAATACTAAACCATAAGATTTTCATAAAACTAATCAAATCTATTTATTCTTTCAAAAAAAAAAAAATCTATTTATTAAAAGACAAAGTCTTGCGTACAACGGTTGTACGCCGTGCAACGGGCATGACCCGTGGGTCAAACCCGCCCGACCCGCCTCTTCTACCCTCCCGCCAGCGCTCCTCCACTCCTAGCGCGACACGTGGCAAGTAAAAAAAAAACCCATTAACTTTAAAATGCTATATCTTAGTATTTATAACCCAGAAAAAAAATTAAAAATACCGTTGTGTTCGTCTCGACGAGACGAATAAAACTACATAGGTCATGATATGGTTTGATGTTTTAAAAAAAAATAATATTTTTTTACACACAAAAAGTTTGAGTTGCTTTGTCAGCTGAGATGTAACACTCTGTTTTGATAAAAGTAACAGTTTCATATTCAAAAAGTAACTCTTTTTACAGTCAAATGTAACAGCAATTTTACAAGAAAATTTAAATTGTTTGATAGTTTTTGTGGTTAGAAAAAGTAACATTTGAAGTGTAACAAAGTGAATACATAATTATAATTTTTTTATATAGATGAATGTAACATTTTTATTTAGTAAATGTTACTTTTTTTCTTTAAAAAAAGAGTAAAAATTCATATATATAATCGGGTTTGCATTTCAATTGTTACTTCCTCAATAAAAAATTAATACATTTCTAAATATAATGTTATATTTAAGAATATAACCTGTTACAATTGAGGAAAGAAATATTACATTCATTTTTTATAAAATGTAACATTAGTTTAGTTTGTTAATCTTATGTTAATTTTGAAAAAAAATGTGTTACATTTGAAAAAAAGAGTGTTACATTCTTTTATAAAAAAGTGTGACATTAGTTTTAGTTGTCAATCTTTATGTTATCTTAATCTATTGCAGCAGAATTGTGGTACATTTAAAAAAAATGTTACATTTGAAAAAAAAAACGTGTTACATTTGAAAATAACAGTGTTACATTCCTTTATAAAAAGTGTGACATTGGTTTAGTTGTCAATCTTTATGTTATCTTTAATCTATTGCAGCAAAATTGTGGTACATTTTGAAGAAAAAAAGTTACATTTGAAAAGAAAAAAGTGTTACATTTCGTTATAATAAGTGTTCCTTTGGTTGGGAGGAAAAAAAGGTTGGGGTGGCAAAAAAAAAATCTCAGCAGAAAAAAAAAAAAAAGAAGGCGTCGCACGGTGCAACCGCCGCACAGGAGACCTCCTCTTATTAAAATATAGCCAAAAGATGGCATCTAAAACCCAACAAAACATTAAAGTCTTACAATTCCCAAATAACTTAAATAATAACTAAAGCGTCTAGACTAATATTAATCAAAACCAATCTAAAAGTCTTTGAACATCTTCTAAATGCTCCAGAGAAAAGCCCAATAAGTTCGTATACAACCCTTTCGGTTACTAAGGAGGAGTTGACCTGAATGAATATCAACGAGTACAAAAGTAAAGAGGAAATTCAAACGCTTTTCAAAATCTCAAAAATTTTACAAAAACGACTTGAGTAATTTAATTACCTACAACCGTCCATACCATTTATAGAAAACTAAATTGCTCACAGATATTATGGAATTCCAAATGGTGACAAATTGAAGCAAGTAGACTCGAATGATTTAATTACCTATAACCGTCCTATACCAGCTATAGATAATTAAACCACTCACAGATTTCAAGATTTAAAAAGACTGATAACTGAACAAAATAACTCGAGAAATCTTATTATTTATGACCGTCCCATACCAGTCATAAATAACGAGACTCCACAGATACCAATAATCACATAAGTGGTCTAGTGACCTTTTCAAACATAAATTCCCCGTAAGGACAAAAGCTCAGTAGAGCACACAAATACAAATTGGTGATTCCGGAACACATCACTGCCCCTCTTGGACAGTGAACTAAATTGCCTTTTCAGGCCAAAATCAAATAAACCCCGCCGTAACGAGTTGTTTAACTTATGTGCTCATTGATAGGATACAAAATGTTTTAAAAAGCTTATCTTATCAAAACTCTTTTTATACGAAATACGAATTTTAAAAGCTCACAAAAGGTTTCATGTACTAACAAACAAATAATACGAATGAATTAGCAAATGACCAACAAAGGATACGAATTTACCAAACGAATAACAAAAGATTATCAAAAGACGGTGATCGAGGGAGTCAATGTAAATATTTACACGATGGCCAATCATGATCCCTTTTCAAATAATACCTTGACATCAAAATTCATTAAACACCTAATAGCATCCATATACATCAATCCACCAAAAAAAAAAAGTTGAGAAAACAAAATCTTTAGTGGGTCAAAGTCTCAATTTTTGTAACTTACTTTCTTATTGTTTCTTCAGTCGGCGGCCCCTCCTACACGCCGTAGAACCCAAACACTGTTTTCTATCATAATTTAATCTCACGCTAGGTTAAGCACTTTCTTATATACTATGAATCTAAAAGACTAAATTACTAACTAAATCTTTAGTGGGCCAAACCCAAATAATCATCTAATTACAATTTATTACTCCACTTAGCTACGCTTTTTCTCCCATTTTTTTCTAAATTTAACTAGCAATTTATTTATTTTGCAGTATATTTATAAAACTATTTGCAATCATTACTTTAATATTATTGCAATATTTTTTTTTTTTTTTTTTGCATTTATGACTAAATTTAATTATCAAGATGGGATTACTTTTTTCCTTTCCTCCCATTTTGTTGCTTGTCGAGGAATTTATAGGCCCAATCAAATAGTTCGCCTAAGGCCCCACATTCTACAAGACCGGCCTGAAAGTCCCCGACCCATTCCTACTTATACAATAACCATTATCTAGTGACAACTTTAATCATAATGCAACCACTCAAAGTAGAACGTCATCCTAAATCTTTGTTATCCACATCAAATATTTATTAATTAATGATGTACCACATGTTTATTTACATTCAGTACTCTATTGGAGCATTTCAATTTCACCACTTTTATATGTAACAAGTTGTTGTTTTTTTTTTTTTTTTTTTTTTTTTTTTTGCACATGGGGATTTGGCTTGATGGCTAGAGCTCTTGGCTTCCAACCTGGAGGTCATGGGTTCGATCCCCCAGAAGTTAGAGGGAAGGCTTTCTCTCCTTAGGATTTATCTCCTAGGCGCTTCTGAGCGTGCATGTGTGTGTGGGTGTGTGAGTTGAATAAAAAAAAAAAAAAAAAAAAAAAAAAAAAGTTGTACCTTTTTTTGTTAATGTAACTAAAAAGATAAATGAAAAATAAACAGGCTAGTATATAGTTCAATGAACCAAACCAGCCTGCAAATAAATAGCACGTGATTTTACAAAATATCAACATCCAAATGTGATTGGGAGGCCCCCATTATGTGATTGCTAAACATATTATACCTTAAGTCAGGTTTGTGCATGCACGCTCATGTCTGATTAAGACATTTACTGATCCCTCAATAAAATGCTTTACAACTGATATTATTAAATTCTAGAAATAATTAATTTCTTATAATTTTTAAGCAAATTTTTTTTTAATTAACTATCGTTTTTCAGTTTTGTTAATTTACTAAAGTGGTTGACTTGTGGCCGATGAGTCTTGGCTCAGTTGGCATAGTCCCTTGCTTTCCTACGGAAAAGTCGAGGGATCGAACCCCCTCTCCTTTATGTTGTATTCCAAAAAAAGTAGTTGACTTGTGGTTTTGGTTGGTGGCATATGAGTCATGTGGTTTAGTGGTAGTTTTCATTTGAACGTCGAAAGTGGTGGAATAATGATGGTACATCATTCACCTATAGTCTATATCATATTATTCCCTATCAATGGATTTTCGTACATGTCTGATAACATCTGTAACATCTCTACCGTAAACGTCACTTTCAACATATTTTTCACAACGAGATCCTTACCAAGTTTATTGTCATCATGTTAGACACTCGAATCTCTCGTCCTTCATATTTATCTGTTTGTTGCTCAAGGGTTTGTAAAGATCCTTACCACACTTTTAATTATCAACCGGTGATTTTCCTCTAGCCATTTGGATTCTCCAACAATTCCTAATCTCCAGGACACTTGATCAAAGATCAAACCATGCACCTTGGATCATTAAATACAAAGCATTAATACTAGTTTCTAGGAATTTGGCATCCTACATGAACACCGGGAAAAATAACAAGCAAAATAATGCGAAAAAATTATACAAGAATACGCAAGAATTGGTAACTAAGCTCGTTAAATAAATAGACTACCCTTAGGGCAACTCCAATGGTGGTACTTGCTCCATAGGTATCAAAATCAAATTTTGGTACCTATGGGTACTGTTCACGTAGTATCAAAAATCATCTCCAATCATAGATATCAAAATTTTGGTACCAAATTAATTTTTAATAGTTATTAACTTTATTAATATTTTTTAAATGATAAATAATTTCAATATATGATCATTACTTGAATTAATTGTGTTTTAAATTAAAAAAAATGTAAATAATTATATAAAAAAAATATATCATGATAATTAATTAATACTCTCTCCGTCCCAGAGTAAGAGTCCTACTTTCTATTTTCGTACGTCCCAGAGTAAGAGTCTCATTCCTATAATAGCAAGGAATCTTTATTATTCATCCCACTCATTCTCTCTCATACTTTACTTTTATACTTACAACACCAATCAACTTACTATTCACTTCCACTCATTCTCTCTCTTACTTTACTTTTACACTCACAACACTTAAATCACTTCCATTATTTCTTAATCTCCGTGCATTTGAGAGGTAGGACTCTTACTCTGGGACAGAGGTAGTATGATAAATAGTTTTGTACTATGCATAACAATTCTTTAAAGCACTAACAATGAATATCAAAAAAATTGGTGTGGTACTAAGCAAGGTAGCAAATTTGATATCTTGCTTAGTACCACACCAAAATTTGATACCCATTAATAATACCATTGGAGACGCTAGTACTTCAACATATGTATCAAAATTTGCATTTGATACCTACCATTGGAGTTTTCCTTAGGGGTGTTGTTAAGCAAGGGTATCACATTATATTATCTCTCTCTATGTGGGTTACTGTAACGACCCGAGCTTGAAACCACGACCTGCTATATATGCACCACACACTGATCCACTAAGCACGACCTCATTCTTAGGTTAACCACATCTTATCACAAGCCTCTAAAAGTCCAATAAATGAATTGATGCTCAATGGTAGTTTTTGGAACTTTTATGTACCACTCCAACTTCATCTATGTTTTTTAATGAGGGATATTGCAATCTACCCGAGTTGGTCCTTGTTGTCCCCGGTAAGGCCCATTAGGATCGGAACCCTAGGAAATATAGGATTCAAGAAGTGGCTCCCACCATCTCCGCGGTGTAGCATTTTGTTCCACACTTCCGATAGGACCCTCTCTTATACCATTTGTAGCGACATAGGCCCGTGGGCTCGGGTCGTTACAAATGGTATCTGAGCGAAACCCCGGCCTTAAAGCTACTAGCTAGCCCAAGGATACGATCTGGGTATTATTTGGGCCTTGCCAGGGATTTTAAATATTTGGGGTGGGGAGATTGCGATATCCACATCCCATATCGGTAGGTAGTTTACTGTGTTGTTAATAATCCCATAAAGTAAGCAGTAAGCGTCAATAACATTCATGGAATTTGGGTCGGCATGTGATAATTTAAGTGGATCTAGTTGTTTGTGCTCAGTTGCCAGTGTGTGGTGCTTAAATAGCGGGATAGATTTTCGAGCTCAAGTCGTTATAGTTACAATTTTCTACTAGGCGTCACTTTGTTTACGTATATTCATGACATATTGACCAAAACATAAGCGGTTGCTTTTTTTTAAGTAAACACACATAGTTATTTGCATAAGAAAATTGGCTCGGGGCCAATAAAGTTGTGGTACACATTCCTAGCATAGTTTGCATTATTATGCGCAAATTTAACTATAGATCTAGTTACCTTGCAAATGTTAAAGGAGTTAAAAATTGATATTAAGATTTTGATGTCAAGGAAGACTGAGTCTTGTTCAAAACATGGAGTCAATTCTTCTTTGCTGTAGGAGCATATGATGAAGGAGTCTGTTAATATTTCCAGATTTGTGAAGCTCTGATCTGTTGCCCACTCCATTTTTTCATAAATGGCCTTACATTCTGCTTGTATGCTTAAGGGTGCGTTACAAGATTTGATGTTGCTTGCTATTCTACTGTTCCTTTTGTCCCATAGTTCCCATCCTATACCAGCTTATTTGGTATTCTTGTTCCAGGAGGCATCCGTGATTATCAAACAATCATTTCATTTTCCTTGTTCCATTTATTTTTTTATGTATTCTGCAAGAATCATTCCCTTACAAGAATCAGGACTCCCATTTTGCTCATTTGCTACATTTGCCCGAGATTGGTTTGTTTCAGTGATTCGGCCATAGCTCATTCCTCGTTCCTCCATTAATGTTCCTTGTTGCTTCTCTGTTTTTTATTTTCTGTAGAGTTTTTTATGATTTTGAGAATGATTGTATCTATTTTCGGAGAGACTAAGTTGAAAATTATGTTGTTCTTGTTGATCCATATATCTCATGCTATAAGGTCCATCATAAATGGGTCAAAATTGTTTATAGGGTGGTTTATCCAGGTTAATATCCAGAGATCACAGTTTGGTTCGGTTCTATCCGGCTTGTTGGGGGTTTGGATATGGTAGAGTTCCACGTTTGTTTGGAGATCCAGCAGTTAAAAAAGAGATGGTTTTCATTTTCTTCATAGTTGCCACATCTTGTACATAGGATAGAGGTCAAACATTTTCGGTTGTGTAATGCTTTGAGTCTAGGGAGGGATTTGGAAATGAGTCTCTAGAAGAAGATTTTGTGTTTAGGTTCTAGAGGACTATTCCAGATTTTTTTTCCCATATGGTTGTGTTTTCTGAGTTTTGAGAGTTTGACATAAGGGTTTTTGTATCTTTATGGTTTTCTAAAGCTATATAATAGCCAGATTTCACCGTATATTGGCCATGATGCGAGTGTTGCCAAATCTGATTATCAAATCCTGTCTTGGGTATGTGGATGTTAACAATGGATTCTATTATATATGGGGAATAAATAATTTTCAAAAGTGGGGTTTTCCAGTGTTGTCTTGGCTGGTTCAAGAGGTCAGCTACAAGTAGGTTAGGTATGCTTTGTTTGATTTGGTTTGGGGGTTTGAAGTTGGGATGCTTAGGAATCCAACGGTCATTGAAAAGCTTGTATGTGTTGGCCATTTTTTATTCTCCAAAGAAGATTTGGGCTTATAATTAAAGGTCTTTTTCCCATCTTATACTTTTTCAGCCCCAAAATGCTCTACTCGAAATGGTTGAGTGGAGGAAGTCTTTCCTAGGGTAGTAGATGGCTTTAAGGGTATCACTAAGGAGGATGTTAGGTTTTGAGAAAATTCTCCAGGCTGTTTTGGACAAGCAGGCTTGATTGAGAGCTCCTATGTGTTTGAGGCCTAAACCTCCCCTGTTTTTAGGGATGCACAGACGGGCCAGGCTATTCAGTGAATTCCTTTTGTTTTATCCAGGCCAAACCACATGTTTGTTTTAAAAAAAATTGTGTAAATCCTTAATGAAATATACTGGGAATTGAAACAGAACATAGCGTAGACCGGGATAGATGATATTACGTGTTTAACTAAAACGACTCTACCATCTATACTTAAGAATTTACCTTGCCACCCTTGGAGTTATAGTCTAAACCTAGATTAAATGTATAGGAGGATATCCTTTTTCTTTCCACAAAATGTTTGTCTTAAACCAGGTATTTCCCATTGATTGTTGAGTTTGAGAGAAAGAGAGAGGATTGTAGGTGCTTGTTCTTTGAGATTGTATCTATCAAGGGGGAGAAATACAGATCCCTTTTTTTTAAAAAAAAATTATTGAGTTTGATTTCTAAAGGTATCTAGAGTCCATTTGATGAACTAACAGGTCGGGGTAGACAGTTCAAAAGAAACGAGATAGTCATCTGCAAATAGAAGGTGATTTATGGGTGAGGCTGAACGACCAAGTTTGAGACCCAGAATTATTTTGGATTCATTGAAATGGTTTATGGTGGAGAATAATGCTTCCGCACAGAGTATGAAGAGGTACAATAGTGGGTCTCCTTGTCTAATTCCTTTGGCTGGAATGATAAAGGGGAGGGTGATCCATTGATCAAGACAGAATAGGAGACCGTTGACACACAAGCTTTGATAAGAGTAATCAATTTTTTTGTTAAAACCCATATTCTGAAGGATAAGAAAAATGAAATCCCAAATGAGACGGTCATAAGCTTTACGTATGTCTAATTTTGCAAAACAAACTGGTTTATTGGGGTTTTTGACTTTCTTGACATATTCAGATATTTTGTGGCTAGGGAAAATGTTGTCAAAAATGAGTCTCTCCGGGATGAAGGTATTTTGATTTTTGGATAACTTCCACTTTCTTAACTTTAGAATTTCACTTTCGAAAAAAAAGAAAAAACTAACTTTAAAATTTTAGTATTTGTATATCGACCCTTGATACCAAATCCACTAATATACAAGGACAAAAACTTATGTGAGAACACTATGACCCGTCTCATGGATGAGACGGGTCATTTTTGACCCATAACCCGTCCCACTGAACCAGCTCCATGACCCAGGGGGCGACCCTGCCACGTGGCAGCCTCTCATAGGCCAATTTTTATATATATATATATATATATTTTATTTTTTTTGGTTTTTTTTCGGTTTGTCAAAAGTATTAGTTACTATAACTTAATGTAATGACTGTATACATATAAAGTAACAGTTTGTATACATAAAAGTAATACATATATACAGAAAAGTAACAATGTTTTTTTCTATGTTTTCTTCGCTTGCCAAAAGTAATACTTATTACAACTAAAATGTAACGAACGTGTTACTTATATGTAATAATATTTATACATAATTGTAACACATATGTATATATAAAAAAAGTAATAATTCAACCATTTACATTTTTAGAGCTAAAAACACTTGATTAGTGTTACATGTAAAAGTATTACATTATCTATGGAAATATGTTATAATTTTTTTTTTATTAAAGTGTTACATTTACTTGTACAAACAATTACATTCATATATATGAGTTGTTACTTTTGAAATCTTACTTTCTTTCAAAAAATTAAATCAAAATACACAATATTTTACATTTTTGCAAAAGCATTATTACATTTCAGTATAAATGATAATTACATTTAGATATTGTTTGGGTTACATGTAATTATAGTTAGTATTACATTTGAAAAAATGGGTAAAACGAGCTTTTGTTTTTGTAAAACAGGTGTTACGTTTACTTATGAACAATGTTACTTTATATATATACAGTCATTACATTAAGTTATGATAACTATTACTTTTGGTAAACGTCAGAAAAGCCGAAAAAATAATATAAAAACTCAACAAAAAACATTTTTTTTTGTGGGGGGGCTATGGGAGGCTGCCACGTGGCGGGTCATGCTCCATGAGTCCTGGGGCGACCCGTCTCATACATGAGACGGATCCCCTTTTTCTTTTTCTTATGGGAGACCCCTCGTATACAAGTACTAGTCTTGTTTTGTTTTCCTTCCTTTAATCCAAATTAAGAAGCCAAATTAAGGTGCCAAATTAAACCTCACCGGCGGCAAGAAATTTGACACCAACTTAATAAGCGAAACACATTAAACAAAAAGAGGTTCATAGAATCTAGTTCATATATAGCCGCCACACCTATCATTACTTGATTACTCAAAGAAATTTGCAAAACAAACATATGACTAAATTGACTAAACAATTACTATATTACAACCTTCTCAAAAGCACATTCTCTTCCCTTCCTTTTACTATAAATAACCAAACCCACAAAGTTAATTTCCACTTCAGTCTCATTCCAAGAAGCTTCAAAGCAAAACACTACACTCTCTCTTAATAGTAATGGATATAGAAACTCTTTTCTACTCCAACTTTCAATCATCAGATGACGATTTTGATTTTTCTCAGATCTTTACAACGATGAGTTCAAACGATGATAGCTCGATTTCATGTTTTGAATCCTCTAATCCTAGTTTGTCGAGAGAGAATTGTCATTCGGGTTCAGATGATGCCATTCTCGATATCATCCGTGATCATCTCTTAGATGACTCCATAAGTTCTATATTTGATTACCCCAGTCCTACACTTGATCGTAAGCCATCCTTTTCGAGTTTTAATGACAACACATTTATTCATAGCCCCTCATCTAGCTTGAACTCTTTCTTACCCACACTTGAATCAGGCAACCCATCATTTCATCCTAGCCCTTCTTCTAGCCTGAACTCTCTTGCATCCATAATCGGATCATGCAACTCATCATTTTTTCATAACCCTTCCTCTAGTTTGAACTCTTTTGCATCCACAATAGACTCTTGCAACCCATCATTTCTTCATAGCCCTTCTTCTAGTTTGAACTCTTTCCCGTCCCCAATAGAATCTTGTAACCCATCATTTCTTCATAGCCCTTCTTCTAGTTTGAACTCTTTCGTATCCACAATAGAATCTTGCAACCCATCATTTCGTCATAGCCCTTCTTCTAGTTTGAACTCTTTCCCATCCCCAATAGATTCTTGCAACCCATCATTAATTCTTCATAGCCCTTCTTCTAGTTTGAACTCTTTCCCGTCCCCAATAGAATCTTGCAACCCATCATTAATTCTTCATAACCCTTCTAGTTTGAAATCTTTACCGTCTCAAATAGAGTACAAGAATACTGTAACTAAGGCACCTGAAAGTAATGCTTCATCAGAAGCATGGAAGCAATATAGAGGTGTAAGAAGACGTCCATGGGGAAAGTTTACAGCGGAGATGAGAGATCCAAACAAGAAAGGCGTACGAATGTGGCTAGGGACATTTGATACTCCTGAAGATGCAGCATTGGCTTATGACAAAGCTGCGTTTAGGTTACGAGGTTCAAAAGCCAAGGTTAATTTTCCACACCTCCTCGTAACGCACCACATTTCTCCACCCAGTCCTAAGAGGCCTTCATCATCGTCCGAAGTTATTTCATCAAAAAGAAACAGAAGGAATGCAGTTGACTTGACAATTGTGTAGGAATGTTAATTACACAATTTACTAGCTTTTGGTTATCTGTTTGATAATGGATCATTAATGTGCTGGCATGTGATATTGAGCAATACGCAAAATCTTCTTGAATATAGCAACAAGCATCGTAAACAATCTACAGGCTAAACTACACAACTCTTGATATTACTATTCCCAGACAAACTCACACTAGGCCACAACACCAAAAAAAAAAAAAAAAAAAATAGAAAAAAAAAAAAGAAACGCTTACTTCTCATATGATAACACTGTTGAGTAAACCGGCAGGAGGTGCGGACTCAAGTGCATGACCGTGCATGTTAAAGAGCACGGCCGCGCAAGTTGGCGTCTCTCTCATGATCTGGACATTTGCACTAAACAGCACGACCGCTCCAATTATAAAGCACAATCGTGCTTCGGAAACAAAGGCAGCGCTAGGACTCTTGCGTGCGTATATTTTGTGATGAGTTGTAAATGTAGTAGGAGTTCTTTGTTAAGTTTAATTGGTATTGTGTTCAAGATAGGAAACTCTAGGAATTAGTTGAAGGAAAAGATAGATTGGTTGTATAAATATTAGGGCATGATTTGATGAAGAAATAAGATCAATATTTCTCAAAATTATTGTATGGCACCAGAGTCGTTCTGATCTAGAGGGAAGAAACACTATGAGAGACACAGTAGAGGATAGAAAAACTGCACGCAGATCAGGCAAAGATGCAATGGTGGTATCCCCATACTACTTGCATCCGTCCGACAATCTGGGTATGGTAATTTCTCATATTCAGTTGAAGGGAACAAACTATGAAAAATGGGCACGCTCCATGAGGAACGCTCTTATGGCCAAACGGAAACATGGTTTCATCAATGGTACAATGATCCAACCGAATGAGGGTTCAGAAAACTTGGATGATTGGTGAATAGTGAACTACGTGATTGTGGCATGGATTTTTAACACCATGGAACCCTCTCTACGATCAACCATAAAATATGCCAACACGGCAAAGGCGTTGTGGGATGATCTTAGAGAAAGATTCTCCGTATTATGGGAAACTTAAGATGAAGTGGGATGAACTCGTGGATTATGAGCCAATTCAGACGTGTATGTGCAAAGGTTGTACATGCGGCATCACTGCGGAATTAGTAAAGAAACAGGAAGCTGAGAGAGTGCATCAGTTCTTGATGGGATTAGATGATGACATATTCAGCACAGTGAGATCGAATGTTCTGAGTATGAAACCGATGCCAAGTTTGTGTAAAGTTTATTCCATGGTGGTGCAGGAGGAAAGAATCCGGGATATAACAAAGTCAAAAGACAATGGGGAAGCCGTGGATTTTGCAGCAAAGTATGGAGAGGGAACCAAGAATGAGGCAGGATTATTGAGATTAATGGTCAAAATAGTGGCACAGTTGAATCAAGTGTGCAATGTTGCAAGGCTAAGTTGGGTTATGAAGAAATAAAGCATGCAGTGAACAACTTCAGAGCACACACAAGTTTGTTATCAAGTGAAGAATGGAGCTAGTCTTGTTTATTTAAAAAGGGTAACATTGTATTTTCAGTCTGGTTAGTTAGGACACTTGTCAAGTTGTTATTAGTCTTCATTGTATTCTGTTATAACAAATTAGCAAGTTGGTTAGTGTCAGTTAGAGTTAGCTGTATATAATTACCTCTCTTTGTAATCCCTTTTCAGTAAGTTGAATACAAACAGAAATTCCCAAATTCTCTCTCTTGTTCTTCAAGCTCTGCAATGGTGTTCATCTCAATTTCGACATGGTATCAGAGCTACCAATTCAGGTAGCCTGATCACCTAAATCGCTTCCGCTCAGCTCGATCTCTTCCAGCTTTGATTTCATTCGTTTGATCTTCGATTTCATCTTCTTCGTCTCTTTTCCGGTAATTTCAATTTGAAATTTACTACTGTTTGCTGTTGTTGTTTAGAATTTTTTTTTGATTTCACATATTCATTCTTCGTTCCTTGTTTCCTTTCTCAATTCAAAATTGAATTTGTGACCTAATTCCAAATCTCGTTTTCCTTAGAATTTTCGCTTATCAATGGCTATCGATACAAATTCAGGTAGTAATTCTAGCAATTCTGATGATTCACAAAATGTTACTATCTCCATCGAGTCCAATATGCATCCACTGTTCTTCCATAACAGTGATAATCCTTCACTTTGCTTAGTTTCTAAGAAATTGGTAGGATCCGATAATTTTAGTTCGTGGCGAAGATCTATGGAAATTGCACTTTCAGCGAAGAACAAACTCTGTTTAATTGATGGATCGTATGCAGAATGTGCAACTGGTACTCAGTTATTTGCACTTTGGAGAAGAGCAAATGACATGTTGATTTCATGGATCCTCAATTCAGTCAGTGAAGAAATTGGAAATAGCCTTGGATATGTTTCTACAGCCAAAGCAATTTGGACTCAACTTCATCATCGTTTTTCAACCATTGATGGTCATCGCTTATTTCAACTTGAAAAGGATCTTCACAGGCTGGAACAAGGTAATAACTCTGTTGAAATTTATTATCACAAATTAAAAGGATATTGGGATGAAAGTTCAGCCTTAGACACTATAAATGTATGCAAATGTACTTGTATTTGTGGAGTGGAAAAGGAAAACATGCAAAGGAATGAGAGAAATAAACTGATGCAGTTTCTCATGGGTTTAAATGACTGTCATGCACATGTAAGAGGTCAGATTTTGCGCATGATTCCTCTGCCAAATCTGGATCAAGCTTTCAATATGGTAAAATTGGAGGAGTCAATAAGTCATGGTTACATTCCTGGCTCAAGTGATACCATTGCATTGAACATCAACAGGTTCTCAAAATTCAATCCTGGTACCAGCACACAACAACAAAATACAGTTCAGCCTAATGTTTTTCTTGGGAAAGGAACATTTGCTAGAACACCTTTTAAGAAAGGAGTTACATGCAACTATTGTCACAAGGAAGGACACACTAAGGATGAGTGTTACAAACTTCATGGTTTCCCTCTTGGACATCCTGCATACAACAAGACTTTTATTAAACCTAAATTTGGAAATAGTGGCCCTTATACAGGGAATGGAATACCTCAGTTCGGTTCATCTACAACTCCTCACAAGGCTATGAATGTTATAGAAAGTGGTGAAGAAAATACAGTTGCAACTCAGCAAATCAGTCTTGAACAGATTCAGACTCAACTCAATCAAGTAACTCAGACTCTTCTAATGCTGCAAAGAGAAAGAGAATCTCCTGAAGATCATGTGATTGCCCAAGTCAACAGTGGAGGTGGGACACATGACAATATTGTTGGTATGATTTCTTCTAACCAAGTCTTTTTAGCTTGTTCATTTAATCATTTAAATAGATGGATTTTGGATTCAGGAGCCACAGATCATATTTGCATTTCTCTTGACATTATGCATAACATATCTCATTTCCAGATTCCTATATTCCTTTCTCTTCCTAATGGTAACAAAGTCAAAGTTTCTCAATATGGGTGTGTTACCATAAATCCTCATATCACTCTGCAGAATGTTTTATATGTTCCCAGTTTTCAGTTCAACCTTCTTTCAATATCTAAACTCATAGCTCAAACATCTTTGTCAGTTCATATCACTCATAATTCTTGCACTTTCCAGGATCCACTTTTGATGAAAATTGTGGGAATTGGAGAGCTTAATGATGGCCTGTATCTTCTCCATTCTAGTTCACATGCTAGAAAGTCTCTTTCATATTCTGATCCTACTTGTTCCTCTTTCAATATTTCTTCAAATTCTTATGATTGTAATAAAGCACAACTATGGCATATTAGATTGGGTCATATTTCTCCTCTTGTTCTGCAGAAATTACATCAAATAAATCCCATTTCTTTCTCACATGTTCCAAGTTACAATACTTATGATCATTTCTGTGATGTTTGTCCCCTAGCTAAACAACACATGTTATCCTTTCCTATTAGTCAATCATTCACCACTACCCCCTTTCAATTAATACATTGTGATCTATGGGGACCCTATAGACATCTTACCATGGGAGATTGTAGATATTTTTTAACCATTGTTGATGATTTCTCAAGATATACTTGGACTTTTCTTATGTCCTCCAAGTTGCAAGTTTTTTCCACCCTAAAGCACTTCTTAGCTTACGTTCATAATCAGTTCTCTACTTCTGTCAAATCTTTTAGGACTGATAATGGGACAGAATTCTTTAATAAAGAAGTTACTCCATTCCTTGCTTCCTTAGGCATTATCCATCAAAGCTCTTGTACTAAAACTCCACAACAGAATGGTGTCGTTGAGAGAAAGCACCAACATCTTCTTAATACTTCTAGAGCCTTAAGATTTCAAGCCCATCTACCTAGTTCCTTTTGGGGTCATTGTTTGTTAACTGCTACTCATCTTATTAATCTTCTCCCTTCTGTTGCCATAAAATTTAAAATCCCATATCAACTGCTGTATGATAAACAACCTTCTTATGCTCATTTGAAAGTTTTTGGTTGCCTTTGCTATGCTTCTGTCCATACACCAAATAAATTCTCTCCAAGGGCTATTCCTTCAGTATTTTTAGGCTACCCTTTATTCCAAAAGGGGTACAGATTATACAATCTTGAAACCAAAACAATTTTTGTTAGCAGACATGTGGTTTTTCATGAAACCATATTCCCTTTTCATCATACTTTTTCTTTATCCTCCACTCCACTCCTATCCCTACCATTTTTATTTGTCCTGATGATGAACCCCCTACTATCCATCCTGTCATTCTTCAGCCTTCCACTTCCTCTGATCAGCCTGTTCATTCTGACTTTGTCAATTCTCCTTCTTCATCCCCTATTTTACCATCATCTACTTCCTCTACCTCTCACCCATCCCCAAGCTTTTCTGCATCTAATCCTTCTCCTCAACCTGTTAATCCTCCTGTTCATCCTGCTCCTCCTCCTTTAAGAGCTTCTTCTAGAGCTAGAACCCTTCCTCCTAAGCTTCATGATTACATAGTTGATCTTCCCCAGCATTCTGCATCTTCTCATTCTGTCAAATATCCTATCTCCCATTATTTTTCTTATCATAATTGTTCTCAGTCTCATAAGCATTTTATCAATAATCTTAATATATCTGTGGAACCTACATCCTTTACTCATGCTATTAAAGATGATAAATGGAAAGAAGCTATATCTAAGGAATTGTGTGCCTTAGAATCAAATCAGACATGGGATGTTGTCCCTCTCCCTTCTGGAAAGGCCCCTATTGGTTGTAAGTGGGTTTTCAAGATCAAATATCATGCAAATGGCTCTGTTGAGAAATATAAAGCCAGATTAGTGGCTAAAGGTTATACCCAATCTGAGGGAATAGATTATCATGAGACCTTTTCACCAGTTGCTAAGATTGTTTCTATCAGGTGCTTATTAGCCATTGCAGCCTCTAAAAACTGGTTTGTGCATCAATTAGATGTCAACAATGCATTTTTACATGGTGATCTTGATGAGGAGGTTTATATGGTTTTACCCCCTGGCTATCCCAAGCTTGCTGGTCCAAATATGGTTTGCAAATTGAGGAAATCCTTTTATGGTCTCAAACAGGCCTCAAGACAATGGTTTGCCAAGTTAACCAATGCCTTACTTGATCTGGGTTATGTCCAATCCACTGCTGATTATTCTCTTTTCACTTTCAAGGATTCTACAAGTTTCACTACTGTCTTAGTATATGTGGATGATATTGTGGTTGCTGGTACATGTCTCTCTACCATTACTGCTTTGAAAACCTTTTTGGATTCCAAGTTCAGTATCAAAGATTTAGGAGATATAAAGTATTATCTTGGTATTGAGGTATTAAGGAACTCTACAGGATTTCATTTGTGTCAAAGAAAATATGCCTTGGACCTCCTGGCTACAGCCAATATCACTAATGCCAAACCTCTTCTTATTCCCTTGGATCCTAATGTCAAGCTGAAAAGCACTGATGGTGCTCTTCTTGATGATCCTTCTCACTACAGGGTATTGGTTGGAAAGTTGTTGTATTTAACTATCACCAGACCTGACATAGCCTTTGCTGTCCAGATGTTAAGTCAGTTTGTCCAACAACCTAGGGTTCCTCATCTTCAAGCTGTTCACAGAGTTCTAAGATATCTAAAGGCTTCTCCTGGTCAAGGTCTCCATTTCCCTTCTTCTAATGATCTCCTATTGCATGGTTACTGTGATAGTGATTGGGGTAGTAATCCTGATGACAGGAAGTCCATCACTGGTTTCTGTCTCTTTCTTGGTCCTGCACTTATATCTTGGCATGCTAAGAAGCAGAGTGTCATTGCTAGATCATCTGCAGAATCAGAATATAGATCCTTAGCTACCACATGTTGTGAAGTCCTATGGTTGCATAGCTTGTTAAAGGATCTGCAGGTCCATGTTTCTCTCCCTATTACTCTGTTATGTGACAGTTCAGCTGCTATAGCCATTGCATCAAATCCTGTCTATCATGCCAAAACCAAACACAAGTTAAGGGTTTTAACTCCTTTTAACCCTTCAACTTGTGGGGGGGGGGGGTATTGAGATTAATGGTCAAAATAGTGGCACAGTTGAATCAAGTGTGCAATGTTGCAAGGCTAAGTTGGGTTATGAAGAAATAAAGCATGCAGTGAACAACTTCAGAGCACACACAAGTTTGTTATCAAGTGAAGAATGGAGCTAGTCTTGTTTATTTAAAAAGGGTAACATTGTATTTTCAGTCTGGTTAGTTAGGACACTTGTCAAGTTGTTATTAGTCTTCATTGTATTCTGTTATAACAAATTAGCAAGTTGGTTAGTGTCAGTTAGAGTTAGCTGTATATAATTACCTCTCTTTGTAATCCCTTTTCAGTAAGTTGAATACAAACAGAAATTCCCAAATTCTCTCTCTTGTTCTTCAAGCTCTGCAATGGTGTTCATCTCAATTTCGACAAGGATCATCTTTCCGAGATAGAAATGCAACGTGCACTCATTGAAAACGGAGTGGACATGAGGTGAAGGAGTGTTTCAAATTAATTGGTTATCCGGATTGGTGGGGAGAAAAGGCGCAAGTCGGAAAAGGGACTCGAAGGAGAGGAGGAAATAATTTTGGGCATGACAAAGGGGGGACACACGCAAATCCACTACGGGCAAACATTGCGGAAATTCGCGGCAGAGACCCAAACAAAGGAGAAGCAACACGCGGTGCAAACATGACCGAGGTAAACAACAGCGGGAATTTGCTAGAATTGAGCAACGAACAGGTGGCCATTTCTTAAGAATCTCCTGAACATCGACAAATCCGAAAAACTTGCGGGTAAGATTCGTAATTGATTACTTGACACATGAGCATCACATCAATGACGAAGACATCAAACTTTTCCATGACATAACGGAGATTACGCCTTGTATGGTTGGGATGCCAAATGAAGCTAGCACCCTGGCAATTAAGAAGAGTCCTGCATATCGGACATTATATTCATATACTCCCTCCGTCCCATTTTAAGAGTTAAAAAATGGGTGGGTTCAAGAATTAAGGAAAGGATGATGTGTTGTGATTGTTGATAGTTGGGTTGGAGAGAGAAAGTGGGGTAGAGAAGATGTTAGAGCAATAAACAAGACTTGATAAGAAAAGAAAGCAATCACAAGAATACAAATTTACGTGGTTCACAAACTTGGCTACGTCCACGGGGATGGGAGAGAATATTATTATCAATCTGGAGAAACGATTACAAGATCACACTATTACTGCTGCACGAATTTTGTTCACTTCCTAACTGTGCAACTGTAGAATTACAAATCTCTTTGAGCATTTATCTGTCTGAGGCTTTCGGATAATTTTGATCTAGACTAGTAGCC
This sequence comes from Campanula takesimana, assembly GCA_026119855.1. Taxonomy (NCBI): domain Eukaryota; kingdom Viridiplantae; phylum Streptophyta; class Magnoliopsida; order Asterales; family Campanulaceae; genus Campanula; species Campanula takesimana. The sequence continues at coordinate 2,783,744 of JAOWBW010000008.1, read as the reverse complement.
TCTATTTATACCACTCAAAGTCTATCTCAAAATCTGGTAGGAACTTGAAATTCTAGTCCAAAATTGACTCGAAACCTTTCATTCTGCGAAAATCTGATCTGCAGCAAAATTGACCTTTCGGGACACGTGGTCCGGCCAGGTATAGGCCTTGGTCCGACCGGACCCTTGCATAGTCCTGCCGGATCCCACCCTTAACCCGGTCGGATCACTCAATGCTTTACGATCCCTGATTTCCGACGTCTTCTTGGTCCGGCCGGGTCCTTCCTCTGGTCCGGTCGGACCCCTATGCTCCAGCCTAGGAATTGCGAGATTTCTTCTGTTGTCTAATCCTTTAACTCGGCGTCCCAAATTCAAAGGCATTAACTTCCCAAGTCTCCTCGAATAATCATCAACCATAGATAAGAAATATCTGTGCCACCTTAGAAATTTCTGACTTGAAAGGTCCCCAACACTCTGAGTGGATGTAATCCAGAACGCCTTTTGAGTTATGTATGCCCTTGGGAAAACTATTACACTTCATCTTCCCTATCACACAATACTCACAAAACGGCCACATAGAAGATCCCTTTTAGCCACCTACTGCATCCCTCGAGTGCTCATGTGACCGGGCCTGATCTGCCATAGCTTAGACATATCCACTACAAGAAAATTGAATTTTTACGACGGCCAAAATCAATCGCAAAAACAAATAAAACCATCGCCTAACGAAATGACGATGACTTAAATCGTTGAAAAGTTAATCGCATAATCACTTGTCGCTGAAGGTATATGCGATTAGTAAAGCAATCGTATAAATTTATACATATTATACGATGGCTAATGCAGTCGCATAACATATTTTATTTTTTTATTTATTAAATTAGAAAAAAATAAAGCAATCGTATAATGTCATATAAGTCGATGAGTTTGCCATCGCATAATATACATTTATTTATCTATTGATTAATTTTAAAAGTAAATAGCCATCGCATAATCTCATAGACGGCGATTAGTTTGCCATCGTATAAATGACTATGCTAATTGTACCTATTCACCTATGACGATTGCATTAGCCATCGCTTTTTCCGGAGGTCAACATTTTTTTATTTCAAATCTGCACCCCTCCCTGACTTGAGTAATTTTTAACAGTGCATATTCTAGAAATATAAATAAAAATGGTAAACTGGACAAACCCAAACTGGCATTATATAAAATTTAACCAGTACTAAAATAGGCATAAATAGGGATGGCAATTTGCCCGAACCCGACCCGAACTCGAAGGTGATCCGCCCCGAAAAAGTAGGGGTTCGGGTTGCAATTTTCATGACCCGAGCGGGTTAGGGTCGGGTTCGGGCTTTGATGTTGACCCGCGACGACCCGACCCGACCCGCACCTCCATGTAAAAAGTCAACATATGCTAGGTAATCATATTATAAGTGTTGTTAAATTTATTTTTATAGTTGTTTGTGAGTGAGGTTTTGATGAGTTAAGACTAATTTGTATAACTCATTCAAATTAAGCTTAAACATAAATTAGGCAAAATCAAATATGGGATGGGAAAATTAGATTTTATGCCACTCGGGTCGGGTTCGGGTTTCATTAACTTCGGGTCGGGTCGGGTCGGGTCACTCTATTTGAGGTTAGGGTCGGGTTCGGTTTTTGTGAAACCCGCCCCGTTGCCATCCCTAGGCATAAACCAAGCATCAGGAGTACAAAATAAAACAAACACCTAAACATCTTAAAGTATGCATAAACTTAGCAGGAAGAGCTGTACAAGTCCAAAAGTAAACCAAGCATATAAACATGTCCAAAAATATGCATACTTGGCTATTAATCATAAAAGTCTAGAACCAAATATTTTTGCTTCTCACATAGCTAGCATATCATCGCCGTCACCTGCATCATCTAAAGGAGATGCATCTGTTGGAATATTGGAGGCACCGTCAGAAATAGGTGTGGAGTCAGTTGGAAAAGGGGGGAATGCAAACGGAGCCATCCCACATTTGTCAATTCTGCCAAGGTAGGACCCAAAGTTGTAAACATGTTTGCATAATAAGTTGTTTGGTCCTCCATTTTTTTTCATCTTCAGCATCTCGTCCCGCGCAGATTGTGAGTCAGCATATGCAGCGTAATCAACGGAAGAAGCGCTACTCGATCGTTTTTGCCACTTCTCCCTTGGCCGACCAAACAACCTACCTTTTTTAACACCACCAACTGTTGCTGCCCATGTTTTACAACCAGGATCTAAAACGGCTTCACATCCGGGGTGAAGAATTGCATTGACAGAAGTAGTTGAGTCCAAACCATTTGCTTGGCGTAATTCTTTTGCATAGACCTCCTACGAATATTAACAAAGAAAGTATACATATCAAATCTCATATAATAAATCAACTCAATAATACAACTATCCACGAAAGTGCAGGCTATGTAAATTGTTTTACACAGTTCATACAACTAAACAACTCAAAATAATTTTCAATGAGAAAAATTATTAACTACAAAATTCATATTTCTTCTGTCCCAAAATGAATTTACTTTTTTCAATGAGAAAAATTATTAACTATAGATTTCATACTTCTTCTGTCCCAAAATGAATATTTTTTTCAATAACAGGTTCTTGTACTATGCACTACCTGGACATTACATACGTTGTATACCAGTGGAGAGAATTGCCAAAGGCACATCCAAAACAATGAGGACACTCAAATTAAGAACATTGCCTGACTTAAGTATATTAAGGACACTCACATTAAGTACAAGTGTATAATGTTCAGCATACTCAGGACAAAGTTCAGCATGTAAACATCAACCACATTCAACATTGCTGCAAGGCACTAATTAGGGTAAAGTTCAGCATACTCAGGACAACAGAAGTGAGTTTCAGCTGCACAAGTAAAATACTCCTTCCGTCCCAAAATGATTTTCCTACTTCTTAAAATGCAACATGTTTCATAATCAAAAAATTATTATGAAAGACAATACTTAGAAGCCTGTAAACATCAACCACATTCAACATTGCTGCAAGGCACTAATCAGGGTAAAGTTCAGCATACTCAGGATAACAGAAGTGAGTTTTAGCTGCACAAGTAAAATACTCCTTCCATCCCAAAATGATTTTCCTACTTCTTAAAATGCAACATGTTTCATAATCCAAAAAATTATTATGAAAGACAATACTTAGAAGCCTGTAAACATCAACCACATTCAACATTGCTGCAAGGCACTAATCAGGGTAAAGTTCAGCATACTCAGGACAACAGAAGTGAGTTTCAGCTGCACAAGTAAAATACTCCTTCCGTCCCAAAATGATTTTCCTATTTAAAATGCAACATGTTTCATAATCCAAAAAATTATTATGAAAGACAATACTTAGAAGCCTGTAAACATCAACCACATTCAACATTGCTGCAAGGCACTAATCAGGGTAAAGTTCAGCATACTCAGGACAACAGAAGTGAGTTTCAGCTGCACAAGTAAAATACTCCTTCCGTCCCAAAATGATTTTTCCTACTCCTTATACAATTTAATTAAAAACAGAAAAAAAAATAAAAATAAATAAAGTTTGAATTGTACCTCAAGTTGTTCAACCTCTTTAGTAACCCATATCATCTCATCATTGTCATTGCTTTTCCTCTTTTGGATGTGAGTTTCAGTAAACCTTTCGATTTGAGTCGGAAGACGACCCAAGCTATCATACTGTATGTTGATAAAAACAATAATGAAATTCCCAGTACCACTACAAAATATACTCCATCCGTCCCACCTCAAAATTAATAAAAAAAAAATTATAAAATAATATTTACTTACCAACTGCAAGTCAACTTGCTCATAAGGTATCCTGCCTGATGTATGCGGAATATTTTTTTTTGATGATCGGTTTAGTTTGTGCTTCAAACTTGATGCTAATATGGCAACTCAAAAAATATATGTGTTATATAATTATAAAAATTAAGTAGACTAAGTAAAATATGAACAATACATAATAGAATATTACCTTTCAAATGGATACATCCAACGATATTGAACCGGACCCCCGACCTTAGCCTCATATGCTAAGTGGATAGGTAGATGCTCCATTGAATCAAAGAAGGAAGGAGAGAAAATCATCTCAAGCCTACACAAAGTCTCAATTATTCCTAATTCAAGCTTCTCTAATTCTTCTTGTTTATAAACCGTGGAGCATATAACCTTAAAAAACTGACTGAGTGCATTCAAGGGTTCCCACACATCATTCGGCAAGAATTCACGCCATGCGAGTGGGAGGAATCTTTCCATTAAAATATGACAATCATGTGTTTTTAAGCCAGCCATCTTGCACTCTTTAGGATTAGCACACCGAGAAATGTTCCCTGCATACCCGTTCGGGACTTTAAGCGATTGAAGCCACTCGTACACTTGTTTAATTTGTTCATTGGTCAAAGTGTACCAAGATTTTGGAAATATTAATTTCCCATTGTCATCTGTTTTTATATGCAATTCAGGTCTTATACCAAGAGCCTCCAAATCATTTCGGGCTTTGTGTTTATCTTTGGTTCTCCCCTTGACATTCATCACCGTATTAAATAAATTATCAAATACATTTTTCTCTATGTGCATCAAATCCAAATTGTGTCGAATCAAGAGTGTATGCCAATATGGCAACTAAAAAAAAAAAAATACTCTTCTTAGTCCAATTATGTACAACCCCAAAACCAGGAATCTTTTCATCACTATTAAGCCCCTTCCCGAATGTGATTGAATCAAACTGATTAATATAATCTAAAATCTGATCTCCCGTTTTACGTGGAGGAGCCAACTTTCTCTCCGTCAAATTGTTGAAATTATTCCTGTTTGATCGGAATCCGTGTGAAGGATTTAACCATCGACGATGACACCTAAAATAACAAGGCTTCCTACCTTCTTTCAGAGTGAAAGCTATTGTGTTATCCATACAATCAGGACATGACAACTTTCCATGTGTACTCAAACCAGACAATATTCCGTAGGCAGGAAAGTCGCTGATTGTCCACATTAATGCAGCCCTCATACAAAAAATCTGTTTGAGTGAAATGTCATAAGTATCAACCCCTTCATACCATAATGTCTTCATTTCCTCAATTAGTGGCTCTAAAAACATATCAAGGTCTTTACCGGGGCTTTTTGGGCCTGGAATAACTAAAGGCATAAACATGTATGCTGGTTTCATACACATCCACGGTGGTAGATTATATGGGACTACAAAGACGGGTCATGTTGAATGTGGCTTACTAGAGTGCCCAAAGGGATTGAACCCATCAGTTGCTAAGCCTAGTCTTATATTGCGAGAATCCGCGGCAAAGGATGGATAATTTTGATCAAAATCTTTCCAAGCCTTGCCATCTGCAGAGTGCCTTATCTCACCTTCAACATCCATACATTTTACACTGTGCCACCTCATGTATTTTGCAGTTTTTGATGAAAAATAAAGTCTTTGAAGCCTAGGAATGAGAGGGAAATAATGCATGACTTTTTTTGGAATAGGCTTAAGTTTCTCAATTGTGGCATTTTCAAGATTTTTATATCTAGACCCAGCACATGTAGGACATGATATCAAGTCTTTGTTCCTCCCCCAAAATAACACACAATCATTCTCACAAACATGTATTTTCTCATGAGGCAAACCTAGACCCTTCATTAAGTCTTTACACTTATAATAAGATTTTGGCAATTTCTTATCTTTCGGCAAGATTCCCTTTATAAATATCAATAGTGCATCAATCCCCTTATTGGGAATCCCATACTCAGATTTCAAGTGTAACAATTGACTTACTACCGTGAGTATGGTGTGAGATGTGCACCCGTTCCACAATGGTTCATTGCAAGACTCAAATAAATCAAAAAACATTTTTGCATGCATATTAGGATTCTCATTATATGAATCACAATTTGGACCCACGGCTTCCCTTAACATTTCACTCCCCCAATTCTCATTTCTCTCATTTTCTAGGTTAATAGTTTCCATTTCAATGTTTGATTCCCCATGTTGACTCCACCTTTTATAGTTCGGCACAAACCCATTATTAAGTAAGCAAATTCGTACATGCTCTCGTGTCTTAAATACGCTAAAATCACATTTACTTGATGGACATCGTATCTTGCCATGAGCCATACAATCTGGGTGTGAAAAAGCAAAGTCAAGAAACTCTTCAACTCCTTTTATAAAAATTTCCACATAGCTATCATTATCACAATCATGCCTATACATCCAATTTCGATTATGAGACATTTCTCCTGCAAAACCAATTAATCCTATCAAAACATTTTTAAGCATGTTATAAATTAAGATTTCTTAATGATTTATAATTATAGCACACAATTTATAAAATCAGTATCGCTGCCCAAATAGAAAGAAAAAATAAGTAATTGGGAAAAAACTAAAATTTAGTCAGCCAGTGTCATACACCCATTAAGAAATTACCAGATGAACCTAAACAACTTTATCTCTTTTATCACTATAAATATGTTACATAATCAAGAAACATGGAATGAAGCATCAATGCAGTCCAAAAAGAAAAGAACGGGATTAATTAGCTCAAAACAAAGCAACAAAAACCCTATCTACAAAATCAGAAAGAGAAAAGGATTTAGGGCATGTAAAAATTGGGAAAAAAGATAAAATGATTGAGGGAGGGATCTAGACCATGTAAAATTTAAAATTTTACCTATAATTTAGACTTGATAGCATGGTGAGAGAGAGAGAGAGAGAGAGAGAAAGAGTGAGTCACAGAATCAATCAGAGAAGAAGAAAGAAGATATACCTTCTTGGGCTTGCAGCGGGATTTGCAGAAGAACGGATTTCAGAAGACGACCACCGCCGATCGTAGAGAGAGGAAGCCACCGCCGGTTAGAGAGAGAAGGGGAAGACGGGTTTTGGAGGAAGAGAGAGAACGAGAAGTGTGATTCTATTATTTTAGGTTTAGGATTCAATGTCTGATTCCTAAAGGTTTAATGACTTTTGCTCAAAAAAAAAAGGTTTAATGACTTAAAAAAAAATATTTAATGAAAAAAAATCTCCTTAGGCGATGGTAAATTAATCGCGATTTATAAATAAAGATAAAATTTACTATTTAAATTAGAAATTATATCTATTTATTATACACGATTGCTATTGACGACACATTTTTATTATAGCAATCGTTTATACTAATATGTCTCCCGCCTATTTCTTTTCTGGAGGCCACCAAATTTTAAGAGACGCGGCAAGGAACCAAAATTAAAGAGACGATGGACTCAATATACGATGGCTTTAGTCATCGCATAAATGCAATATTATGTGATGGACGCGACATCCATCGCATACGACGATCGTAGAATGTGCTTTTTCTTGTAGTGATCTCCCTCGTTCACCTCTGATGATGCAAACATAGCCAACCTTGCAAGCGTCCTTCCTTAGAGGAAATACAAGGAGCCCCACTTAAGGCCTTTCAGTACCACTTCTGAACCGTTACAGACACTGACTGCTCCACCTTTACCTTTGAAACTGAACCATTTGGTGTCTAACTGACTAAGAGAAATCAGATTCTTCGTTATAAGCAGGACGTGTCGAACCTCATTCAAAGTGACAAACCTACCATCATGAGTCCTGACCTTGATCGAACCAATACCGACAACCTTGCAAACTACAATGTTGTCCATGCTTATATCACCGCCATCTATCTGCCTGTAATCAGTAAACCATTCTCTCCTAGGACTGATATGGTAAGATGCTCCTGAATCAAGAATCCACGCATCAGATACGCGTGCTGATTCTGATGTAACTAGAGCATAATCCTCTTCTGAACTACTATCTTTGGCCATCATAGCCTTTGCTCTGATTGGTGCCTTGCCTTGCTTCTTTCTGGGACAATAGAATTTCCAATGCCCCTTCTTGTGTGAAGAATTACCTTTATTGTTCTTCTTCCCACTAGAACCCTTATTGCTACTGCTAGCAACAAAACCTGATGACTGGGTATCTTCCCCATTCCCACTCGCCCTCCGGCGTAATTCCCTCGTCTTGAGAGAATTTTTCACTTCCTCTATGTTGGGAATAGAGTCAAAACCAACGAGAATGTCAAGACCGCGGAGGAGCGAGGAGTCAAAACCGGGATGGATGGTGCAGACAAGAGACCCAGCCGAACTTGTGTAAGTCCTCAGCCGAATCCATAGAAGGCCTCGGCCGAACTATAATTGGAGATGGGCCATGACCGTGACATGCTTGGAATTACATGGAGAAAAGGATCGCTAATCTCCATTGGAATTAAAGTTTCCTAATGGTGTTTAATTTCCTTATTAAAGTTATACTCTGTTAGGTATGCTTCTCTTAACCCTCTTTTTTATGTTTGAATTGATTGATACCATCACCTATTGATATTTTATGGACTTTAGGACCCTATGTAAGAAGTTTTATAACTTCAATTTTTAGCTTAGTCTATTCTATAGTATAGGCTTAGAATATAGGACTTGGAGAGAAAAGGAATGAAGAACTAAGCAAGACTGTGGTCTCTGCGCCTGACTTCTCTGCGTAGGACACCACTGCGCAGGTCTCTCCTACGCAGCATTCTACCTTGCTCAATTTTCGATGCATTCAGATCATCTAACTTGGAAAAACGCTTAGAAGATGCACGCTTATTAAAGTGCTGAGGTGTGCAGAAACGACAAAGCAAGCACACTCAGTATATCCAACGGTGAAGATGCGCTCAAGTGAAATATTTCAAATGGAGAGCTGTCAATCTTCTAGAAGAAGCTTTTGAATTTGGTCTTCATGCTCAGTCTCCAACGGCTCAGAGATACCTGCGCACCAATCATATTGTGCCAGGTCATCAACCTTGATCAGACCCCCAACGGCTATAAAGGACATCTGCGCACCAATCATATAGTGCCAGCCCATCATCCTTGCTCAGAGCACCAATGGCTAGTTTTAAGCTCTCTTCTATAAATATCCTGCTCATCTTCATTTCCAAGTTGCTAGAGTTTGTGCTTTCATAAGTTTCCTTGAAGTTAAGAAGATTGTTGCTCATAATCCCAGATTCAAGAACAACCTTGAAACCTTCATACCTTCAAACTCCTGCCCAGATCCTAAGCCTTATATCACCAGAATTCTTCGTGCTCTTCATCTCATAGATTCATAAAGCCCAGAAATTCTGTCACACACACACCTCTTGAAGCTTCGATCATTTAGATCTTACTTCTCGAAAAACACCGGTTTAGTCTAGGATTTGCACTTCATAGATTAGATTTTGATTTGAGTTTTGATTCCTTGTAAAATCTTCTCACATCAATATAAATCTCATTAGAAAATCCAAGACTAACCATCTTGGTAGAGGACGTAGATCTTTCATCGATCGAACCTCTCCAAATAGCTTGTTCATTATTCTCGCTATTTGTTTCCTACTTAGTTATTTCTGAATTACTGCTTTGTTTGATCTTACCAGATTGCTGCTATTGCTGCTGTGCTTGTTATTGCTTATTGCCTTAGAAACTTTTTAACCAACTCTTTTAGCCAAAACTTAGCACGTGCGTTTTATCACTGCGCAGTATACCCTGCGCAGTGTTGCTTTAAATTTCTGCTGTGCATTTCACACTCTCACTGCGCGCTATACTTAGCTTATTTGAGAACTGTGCGCATAAGCTATTAATTTGCAAAAGGGTTTGAAAAGAATTTAAAAACGCTATTCAACCCCCCCCCCCTCTAGCATTTTTCCTACCCTTGTTGCCCCTTTGGGACCAATAAGTGGTATCAGAGCAAACACCTTCGTAAAACTTGTTTTGTTTTTCAAGCTTAACAGCTTGGGTGCTGATTCAAGATGGCTTCAAAATCTTGGCCTCTGCGCAGCTTATACGCTAACTTAAAAGTGTATGAGCTAAAACTTGATCGAATTGATGAAACTGAAGGTAAAGGAAAACTTGTTTCCTATGTTGCGCAAAAGGAACTTGCGCCTGCTCAAACCTCAAACAAAGTCTCTACTTCCTTTTTACTTGAAATGGATGATGATGATTTCGCTATGTTCGTTAAGCGATTCCAAAAATTTAGGAAATTCTCTAAACCTGGATCCTCGAGCAAACCAGCTGCTAAGTTTTCTCGAGGCAGAGACTCAAAGAAAGATGATGACTTGGTTTGCTACAATTGTAGAAAGCCTGGTCATTTCGCATCAAAATTCCCTACTCTAAAATTTGAGTACATGAAGAGGAACACTGCACAGAGATCATCAAAGTAGCGTAGAATGATTGCTGAAGAAGACTGCGCAGAAAAAGAACTGAAGACTTGGATAGAGACTGACACTGAAGACAGTGATGATGATGACTCTGAGGATGGACTTCTCTGCTTGGTGGCCAATGCTGATGCTAATAGCGATTCAGAGAATGATCCCGATACGGACACAAAGGCTGCGCCAAGGACAATTCAGAAGAAAGGTCCCACTATCACAGAACTGGTGGAAATGGGACATCTTACTCCAAGCAGACAGAATGGCAAGTACTTATTTGCCAGAGCAGACCTCTCAAAGAAATTTCTAGCTGCGCCTCCGCACAAAGAATCTCTTGAAATTCCTGCTAAAATTGTAATAGAAAAGGATGACTCTGTTGCTGAGCGTGAGTCTATTTTTCAGTAAGCCGAAAAGGTAATCAAGAAATTCAAATCTATGAAAGAAGCAGTGGACTTATTAATTGGAGAAATTTTACAGCTCAAGACAGAGAAAACTTTTTTAAAATTTGAGATCACCCTCCTTAAGGAGAAAATTAAGAGCATGACTCCTCTTACTGAAAAGAACCGTTTTCTTACAGATCAAAATGCGCTATTTAAAGTAAAAAACGAAGAATTGGCTGCTCAAGTAGCTGATCTCACAAAGATCACTAATGAGTGGACCAAATCTCATGTCACTATGGATCAAATTCTAGAATCCCAAAAAGCCAGTGGAGATAAGGAAGGCTTGGGGTTCTCAACTAGTGATAACTTTAAATGCGCAGTTTGCTCTGAAAAGGAAAAGGAATTTACACCCCAGCAAACTATTAAAATTCCTAAAGCAAAGCATTCTGCTTCAATGGGTAAAGGACACGAGAAAGTTCAGAGACAAAATTTCCATTATGTCTACCCAAAGAAGCAAACTGGGAAAGCCAAGGGTGAGGCTAAAGTTGATCCTGCGCTTGACAACGCATGTTTTGACTATGGCTGCGCTTCAACTTCTAATGCCAAATCTGTGCGCAAGGGCCATGCGCATGAAAGCCATGCGCCTAAACACCAGATGCGCATTCTTAAGAAAAGCTCACCCAAACCTCAAAAGGTGATGTTTGTCAGAGCAGGTTCTACTACTCCAGTTAAGAATGTTGTGCCAAACAAAAGTAAAGTGTTTGTAAAAACCCAATCTATAAGTGGCTTACATCATTGTGTTGTGTGTGATGGTTTGGGTCACAAGGCTGCAGAATGCCTTTTGCGATTCGCTCCTAATGCCAAGGGACGTAAAAATCCTAAGGTTAGACAGGAGTGGGCTGTCAAAAGTTGCTAACTCTAGGACCCAAGAATAAAAGGGGACCAACGTTTTAATGTCTATCTTTCAGGTCTCCTGCTTCACTGCGCACTCTTCCCGAGCTAAAGCGCATATATGGTATCTCGACAGTGGATGTTCTAAACACATGACTGGAGATGCTACCACTCTTGAAGATGTGCATGAAGGTAGAGGCCCCTCAGTAACTTTTGGGGACAACAACAAAGGGCACATAGTTGGATATGGAAGAATCAGAAAAGATAAAGTGTGCATGGAGAAATTTGCGCTCGTAGAAGGACTCAAGCACAACCTGCTCTCCATATCACAATTCTGCGATAAAGGTTTGGAATGCCACTTCACTGCAACGCATTGCTACATCAAAGATGGCATATCCGAACTAACTTTACTCATAGGAACTCGTAAGACCAATGTTTAAATTATTGATCTTACCGCTATAGATTCTATCACTAATCTTTGCTTTGTAGCAAAGAATGTAAGTGAAAGCTGGTTGCTATGGCATAAGCGCTTAAGTCATTTGAACTTCAAATATTTGGCTAAGCTAGGAAGGGAAAATCTTGTCAAAGGACTTCCCAAAGTAGCTGATCATCATGATAGAAAATGCGTAGTATGCCAGCTCAGTAAACAACCTAAGCAGTCTTTCTCCAGCAAGATTGCCTCCTCAACTTCCAAATGTTTACAACTGCTTCACATGGACTTGTTTGGACTGGTCACCACCGCGAGCATTGGAGGAAACAAATATACTTTAGTTGTGGTGAATGATTACTCAAGATATACATGGGTCGAAATGATGATATCCAAAGATGACTGCTATGATATCTTGACTGCTCTCTTTCGAAAGCTCCAAACTCAAAAGAAAGACAACATCATGAGTGTTAGATCAGACAATGGAACTGAATTCAAGAATAACGGTGTTGCTCAATACTACGATGACCATGGAATTGATCACAATTTCTCTGCTGCTGGAGTTCCTCAACAAAATGGCGTTGTGGAAAGAAAAAATCGCACGTTGATTGAGGCTGGAAAGACTATGTTAGCAGAAGCTAAGATTCCAAAGTATTTATGGGGAGAATCTGTCAACACTGCTTGCTTTACTCAGAATAGATCCCTCATCAACAAAGCCTATAACAAGACTCCATATGAGCTATGGAGAGGAAGAGCGCCCAACATTGCTTTCTTCAAGATTTTTTGCTGCAAATGCTATATCCTCTACAATGGCAAAGATTATAGAGGTAAATTCGACGCCAAAGCAGATGAAGGTATTTTCGTTGGGTATTCCAAACACTCTAAAGCTTTTTTTGTTTTTAATAAAACTACTCTAGTAATTGTCGAATCTGTACATGTTACTTTTGAGGAGCATTCTCTCCTTGAGCCACATTTGGCTCCAAATAATTCTGATGATTCTGCTGAGAATGATGAGACAGGTACGCAGCCTCAAATTGTACCTGCGCAGAATGCTAATCATGATAATCAAAATCAGAGTCAAGCAAGTCCATCTCATGCGCATACACCAGATGCTGCGCCAGAAGTCACAACTCCTGATGCGCAAACACCTCCTCCTGCGCATGATATTTCTCCACTTCAGCAAATCACCTTTGATGACCTTGATGCTGGAGCAAATGAAATACCCATTGAAGATCTTCGTATTCCTATTACTCAACCTAACTTACCTCCTGAGGTTCGTGAAGTTAGACTTTGGAAGAGTTACCCTCCGAAAAGTGAGCTATCGGTTGCAAGTGGGTTTACAAGATTATATACAAATCTGTTGGTACTATTAAATGGTACAAAGCGCGCTTGGTTGTTTTTGGGAATCGTCAGGCGGAGGGGTCAGATTACAGTTAGACATTTAAACCCGTAGCAGAAATGGTTATTGTTCGCATTTTTCTAGCCATCGCTGCAGCATGAAACTAGGAATTGTATCAGATGGATGTGAACAATGCATTTCTTCATAGAGATCTTGATGAAGAGGTATACATGAAACTACCCCTGGGCTTTACTAGGTCCGAAAATGCGGTGTGTAAACTTCATAAATCTCTCTATGGGTTGCGACAGGAACAAAGATGTTAGTTTTCTAAAATTATGCTGGCTCTCAAGCAATATGGTTTCACACAGTTCGGATCTGATCATTCGCTATTTACCTATGAGAAAGCGGATGTGGTTCTTTGCGTCCTCGTTTATGTTAATGACATGATTGTTGCTGGTACTGATGCTACTTCCATTCGAGTGTTCAAAGACTATCTTGGTAAATGTTTTCATATGAATGATCTTGGTGTGCTAAAATACTTTCTTGGCATATTGCACAAATCAATGATGGGTTATTATTGTGCCAAAAAAAATATGCTTTGGACATCATATCTGATGTTGGTTTACTCGGCTCTAGGCCCTCATCTTTTCTCTTATAACAAAATTGGCTCAAGTATTGGTTAACTCAGTCTTTTCAGCTTAACCGAATCTAGCCCTCGACTTAGTTTGGTTACCCCCCGGTCCTTTTCGGCTTAACCGAATCTAACCCTCGACTTAGTTTGGTTACTCTTCCGGTCCACTCTGGCGCCAGAGTTGGATGGCTCAAGTATTGGTTACCTCGGTCTTTTTCGGCTTAACCGAATCTGGACCTCGACTTAGTTTGGTTACCCCCTCGGTCCTTTTCGGCTTAACTGAATCTGGCCCTCGACTTAGTTTGGTTACTCTCTTGGTCCACTCGAGCGCTCGGGTTGGACCTCCCTCAGAACTACGCCCCGACTTGATTCCCGTATGAGATAGGAGGTAGCTCGAATAGGAGCTCAGCCACCGATTTTTAATCATTATTAAAGAATAGGAAGAACACTCTTTTACGTAGACTATGAACAATCAAGACCAACATTAGTTGGGCGAAATGAGTGTTTAAGTACTTCCCTTCTCGTAACCTAACCACTGAACCTCATAACAAGAATCTCTGTTTTTTAATCAAAACATAGGCTAAATATTAGGTTTTTCTTATGTTCCGTTAAAAACATAGGTGGTGACTTTAACACAAACTAAAACCAAGTTAGACATCCTAGGAATCCATCCCGCGCGCTCTAGCCAAACACATGGGGCTCCTCCCGGGGTATCTACAGCTGTGCTTGTAATAGACTACGGAAACCCATAGTGTACTTACTCAAATCCAAGTTCTGACCAAACTTGATAGATGACATAGCAACATATACGCTGTGAACCTCTCCAAATATTTGTGTCATTTATGTTTGTTGTTTACTTTTTTCATGCCGACTGAGTTCTATCATCAGCAATACAGTTCATTTTACCAATATCTTGAATTTTCCCTTCACAAAAGGAATTTCACTACATTGAACTTTTAGAAAACTAGTAACGCACGGCCAAAATACTATAAGAGATACTCCCTCCGTCCCGCTCGAATTAGGATTCTTGGTCAAGTAAGTTATACTTTGACCAACAATTTGAAGAAAAATAATTATCTTAATGAAAATCGAAAAATAGTTATTTAGTTTATTATTAATCGTGATAAAATAACAACTTTTAATTTTTTATTAGGATCATTATTTATATATAGATTATTGGTCAAAGTATAAATTGGTTGACCAAGAATCCTAATTCGAGCGGGACAGAGGGAGTATTAAATAAAAATATTCACATTGGCATTTGTCAAAATGATTACAAATTTTAAAAAATTTCTTTATAAACAACATTAGTCGTTTCATCTATGGTCTTTCCCTCTTCGTCACATACTATAATCTTCAAACCAACATGAATAGTTACTTTAGAAAGAGCAGCATACAACTCTCCATGACTGAACATGTTTTTTAAGAAATAAACCAACGTGCATCATTGATTGACATTGACATTTATTGATTGTCATTGCCTATGAAACAATTAATAGAAACTGTCTCTTCTGTAACTTAAACCACAAACGTGCATCAGATGGAGTTAATGACATCCTCGGCATGAAAACTTTTTCTCCAGCATTAGTCTCATTTAAAATATTTTCTTTTAGAACATGTTTACCAAGCCTTGTAATATTTAATCTAGTATTATTGTACAAGCTTGCACTATGATCAATATTCCTCTATAACATTACCGGAACACTAACTTTAAAGGTTAACTGATGATTTGGCAAACCGGATGCCGTTATTGTATTCAGAAAATCAGTCGAATGAATGTCGTCGAAAAGACATAAATTCTCTAACCTACAAATTGAGTCTGAACTCAAATTAAGTTTTGTAATCATAGTGATTATGAGAAACCATGTATTCGTTTACTTGCTCTAGCTCGCCATGTCTAATAGTGTTGCTCTAAAAGAACCCAAGAAGTATTGACGATTGGTTGGACGTTTAATTTATTTGACGATTACTCATCCCGAGTTTAGCTACGCGAATCATATTCCAGCTCAATTTATGCAGAACCCACGTATTGATCATTGTAATGCTGCTTTATGTGTAGTGCAGTATTTGAAATGACACCCAGGACACAGGGAGTTCTACTCCGGTTAGACAGTAATCTCACACTTTCCTCTTATTGTGCTTCGGATTGGGCTAGTTGCCTTTTGACATACGTTCCTTGACAGGCTACTTGGTTTTCCTTGGTGGCTTTCCTATTTCTTGGAAGACAAAGAAACAACAAACTGTCTCTCGCATCTCCGCCGAGGTTGAATATCGTGCTTTAGGAGCACCTACGTGTAAGTTGAGATGGTTAAAAGGATTTTTATGTTCTCTCGGTATCCCTCATGAATTTCCAGATCTATTGTGATTGTAAGTCTACTATGCATATTGCAGCTAATCCGGTTTTTTCATTAACGTACCAAGCATAGTGATATTGACTGTCATCCTATGTGCAATGAAATGTGTACAAAAAATATTTTCACTTTGTAAGTTCACACAACATGACAATTGGCTAACATTTTGAAAAAGATTCTCGGGAAGCATCATTTGGGCGAGTTTCTTTCCAAGTCGGGTGTTCGGGATCTTCACGCTCCAACTTAAGGGAGAGAAAACGGGCAAGAGGTGCGGACTCAAGTGCATGAGCGTGCATGTTAAAGAGCACGGCCACGCAAGTTGGCCTTTCATGATCTGGACATTCGCACTAAATAGCACGACCGCGCCAATTAAAAGGCACGATCGTTCTTCGGAATCAATGGCAGGGCTAGGACTCTTGTGCATATATTTTGTGATGAGTTGTAATGTAGTAGGAGATCTTTGTTTAGTTTAATTGGTATTGTATTCTAGATAGGAAAATCTAGGAATTACTTGAAGGAAAAGATAGATTGGTTGTATAAATATTAGGGCAAGATTTGATGAAGAAATAAGATCAATATTTCTCGAAATTGTTTTATTGAGCAATTATTGATAGAACAATTTCTATTAGTATTCACACGCGAACGGACTTAAAGAACACCTTCTTGATAGATTGATAAATATGAGCTTGAAGAGATGAAGAAACGTTTTTTTCGTAGGAATTATTTTGTGTTTCATTGAATTAGCTAGTAATTGTGCAAAGTAACTCCTCGGGAGATCGGTCCTTGCTTTCCGTGCCACATTATCAAAGAAGGAGATGATATAGTGTTTTAGTTTGTGACGCAGCACGGAAGCGATAGTATTCGTGATTAGCGCACTAAACACAAGAGTTCACAAGCGATGAACCCTAGAACACAATAAACCTAGAATCCACCAGAAAAGAGAAGAAAATCTCCTTGAATAAAATTCAATCAATAATAATCGTTTTCTAAACCATGAAACAAAGAGTATTTATACTACTAACAACAAACAAAACCCTAACTTAACAAATACCCAAAATAACATAATTGTTTAACACGCATAAAACAAAAGACGCAGACTTAAAATTCTGCACTGCCGCCGGACGTGGTCGTGCCCTTTTGTTGGCACGGTCGTGCCAAGTACTCCGCATGCCTCAACCATTCTAGCGATTTTCGGCACGGTCGTGCATAGATTTCGGCACGGTCGTGCGTGATTGATCCGAACGGATCGCTGGTCTAGTCCGGGCGGATCTGCTCGTCTGGTCTCCTACATCAGTCTCCTCCACTTCTAAAGAACTCGACCCCAAGTTCTTACTAGGATAAAGAACTCCATCTGCGTGGTACTCATAAATATCCGCAATATTGAACGTATTAGAGATATTCAAATCACCGGGAAGAGTCACCTCATAAACAAGCTCCACCTGTGGCAATGCTAGATCCCATTGCTTTGGCTTGTCTCCACAAACGCTTCTGATCATATTCCCCAATCTCTGGTTAGTAGCCTCAGCCTGCCTGCTTGCTTGCGGATGTGCGGTAAGATCTTTCTCGCTCTGGATAAGCAATACGACCGGTTCGTCTTTCTCAACCTCTTTCTCAAAATGCAGAACAGGAGCTATCACAATGTTATGTTTTGCCCATTTAAACATCAACACATTATCCTTTCCCCGATAAGTAACATCATGGTCATATTGCCAAGGCCGACCAAGCAATATATGACATACATCCATATCCAGAACATCACAAACAACCTCCTCCTTATAATGTTTGCCAATAGAAATAGGAGCCCTGCAAGTTCGTGATACTCGGAGTTCTAAACCTTTATTCACCCACCCCAAACTATAAGGTGTCTCATAAGGTTATGTTTTCAAACCTGAAAATCCAACCAATTTCTGCAAAACCAAATTTTATGTACAACCATTATCAACAATCAGATTACATACCTTGTTCTTGACAGAACAGTGTGCTCAGAATAGATTTTTCCTCTGCCCCTCATCCATGGGAGATAGCAGCATCTGTTGAAGCACAAATCTGACTCGCTCCCTAGACTCATCTTCAGCAAATTCTATTCCTTCGTACTCATTAGTGACGCCTTCTTCCTCCTCGTATTCTGCTTCCAGAATCGCAGCCGTTCACCGGGTGGGGCAAACGTTGGATCTGTGACCCTGTCCGCCACAACGAAAACACTTATCCCCTGTTGGCTTGGCATAAGGGTTTGTTGTTCTATGTACTGGAGCTTTGTTTTCTTGTGGATCTACTAGTGTTGTCTGTACTCTTAGCCTGTGGAGTTAGGTCCTTAACTGTTGTCCCATTCTCCTTATCAGTCCCTGCTTCAGAACTACCTTGTTGATTCCATTTGCGAAACGGTGTAAAATTTGTCGAACCTGAATTTTCCATAAGTTCGGCCTTCAAAGCTAGCGTGGAAGCATCCGTCAAGTTCCACACCTGATGCAAACCCATCTTCTTCTGTATCGAACTTTTCAGACCGTTGATGTAGCGTGCAACTTTCTGATCCTCGGTTTCTTCGATCTCAACCCGCGCTGTATACCTTTGAAACTCAGTAGTATAATCATCAACTGTTCTCTTGCCCTGTACACAGTTGAGATACAACTTATACAAAATCTTCTCATAGTCTTCCGGAAAGAACCTCTCAGAAATCAACTGCTTCATACGCCTCCAAGTTTTAACTGGCCCCTTTCCTTGTCGTCGTCTCTGTCCCGCGAGTTTGTCCCACCAAACTGCAGCAGTACTCTTCAATCGGATCGCCACCATTTTTACCTATTTATTCGCAGGTACCTCCATAACCTCAAAAAAGCGATCAACATCATTCTACCAATCTAAGAAATCTTCAATCCCTATGGTTCCATAGAAATAAGGAATATAAGCCTTAATTCTATAATCATGGCGGTGTCGATTATTACCCTGATCTGGTTCCTCATCATAAACAACCTCTTCTTCAGAACTGGATTCTTCATCATCTCGATTCTCTGCCCGTTGAGGACATCGAATTGGATCTCGAACTGGGTCAACCCTGTCTCTCTCACCCCTACGGTTCTGATTAACATTTTGACCCTGTTGAGCAGCCACCAACGCGGTAATCTGCGTTGTTAATGCAGCGATAGCGGTGGTAATTCCATCGATATCCGCCTTTGTAGCCTGATCTCCCATAATGATTCAGTGATGCAAAAGGCAGGATATGGCCTGCTCTGATGCCAACTAACGCAGCACGGAAGCGATAGTATTCGTGATTAGCGCACTAAACACAAGAGTTCACAAGCGATGAACCCTAGAACACAATAAACCTGGAATCCACCAGAAAAGAGAAGAAAATCTCCTTGAATAAAATTCAATCAATAATAATCGTTTTCTAAACCATGAAACAAAGAGTATTTATATTACTAACAACTAACAAAACCCTAACTTAACAAATACCCAAAATAACCAAAATAACCTAATTGTTTAACACGCATAAAAAAAAAGACACAGACTTAAAATTCTGCACTGCCGCCGGACACGGTCGTGCCCTTTTGTTTCCACAGTTGTGCCAAGTACTCCGCATGCCTCAACCATTCTGGCGATTTTCGGCATGGTCATGCATAGCTTTCGGCACGGTCGTGAGTGATTGATCCGGAAGGATCGCTGGTCTGGTCCAGGCAGATCTGCTCGTCTTGTCTCCTACATCAGTTTGGGTGGTGATGACGGCTTGACCAATACTATAGTTGATTTGTCAACGTTTTTTACAAAGGTGACTTATTTCTACATTGTATTTACAATGGTAAAACTGCACTACCTTTCTCGTAATTGGGAAATGCGATATTTATTTTTAAATTTATAAAGATGAATCATGTGACGTTTATTTTCGGAAAGTGGAACTTGTATTTTAAATATATAACATGAAAAAATAACATACTCCCTCCGTCCCAGACTAAGGGTCCTACTTTCCATTTTGGTACGTCCCAGATTAAGAGTCCTATACCTAAAATGGCAAAAATCTTTACTATTCACCCCACTCATTCTCTCTCCTATTTTACTTTTATACTCACAACACCAATCAATTCACTATTCTCTCCCACTTATTCTCTCTCATACTTTACTTTTACACTCACAACATTTACATAACTTCCAATATTTATTAATAAACGTGCAAATAAGGGGTAGGACTCTTAGTCAGGGACGGAGGGAGTATCATTAAGTTAATTTTTAGGGTATTGCACTTTTACCAACACACAATTAAAAATTATAATATTTAGCAATACTTTATTACTGGGATGGACTTCTTCAAAAAAAATTTAAAAAAATCAGTCGTCTTAAATGTTTTTTTTTTATTTCCCAAAACATAAGCACTATGTGTAAAATTTTTGAATACACTTCATCCCTCCCATAATAAATATCACAAATTTGGAATTGTATGGGAATGAAAGAGAAAGTTTATATATTTAAAAATATTGATAGTAGAGTAGGTATGGTGAGAATCAAAAGTGAGGTAAAAGAGAAATTGGGGTATGAATGAGTAAATACATAGTTGTTGTGAGTATGATAAGTGGTTACCATTGAATGCAAAAGTATTTGGTGACGCCGTAAACATAGAGAAGACATCGCAGGTAACACAAGTGAACAAACAAGGGTTAGTGTAACTCGATATTCAAAAGAACCCACCTAAGAATAGGAGCCAAATCACCACCCTAAGTAACTCAACCTAAGGGATAAAAGATAGAACAAGAAGAAATCAATCTTCTTAGACAAGTCAAAAGACTCGATATTTGTATATATCTCAACTATCTAGTTCTTACAAATACATGTTGTAGGCTATTTATAATACTTTTGTAACATCCTTCCAAGCTTTGGAATACCAAGAATATTTAAAGGATAAACCTAAAACTAATGACATATAGATAAGATAAATGATACATTCAAAGATTCATGAAACTCTTTACTTTAGTCAAAATTCGGATGAATGTGTCCTTAAGACTGCCCAATGTCAAAAAATTATATTACCTCTGTTCCTAAATGAGTGCCCAAATTTCATTTTAAGGGACATAACTTCTTGTACAATTTGGTGGAAAATTTTATATATGATCTTGTAATTCTCTTTACAAACATTTAGTTTTTGCAAGTATAAAGAGACTGGTGAAAAAAAACAAAAAAAAAAAACATTTAATGACAAAGTTATGATCAAAATAGACACTCATTTTGGAACAAAAATTTCCTGAAAATGGACACTCATTTAGGGACAGAGGGAGTAAGTTATTCTATAAAAAATCCAAATAATAATTGTTAGTACCTCACTATGTTTAACTCACAATTAATCTTAGTAAATATGTTTTGATAAATAAATAATCAAACCCAATTGATTATATGATATATACAAAAGACCTGAGCACAGGCAACCCAATACAAAGCTCAACAGCTAAGCTGCTCTGTTTACATTCAAGCCAACAGTCAAGTCAGTACATGATCCACCTATCATCTATACATCCAACAAACTAAAGAACTACCTATTACAGACTCCCGCTACCTCAATTGAATTATCAAGATGATAAATACAAACAATCTTCAATAGCTAAAGGCTTAAAAGCTCAACAGCTAAGCTCCCCTGCTTCAACAGCTAAGACTGATCTTCTTCAACAGCCATCCCTACGGCATCAGATCTTTGAAGAATGATTATTTCAATGTTACCAATCATTGGAATAACTCATATTGAAGCTTGTTCAAGTGTGAATACACCCTCCCTTCCCTTGACAACCTGTATACAGAGGAACAACAAACATTCAGTCAAAGTCAAAGGGAACCATTACTTCTCTGTACCTTTGTTCCCCAAACGGCTACTATTGTACCCTTGTCCCCCAAAGGCTCTATCCCCTCCCTTATATAAAGGAGTATACTGGCATGTTGTCAAGTAACTCTCCAGACCTTTTACACCCTTAAAATCCTTTGTAGCCTTACTGCATTTTACTCTGCGGTTCTAAATATTTGCATAGATCCCTGCAAATATTGTGCCCTTTTGCACCCAGTTACAACCCACACACAGCCAGCTAAAAGCCAAGCTATTTTGTAAACACACTTGTGATTATTTTTCTTTTTCTTTTTCTTTTTCTCTCTTTGATAGAAGCAGCCTTAATTGAAGTTTCAATTAACTAGAGGGGTTCAAAGGAACTTGCCTTATCAATTCTTGTAACTCTTATTTGAAGAGAATATTATAGTGGATTGATCTCACTGTTCCAACAGTGGGGGTGGATGTAAGAGAAGGGTTTTGCCTCTGAACCACTTTAAAATACCGTGTACACTCTTGTCTCTACACTAACACACACATGCACATTGTCTTTTCATTTATTTATTCATTTATATTCATTCCGCTGCACATTTCTTTTATTTATTTATCTCTCAACAGCTGTCCAAGTTTTAATTTATCTGTTCATTTAGTTAAACAGGGCCTTTCAATAATCCTTAAAAAGTCTTAAAAGTATACTCAAATATTATACTCAAATATCTTTCCATTAATATATTATATGTCTGCTGGAATATTATAGTTACTTAGAAAATTGCCTTTAGAGTGGACACAAAATTATGGTCCTAATATTTTTTGGACATCAACTTTTCTTTGTAATTTTCTTATAGATCACCCACTTCTCCAGCAACAAATACTCCCTCCGTCCCACCTTACTTGACACCCATGAGGTGGGCACAATAACTAAGGAAAAAGAATAAAATAAGGAAAATGTGTGGTGAAAAATGAAGAGAAAGAATGAGTGGGTTAAATAGTATTATTTGTTGAATAAATTGAGTGGTGGAAAATGAAGAGAGGGAATGAGTGGTGGGGTAGAGTGAATATAAAATTATAAAAAGTAGGCTATTTTGGGAAGTGTCAAGTGAGCTGAGACGGACCATAATGGAAATAAATGTCAAGTGGGCTGGGACGGAGGGAGTACGAAGGACATACAGGGGGATGTTTCCCGCGTCATTTGAAAGTTTCTATTTTTAGTAATCTCACTTATCAATGAGACATTAAATATGAAATTTGTGCCTTTGTTCTGGAGTGGAGGTAGTATTAATTGTGTAGTGGAGAAAAGGTGTTTGAGAGGAAAATGTGAAAAGTGATTTGAGTAGGGCTGTTAAACGAACCGAGCCCGTTCGAGCTCGGCTCGGGCTCGGCTCGTTAAAGCTCGGTTCGAGTGGCCTCAAAGTGCTACTCGAGCTCGAACCGAGTTTTCGAGCTCGATTTTTTATCGAGCCGGCTCGTGTTCGGCTCGTTTGTTCGACGAGCTTTGTTAGAGCTCGGCTCGTGTTCGGCTCGTTTAAATCACGCATAACTCGAGCTCGGGCTCGGCTCGATAAGCTCGTTAACACGGGTTATTTTGTTTGCGTTTGGCTCGAGCTCGGCTCGGCTCGTTAAGCTCGAGCTCGACTAAATAATCATCATTATTACTTTTGTAATGAATATATATACATTATGTATATACAACATTGTACAAGGAATAAATCATAACTAAAATACTTTTATCTTCAAAATGAATTAAACAACAATAATTGTACAACAACTAAAATTAATTTAATTTTTATACATTCATATAATGATCATATAGCGACTATACACATACAATACAATAATACAATATAGATTGTACAACAACTAAAATTAATTTATTCTATGAACATTCATTATGAAAACGTAGAGATATATACACAATAGTCGGATATTTTTTTTCAAAACTAATTTATTATTTTCAAATGTACACATATTTGTCTTATATTATTTTTCTCATTGAAATAAAAAATAAAATTAACATCTATTATTGTAGTTATATATACAAGTATATTTAATTACTCAAATATAGAATGAACAAAATGTTTATCATTTACACATACACACACATATATATTTCACATATAAATGCATTTGCATGTAGAAAAATATTTATTAAATATATATAAAATATATATATATATATATATATATATATATATATATCACATATATAAATATATATATATATATATATATATATATATCACATATATATATATATATATATAGGTATGCATGTATGTATATATATATATATATATATATATATATATATATATATATGTATGTATGTATATATATATATATATGGTCGCGCTCCTATGAGAACCATTTTATATGAGAACCGTGAGAACCAATCATAACCATTAGATTAAAAAAAAAATCAAGGGTCCATATGTTAGATACATTGGATACACTTGGATACATTAGTTAATTTTCAAAAAACAATTGGATACATTAGTTTTTAACATAGTGTATCAAAGTGAAACACTTAGATACAATACTTATTAACCTATTGTATCCAAGTGTAATCGAATTTTTTGTAATGTATCTAAGTGTATCAATTGTATCTAACATATGGACCCTTGATTTTTTTCTAATCCAATGGTTACGATTGGTTCTGGCGGTTCTCATGATATTTAGGTTCTCATTTGAGCACCTACCTATATATATATATATATATATATATATATATATATATATATATATATATATATATATATATATTTATTTATTTATTTATGTATATGGTATAGTGGATATTATATATACATACATGTAACACATATTTATATATGTATGTATGATATGTGAGTGTCTATATGGAATATTGGATGTTATATATATATATTTATATATACACATACATACATATAGCACATATTTATATACATTATTATATACTCCATCTATCCTGCCCGAGTTAGGACATTTTGACATTTTTAGTGTCATACTCGACGTAGTATGGCCAAAAAATGGAAAGATAATATTACTTTTATTCTCATAACCTCCTCCATTCATTCTAGTTCCTCTTAAGTCGGGCGGGACGAAAGTCGTATATGTGTGTGTATGTATGATGTATGTATGTATTATATGTATATATACATACATGTAACATATACTATATTATACACCTAGCGTATCGTACGTTTTACTAAATACAGTTGACTAAGTATAATAGCGTCATTTAAATGCAATATACTAACCAAAAAGTTTGTCTGACTTTGACTTTCATGGTCAACTCCATAAAACGTTGACCACAATATGAAAACCTACCTATCCCTATGCATTTCAAAAAAACTTATGAATTCACCGTTAGCATACGGTCGGCCTCAACTTTTAAATATAATTGTTAAAACAAATAGTTAACTATTAATAGTTAAATATATTAGTTAGCTATTTATAGTGAAATATAATAGTTAACTATAATTATTAACTACCTTAGTAACTATTTGTTCTTAAAAAAAAATACCATAGTAACTATAATAGTTAACTATAATAGTAAAACTATTTGAATTTTGGTTATGTAGAGTCAAACTATTTGAATTTTGATTAATATTTTATGTAAATTATTAATTTACATAATTTATAAATGATTTAACAACCATTTTTTAATTTTTATGAGAATTAATTTAGTGTAAAATATTAGTTAAAGTTTAAGTAAATTTGATAAGTAAATATAAAATTTGGGACAGAAGGAGTATACTACAACCTGGTATATATACAATTCAATTAATCGTTTGTAATATGAGAAGTTAAATGAACAAGAGCTTTTTAAAAAAAAAAGAAAAAAAAAGAGTAAACAGGAGGTTACATTTGTAAATTAGATACATTTTGAGATTAAAAAAAGAGAGAAAAAAAAAAGTGTTTTTGTTCAAAATGCAGAGAATACTTATCAGAGCTCGGTAAGGTTCGAACTCGAGCTCGTTTGATTTCATAATTTTCAGAAAAATGTTTAAGCTCGAGCTCGGCTCGTAAAGGCTCGAGTTCGAACAGCTCGTGAAAAGCTCGCGAGAATAAGGCTCGAACTCGATAAGGCTCGAACTCGAGCTCGTTTGATTTCATAATTTTCAGAAAAATGTTTAAGCTCGAGATCGGCTCGTAAAGACTCGAATTCGAACAGCTCATGAAAATCTCGCGAGCGGCTCGCGAGCAGCTCGAAACTCGATTCGATTCGAGCTCGAACAAGGTAAATGGGCTCGAGCTCGATAATTCGTTAACGAGGTCGAGCCCAAAACTCCAAAGCTCGGCTCGGCTCGTTTACAGCCCTAGATTTGAGTAATGATGGGAGATACAAATTTAAAGGAGATAAAGAGTAAGTGTTAATCACTATAGAAGACCTTCTTTATTTATTTTTTCTAAAAAATATTTTTGGTCCGTGAAAATATATTTTGAATTAACTATTGAACCACTTTGGATTACCAATTATTATTTAAATTATTTCTTAACCAAATGACCTAATTCAAAATTTTAAATTACTCTGAACTCAATGAGAAATGCCCACGATTTTTGATATGATTTTAAGAGATATAAATCATGTTAAAATGAATAAAGTTACAACATGCTAGTCTTAAATTAGTTGCTGCCAATAAAGTACATTAGTAAAAGATTGACAAATTCAGTCATGAAAACGAACTCAAATAGAAAACCAAAACATGAAAGTTGTAGATAAAATAAAAATACATGAAATTTGGAGTTTTAAAATTCTGAAAATTTGTTTTGATCAATTAAATACTTGGAGACATTTAAGTCTTTAAATGAAAACATATTTTGACAGATTTTATTGTCATGCAAGATGGGTGAAAATAAATATGTAGATTATGCATAAAATTATGTGAAAATCTAGGAACATACTTGTATGGG
Source organism: Campanula takesimana (assembly GCA_026119855.1). Taxonomy (NCBI): domain Eukaryota; kingdom Viridiplantae; phylum Streptophyta; class Magnoliopsida; order Asterales; family Campanulaceae; genus Campanula; species Campanula takesimana. The sequence continues at coordinate 2,756,866 of JAOWBW010000008.1, read as the reverse complement.
TTAAGAAGAGTTTCCAGTTTACAAATCTCAAAATTTCTATGTATATATTTTACGATAATTATTGCAAAACAGAGTAGCCCTTCATAATGCTTCATGAGAAGATTTTTGTTACTTCAAATTTGAAGTCCAAAACCAAATCAAATGAATGAAGATAGTTGAGGTTTCTGCAAATAGATAAAGAAGAATTAGTGATAGCCAACAAAAGTGAATGTGATATAAAAAAATAAACAAAAATAGAAACTTAAAGAAACAACGTGTAAAACAATGAATCTTACAACTTTGAACAACATCAATTTCAAAAGTATCCACTTGGGTAGCTGCAAGAAATAAAAATATAACTGTAATAACCGAATTTTTTTCTTTATTTATTTTATTTTAATTCGGTTTTACTAATTTAATTAAACAATAATTAGAGTTATAAAGTAATTGAAAGAAGTGGGCCCAAGGAATTTGGATTGGCCTGAAATTTGTATTAATAAACCCAACCCAATTAGGAATCAATCCGAAATTTGTATTAGTAAAACACAATGTTCACAAAACTCAAGGTCATTGTTCTTGTGCCCACCTAAAAGATCATTTTAGCCAAAAAAAAAAATAATAATAATAAATAAATAAAAAATCCCCCTTTCACTCATGTGTCTGAGCCTCATATGCTAAAGCTTTGTCATATTATCCTTGTCAACCTCAGAAGAAGCAATAACAATTGCATGAAAAAGCATAGAAACTTTGTAGAAATATAATGAACCTCGTTTTATACCTTTCATAAACACATTTGAAACCTTACAAACATATACCCCCACAACATACAACCTTGAAGTTCTATCCCTTGCTATCTACTCAGACAATTCCAGGTGAGATTAGATGAGTCCACAAATTTGTCATAAAATAAATATAGAGAACCAATAAAATTAGAACAACGTCATCATTATTGATCATTACCTCAATATTACACAGTTTTAGTAATATATTGCCAAATCAAATTAGTTGTTCTCTAAAGGATGTACATTTTGTGTAATATATTGTCATATCATTACCAAGACATATAATGATCTGTGAATGAGACTTCTCGTACAAATCGACCATCTTCTCAAACTTTCCCTTGCTTGTATCTTCATTAGACGGTTGGGAGTGGAGTCCTAAAACCATGAGGAGACGGAGGAAAAAAAGAGAGTCTAAATCATAGGGGGTTGGTCGAGATCAAGGAGAGATCAAAAAGGAGGAAGAAATTGAGAAGGTGCAGAACACGAACGGCCGTGCATGGGGATGCACAAGGGCGTGCATTACGTGAGGGGGCTAAAGGAGGCTACTGTTTTTGACGTAGCGGAAGACTTGATAGGAATCAACCCTAGTAGAATTTAATCAATACTAGTGATAGATCTTCAACAATCGTAGAATTTAATCAAATACGAAGAGTTGGACGAAAGGAGGAAAACTCAGACTTTCGAATTAAAAGAGCAACGCCCTAATTTTATTAATCAACTAAACAACTCATTTTCGGAATTACATTGAACCCTACTTTTATAAGGCTCCTACGACTTGGAAAATAAGTTAAACACTATTAAAAATAACCCTAGCCTATATAGTAACCTATTAGGTAATTTTATTAAAAATAACCCTTGAAGATCAATGTTTATTTCTTGCCAACATAGGTAAGTTTTCTAACTTTTCTTCATGTTCTTGCATTATTTTTAATGTAGATCTTTAATATTCATGTTCTTGCATGTTTATTTATAGTTTCTTCATATTCTTTGCATGTTCGTTCATATGCTCATAATATGTTCTTCGCATGTTCATCATATTCGTAGATTAAAACCTTATTTATGCTAGATTTAGGGTTGCGATCTTCATAATTATGTGTTATTTCATAGCCGATGATGATCTAGGGTTCATCAACCCAAGGATGATCTAGGAATTACTTCTAAACCCTAATCTTTAGGTAATTCCCCATCATTATGCATGATCCCGATTCTTCTGCCTATTCTAAATCATTCTCGAACTACGCTGACCTGAGCTTCTCACATTGAGAGGAACGTAGGCAATCTTCGGATCCGGTCTCAATCACTAACACACTACATACACCGCATCATGATGGAAAGACCGATCAATTCGGGTAATAAGAGTGATTACGTGAATATTCTTCTCTTGTTGTAATTTGACCCCCGAACCCATTAAACATGCTTTTCTCAATGTTTTGGCTTTAATTAAAACGGCGTGGCGACTCTCATAATTTTAATGTTGCAATGAATATCTCAAATTGAAACACACGTATTCACAGTGGCGACTCTGCTGGGGACTGCTTTGAAACTTTTTCAAACTTAGTGGGTCTAACTTTCGTTTACATCATGATATTTGCCATGTTTGCACATGCACCTCACACTTTGCCATGTTTACACATACACCTCACACTTTGCCATGTTTTCACATGCACCTCACACTGTGCCATGTTTGCAAATGCACCTCACACTTTGCCATGTTTACACATGCACCTCCGAGAGAAGGGGAAGACGGGTTTTGGAGGAAGAGAGAGAACGAGAAGTGTGATTCTATTATTTTAGGTTTAGGATTCAATGTCTGATTCCTAAAGGTTTAATGACTTTTGCTCAAAAAAAAAAAGGTTTAATGACTTAAAAAAAAAAAATTTAATGAAAAAAAATCTCCTTAGGCGATGGTAAATTAATCGCGATTTATAAATAAAGATAAAATTTACTATTTAAATTAGAAATTATATCTATTTATTATACACGATTGCTATTGCCGTCACATTTTTATTATAGCAATCGTTTATACTAATATGTCTCCCGCCTATTTCTTTTCCGGAGGCCACCAAATTTTAAGAGACGCGGCAAGGAACCAAAATTAAAGAGACGATGGACTCAATATACGATGGCTTTAGTCATCGCATAAATGCAATATTATGTGACGGACGCGACATCCATCGCATACGACCATCGTAAAATGTGCTTTTTCTTGTAGTGATATCCCTCGTTCACCTCTGATGATGCAAACATAGCCAACCCTGCAAGCGTCCTTCCTTAGAGGAAATACAAGGAGCCCCACTTAAGGCCTTTCAGTACCACTTCTGAACCGTTACAGACACTGACTGCTCCACCTTTACCTTTGAAACTGAACCATTTGGTGTCTAACTGACTAAGAGAAATCAGATTCTTCGTTATAAGCAGGACGTGTCGAACCTCATTCAAAGTGACAAACCTACCATCATGAGTCCTGACCTTGATCGATCCAATACCGACAACCTTGCAAACTACAATGTTGGCCATGCTTATATCACCGCCATCTATCTGCCTGTAATCAGTAAACCATTCTCTCCTAGGACTGATATGGTAAGATGCTCCTGAATCAAGAATCCATGCATCAGATACGCGTGCTGATTCTGATGTAACTAGAGCATAATCCTCTTCTGAACTACTATCTTTGGCCATCATAGCCTTTGCTCTGATTGGTGCCTTGCCTTGCTTCTTTCTGGGACAATAGAATTTCCAATGCCCCTTCTTGTGTGAAGAATTACCTTTATTGTTCTTCTTCCCACTAGAACCCTTATTGCTACTGCTAGCAACAAAACCTGATGACTGGGTATCTTCCCCATTCCCACTCGCCCTCCGGCGTAATTCCCTCGTCTTGAGAGAATTTTTCACTTCCTCTATGTTGGGAATAGAGTCAAAACCAACGAGAATGTCAAGACCGCGGAGGAGCGAGGAGTCAAAACCGGGACGGATGGTGCAGATAAGAGACCCGGCCGAACTTGTGTAAGTCCTCGGCCGAATCCATAGAAGGCCTCGGCCGAACTATAATTGGAGATGGGCCATGACCGTGACATGCTTGGAATTACATGGAGAAAAGGATCGCTAATCTCCATTGGAATTAAAGTTTCCTAATGGTGTTTAATTTCCTTATTAAAGTTATACTCTGTTAGGTATGCTTCTCTTAACCCTCTTTTTTATGTTTGAATTGATTGATACCATCACTTATTGATATTTTATGGACTTTAGGACCCTATGTAAGAAGTTTTATAACTTCAATTTTTAGCTTAGTCCATTTTATAGTATAGGCTTAGAATATAGGACTTGGAGAGAAAAGGAATGAAGAACTAAGCAAGACTGTGGTCTCTGCGCCGGACTTCTCTGCGTAGGACACCACTGCGCAGGTCTCTCCTACGCAGCATTCTACCTTGCTCAATTTTCGATGCATTCAGATCATCTAACTTGGAAAAACGCTTAGAAGATGCACGCTTATTAAAGTGCTGAGGTGTGCAGAAACGACAAAGCAAGCACACTCAGTATATCCAACGGTGAAGATGCGCTCAAGTGAAATATTTCAAATGGACAGCTGTCAATCTTCTAGAAGAAGCTTTTGAATTTGGTCTTCATGCTCAGTCTCCAACGGCTCAGAGATACCTGCGCACCAATCATATTGTGCTAGGTCATCAACCTTGATCAGACCCCCAACGGCTATAAAGGACATCTGCGCACCAATCATATAGTGCCAGCTCATCGTCTTTGCTCAGAGCACCAATGGCTAGTTTTAAGCTCTCTGCTATAAATATCCTGCTCATCTTCATTTCCAAGTTGCTAGAGTTTGTGCTTTCATAAGTTTCCTTGAAGTTAAGAAGATTGTTGCTCATAATCCCAGATTCAAGAACAACCTTGAAACCTTCATACCTTCAAACTCCTGCCCAGATCCTAAGCCTTATATCACCAGAATTCTTCGTGCTCTTCATCTCATAGATTCATAGAGCTCAGAAATTATGTCACACACACACCTCTTGAAGCTTCGATCATTTAGATCTTACTTCTCGAAAAACACCGGTTTAGTCTGGGATTTGCACTTCATAGATTAGATTTTGATTTGAGTTTTGATTCCTTGTAAAAGCTTCTCACATAAATATAAATCTCATTAGAAAATCCAAGACTAACCATCTTGGTAGAGGACGTAGATCTTTCATCGATCGAACCTCTCCAAATAGCTTGTTCATTATTCTCGCTATTTGTTTCCTACTTAGTTATTTCTGAATTACTGCTTTGTTTGATCTTACCAGATTGCTGCTATTGCTGCTGTGCTTGTTATTGCTTATTGCCTTAGAAACTTTTTAACCAACTCTTTTAGCCAAAACTTAGCACGTGCGTTTTATCCCTGCGCAGTATACCCTGCGCAGTGTTGCTTTAAATTTCTGCTGTGCATTTCACACTCTCACTGCGCGCTATACTTAGCTTATTTGAGAACTGTGCGCATAAGCCATTAATTTGCAAAAGGGTTTGAAAAGAATTTAAAAACACTATTCACCCCCCCCCCTCTAGCATTTTTCATACCCTTGTTGCCCCTTTGGGACCAACAAGTGGTATCAGAGCAAACACCTTCATAAAACTTGTTTTGTTTTTCAAGCTTAACAACTTGGGTGCTGATTCAAGATGGCTTCAAAATCTTGGGCAATGGCTAACTATTCACATGTTCCAGTGCTGAATGAAGATCACTTCGAAATCTGGAAGCATTGCATGCTCACTCATTTTGCTTCTATTGACGAGATCCTCCACGACATCGTTCTTGAAGGCCATACATCCCAATGAAGGCTAATCCAGATGCTAATACCAACAAGGAAAATCCTACAATCAAGAAGACCAAAGAGGAATGGACCGATGAAGAAAAGAAATGGGTTGGCTATGATGGAAGAGCAAGAAACATCATTCTTAGCATGCTAGACCTCTCCACGCACAATCAAATTGTGAGCGGTGGAACTGCAAAGGAACTATGGGATGCTATTGAAGGATATGTGAATGGAGACAAAGTAAGCAAGGAAAACAAAAGATTTGTGGTGCAAAGAAAATTCAACTGCTTCATGAGAAAAGATGGTGAAACCTTGAGACAAACTTATGATCGCTTCTGTGCTGTTGTAAACTCTTGTAAATCTCTTGGAACCACATTCACTAATAAAGAAGTCAATTCTCAATTCTTAGATGCGCTAGGTTCCAGATATGTGTACAAGGCAAGTCATCTGGAAGATTCTGGATTTCTAGATACTTGGCCTCTGCGCAGCTTATACGCTAACTTAAAAGTGTATGAGCTAAAACTTGATCGAATTGATGAAACTGAAGGTAAAGGAAAACTTGTTTCCTATGTTGCGCAAAAGGAACTTGCGCCTGCTCAAACCTCAAACAAAGTCTCTACTTTCTTTTTACTTGAAATGGATGATGATGATTTCGCTATGTTCGTTAAGCGATTCCAAAAATTTAGGAAATTCTCTAAACCTGGATCCTCGAGCAAACCAGCTGCTAAGTTTTCTCGAGGCAGAGACTCAAAGAAAGATGATGACTTGGTTTGCTACAATTGTAGAAAGCCTGGTCATTTCGCATCAAAATTCCCTACTCTAAAATTTGAGTACATGAAGAGGAACACTGTGCAGAGATCATCAAAGTAGCGTAGAATGATTGCTGAAGAAGACTGCGCAGAAAAAGAACTGAAGACTTGGATAGAGACTGACACTGAAGACAGTGATGATGATGACTCTGAGGATGGACTGCTCTGCTTGGTGGCCAATGCTGATGCTAATAGCGATTCAGACAATGATCCCGATACGGACACAAAGGCTGCGCCAAGGACAATTCAGAAGAAAGGTCTCACTATCACAGAACTGGTGGAAATGGGACATCTTACTCCAAGCAGACAGAATGGCAAGTACTTATTTGCCAGAGCAGACCTATCAAAAAAATTTCTAGCTGCGCCTCCGCGCAAAGAATCTCTTGAAATTCCTGCTAAAATTGTAATAGAAAAGGATGACTCTGTTGCTGAGCGCGAGTCTATTTTTCAGTAAGCCAAAAAGGTAATCAAGAAATTCAATTCTATGAAAGAAGCAGTGGACTTATTAATTGGAGAAATTTTACAGCTCAAGACAGAGAAAACTTTTTTAAAATTTGAGATCACCCTCCTTAAGGAGAAAATTAAGAGCATGACTCCTCTTACTGAAAAGAACCGTTTTCTTACAGATCAAAATGCGCTATTTAAAGTAAAAAACGAAGAATTGGCTGCTCAAGTAGCTGATCTCACAAAGATCACTAATGAGTGGACCAAATCTCGTGTCACTATGGATCAAATTCTAGAATCCCAAAAAGCCAGTGGAGATAAGGAAGGCTTGGGGTTCTCAAATAGTGATAACTTTAAATGCGCAGTTTGCTCTGAAAAGGAAAAGGAATTTACACCCCAGCAAACTATTGAAATTCCTAAAGTAAAGCATTCTGCTTCGATGGGTAAATGACAGGAGAAAGTTCAGAGACAAAATTTCCATTATGTCTACCCAAAGAAGCAAACTGGGAAAGCCAAGGGTGAGGCTAAAGTTGACCCTGCGCTTGACAACGCATGTTTTGACTATGGTTGTGCTTCAACTTCTAATGCCAAATCTGTGCGCAAGGGCCATGCGCATGAAAGCCATGCGCCTAAACACCAGATGCGCATTCTTAAGAAAAGCTCACCCAAACCTCAAAAGGTGATGTTTGTCAGAGCAGGTTCTACTACTCCAGTTAAGAATGTTGCGCCAAAGAAAAGTAAAGTGTTTGTAAAAACCCAATCTATAAGTGGCTTACATCATTGTGTTGTGTGTGATGGTTTGGGTTACAAGGCTGCAGAATGCCTTTTGCGATTCGCTCCTAATGCCAAGGGACGTAAAAATCCTAAGGTTAGACAGGAGTGGGCTGTCAAAAGTTGCTAACTCTAGGACCCAAGAATTAAAGGGGACCAACGTTTTAATGTCTATCTTTCAGGTCTCCTGCTTCACTGTGCACTCTTCCCGAGCTAAAGCGCATATATGGTATCTCGACAGTGGATGTTCTAAACACATGACTGGTGATGCTACCACTCTTGAAGATGTGCATGAAGGTAGAGGCCCCTCAGTAACTTTTGGGGACAACAACAAAGGGCACATAGTTGGATATGGAAGAATCAGAAAAGATAAAGTGTGCATGGAGAAAGTTGCGCTCGTAGAAGGACTCAAGCACAACCTGCTCTCCATATCACAATTCTGCGATAAAGGTTTGGAATGCCACTTCACTGCAACGCATTGCTACATCAAAGATGGCATATCCGAACTAACTTTACTCATAGGAACTCGTAAGACCAATGTTTAAATTATTGATCTTACCGCTATAGATTCTATCACTAATCTTTTCTTTGTAGCAAAGAATGTAAGTGAAAGCTTCTTGCTATGGCATAAGCACTTAAGTCATTTGAACTTCAAATATTTGGCTAAGCTAGGAAGGGAAAATCTTGTCAAAGGACTTCCCAAAGTAGCTGACCATCATGATAGAAAATGCGCAGTATGCCAGCTCAGTAAACAACTTAAGCAGTCTTTCTCCAGCAAGATTGCCTCCTCAACTTCCAAATGTTTACAACTGCTTCACATGGACTTGTTTGGACTGGTCACCACCGCGAGCATTGGAGGAAACAAATATACTTTAGTTGTGGTGAATGATTACTCAAGATATACATGGGTCGAAATGATGATATCCAAAGATGACTGCTATGATATCTTGACTGCTCTCTTTCGAAAGCTCCAAACTCAAAAGAAAGACAACATCATGAGTGTTAGATCAGACAATGGAACTGAATTCAAGAATAACGGTGTTTCTCAATACTACGATGACCATGGAATTGATCACAATTTCTCTGCTGCTGGAGTTCCTCAACAAAATGGCGTTGTGGAAAGAAAAATCGCACGTTGATTGAGGTTGGAAAGACTATGTTAGCAGAAGCTAAGATTCTAAAGTATTTCTGGGGAGAATCTGTCAACACTGCTTGCTTTACTCAGAATAGATCCCTCATCAACAAAGCCTATAACAAGACTCCATATGAGCTATGGAGAGGAAGAGCGCCCAACATTGCTTTCTTCAAGATTTTTTGCTGCAAATGCTATATCCTCTACAATGGCAAAGATTATAGAGGTAAATTCGACGCCAAAGCAGATGAAGGTATTTTCGTTGGGTATTCCAAACACTCTAAAGCTTTTTTTGTTTTTAATAGAACTACTCTAGTAATTGTCGAATCTGTACATGTTACTTTTGAGGAGCATTCTCTCCTTGAGCCATATTTGGCTCTAAATGATTCTGATGATTCTGCTGAGAATGATGAGACAGGTACGCAGCCTCAAACTGTACCTACGCAGAATGCTAATCATGATAATCAAAATCAGAGTCAAGCAAGTCCATCTCATGCGCATACACCAGATGCTGCGCCAGAAGTCACAACTCCTGATGCGCAAACACCTCCTCCCGCGCATGATATTTCTCCACTTCAGCAAATGACCTTTGATGACCTTGATGCTGGAGCAAATGAAATACCCATTGAAGATCTTCGTATTCCTATTACTCAACCTAACTTACCTCCTGAGGTTCGTGAAGTTAGACTTTGGAAGTGTTACCCTCCGAAAAGTGAGCTATCGGTTGCAAGTGGGTTTACAAGATTATATACAAATCTGTTGGTACTATTAAATGGTACAAAGCGCGCTTGGTTGTTTTTGGGAATCGTCAGGCAGAGGGGTCAGATTACAGTTAGACATTTAAACCCGTAGCAGAAATGGTTATTGTTCGCATTTTTCTAGCCATCGCTGTAGCATGAAACTAGGAATTGTATCAGATGGATGTGAACAATGCATTTCTTCACAGAGATCTTGATGAAGAGGTATACATGAAACTACCCCTGGGCTTTACTAGGTCCGAAAATGCGGTGTGTAAACTTCATAAATCTCTCTATGGGTTGCGACAGGAACAAAGATGTTAGTTTTCTAAAATTATGTTGGCTCTCAAGCAATATGGTTTCACACAGTTCGGATCTGATCATTCGCTATTTACCTATGAGAAAGCGGATGTGGTTCTTTGCGTCCTCGTTTATGTTAATGACATGATTGTTGCTGGTACTAATGCTACTTCCATTCGAGTGTTCAAAGACTATCTTGGTAAATGTTTTCATATGAATGATCTTGGTGTGCTAAAATACTTTCTTGGCATATTGCAAAAATCAATGATGGGTTATTATTGTGCCAAAAAAAAATATGCTTTGGACATCATATCTGAGGTTGGTTTACTCGGCTCTAGGCCCTCATCTTTTCTCTTATAACAAAATTGGCTCAAGTATTGGTTAACTCAATCTTTTCAGCTTAACCGAATCTAGCCCTCGACTTAGTTTGGTTACCCCCCCTGGTCCTTTTCGGCTTAACCGAATCTTACCCTCGACTTAGTTTGGTTACTCTTCCGGTCCACTCTGGCGCCAGAGTTGGATGGCTCAAGTATTGGTTACCTCGGTCTTTTTCGGCTTAACCGAATATGGCCCTCGACTTAGTTTGGTTACCCCCTCGGTCCTTTTCGGCTTAACCGAATCTGTCCCTCGACTTAGTTTGGTTACTCTCTTGGTCCACTCGAGCGCTCGGGTTGGACCTCCCTCAGAACTACGCCCCGACTTGATTCCCGTATGAGATACGAGGCAGCTCGAATAGGAGCTCAGCCACCGATTTTTAATCATTATCAAAGAATAGGAAGAACACTCTTTTATGTAGAGTATTAACAATCAAGACCAACATTAGTTGGGCGAAATGAGTGTTTAAGTACTTCCCTTCTCGTAACCTAACCACTGAACCTCATAACAAGAATCTCTGTTTTTTAATCAAAACATAGGCTAAATATTAGGTTTTTCTTATGTTCCGTTAAAAACATAGGTGGCGACTTTAACACAAACTAAAACCAAGTTAGACATCCTAGGAATCCATCCCGCGCACTCTAGCCAAACACGTGGGGCTCCTCCCGGGGTATCTACAGCTGTGCTTGTAATAGACTACGGAAACCCATAGTGTACTTACTCAAATCCAAGTTCTGACCAAACTTGATAGATGACATAGCAACATATACGCTGTGAGCCTCTCCAAATATTTGTGTCATTTATGTTTGTTGTTTACTTTTTTCATGCCGACTGAGTTCTATCATCAGCAATACAGTTCATTTTACCAATATCTTGAATTTTCCCTTCACAAAAGGAATTTCACTACATTGAACTTTTAGAAAACTAGTAACGCATGGCCAAAATACTATAAGAGATACTCCCTCCGTCCCGCTCGAATTAGGATTCTTGGTCAAGTAAGTTATACTTTGACCAACAATTTGAAGAAAAATAATTATCTTAATGAAAATCGAAAAATAGTTATTTAGTTTATTATTAATCGTGATAAAATAACAACTTTTAATTTTTTATTAGGATCATTATTTATATATAGATTATTGGTCAAAGTATAAATTGGTTGACCAAGAATCCTAATTCGAGCGGGACAGAGGGAGTATTAAATAAAAATATTCACATTGGCATTTGTCAAAATGATTACAAATTTTAAAAAATTTCTTTATAAACAACATTAGTCGTTTCATCTATGGTCTTTCCCTCTTCGTCACATACTATAATCTTCAAACCAACATGAATAGTTACTTTAGAAAGAGCAGCATACAACTCTCCATGACTGAACATGTTTTTTAAGAAATAAACCAACGTGCATCATTGATTGACATTGACATTTATTGATTGTCATTGCCTATGAAACAATTAATAGAAACTGTCTCTTCTGTAACTTAAACCACAAACGTGCATCAGATGGAGTTAATGACATCCTCGGCATGAAAACTTTTTCTCCAGCATTAGTCTCGTTTAAAATATTTTCTTTCAGAACATGTTTACCAAGCCTTGTAATATTTAATCTAGTATTATTGTACAAGCTTGCACTATGATCAATATTCCTCTATAACATTACCGGAACACTAACTTTAAAGCTTAACTGATGATTTGGCAAACCGGATGCCGTTATTGTATTCAGAAAATCAGTCGAATGAATGTCGTCGAAAAGACATAAATTCTCTAACCTACAAATTGAGTCTGAACTCAAATTAAGTTTTGTAATCATAGTGATTATGAGAAACCATGTATTCGTTTACTTGCTCTAGCTCGCCATGTCTAATAGTGTTGCTCTAAAAGAACCCAAGAAGTATTGACGATTGGTTGGACGTTTAATTTATTTGACGATTACTCATCCCGAGTTTAGCTACGCGAATCATATTCCAGCTCAATTTATGCAGAACCCACGTATTGATCATTGTAATGCTGCTTTATGTGTAGTGCAGTATTTGAAATGACACCCAGGACACAGGGAGTTCTACTCCGGTTAGACAGTAATCTCACACTTTCCTCTTATTGTGCTTCGGATTGGGCTAGTTGCCTTTTGACATACGTTCCTTGACAGGCTACTTGGTCTTCCTAGGTGGCTTTCCTATTTCTTGGAAGACAAAGAAACAACAAACTGTCTCTCGCATCTCCGCCGAGGTTGAATATCGTGCTTTAGGAGCACCTACGTGTAAGTTGAGATGGTTAAAAGGATTTTTATGTTCTCTCGGTATCCCTCATGAATTTCCAGATCTATTGTGATAGTAAGTCTACTATGCATATTGCAGCTAATCCGGTTTTTTCATTAACGTACCAAGCATAGTGATATTGACTGTCATCCTATGTGCAATGAAATGTGTACAAAAAATATTTTCACTTTGTAAGTTCACACAACATGACAATTGGCTAACATTTTGAAAAAGATTCTCGGGAAGCATCATTTGGGCGAGTTTCTTTCCAAGTCGGGTGTTCGGGATCTTCACGCTCCAACTTAAGGGAGAGAAAACGGGCAAGAGGTGCGGACTCAAGTGCATGAGCGTGCATGTTAAAGAGCACGGCCACGCAAGTTGGCCTTTCATGATCTGGACATTCGCACTAAATAGCACGACCGCGCCAATTAAAAGGCACGATCGTTCTTCGGAATCAATGGCAGGGCTAGGACTCTTGTGCATATATTTTGTGATGAGTTGTAATGTAGTAGGAGATCTTTGTTTAGTTTAATTGGTATTGTATTCTAGATAGGAAAATCTAGGAATTACTTGAAGGAAAAGATAGATTGGTTGTATAAATATTAGGGCAAGATTTGATGAAGAAATAAGATCAATATTTCTCGAAATTGTTTTATTGAGCAATTATTGATAGAACAATTTCTATTAGTATTCACACGCGAACGGACTTAAAGAACACCTTCTTGATAGATTGATAAATATGAGCTTGAAGAGATGAAGAAACGTTTTTTTCGTAGGAATTATTTTGTGTTTCATTGAATTAGCTAGTAATTGTGCAAAGTAACTCCTCGGGAGATCGGTCCTTGCTTTCCGTGCCACATTATCAAAGAAGGAGATGATATAGTGTTTTAGTTTGTGACGCAGCACGGAAGCGATAGTATTCGTGATTAGCGCACTAAACACAAGAGTTCACAAGCGATGAACCCTAGAACACAATAAACCTAGAATCCACCAGAAAAGAGAAGAAAATCTCCTTGAATAAAATTCAATCAATAATAATCGTTTTCTAAACCATGAAACAAAGAGTATTTATACTACTAACAACAAACAAAACCCTAACTTAACAAATACCCAAAATAACATAATTGTTTATCACGCATAAAACAAAAGACGCAGACTTAAAATTCTGCACTGCCGCCGGACGTGGTCGTGCCCTTTTGTTGGCACGGTCGTGCCAAGTACTCCGCATGCCTCAACCATTCTAGCGATTTTCGGCACGGTCGTGCATAGCTTTCGGCACGGTCGTGCGTGATTGATCCGAACGGATCGCTGGTCTAGTCCGGGCGGATCTGCTCGTATGGTCTCCTACATCAGTCTCCTCCACTTCTAAAGAACTCGACCCCGAGTTCTCACTAGGATAAAGAACTCCATCTGCGTGGTACTCATAAATATCCGCAATATTGAACGTATTAGAGATATTCAAATCACCGGGAAGAGTCACCTCATAAACAAGCTCCACTTGTGGCAATGCTAGATCCCATTGCTTTGGCTTGTCTCCACAAACGCTTCTGATCATATTCCCCAATCTCCGGTTAGTAGCCTCAGCCTGCCTGCTTGCTTGCGGATGTGCGGTAAGATCTTTCTCGCTCTGGATAAGCAATACGACCGGTTCGTCTTTCTCAACCTCTTTCTCAAAATGCAGAACAGGAGCTATCACAATGTTATGTTTTGCCCATTTAAACATCAACACATTATCCTTTCCCCGATAAGTAACATCATGGTCATATTGCCAAGGCCGACCAAGCAATATATGACATACATCCATATCCAGAACATCACAAACAACCTCCTCCTTATAATGTTTGCCAATAGAAATAGGAGCCCTGCAAGTTCGTGATACTCGGAGTTCTAAACCTTTATTCACCCACCCCAAACTATAAGGTGTCTCATAAGGTTCTGTCTTCAAACCTGAAAATCCAACCAATTTCTGCAAAACCAAATTTTATGTACAACCATTATCAACAATCAGATTACATACCTTGTTCTTGACAGAACAGTGTGCTCAGAATAGATTTTTCCTTTGCCCCTCATCCATGGGAGATAGCAGCATCTGTTGAAGCACAAATCTGACTCGCTCCCTAGACTCATCTTCAGCAAATTCTATTCCTTCGTACTCATTAGTGACGCCTTCTTCCTCCTCGTATTCTGCTTCCAGAATCGCAGCCGTTCACCGGGTGGGGCAAACGTTGGATCTGTGACCCTGTCCGCCACAACGAAAACACTTATCCCCTGTTGGCTTGGCATAAGGGTTTGTTGTTCTATGTACTGGAGCTTTGTTTTCTTGTGGATCTACTAGTGTTGTCTGTACTCTTAGCCTGTGGAGTTAGGTCCTTAACTGTTGTCCCATTCTCCTTATCAGTCCCTGCTTCAGAACTACCTTGTTGATTCCATTTGCGAAACGGTGTAAAATTTGTCGAACCTGAATTTTCCATAAGTTCGGCCTTCAAAGCTAGCGTGGAAGCATCCGTCAAGTTCCACACCTGATGCAAACCCATCTTCTTCTGTATCGAACTTTTCAGACCGTTGATGTAGCGTGCAACTTTCTGATCCTCGGTTTCTTCGATCTCAACCCGCGCTGTATACCTTTGAAACTCAGTAGTATACTCATCAACTGTTCTCTTGCCCTGTACACAGTTGAGATACAACTTATACAAAATCTTCTCATAGTCTTCCGGAAAGAACCTCTCAGAAATCAACTGCTTCATACGCCTCCAAGTTTTAACTGGCCCCTTTCCTTATCGTCGTCTCTGTCCCGCGAGTTTGTCCCACCAAACTGCAGCAGTACTCTTCAATCGGATCGCCACCATCTTTACCTGTTTATTCGCAGGTACCTCCATAACCTCAAAAAAGAGATCAACATCATTCTACCAATCTAAGAAATCTTCAATCCCCATGGTTCCATAGAAATAAGGAATATAAGCCTTAATTCTATAATCATGGCGGTGTCGATTATTACCCTGATCTGGTTCCTCATCATAAACAACCTCTTCTTCAGAACTGGATTCTTCATCATCTCGATTCTCTGCCCGTTGAGGACATCGAATTGGATCTCGAACTGGATCAACCCTGTCTCTCTCACCCCTACGGTTTTGATTAACATTTTGACCCTGTTGAACAGCCACCAACGCGGCAATCTGCGTTGTTAACGCAGCGATAGCGGTGGTAATTCCATCGATATCCGCCTTTGTAGCCTGATCTCCCATAATGATTCAGTGATGCAAAAGACAGGATATGGCCTGCTCTGATGCCAACTAACGCAGCACGGAAGCGATAGTATTCGTGATTAGCGCACTAAACACAAGAGTTCACAAGTGATGAACCCTAGAACACAATAAACCTGGAATCCACCAGAAAAGAGAAGAAAATCTCCTTGAATAAAATCCAATCAATAATAATCGTTTTCTAAACCATGAAACAAAGAGTATTTATACTACTAACAACTAACAAAACCCTAACTTAACAAATACCCAAAATAACCTAATTGTTTAGCACGCATAAAAAAAAAGACACAGACTTAAAATTCTGCACTGCCACCGGACACGGTCGTGCCCTTTTGTTTCCACAGTTGTGCCAAGTACTCCGCATGCCTCAACCATTCTGGCGATTTTCGGCATGGTCATGCATAGCTTTCGGCACGGTCATGAGTGATTGATCCGGAAGGATCGCTGGTCTGGTCCAGGCGGATCTGCTCGTCTTGTCTCCTACATCAGTTTGGGTGGTGATGACGGCTTGACCAATACTATAGTTGATTTGTCAACGTTTTTTACAAAGGTGACTTATTTCTACATTGTATTTACAATGGTAAAACTGCACTACCTTTCTCGTAATTGGGAAATGCGATATTTATTTTTAAATTTATAAAAATGAATCATGTGACGTTTATTTTCGGAAAGTGGAACTAGTATTTTAAATATATAACATGAAAAAATAACATACTCCCTCCGTCCCAGACTAAGGGTCCTACTTTCCATTTTGGTACGTCCCAGACTAAGAGTCCTATACCTAAAATGGCAAAGAATCTTTACTATTCACCCCACTCATTCTCTCTCTTATTTTACTTTTATACTCACAACACCAATCAATTCACTATTCTCTCCCACTCATTCTCTTTCATACTTTACTTTTACACTCACAACATTTACATCACTTCCAATATTTATTAATAAACGTGCAAATAAGGGGTAGGACTCTTAGTCCGGGACGGAGGGAGTATCATTAAGTTAATTTTTAGGGTATTGCACTTTTACCAACACACAATTAAAAATTATAATATTTAGCAATACTTTATTACTGGGATGGACTTCTTCAAAAAAAAATAAAAAAAATCAGTCGTCTTAAATGTTTTTTTTTATTTCCCAAAACATAAGCACTATGTGTAAAATTTTTGAATACACTTCATCCCTCCCATAATAAATATCACAAATTTGGAATTGTATGGGAATGAAAGAGAAAGTTTATATATTTAAAAATATTGATAGTAGAGTAGGTATGGTGAGAATCAAAAGTGAGGTAAAAGAGAAATTGGGGTATGAATGAGTAAGTACATAGTTGTTGTGAGTATGATAAGTGGTTACCATTGAATGCAAAAGTATTTGGTGACGCCGTAAACATAGAGAAGACATCGCAGGTAACACAAGTGAACAAACAAGGGTTAGTGTAACTCGATATTCAAAAGAACCCACCTAAGAATAGGAGCCAAATCACCACCCTAAGTAACTCAACCTAAGGGATAAAAGATAGAACAAGAAGAAATCAATCTTCTTAGACAAGTCAAAAGACTCGATATTTGTATATATCTCAACTATCTAATTCTTACAAATACATGTTGTAGGCTATTTATAATACTTTTGTAACATCCTTCCAAGCTTTGGAATACCAAGAATATTTAAAGGATAAACCTAAAACTAATGACATATAGATAAGATAAATGATACATTCAAAGATTCATGAAACTCTTTACTTTAGTCAAAATTCGGATGAATGTGTCCTTAAGACTGCCCAATGTCAAAAAATTATATTACCTCTGTTCCTAAATGAGTGCCCAAATTTCATTTTAAGGGACATAACTTCTTGTACAATTTGGTGGAAAATTTTATATATGATCTTGTAATTCTCTTTACAAACATTTAGTTTTTGCAAGTATAAAGAGACTGGTGAAAAAAAATAAAAAAAAAAACATTTAAGGACAAAGTTATGATCAAAATGGACACTCATTTTGGAACAAAAATTTCCTGAAAATGGACACTCATTTAGGGACAGAGGGAGTAAGTTATTCTATAAAAAATCCAAATAATAATTGTTAGTACCTCACTATGTTTAACTCACAATTAATCTTAGTAAATATGTTTTGATAAATAAATAATCAAACCCAATTGATTATATGATATATACAAAAGACCTGAGCACAGGCAACCCAATACAAAGCTCAACAGCTAAGCTGCTCTGTTTACATTCAAGCCAACAGTCAAGTCAGTACATGATCCACCTATCATCTATACATCCAACAAACTAAAGAACTACCTATTACAGACTCCCGCTACCTCAATTGAATTATCAAGATGATAAATACAAACAATCTTCAATAGCTAAAGGCTTAAAAGCTCAACAGCTAAGCTCCCCTGCTTCAACAGCTAAGACTGATCTTCTTCAACAGCCATCCCTACGGCATCAGATCTTTGAAGAATGATTATTTCAATGTTACCAATCATTGGAATAACTCATATTGAAGCTTGTTCAAGTGTGAATACACCCTCCCTTCCCTTGACAACCTGTATACAGAGGAACAACAAACATTCAGTCAAAGTCAAAGGGAACCATTACTTCTCTGTACCTTTGTTCCCCAAACGGCTACTATTGTACCCTTGTCCCCCAAAGGCTCTATCCCCTCCCTTATATAAAGGAGTATACTGGCATGTTGTCAAGTAACTCTCCAGACCTTTTACACCCTTAAAATCCTTTGTAGCCTTACTGCATTTTACTCTGCGGTTCTAAATATTTGCATAGATCCCTGCAAATATTGTGCCCTTTTGCACCCAGTTACAACCCACACACAGCCAGCTAAAAGCCAAGCTATTTTGTAAACACACTTGTGATTATTTTTCTTTTTCTTTTTCTTTTTCTCTCTTTGATAGAAGCAGCCTTAATTGAAGTTTCAATTAACTAGAGGGGTTCAAAGGAACTTGCCTTATCAATTCTTGTAACTCTTATTTGAAGAGAATATTATAGTGGATTGATCTCACTGTTCCAACAGTGGGGGTGGATGTAAGAGAAGGGTTTTGCCTCTGAACCACTTTAAAATACCGTGTACACTCTTGTCTCTACACTAACACACACATGCACATTGTCTTTTCATTTATTTATTCATTTATATTCATTCCGCTGCACATTTCTTTTATTTATTTATCTCTCAACAGCTAACCTCAAACAGTTAGCTGTCCAAGTTTTAATTTATCTGTTCATTTAGTTAAACAGGGCCTTTCAATAATCCTTAAAAAGTCTTAAAAGTATACTCAAATATCTTTCCATTAATATATTATATGTCTGCTGGAATATTATAGTTACTTAGAAAATTGCCTTTAGAGTGGACACAAAATTATGGTCCTAATATTTTTTGGACATCAACTTTTCTTTGTAATTTTCTTATAGATCACCCACTTCTCCAGCAACAAATACTCCCTCCGTCCCACCTTACTTGACACCCATGAGGTGGGCACAATAACTAAGGAAAAAAAATAAAATAAGGAAAATGTGTGGTGAAAAATGAAGAGAGAGAATGAGTGGGTTAAATAGTATTGTTTGTTGAATAAATTGAGTGGTGGAAAATGAAGAGAGGGAATGAGTGGTGGGGTAGAGTGAATATAAAATTATAAAAAGTAGGCTATTTTGGGAAGTGTCAAGTGAGCTGAGACGGACCATAATGGAAATAAATGTCAAGTGAGTTGGGACGGAGGGAGTACGAAGGACATACAGGGGGATGTTTCCCGCGTCATTTGAAAGTTTCTATTTTTAGTAATCTCACTTATCAATGAGACATTTAATATGAAATTTGTGCCTTTGTTCTGGAGTGGAGGTAGTATTAATTGTGTAGTGGAGAAAAGGTGTTTGAGAGGAAAATGTGAAAAGTGATTTGAGTAGGGCTGTTAAACGAACCGAGCCCGTTCGAGCTCGGCTCGGGCTCGGCTCGTTAAAGCTCGGTTCGAGTGGGCTCAAAGTGCTACTCGAGCTCGAACCGAGTTTTCGAGCTCGAATTTTTATCGAGCCGGCTCGTGTTCGGATCGTTTGTTCGACGAGCTTTGTTAGAGCTCGGCTCGTGTTCGGCTCGTTTAAATCACGCATAACTCGAGCTCGGGCTCGGCTCGATAAGCTCGTTAACACGGGTTATTTTGTTTGCGTTTGGCTCGAGCTCGGCTCGGCTCGTTAAGCTCGAGCTCGACTAAATAATCATCATTATTACTTTTGTAATGAATATATATACATTATGTATATACAACATTGTACAAGGAATAAATCATAACTAAAATACTTTTATCTTCAAAATGAATTAAACAACAATAATTGTACAACAACTAAAATTAATTTAATTTTTATACATTCATATAATGATCATATAGCGACTATACACATACAATACAATAATACAATATAGATTGTACAACAACTAAAATTAATTTATTCTATGAACATTCATTATGAAAACGTAGAGATATATACACAATAGTCGGATATTTTTTTTCAAAACTAATTTATTATTTTCAAATGTACACATATTTGTCTTATATTATTTTTCTCATTGAAATAAAAAATAAAATTAACATCTATTATTGTAGTTATATATACAAGTATATTTAATTACTCAAATATAGAATGAACAAAATGTTTATCATTTACACATACACACATATATATTTCACATATAAATGCGTTTGCATGTAGAAAAATATTTATTATATATATATATATATATCACATATATATATATATATCACATATATATATATGCATATATATATATATACATATATATATATATATGTATATATATATATATATATATATATATATATATATATATATATATATCTATATATATATATATATATATATATATATATATATATATATATATATATATATGTATACATATATATATATGTATACATATATATATAGATATGTATACATATATATATATATATATATATATATATGTATGCATGTATGTATATATATATATATAGGGTCGCGCTCCTATGAGAACCATTTTATATGAGAACCGTGAGAACCAATCATAACCATTAGATTAAAAAAAAAAAATCAAGGGTCCATATGTTAGATACATTGGATACACTTGCATACATTAGTTAATTTTCAAAAAACAATTGGATACATTAGTTTTTAACATAGTGTATCCAAGTGCAACACTTAGATACAATACTTATTAACCTATTGTATCCAAGTGTAATCGGATTTTTTGTAATGTATCTAAGTGTATCAATTGTATCTAACATATAGACCCTTGATTTTTTTTCTAATCTAATGGTTACGATTGGTTCTGACGGTTCTCACGATATTTAGGTTCTCATTTGAGCACCTACCTATATATATATATATATATATATATATATATATATATTTATTTATGTATATGGTATAGTGGATATTATATATACATACATGTAACACATATTTATATATGTATGTATGATATGTGAGTGTCTATATGGAATATTGGATGTTATATATATATATATATATATATATATATATATATATATATATATATATACACATACATACATATAGCACATATTTATATACATTATTATATACTCCATCTATCCTACCCGAGTTAGGACATTTTGACATTTTTAGTGTCATACTCGACGTAGTATGGCCAAAAAATGGAAAGATAATATTACTTTTATTCTCATAACCTCCTCCATTCATTCTAGTTCCTCTTAAGTCGGGCGGGACGAAAGCCGTATATGTGTGTGTATGTATGATGTATGTATATATTATATGTTGTGGATATGGCCCTCCAACTCCAACACCCAAGCAAGTCGCAAGAAAATAATGGCACCACAAACAAGCACAAGAAATAAGAAATCCAAAGCAAAAGACAAAACGAACACAAGAAATTGTTTACCCAGTTCGTCAATATGTTTGACTACGTCTGGGGGCACTACCAAGCCAGGATCTTGCACTATAATATGTAAATATGGAGTTACAATGAGTATGGGGGCGGAACATTGCTTATATAGGCAACTTAGAATAAAACCTAACCCTAGACGGACAAGGAAACCCGAAATCTGGCCCAAAAACCGACTCAGCCCCGACTGCCCCCGACACTTGGGCGGTCGCCCACTTTGCCTATGGGCGGTCGCCCACAATTGTGTTCCGGCTGAAGGTTCCAACTGATGGAGTGGGCGGTCGCCCACCATCACCCTGGGCGGCCGCCCAGAAGGTCAGTCCCTCCTACGAATTTCTTCCCTTTTGCTCCGATCGCTAGTTCCCGGTTGGTCCTCTATTCCAACAATCTCCCACCTAGAGATCAACCGCATATACAAGCCCCGTATCCGTTCTTCAACTCATCTTTAGTGTCTTCCTAGTGCTCACCTCGATCATGGTAGTACCTTCCTCCTCCCCTATTCTCGAAGCCCCGTTGAAGCTATACCCAGCTTCAACTTCACCTTGCTTGAGAAACCTGGAGCCTTGTCCTCCGATCTACACTCTCCGTTAGATCCACGCAGCGGTTTATCCGGTCCTAGAGCATATGGTTCATCTTCAGTGACCCCTTGACCTTGGCCATCATGAACCGTCTCGCTCCCACCCGAGTTTGGAATATCCATGCAAATCACATTCGCATCCCCGCATTCCTTGAACTCCCGAAGCTCATACTCTCCACCATTATTAGACATCAAGCTTTTAACCTTGAGTCCCCTCCGATTTTTCACCAAGGCCTTCCACTTCTTATACATCCTGAAAGATTCATCTTTCCCTTCTAAGAAGTAATCCCGGACCTTCCTTGTCGAATCATCAATGAAGGTCATGTAATTTGACACACCAACCCGAGAAGTTACCGGAGCCGATCCACACAAATCCGTGTGATCCCCCTTCTCACTCATGTGACCCAATCGACAGTGCCACAATTCCGTATCACCCTTGGCCGTCGCCACCGCGATACTACCCTTGGTGTTTCCCGCCAAATACAGTCTTCCTTCCCTATTACCCCGAGCGACCTCACGATCCTCCTTGGCAATAACCCAGTTCCTGCAGCTAAAAGTTACCGTGTAACCTTCTTCACCCAGCTGCCCAACTGATATCAGATTCTTCTTCAAACCCGGAATGTGACTGACCCCATGTAGATGTTGTTGGTAATGGTGCCCTAGGCACGTTTAATAAACGTTGTAATTGTTATCATTTATTTCATATCAATAAAGAGATGTTTTGATTATTATTGTTGTTCATGCTTACTTATAATAATCCCCGTCCCTAGTACTTATTAAGCACTAGTATAAAGGCTAAATGATCATGAGATGATCATGTTAGATTTATGGGTACTTGTTTGGAACAAGGTACTGGACATGACCCGCTGTATGAGATTTATGTCATGGTCTATGTCGAACATATATCTCATATTAGTTATGTCATTTGAATCCTTAGACATGAAGTTATTATAGTCTTCCACTTGATGAACATTGTGTTTGACATATTCAAACGCTACCTTAACACGGTAGTTATAAAGGGTATGATTGGCATAATCGGATTCCCGTTGGGAAGAATAATAAGCTAAATGGATTTGTCCCTCCACGGAGAGATGTCAAGCTTGGGCCTCTCGTAGGAATGATGTTGATGAAATGTTCGGCCGGACTCAAATGAATTGATTGGATCAATGTCATTTGGATTATCAACATATTCGGAATCGAGAAAGTATTGAACAAAAACAAGTTGACTGTTTGACCATGACTTGTGTTCAATGACATCGTGGACAAAGGGATTGTGACATATTCTAAAGGAATGCGAACTTGTATCTAGTTATACTATTTGGGTAGGTATGACGGTTTGCTAGAACCTAATCATATCTTATGGGATCATGTTTGAGCCCATTGCCAACTTAGTATAATCCTAGAGGGTCACACACAATAGAACGAATCTTTAATAAGAGGACTATATTGGAATTTAGAGTCAAAGGACCTTGGAGGAATTTTGGAAACATTCTGGGCTGTTTGGTCTACCGAGCGGGCGCTTGGTTCAGACCAGGCGGGCGCCTGAAGTAATTCCAGAAAGACAGGGACCTTCTGGTCATTCAGGCGGGCGCCTGGCCCTTTACAGGCGGGCGCCTGGTGCTGCCGACAGGAAAATTCCTAATTCGATTTAGGAAGGTTTTTAGCACAAGATTCCTATTTGGAATAGGTCTTAATTGTGTATAAAAACCCCAATTCGGCCAGACCATATTTACAAGTGATTTTGTGAGTCTCAAAGAGTTTGAGAGAGATATTATTTTGTTCTAAGATATCCTTGATTGAGGAACAAAATAATTCACAAATAAATTCAATATAGTTCTTTTATTATATTGTGAAAGTGTGTTTCATAATATTGGTCTAGCAACCAAGATCAAAGAAGCTCCTTTGATATTCGTTCGAAGTGTGGATACCGCTAGAGGGTGAAAATCATCATCTTCAAAGTTCGTGTTCAAGCTTTGTGATCGTGATCAAGTCTTCAAGTTTCTCCACCAAAGACCAAGAGAAAATTCATAGTCATCAAGGGTTAGTTATTCCTCTATTCATCTTGTTGTATTTGATTTAATCATATGAACGGATCCATGGCTTTGGGTTTCTTAAAATTTTAATTGCTAAATTCCGCTGCGCATGTTACTAGGAAACCCAACAGTGGTATCAGAGCCCCGTTCATGTTGATTAATTCAATACTTGGATCATGTTGTGTATATAAATTGTTTATGTGCCAAGCATGATATGAATATTGGATTATATGATGTTTATGTGTTTTGTGATTTTATGTGGTTTATTGTTTTTCGAACCTTAATCGCACGATTCAATCGCAATAAAAAATTATGGTGGATTCTGAATTATTTCGATTATTGATTTTTGATTGGATCAAAGTTTTAATAATCGGGGAAAAATAATTTTGAGACAAAATTTTCGAACTTGAAAATTCCATACCATTCTGACCATTCAGGCGCCCGCCCGCGCTGGACCAGGCGCGCGCTCGCTTCAGGCGCCCGCCTGTGCTGGACCAGGCGCGCGCTTGCTAGGCCAGAATGTTCTGATTTTGTTCAAAATCTGATTCTGGAATTTTTCGATAAATCCGACAAAACCAGTAACAAGACCACTTCAGACTTGCTGATCTGGAATGGGTTTTGGGTAGTTGGTTTGTGTGTGGATTTTGGGGTTTGATTTTCCTATTTGTTTTAGTCTTGTGATTCCTAGATTGGTTCAAGTTTTGGATGGCTAATCTGCGTTCATCGAGATTGTGTTTCCCAAAATTGATCGCAATCAAAGTTTCAAAGACAAAACGAAGTTAGAATTATGAAGAGTTCATAATTGCTAAAATTGAGAAACAAAGTTCTTGATTCAATGATTGGAGATCCATGTGGAATTGTGAATGCAATTGGCCTACGTTCATCGAGACCATCTATTGCTTAGTTTCGGCCACATGGACTACTTTCTTGGTTTCTTGAATTAGTGCGGGATTGTGGTTGCCAAATGGCTTAGTTCGACCGCACTTCTTGTTGTCTTGATTTGGAGATAATAACCAAAGTTGAAATAGTCTCATCCTCATAATTATAGAGAAACTAATGACACATAAATATTATGCTTAAATTAATGGGATTAATTTAGTGGCTAAACTTGATGTGTAACATGTTTATATTATGTGCTCATAAATGTGTTATATGCTATATGTGATGAACCTTCAAAGAAAGTTTTAAGTCTTTTATTGCCATGCCATGATTAAAACACTTGTTAGTACATGAGTGATTTTAATGTAGATTCGCCCTAGCGAGGTGCATTAAATTTATTTATGTTTGAGCAAGATAGATAATGTGGGCACGCCCTAGCGGGACACATTAACTATGCGTTTAAAATGGTTAGACTTAATTGGGCGTCAAAACAGTTTTGGGCCTAGGCAAAGATGAGGTTTAACATGCTTTTGAAATTGGATTTCTAAAAGAATCTCATAAAAGGAATTAAGAGTCATATGAGATATGATTGACAAGAGTTGTCTACCTAATTAATTTGATTTTGTGTAATCCGCCTTAGCGGACTTGAAATTAAATTAAAGTTGGATCTTAACCCAATTAAATTATATTATACATTGGATGTATAAGAAGGTTATATAATTTAGTGGGAGTATTTTGTTTAAAAAAATACATTATTTATCTCTTTAATGAAAATCGGTACTTATTAAATTTTGGAAATTTTGCATATTTGTAGATAATGACTAATAACACTCAATCAATGTCGTTGCGATCGATCCTTGAGAAGGATAAGCTCGAAGAGAATGGTACAAACTTTATGGATTGGATCCGAAGCATAAGAATTGTTCTTAGGCAAGAAGATAAGTTGTACATTCTCGATGGGCCTCTCCCTGCTGAACCACCGCCTACTGCCCCTAGGGTAGAAAGAGACAATTACAAGAAACATCGTAATGATTCTAGAGATGTAAGTTGTCTCATGCTTGCTGCTATGTGTTCAAAACTCCAACAAAGTTTGGAACATTTGGAAGCCTATGAGATAGGCGTGGAGTTGAGAACCATGTTTCAAGAGCAAGCTAGGCAAGAGAGGTACAAGACCATTGTTGCATTTACTACTAGCAAAATGAATGAAGGGCAACAAGTGAGTCCTCACTTTCTTAAAATGAAAGGTTATGTAGAGCACCTTGAGAAACTTGGCTATCCAATCCCATTGGAGCTAGCCACGGATCTCATTCTTAATTCATTGCCTAAAAGTTATAATCAGTTTGTGATGAATTATAACATGCATGGAATGGATAAGAATCTCTCTGAGTTGCATGGGATGCTCAAAACTGCAGAGATGAAAATTGTGGAGAAAGGTTCTCCCGTGCTCTTGGTTCATGATGGGAAGAAGGCTAGTGCCAAAGGAAAGGGTAAGGCAAAAGTTGTCAAACCCAAGATAAGCAAGGCAAAGGTTGCCAAGGCTTCTGAGGCAAAACCTGATTCACAAAAGGATGCAATCTGTTTCCATTGTCAAGAAATTGGTCATTGGAAACGTAATTGCAAGGCTTTCTTGGAAGAGCAAAAGAAGAAGAAGAGCAGCAAGGCTGCGTCGACTTCAGATATCTATATGATAGATATTCTCCTTTCTACCACTGATTCTTGGGTATTGGATACCGGATGTGGTTCTCACATTTGTCTAAATGTGCAGGGACTAAAGAATAGGAGACTGCTTAAAGAAGGTGAAGTAGATCTACGCGTGGGAAATGGAGCAAGAGTTGCTGCATTAGCCGTAGGGACTTATGAAGTCACTTTACCTTCCGGATTAATTCTTGTTTTGAACAATTGTTATTATGTTCCGGATTTAAGCAGAAATATTATTTCAATTTCTTGTTTGGATAATGAAGGTTTTAAGTTTCTTATTGAGAATAAGAAATTTTCTATTTATTTAAATGATGTGCTTTATGGTATTGCTAATTCATTTAATGGCCTTTATATCTTGGATGTCAAGAATGAAAATAATGTCTATCATGTAAATAAGAAATCTAAACCTAATGATGTAAATCATACTTATTTGTGGCATTGCCGTCTTGGTCATATTAATGAGAAGCGTATCTCAAAACTCCATGGGGACGGACTTTTGGGTTCATGTGACTTAGAGTCATATGATACTTGTGAGTCGTGTCTTCTTGGAAAAATGACTAAGACACCTTTTACCAAGTTAGGTGAAAGGGCAAGCGACTTATTGGGGTTGATACATTCCGATGTATGCGGACCATTAAGTAGCAATGCTAGGGGAGGATTTCAATACTTCATAACCTTCACTGATGATTATAGTAGATTTGGGTATGTTTACCTAATGAAACATAAAAGTGAAGCATTTGAGATATTTAGAATATTTCAAAATGAAGTAGAAAAACAACTTGGCAAAAGTATAAAGGCACTTCGATCAGATCGAGGTGGAGAATACTTAAGTCAAGAATTTGATGATCATCTAAAGAATTGTGGAATAGTTTCACAATTGACTCCACCTGGAACACCACAATGGAATGGTGTGTCCGAGAGGAGGAATCGGACTTTGTTAGACATGGTTCGATCAATGATGAGTCAAGTTGATCTTCCAATATCCTTTTGGGGTTACGCTCTAGAAACCGCTGCTTTCACACTAAATCAAGTTCCAACTAAATCGGTTCCAAAGACTCCATATGAGATGTGGAGTGGAAAGAAACCTAGTTTATCTTTCATGAGGATTTGGGGTTGCGAAGTTTATGTCAAGAGACTCATCTCTGACAAACTAGCACACAAATCTGATAAATGTATTTTCGTGGGATATCCTAAGGAAACTAAAGGATATTACTTTTACAACCGAGAGGACAACAAAGTGTTTGTTGCCCGAACTGGTGTCTTCCTAGAGAAAGAGTTTCTCTCCAAAGAAATCAGTGGGAGTAAAATAAATCTTGAAGAAATTCGAGACCCAGAAAATAACATTGAACCAATGGTGGAACAAGAACAAGAACCACAAGGAGTTGTGGAACCTGTTCAAAATACACAAGCATCTCGCAGATCTAGTAGGTCACGATCCGAGCCCGAGAGATATGGATTTCTCGTAACGGATAGTAATGAGGTAGAAATCATTGAGAATGATGAACCGTCAACCTACCAAGAGGCGATGTCTTCTCCTGATTCGGACAACTGGCTTGGAGCCATGGAATCCGAATTGCAATCCATGCAAGACAATCAAGTTTGGAATTTGATTGATGCACCCGAAGGTGTAAAAACCATAGGATGCAAATGGGTCTTCAAGAAGAAGACTGACATGGATGGGAAGGTGCATACTTACAAAGCTAGGCTTGTAGCGAAGGGGTATAGGCAAGTTCATGGTATTGACTATGATGAGACCTTTTCACCCGTAGCAATGATCAAGTCTATAAGAATTTTGCTTGCCATTGCCGCATATCATGACTATGAAATATGGCAGATGGACGTCAAAACCGCTTTCCTGAATGGAAAACTCCAAGAGGATGTGTATATGACACAACCAGAAGGTTTTGAACAAGATTCTAAGGTATGCAAATTGCAAAGATCCATCTATGGATTGAAGCAAGCTTCAAGGAGTTGGAATCTCCGTTTTGATGAATCAGTCAAAGAGTTTGGTTTCATCAAGAACGAAGATGAGCCTTGTGTATACAAGAAGATTAGTGGGAGCATAGTGCTATTCCTTATTTTATATGTGGATGACATATTGCTCATTGGAAACGACATTCCTACACTTCAGTCTGTGAAGACTTGGTTAGGAAAGTGCTTCGCAATGAAAGATATGGGTGAAGCCGCATATATACTTGGCATTAAGATCTATAGAGATAGATCAAGAAGGCTACTTGGTTTAAGCCAAAGTACATACATTGACAAGGTCATTAGAAGATTCCGTATGGAAAATTCTAAGAGAGGCACCTTGCCAGTGTTACATGGAGTTTCTCTAAGCAAGACTCAATGTCCTAAGACAAATGATGAGCGTGAGAAAATGAATGATGTTCCATATGCTTCGGCAATTGGGTCCATCATGTATGCCATGATTTGTACTAGGCCGGATGTATCTTATGCTTTGAGCATGACAAGTAGATACCAATCCGACCCTAGCGAAAATCACTGGATAGCTGTAAAAGCGATTCTAAAGTACTTGAGAAGAACTAAAGACTCGTTTTTGGTCTATGGAGGAATGGAAGATGATCTCGTTGTAAATGCCTACACGGATGCAAGCTTCCAAACTGACAAAGATGATAGCCGATCGCAATCGGGTTTTGTGTTTATGTTAAATGGTGGAGCTGTAAGCTGGAAGAGTTCCAAGCAAAGTACAACCGCTGATTCTACAACAGAAGCTGAGTATATTGCTGCATCGGATGCTGCAAAGGAAGCTGTTTGGATTAAGAAGTTCATAACTGAACTTGAAGTGGTTCCTAGTATTGCTAATCCAATAGACCTTTATTGTGATAATAATGGTGCTATTGCTCAAGCAAAGGAACCAAGAGCACATCAGAAATCCAAACACATACTTAGGCGTTTTCATATCATTCGAGAGATCGTTGATAGGGGAGACGTAAATATATGCAGAGTACCTACTGATGACAATGTTGCGGACCCGCTAACAAAGGGACTTCCACAAGCTAAACATGATGGTCATGTTAGGTCCATGGGTATTAGATACATGGGAGATTGGGCCTAGGGCAAGTGGGAGATTGTTGGTAATGGTGCCCTAGGCACGTTTAATAAACGTTGTAATTGTTATCATTTATTTCATATCAATAAAGAGATGTTTTGATTATTATTGTTGTTCATGCTTACTTATAATAATCCCCGTCCCTAGTACTTATTAAGCACTAGTATAAAGGCTAAATGATCATGAGATGATCATGTTAGATTTATGGGTACTTGTTTGGAACAAGGTACTGGACATGACCCGCTGTATGAGATTTATGTCATGGTCTATGTCGAACATATATCTCATATTAGTTATGTCATTTGAATCCTTAGACATGAAGTTATTATAGTCTTCCACTTGATGAACATTGTGTTTGACATATTCAAACGCTACCTTAACACGGTAGTTATAAAGGGTATGATTGGCATAATCGGATTCCCGTTGGGAAGAATAATAAGCTAAATGGATTTGTCCCTCCACGGAGAGATGTCAAGCTTGGGCCTCTCGTAGGAATGATGTTGATGAAATGTTCGGCCGGACTCAAATGAATTGATTGGATCAATGTCATTTGGATTATCAACATATTCGGAATCGAGAAAGTATTGAACAAAAACAAGTTGACTGTTTGACCATGACTTGTGTTCAATGACATCGTGGACAAAGGGATTGTGACATATTCTAAAGGAATGCGAACTTGTATCTAGTTATACTATTTGGGTAGGTATGAAGGTTTGCTAGAACCTAATCATATCTTATGGGATCATGTTTGAGCCCATTGCCAACTTAGTATAATCCTAGAGGGTCACACACAATAGAACGAATCTTTAATAAGAGGACTATATTGGAATTTAGAGTCAAAGGACCTTGGAGGAATTTTGGAAACATTCTGGGCTGTTTGGTCTACCGAGCGGGCGCTTGGTTCAGACCAGGCGGGCGCCTGAAGTAATTCCAGAAAGACAGGGACCTTCTGGTCATTCAGGCGGGCGCCTGGCCCTTTACAGGCGGGCGCCTGGTGCTGCCGACAGGAAAATTCCTAATTCGATTTAGGAAGGTTTTTAGCACAAGATTCCTATTTGGAATAGGTCTTAATTGTGTATAAAAACCCCAATTCGGCCAGACCATATTTACAAGTGATTTTGTGAGTCTCAAGAGTTTGAGAGAGATATTATTTTGTTCTAAGATATCCTTGATTGAGGAACAAAATAATTCACAAATAAATTCAATATAGTTCTTTTATTATATTGTGAAAGTGTGTTTCATAATATTGGTCTAGCAACCAAGATCAAAGAAGCTCCTTTGATATTCGTTCGAAGTGTGGATACCGCTAGAGGGTGAAAATCATCATCTTCAAAGTTCGTGTTCAAGCTTTGTGATCGTGATCAAGTCTTCAAGTTTCTCCACCAAAGACCAAGAGAAAATTCATAGTCATCAAGGGTTAGTTATTCCTCTATTCATCTTGTTGTATTTGATTTAATCATATGAACGGATCCATGGCTTTGGGTTTCTTAAAATTTTAATTGCTAAATTCCGCTGCGCATGTTACTAGGAAACCCAACAGATGTAAGACGTTCCCGTCCGATGCTCCTATTCTGACATCCCCCTTCCCCTTGATTTCCAAAGGCTCGCCATCCGCCAGATAGACCTTACCGAAATCACCGGAAGTGTAATTTTCCATCGCTCCTGCATGCCCGCATGAGTGGAATGATGCCCCCGAATCCAGCACCCATGATTCTAGCGCACTACTAACACTCAGAATCAGTACATCGTCACCTTCGATTATCACATTCGCCGATTTATCCCCTCGCATGGGACAATCCCTCTTGTAGTGTCCTAACTCCTTACAATGATAGCACTCTACCGATCTTCTGGCAACCCTTGGTCTTTCTTTGTTCTCCTCATACTGATCCCCACCCCCGATTACACTTTCCCTTGACCCTGTTCTCCCTTTATTGCTAGAACCCGGTCTTCCCCTACTAGTTGTAGCCAAGACCGATTCCGAAGTAGACGGTGTCCCCAACTTCTTTATGCGATTCTCTTCGCCCAAGAGGAAGTCCTTAACATCATCATACTTCAATTTGTTCTTACCCGCTGAAGCATTTAACGCTGTCACCATTCCGCTCCAACTTCTTGGTAAGGACGCTAGCAATAAACATGCATGAACCTCGTCACCGAAAGTAATCTCCAACGCAGTCAATGAGTCTATAATATCCATAAACTCATCGATGTGTTTAGCTATGGATCCCCCCTCTTGCATCTTGAGACTAACCATCTTGCGTATCAAATCAACCTTATTTGCAGCAGATGGAGTTTCAAATCTCTCAGTAAGATAATCCAATAGCTCCTTGGTGGTTTTCGCCTTCCTGGTAGTCTTCGCGATCCACTTTGACAAAGTAGATCGAACTACCCCTAAGGCTTTCCGATCCATGAGATCCCAGTCTTCCTGCTTTTCTTTTTCCGGTTTGACTCCTGTTAGAGGCTTATAGAGATCCTTATTATACAAGAGATCCTCTATTTGCATCCTCCAATATCCATAGTCAGAACCATCGAATTTCTCAATTGCTTGTTTATCCTTGCCCATTCTTGATTGCTTGATAAACCCCTTTGATCGTCCAACCAAAGCTCTTGATACCAGTTGTTGTGGATATGGCCCTCCAACTCCAACACCCAAGCAAGTCGCAAGAAAATAATGGCACCACAAACAAGCACAAGAAATAAGAAATCCAAAGCAAAAGACAAAACGAACACAAGAAATTGTTTACCCAGTTCGTCAATATGTTTGACTACGTCTGGGGGCACTACCAAGCCAGGATCTTGCACTATAATATGTAAATATGGAGTTACAATGAGTATGGGGGCGGAACATTGCTTATATAGGCAACTTAGAATAAAACCTAACCCTAGACGGACAAGGAAACCCGAAATCTGGCCCAAAAACCGACTCAGCCCCGACTGCCCCCGACACTTGGGCGGTCGCCCACTTTGCCTATGGGCGGTCGCCCACAATTGTGTTCCGGCTGAAGGTTCCAACTGATGGAGTGGGCGGTCGCCCACCATCACCCTGGGCGGCCGCCCAGAAGGTCAGTCCCTCCGACGAATTTCTTCCCTTTTGCTCCGATCGCTAGTTCCCGGTTGGTCCTCTATTCCAACATTATATGTATATATACATACATGTAACATATACTATATTATACACCTAGCGTATCGTACGTTTTACTAAATACAGTTGACTAAGTATAATAGCGTCATTTAAATGCAATATACTAACCAAAAAGTTTGTCTGACTTTGACTTTCATGGTCAACTCCATAAAACTTTGACCACAATATAAAAACCTACCTATCCCTATGCATTTCAAAAAAACTTATGAATTCACCGTTAGCATACGGTCGGCCTCAACTTTTAAATATAATTGTTAAAACAAATAGTTAACTATTAATAGTTAAATATATTAGTTAGCTATTTATAGTGAAATATAATAGTTAACTATAATTATTAACTACCTTAGTAACTATTTGTTCTTAAAAAAATAATACCATAGTAACTATAATAGTTAACTATAATAGTAAAACTATTTGAATTTTGGTTATGTAGAGTCAAACTATTTGAATTTTGATTAATATTTTATGTAAATTATTAATTTACAAAATTTATAAATGATTTAACAACCATTTTTTAATTTTTATGAGAATTAATTTAGTGTAAAATATTAGTTAAAGTTTAAGTAAATTTGATAAGTAAATATAAAATTTGGGACAGAAGGAGTATACTACAACCTGGTATATATACGATTCAATTAATCGTTTGTAATATGAGAAGTTAAATGAACAAGAGCTTTTAAAAAAAAGAAAAAAAAAAGAGTAAACAGGAGGTTACATTTGTAAATTAGATACATTTTGAGATTAAAAAAAGAGAAAAAAAAATAGTGTTTTTGTTCAAAATGCAGAGAATACTTATCAGAGCTCGGTAAGGTTCGAACTCGAGCTCGTTTGATTTCATAATTTTCAGAAAAATGTTTAAGCTCGAGCTCGGCTCGTAAAGGCTCGAGTTCGAACAGCTCGTGAAAAGCTCGCGAGAATAAGGCTCGAACTCGATAAGGCTCGAACTTGAGCTCGTTTGATTTCATAATTTTCAGAAAAATGTTTAAGCTCGAGATCGGCTCGTAAAGACTCGAATTCGAACAGCTCATGAAAATCTCGCGAGCGGCTCGCGAGCAGCTCGAAACTCGATTCGATTCGAGCTCGAACAAGGTAAATGGGCTCGAGCTCGATAATTCGTTAACGAGGTCGAGCCCAAAACTCCAAAGCTCGGCTCGGCTCGTTTACAGCCCTAGATTTGAGTAATGATGGGAGATACAAATTTGAAAGAGATAAAGAGGTGGCAAGTAGTTGGGATAGAAGTTTAAAGGACTAGTGCGGAGCCCGGCTACGCACGGGAAAGTTGGTGGTTGGATATATAATTTTTATTTTATTATAGTAACAATTCTAAAATGAAAAATAGAAGTAAAAAAATGTGAAATATTTGAGTAAGTGTTAATCACTATAGAAGACCTTCTTTATTTATTTTTTCTAAAAATATTTTTGGTCCGTGAAAATATATTTTGAATTAACTATTGAACCACTTTGGATTACCAATTATTATTTAAATTATTTCTTAACCAAATGACCTAATTCAAAATTTTAAATTACTCTGAACTCAATGAGAAATGACCACGATTTTTGATATGATTTTAAGAGATATAAATCATGTTCAAATGAATAAAGTTATAACATGCTAGTCTTAAATTAGTTGCTGCCAATAAAGTACATTAGTAAAAGATTGACAAATTCAGTCATGAAAACGAACTCAAATAGAAAACCAAAACATGAAAGTTGTAGATAAAATAAAAATACATGAAATTTGGAGTTTTAAAATTCTGAAAATTTGTTTTGATCAATTAAATACTTGGAGACATTTAAGTCTTTAAATGAAAACATATTTTGACAGATTTTATTGTCATGCAAGATGGGTGAAAATAAATATGTAGATTATGCATAAAATTATGTGAACATCTAGGAACATACTTGTATGGGTTAAGAAGAGTTTCCAGTTTACAAATCTCAAAATTTCTATGTATATATTTTACGATAATTATTGCAAAACAGAGTAGCCCTTCATAATGCTTCATGAGAAGATTTTTGTTACTTCAAATTTGAAGTCCAAAACCAAATCAAATGAATGAAGATAGTTGAGGTTTCTGCAAATAGATAAAGAAGAATTAGTGATAGCCAACAAAAGTGAATGTGATATAAAAAAATAAACAAAAATAGAAACTTAAAGAAACAACGTGTAAAACAATGAATCTTACAACTTTGAACAACATCAATTTCAAAAGTATCCACTTGGGTAGCTGCAAGAAATAAAAATATAACTGTAATAACCGAAATTTTTTCTTTATTTATTTTATTTTAATTCGGTTTTACTAATTTAATTAAACAATAATTAGAGTTATAAAGTAATTGAAAGAAGTGGGCCCAAGGAATTTGGATTGGCCCGAAATTTGTATTAGTAAACCCAACCCAATTAGGAATCAATCCAAAGTATAAATTCTTGAGTTAGTCAAATTAGGAATTCTTTATTATCATAAACTCAAAAAAAAAAAAAAAAAAGGAAAACAAAACCCTAAAATCTACTGTAGCCGCCGAACCAAGGAGGAGGGAGAAGAAAATTTTTCGTCATTGTTTTGGAAGAAGTAATCCGACCATTCTCAAGGTAATGCTAAATCCTATTCTCTAAAATTTGTTTCATTGAATTCGGGCTAGTAAATTGTAAGTTATGCATAATTTAAGATGTGAATTTAGGGTTTTGCACGTTAGTAAAATAAGGACAAATCTTCAAGAGGTTAATTTATTTGATCTATATGATATGCGAAAAAGATGATCTTAATGTTAGTTTATTTTTAAGATTGATTTTATAATCATGAATTGAATTGATTTATATTATGCAATGCTTGGGAATTGAACATATAAATCATTGAGGTTGAATTGGGTTTATCAAAAGATGAAAAAAATATGGATCTCCCCATAGCAACATTCGGCCGAATGGCCTATTTCTCATTGAAGAATTATTTTGTTGATTTTGATGATTTTGTTAATGGGTTATGAATAAAATCAATGTTTGAGAATTTAGAAAAAATTAAAGAATTAGGAAGATTGATCAAAATCAATGAACCCTAATGGATTATGATTCGGTTTTGGTTATATCAAGTGGGTGTTGATTCTTGATTGAAGATGTTAAGAATTGGGACGGAAAATTAGTGTTTTCGTTAAGTTTCTAATGGAAAGAAAACAAAATCGTTAAAAGGATTGTTAACAAGTTAGAAAATTAACTTGAGGAAATAGAATAAGTACTTGGAAGACCTTGAAAGTTAAAAAGTTAACGAGAAAGGAAAAGATTAGAAGTTTCAGTTTGTTTCCTAACGGAAAAGGACTAAACTGAAAAGAATTAAAGTTAGAAGAAATAAAAAGGAAACTTTGAAGTTAGAGGGGCCTAAGTGATTAAAAAGAGAAACTTAGGGGACCTTATGAACAAAACCAGAGTCAAAGGACCTTTCTGTAATTAAAGGAAAGTTGAAGGACTGAATTGTAATTAATCCAAAGTTGAAGGACCAATTTACAATTAAACTAAAGTTGAAGGACTAATCTGCAATTAATCCAAAGTTGAAGGACTAAATTGTAATTGAACTAAAGTTGAAGGACTAAATTGCAATTAATCCAAAGTTGAAGGACCAATTTGTAATTAACCCAAAGTGGAGGGACCAAATTGTAATTAACCCAAAGTTAGAGGACCTAATTACAATTATATTAAAGTTAAAGGGCTGACTCGCACATCAAAGTCAGGAACTTGAACGTAAGAAAAGAAGTAACGAAGTAAAGAAGTTAAACCGCATCTCTCAGTTAACTAAGTAGAAATAGTTAACAATGTTGAGAGTACTAAAGTAAATTACTCCGTGCCTTGTAGATTTGCACAGAGAGGAGATTGCGAGGAAAAGCAATTCAGGTAAGGGATTACGTTCCTTACAGTATTTGAACTCCTGTTTATTGGAATTCCGTATTTTTCTAAAGTTAGCTATCAGTATGGCATGATAGTATTTGAATGAACTCTGCGTTATTGAACGTTCCTTGAAAGAATCTATACTTAGTGATGTCCCCATCGATCTACTAAGTATCGAAGTTTGAAACTTGTATCACATACTTGTACCTTAGTATGTTCTC
Organism: Campanula takesimana; assembly: GCA_026119855.1. Taxonomy (NCBI): domain Eukaryota; kingdom Viridiplantae; phylum Streptophyta; class Magnoliopsida; order Asterales; family Campanulaceae; genus Campanula; species Campanula takesimana. The sequence continues at coordinate 2,719,814 of JAOWBW010000008.1, read as the reverse complement.
ATTTTAACTTGTAAGTTAACCACTTACTTGTTAAGGTAGCCAATGTCCAGTTAGAAAAGACATTGACGGACAGTCCAGTTAGAAAAGACTCGTCCTTAAACTAGGGATTGCATGAGTGATCACATGCCTTCTCTCAGGAATTGTCTGATTACAAGGATGATTCTAGACCCCGAGCATATGTGTGTGGATACCATATATGTTACGACCCATACTATTGGCTGGAGAAGCTAGGTGTACAAATTGTACCTTTGGCATTGAGGTTATAATGTACGTTACCAAGGAATTGACGGAACTTGAATGAATCCCTTTGGATTGTAGTGCCATAATCCTTTGAAAGTAAAATCTTAAAAGTAATACGACTGTATTGTTCTGCAGTCTTGAATCCAAAAGTAACTGAACCTATCTTTGTAAAAGTTATTCAAAGTATTCGTTCTGGTCGTCTCTCCTTAGTAACCGGAGAGGCCACGTATGAACTTACTGAGCATTCGTTCGCTCATCCCTTCTCTATAAATTTTGTTTTCAGGATTTAAGTAGAAGGACAAGACAAGGAAAGCAGCCGTAGGAAGACGGTGGATTGAAGATTCTTAGTTTAGTAGTTTAAGTACGTTTATTTATTTTGATGTAAGTCGAAGTACATTGATGGTTAGGGTTGTTTACCTACCAAGACAAGTTTAAGTTACGCTTCCGCTATTGTTTTGAATTTATGGTTTAAATAAGGGGCCATTGTGAACCCTACATTAAGGTATTTATTATCGTTTATTATTGTTATTAAATGCCATTAAATGCTCAGATATTATAAGAAAATTCGGGGTGTTACAATAACAAAATTAATAAAGCTCACAAATTTTCATCAACACAATCAATAAAAAATATCACACAAATAAAGATAAGAGAAATACAACAACAACAAAAAAAAAATTCTTTCTCATATTTATATTTCCACGCAAAGACTGTATGCATTCTTTTATTAAAAGTGATTAAAAAGTATTTATATTATTAATTAGCGGCTCTTAAAAACAGTGCTAGAAATTAGCGGCACTTATTAAAAAGTGCCGCAAAATTTCCGGCACTTTTCATAAGTGCCGCTAATTTCCATCATTTTTTTTATAAAGTGCCGAAAATAAGCGGCACTTTGTAAAAAAGTGTCAGAATGTACTAGTCACTTAACCAGATTGGGGGTTGATTTTTAATGATTATATTCTAGACGGGAACATTAAACTGAGTTGATTAAAGACAATGATGTAAATGCACTTCAGATTTGATTCCTATCCACATCCTCTAATTCAATATCATTGTTACTTCTTTTTCTCTATTAATTCTATTCACTTGATCACGAGATATATTTCAATCTTTGTCTCTTCTTTCAATTTAGTTAATAGCAGTGGCACACTCACTAAGAACCCTAATTAATATTAAACTCAAACTGGCACATAAAAAGTCTAAATATTAATTGATAAAGTTTTATGAGACAAAATCAAGAGCGCATTCTAAATGAATAGATAATCGCCTAGTTTTACTTTCTTTGCTAATTTATATGGCACATACACAATTTTTGAAGATGCTACAGTGAAAACCCTAATTCTAGCACAGGACAGGAATTTCTAGCAAGGATCTATAATAAGGACTATTGAATTGGCCAAATCCACAAACCCTAGATATGAATCCAAAATCAATACAAGTAAAACTATGAATAGAACAAAAAATGGAAGAAGAAAATACATCAATTGAACGAAATTAAGTTTAAGTTCACAAATCCAAAGCTATGGAGTTAGTTCTCCATGAAAGGTTCAAAGCTCTAGAGAAAAGAGAAAGAACGATCTAAAATATGAAGAGAGAGATCCCTAATCTAATGTTGAAATAGGGTTTAAATACCACTACAAAGTCTACTGGAATAAGGAAAACAAAAATAAAGGAAAATAAAAGAATAATAATAAAATTTGTCGGTCTGTCGAAGTCGGCGTCTCTTAATGCGCACTCAGACTCCGTAGTCCGAGTCATTTCATGGTGTCCGTCTCATGCTATAGTGTTCGTCCGCTATTTCACACGTACTGGTTTGTTTATGTGGTAAGGAGTCCGACTCGAACTCCCATGTCCGATTCATGCTCCATATAATCTTCAATTCTGCAACTTTTTTCTTCATCTCGATGCTTGACTTGGTCTTTCATCTTCCATGTTGACTTTGACTAATTTCTGGCTTTGACTTTTCTCGACTTTTTGGAACAAGACTTTGAAGCTCATAAATAATATATCCGGATACATGAATAAAAAGATTAAACTACCACCAGATTACAATAAATCCCAACTATTACAAAATTGTCCCAAATACATCAAAACTAGTCTAAAGTTTACTCTTATTCACATGATAAGAAACCCTTCAACAAAACGCTCTTAATTAGAATGGAGTATATTAGGCTTACCCTACCACATCTCAAAAAGGGACTCTAATATAAATACATGCCATACCACATCTCAAAAAGGGGCTCTAATATGAATACTTATATAAGGTCCATGCATATCAAATAACATGTTGTACTAACCACTTCCTCTAAGAAATGGTTGTCAAACCTTCATTTAAGAGCATGCACCTTGCCGTTTCCAGAAATGTTTAATTTATGCATTACGTGCGATGTGCCTTGGATTGTGTGAGGCATAGCGATCCCCTCATCCTTGTAAAACTCATTAAACTCAGACCAACAAAATTCAAAATCATTGTTTGTTCACAGGCTCTTCATCTTCTTCCTAGTTTTATTCCACTAATGTCTTCCATTGCTGGAAGTACTTAATTAAGTGCTTCCTTCTTGTGTTTCATCATAATCACAATTTATATAAGAAATACCTCTGACCCCCAAAGACTTCTCTCGAGAAAGACCCCAATAATTACAATTTATATAATCAAGACTTCCCTTCGTTTTGTGATTCCCCTTTGGAAACTTGTTGTGATGTAGTTTGGCCAAAACTCAATGTTCACAAAACTCAAGGTCATTGTTCTTGTGCCCACCTAAAAGATCATTTTAGCCAAAAAAAATAATAATAATAATAAATAAATAAAAAAATCCCCCTTTCACTCATGTGTCTGAGCCTCATATGCTAAAGCTTTGTCATATTATCCTTGTCAACCTCAGAAGAAGCAATAACAATTGCATGAAAAAGCATAGAAACTTTGAAGAAATATAATGAACCTCGTTTTATACCTTTCATAAACACATTTGAAACCTTACAACATATACCCCCACAACATACAACCTTGAAGTTCTATCCCTTGCTATCTACTCAGACAATTCCAGGTGAGATTAGATGAGTCCACAAATTTGTCATAAAATAAATATAGAGAACCAATAAAATTAGAACAACGTCATCATTATTGATCATTACCTCAATATTACACAGTTTTAGTAATATATTGCCAAATCAAATTAGTTGTTCTCTAAAGGATGTACATTTTGTGTAATATATTGTCATATCATTACCAAGACATATAATGATTTGTGAATGAGACTTCTCGTACAAATCGACCATCTTCTCAAACTTTCCCTTGCTTGTATCTTCATTAGACGGTTGGGAGTGGAGTCCTAAAACCATGAGGAGACGGAGGAAAAAAAAAGATTCTAAATCATAGGGGGTTGGTCGAGATCAAGGAGAGATCAAAAAGGAGGAAGAAATTGAGAAGGTGCAGAACACGAACGGCCGTGCATGGGGATGCACAAGGGCGTGCATTACGTGAGGGGGCTAAAGGAGGCTACTGTTTTTGACGTAGCGGAAGACTTGATAGGAATCAACCCTAGTAGAATTTAATCAATACTAGTGATAGATCTTCAACAATCGTAGAATTTAATCAAATACGAAGAGTTGGACGAAAGGAGGAAAACTCAGACTTTCGAATTAAAAGAGCAACGCCCTAATTTTATTAATCAACTAAACAACTCATTTTCGGAATTACATTGAACCCTACTTTTATAAGGCTCCTACGACTTGGAAAATAAGTTAAACACTATTAAAAATAACCCTAGCCTATATAGTAACCTATTAGGTAATTTTATTAAAAATAACCCTTGAAGATCAAGGTTTATTTCTTGCCAACATAGGTAAGTTTTCTAACTTTTCTTCATGTTCTTGCATTATTTTTAATGTAGATCTTTAATATTCATGTTCTTGCATGTTTATTTATAGTTTCTTCATATTCTTTGCATGTTCGTTCATATGCTCATAATATGTTCTTCGCATGTTCATCATATTCGTAGATTAAAACCTTATTTATGCTATATTTAGGGTTGCGATCTTCATAATTATGTGTTATTTCATAGCCGATGATGATCTAGGGTTCATCAACCCAAGGATGATCTAGGAATTACTTCTAAACCCTAATCTTTAGGTAATTCCCCATCATTATGCATGATCCCGATTCTTCTGCCTATTCTAAATCATTCTCGAACTACGCTGACCTGAGCTTCTCACATTGAGAGAAACGTAGGCAATCTTCGGATCCGGTCTCAATCACTAACACACTACATACACCGCATCATGATGGAAAGACTGATCAATTCGGGTAATAAGAGTGATAACGTGAATATTCTTCTCTTGTTGTAATTTGACCCCCGAACCCATTAAACATGCTTTTCTCAATGTTTTGGCTTTAATTAAAACGGTGTGGCGACTCTCATAATTTTAATGTTGCAATGAATATCTCAAATTCAAACACACGTATTCACAGTGGCGACTCTGCTGGGGACTGCTTTGAAACTTTTTCAAACTTAGTGGGTCTAACTTTCGTTTAGATCATGATGTTTGCCATGTTTGCACATGCACCTCACACTTTGCCATGTTTACACATACACCTCACACTTTGCCATGTTTGCATATGCACCTCACACTTTGCCATGTTTGCAAATGCACCTCACACTTTGCCATGTTTACACATGCACCTCACACTTTGTCATGTTTGCACATGCACCTTGTATTTTTGCCATGTTAATATGTGTACCTTGTATTTTTTCAATACATGTATTTTTTGTACTTTCCCTATAGTACTAAGGTCAAACGAGACTTTGCTATGCTCCCTTGTACATTCTTATCCTCTCCCTCTTCTCTCTCTCTCTTGCATTGCATTGCATCATTCAAGCATTCAAAAACTTCTCTCTTTTTTCCCTAAAAAGAATTAGTTTCTTGCCACACACTACCACTAGTCCGTGTCAGCACTGCACAGGTCCCCATTACCCGGAGTATTCGATGTGCAGGAATCTGTGCACTACTGTCGCCCTCTTTTCGAGTCACTTGTCTACTCCACTCATCGTGTACGTTCCACGAGCGGTGGGAACCTTTATCCTACCCGTGTCAACCCACACATAGAGATTAGGACACTCCTTGGACCAACCATTTAGGATGTAAATAAATGCAAAACTTTTCGTTAAATAAAATGTGCATTGCATCTAGGCGACCTCTAAGGTCCATCGCTCACCCCTTGGGCCATCTATCAAAATTCCTTATCTTGGCCTATCTAGGTTACCTACCCATCATTGCGATCCATTTGGGTCTACCCTTCATCTCGACCCGCTTTGGTCAAAATCCCACCATCCTTTGGCCTCTTAGGACAACTTTATCTACCTTTGACCTCTTAGGTCAACCATTGACCGCCTAGGTCAACCTTCCTAACCTTTGACCTCCTAGGTCAACCTTATCTACATTTGACCTCCTAGGTCAACCTTTGACCCCTTAGGTCAACCTTATCCGCCTTTCACCTCTTAGGTCTACCCTTGACCGCCTAGGTCAACTTTATCCGCCTCCGACCTCTTAGGTCAACCCTTGACCTCCTAGGTCAACCTTATCACCTTTGACCCCCTAGGTCAACTTTATCAACCTCCGACCTCTTAGGTCAACCCTTGACCACCTAGGTCAACCTTATCACCTCTGACCCCTTAGGTCAACCCTTGACCTCCTAGGTTAACCTTATCACCTCCGATCTCTTAGGTCAACCCTTGACCTCTTAGGTCAACCTTTGACCCCCTCGGTCAACATTATCACCCGTTGACCTCTTAGGTCAACCTTTGACCTCCTAGGTCAACCCAATCACCTTTGACCTCTTAGGTCAAACTTGGACTCCTAGGTCAACCTTATCCGTTTTCGACCTCTTAGGTCAATCTTTGATTCCATAGGTGAACCCAATTACCTTTGCTCTTAACCCGTTTAGGTCCAACTTGTCCGTCTTAGGTTAAAACTACCCCTTCACCTTTGACCCGTCAAGGTCAACCCGTGACCCGCTTAGGTCGACTTACCTATCTTGGATCCATCTAGGTCAATCTCCAACCTTCCTTAGTCCACCAACCCGAATAGGTCAACCTTTGACCCGCTTAGGTCAAACCATGCCTATCCCATTTAGATCATCCCATAGGCAACCCGTTACAACCCGCTATCTTGATCCATTCACCATATAGGTCAATCCAACCTTTTCTCAATTAGGTCGACCTATCCTACACCCATCTAGGTCAACCCACCATTATTGTCGCATCCTAGCTTGAACCATTTCTTGTCTCAAACCTTAGGTCAAACCTTAGGTCAAATTTAGGTCAAACCTTAAGTCAAACCTTACCCGATTCCTATAGGTCTTCCTCACCCATGCTCGACTACAGACCGAGTCATCTCCCTCTTTTTGACCCCTATGGTCATCTCTCACCTCTTTTTAAAAGTCTAACTTGACTCGAACTACGGCGACCTGAGCCTCTTATTGTGTGGGACCTCTCCCTCATGATAAGGGGAACGTAGGCAACTTCGGCCCGGTCAAACTTTCAATTTTTTACCAAAATGCATTTCCAAAATGTGGAGACCGACTCTTTTCCAAAAAATGATTTTATAACGATGCCTTATCGTTAAATACGAATCTAATTTAATTCAACTAAGAGGCTTAATTCTTTCATGACTAGAGTTCTGCATCATGTCGGCTGCAAGGAACATCGAAGTTGCAACTGAAGCTGCTACCCAAGATTCCGAGACAATCCTCTACACCGGTACTGCTCTCAATAAGCAAGCATCCCACTTCGAAGCCATCCTCGATGAACAAGCAATCCACTTTAAGGCCATTCTCAACGAGCAAGCAACACACTTTCAGAAGGAGATGCATAAGACCCTAAGAAATATCGAGAGGCGCCATTTGTCTGACATTCATGGCGTTTATGATTACCTCAACTGAGTTCTCCCTCTTGCTCAATGTCAACACCCGTACGCTCCTCAAATGTACGGGCCGCCACAGACTTTCCCCGTCGGGATGCCTCCTATTACTACTCATCAACAAGGGGTACCGGTACCTAAATCACCCTCAAAGACAGTTCGTGAAAGGAAGGACAAGCGCGAATTCGACGACTTAGGTATGCCGTTAGCCAAATTCTTCAAAGGTTTGGTTCGAGCCGGCAAGTTGGCTCCTCTACTCAACTATGAACCAAACAGGGTAAGACCAGACTTGGATCCCTCCAAATACTGCAAATACCACCAGTACATTGGGCATGACACTGAAGGTTGCCTCCAATTGAAACGGAAGATCCAAAGCCTCATTGATAGCGGAGCTATCACCCGCGATAGGAATGCATGGGCGTGGGCAAAGTCCAAACAAGAAAGAGCAAACTGGGGCTACCTCTTTTAAATAATAAATAAAAAGGGTCATTCAGTCTTCGTAGGTTCTAGAGTGTCTTTAGTCAAAAGTCCACCTTGGACTATTTTTGTTTCTTTAGTAAAAGTCCACCCCGAATTAGTCGTTTTTTTCTTTCAAATAATAAAAGAGTCTTTATTTCTTTTCTCTCTAGACTTGAGACATAATCTTGCATAAATCAATTCCATGAAAATTGTCTTATTCACCATCTTCACTTGATTGCTATATCTTTATATGATGAATTAATCTTAATCTTACTCATTAATGACGACTCATTAAAAGGTAAATGGATCCATAAACCATTCACATAACTAAATACACAATTAGTCTCAAGATAACAAATGCTTTGACCAATTGGGATGAACGAATCACGTTCTCTTCTCTCTACATTCTACCCCCATACACTCTCTCTATACACTCACCCCTTGTACACACTTCATGTACACTCTCTATATACACCTTCTCCTATACACTATCCTCATACGCCTCTCATCCCACCATTAGACCCCTTTTCCATACGGTCATGACAAAGAAATGGACTGCGGTTGCTCATCATCAAATAGACATCCATGCTGCCACAATTTAAGGGGTTGTTTGTTCCCTTCATAAGTACTACATGCTGATACACCGGGGCTGTCCGTATTCCATCGCAAATATAAAAGAAATGCACGAAGTTGTTCATGCCATTAATAGGTGCCACGTGATAATCCGATGGAGCTCTACCGGTATAAATCAAGGGGCTAGGATGCCCGCCGCCAACAAAAGGCCGCTTGAACTATAAAGAGGCTACCTCGCAATCGAGGGAGGCGAAAGCAAACTAGGGGCTCGTCTTGCCCAACGTTTCATGTACAAATATATATAAAAAAAAAGGCTCGCTAGGTTGAAACCCAAAAGGGTAACCTAGGCAAAAGTTAGAGCATTGCACTAAAAAGAAGCCCGCTAGGTTGAAAACCAGAAAGGGCGGCCTAGGCAAAAAAAAAAAAGGGTGTGCACAAAGAGATAAAATAAAAAAAATAAAGAAAAATAGAAGGGGCTATCACCATAGAAAAGTAAAAGTCCCATTTTATTTTCACTTCAAATGTTCTATTTTTCTTTCTTTCCCTACAAAGAAGATTAACGCGGTAGCAGCAGCCATGACAACTACAATGGAGCAATCCACCGCAATGAGCTGCAATGAAGCAATCCAAAGCAACAAGCTACAACGGAGCAACCTATCGCGACAAATGAACCTCATACTCAAACCCAACTCCATCATCAGCCAGGATATCCCCGAACTACGCGGACCTGAGCTTCTCACCTTGAGGAGAACGTAGGCAACCTTAGGGTCCGGTCCAAAATATACACAACCCACCTCGTAGCCAATTTTCCTTCTCTTCTCTCTTGCCCCATATTTCTACTCCTGACTTCTTCACTCACAATTGATCAAAACATTTATTATTTCGAGACTACTTGTCTAAAACATAATCATAAGATGCATAACTAATCAACGAGGTCCATTCTCGAGCAATCAAATGAGAATCTTGAATAAAACAATTTTCAAATGTCTCGACAAGTCTTCCGTTCTACAATCTAGGAAAGAGCTAAACACTTACTTTTTGTCAAGCAGGGGCTTCCTCCCTTTTGTACATATATACACTCAGTTGCCCAAAGAGTCAAAATGTGAGTACTATCTCTCTCTCTCTTACTCTCCCCAAAATGCCCCCGCATGTTTTCAAACAATTCTTTTTTCCTTTTTTGAGTCGACTGAATGATTTCAAAAAAAAAAAATGATGACGCAAAAGAGATGCCCGCTAGATTGAAAACCCGCAAGGGCGGTCTAGGCAGAAAAAAGGTGCGTCTTAAAGGAGGTAGGATACCGCGCTCTACACCCTTATTGAACTAGGGCTTCCCCAACAGAATGGGTCGACTATGTGGTTTCTCGGAGAATATCGAGGCTTCGACAAGCACATACTTAGAAGAAGGGCATCCCTCATCATCAAGCTCGACGTAGAATTTCTCAAAGGGGGAAGGGTGCCCGCTCACCAAATTAGATAATCCCCAACGGAATGGGTCGACTATGTGGTTTCCCAAAGAATACTGAGGCTTCAACAAGGATGTACCCCTCATCATCAAACTCTGCACATGACGAACACTTTGAATTTGTTAGAATCATAACTAATTATAAGGCATCTTTATAAAATCATAACACTTTCAAAAGTATTCTCTTCCCTGACACTTTGTTTATAAACCCGCACTCTCGGTCTCCACAAAATTGTAAAAACATCCTCGATCCATCTGAGACCCATCTCCGTGATTCTTGAGTTGACTCGGTCCTTTACCCTATCTCCTACACTTTAGGGAACCCCTAGGACTAAACCCTCAACTCTCTACGTCCCAATCTGACTTGATTCAAAACCTTAGGTCCCGCACCTACCCGGTCAGTCTTACATAGGTTAGTCCATAACCCCTTAGCTCGACCCTCCACAAGTTAGTAGCGTGACTCCTAAAGCCTTAAACCAGTCTACCGAATCCAAATCCGTAGAATGAACCATTAGGTCCCGAACCTACCGGTCTCGAGTCTACCTGATCTCTTAGATCCCAAACCTACCAATATATATCCATCCATACCATGTCTAAAACCATGGCTCTCTTATCCTCTTAGGTCCAACCTCTTAGGTCTACATAGTCTAACCTGTGGAGCAATCCCTGAGATCCCAAGACCATTCGAGTCTACCAAACACCTACCTTTTAGGTCTCTAGAATATCTGATCCATACCTTAGGCCTCAACCCCTAAACCTTTAGGTCACAAGACTTTCTACCCTTTAGGTCTCTCACCTTACATCTCCACCCTTTGGACTCTTTAATTCCCAAGCCTACTTGGTCCGACTAAAAGCGACACATCTACGTCTCCCAACTCCCGTCATGTTCAAGCCATGACCCTACCACTCTTAAACCTACCAAGTACCAACCTAGTGTCACCCATTAGCCTCAAAAGACTTCCTAGTCTGACCTTCAACCTCTTAAGGACTCTAACCTACTTAATCCAAGCCGAGTCCAAACCTCGCCACCTACAAGGTCCACCCTTGAACTCCATGGATCTCAAACATCGCTCCCCCAACGAGTCCAAATCTCAAACCTTGCTCAAGTACATAGGATCTCCTGCGCACCACGCCATGCCATAGGGATCTCAATACCCATCAGGTTAAAACCCGTGTCCTTAAACACCTTTGGTCTCATCCCTAACCTACCTTCGCAATTGCCAAACGAGCTTAGTCACACGCATGACCTCTAAGACAAAATTAAGTCCTAAGCATACCCAATCCTGTTAGGTACCTATTGCACTCGAGCAAAGTCTTTGAGACTCAAGTCCATACATATGCGCCAACATGGTCACATATCCAAACCCATTTCCCGTACCTATGGTTCGCACCTAGCCTAAACTTTCAAACACTCTAGGATCCAAGCCCGACATGCGTATTAGGTACTAGGATCATCCAATCCCAATCCGTTGCTCCTTGGCCGACCTCAAGCCTGCTTGGTCCTAACCCATAACGCGGTTTCTCTAGGACAAAAGACTTACCCGCTTGAAAGCCTTATGTCCCAACGCTACCCTGCCTAGCCTTCGATCTCCTAGATCTCACGCCTACCATTCCATTAGGCCCCGGTCTCCTTAACACATGTCTGAGTCTTACCCTAGCTAAACCCTAGCACTCTAGCCTAGGTCTAACCTATCGAGCCTATCCAGCCATGAGGTATCAAGCTCACCTGCCCCAAACCGCAACACTCTTAGACCTCAAACTTGCTCGGTCTAAACCAAGACAAACCTTCAAATGCTTTCGGTCTCCAAACCCTAGCCTTAAGCCTAGGTAGTCACCTTCTATTCAAAGCCTAGCCTTAAACCTAGGTAATCGCATTCCCTCTAAACCCTAGTCCTAAACCTAGGTAATCGCCTTCTCTCTAAACCCTAGCCTCAAGCCTAGGTAGTCACCTTCTATCTGAAGCCTAGCCTTAAACCTAGGTAATCACATTCTCTCAACCCTAGCCTCAAGCCTAGGTGGCCACATCCTCTACAAACCCTAGCCTCTAGCCTAGGAAGTCACATGCGCTCCGAACCCTAGCCTCAAGCCTAGGTAATCACATCTTCCCAAACCCTAGCCTCAAGCCTAGGTAATCATATCTTCCCAAACCCTAGCCTCAAGCCTAGGTAGTCACATTCCTTCCAAACCCTAGCCTCAAGCCTAGGTAGTCGCATTCTCTCCAAACCCTATCCTAAAGCCTAGGAAGTTACATCCTTCTTAAACCCTAGCCTTGATCCTAGGTAGTCACATTCCCTCCAAACCCTAGCCTCAAGCCTAGGTAGTCGACATTCTTTCCAAACCCTAGCCTCAAACCTAGGAAGTCGCATTCTCCCCAAACCCTAGCCTCAAGCCTAGGTAGTCACATATCCTCTCTAAACCCTAGCCTTAAGCCTAGGAAACCGCAACATCCTCTTTAACCCTAGCCCAAGTTCTAGGGAATTTCCAAAGCCCCGCATGCAACATCATTTCCAAATTCCCAAAACCCTAGTCTCGAAACCTAGGAAGTTTACAATCTCAATCCCCCATCTTATTAAACCCTAGCCGTGAGCCTAGGAAGCCATACCCTCACTAAACCCTAGCGTCGAGCCTAGGATTCAACATTCCCTTCAAAACCCTAGCATCTAGGAAGTTCCCAAACCTCAACCTCTCCAAGCCCTAGCACTAAGCCTAGGATAGAATACTCTCCTCATGCTTAAATGAACTCCAATCCCTAGCCCGTAAGCCTAGGAAAGCCACATTATCTCCAAGACATAATCTAAAGCCCAAGAAGCCGTGACATCTTTGGCATCCCTATCTCAAGATTAGGAGATCACCATCTTCCTTATTCCCATTCCTTAAAAAGCCTTAGGTCCTACCTCTAGGCAACCAAGAAAATTGTCCCTTACCTAACACCTTGGTCTCAATGGCTCGTAGCCTCATTCCCTCCTAAATTAGGATAAGTGGAACCCAGATCATGTTTCTCATATTAGCGACTCCCCGAGAGTCCATCTCCTTCGTGTCCCCCTAAAGGTCCTTCGCCCTTGTGACTCACCAAAGAGTCCTTTGTGACTCCCCAAGAGTCTATCACCTTTGTGACTCCCCGAGAGTCTATCACCTTTGTGACTCCCCGAGAGTCTGTCACCTTTGTGACTCCCTGAGAGTTCATCCCGTTCGCGACTTCATAACAATCCATAATCTTTGCCTCCACATGCAAAATTTCAGTTTTGCCCTTGATCTTTTCCCTTTGATTCATTTTAGGTGCCCTTAGCACTATTTTGACTGGTATTCGTTACCTTTGGGAACGGAAAGCCCCTTAAAATTTCCATTCTTCACCAATATTTTCTTAGGATTCATATGATTGCAGAGACCCGTTCGCCTCTATGTCATGCGCATCCTAGATCGATCGTGATTGGCAGAGACCCGTTCGTCTCTAATTGCGAGAGATCCAGCATCTATTATTTTACCACTTCCACCGTGAGGCCATTTAGACGCTGTAGTCTTTATTGTCTCATTAGCCCCAATATTTGCTTAGGATTCGTATGATTGCAGAGACCCGTTCGCCTCTATGTCTTGCGCATCCTAGATCGATCGTGATTGGCAGAGACCCGTTCCTCTCTAATTGCGAGAGATCCAGCATCTATTATTTTACCACTTCCACCGGGAGGCCATTTAGACGCCGTAGTCTTTATTGTCTCATTAGCCCCAAATATTTGCTTAGGATTCGTATGATTGCAGAGACCCGTTCGCCTCTATGTCATACGCATCCTAGATCGATCGTGATTGGCAGAGACCCGTTCGTCTCTAATTACGAGAGATCCAGCATCTATTATTTTACCACTTCCACCGTGAGGCCATTTAGACGCCGTAGTCTTTATTGTCTCATTATCCCCAAATATTTGCTTAGGATTCATATGATTGCAGAGACCCGTTCGCCTCTATGTCATGCACATCCTAGATCGATAGTGATTGGCAGAGACCCGTTCGTCTCTAATTGCGAGAGATCCAGCATCTATTATTTTACCACTTCCACCGTGAGGCCATTTAGACGCCGTAGTCTTTATTGTCTTATTATCCCTAAATATTTGCTTAGGATTCGTATGATTGCAGAGACCCGTTCGCCTCTATATCATGCGCATCCTAGATCGATCGTGATTGGCAGAGACCCGTTCGTCTCTAATTGCGAGAGATCCAGCATCTATTATTTTAGCGCGATCGGCAGGAACCCGTTCGTTTCTGATTGCGTTTACCCCGGCAGTTACCACTTCCACCTTGAGGCCATTTAGACGCCGTAGTCTTTATTGTCTCATTATCCCCCAATATTTTCATAGGGTTCATATGATTGTAGAAACCCGTCAGCCTCTACGTCATGTGCATCCTAGAACGATCGCGGCCGTTGCGAAAGTTCCAGCATTTATTATTTCCATCTTGGGATTATTTAGACGCCGTAGTCTTTATTGTCCCATTATCCCTCTTACCTCCTTTTCCCAAATGATTTCATTGCTTACAAATGTTCGTTCTTCATACAAGATAGTATTCGTAGGATTTTTATCCTCAGCAGGAGTCTGATGTCTCGTTTCCCTAACGAATGTTCAGTCTTCATACAGGATAGGGTCTGTAGGTTTGTTATCCGCAGCAGAAGTTAGATGTCTCGTTTTATCCCCAATTCTCTTCGAACTACGACCGGCTTGATTCCTCCGAGGATACGTAGGAAACCTGAAAAGGTTCAGCCACCCGTCCACCTTGGTTATTTCCTATCCCCTCCGAACTACGACCGGCTTGATTCCTCCGAGGATACGTAGGAAGCCTAAAAAGGTTCAGCCACCCGGCCGCCTTGGTCATTTCCTATCCCATCCGAACTATGACCGGCTTGATTCCTCCGAGGATACGTAGGAAGCCTGAAAAGGTTCAGCCACCCGACTTTTATAAGGCTCCTACGACTTGGAAAATAAGTTAAACACTATTAAAAATAACCCTAGCCTATATAGTAACCTATTAGGTAATTTTATTAAAAATAACCCTTGAAGATCAAGGTTTATTTCTTGCCAACATAGGTAAGTTTTCTAACTTTTCTTCATGTTCTTGCATTATTTTTAATGTAGATCTTTAATATTCATGTTCTTGCATGTTTATTTATAGTTTCTTCATATTCTTTGCATGTTCATTCATATGCTCATAATATGTTCTTCGCATGTTCATCATATTCGTAGATTAAAACCTTATTTATGCTATATTTAGGGTTGCGATCTTCATAATTATGTGTTATTTCATAGCCGATGATGATCTAGGGTTCATCAACCCAATGATGATCTAGGAATTACTTCTAAACCCTAATCTTTAGGTAATTGCCCATCATTATGCTTGATCCCGATTCTTCTGCCTATTCTAAATCATTCTCGAACTACGCTGACCTGAGCTTCTCACATTGAGAGGAACGTAGGCAATCTTCGGATCCGGTCTCAATCACTAACACACTACATACACCGCATCATGATGGAAAGACCGATCAATTCGGGCAATAGGAGTGATAACGTGAATATTCTTCTCTTGTTGTAATTTGACCCCCGAACCCATTAAACATGCTTTTCTCAATGTTTTGGCTTTAATTAAAACGGTGTGGCGACTCTCATAATTTTAATGTTGCAATGAATATCTCAAATTCAAACACACGTATTCACAACGGTCGGTACGGATGTCAAACGGATCTTCATAGTGATAACTGACTACTTTGGCTTCAAACTTCCGTATAAATTCATCTTGTGAAGATTTGACGCCCTCCATAGTTACACACCCATATGATGAGATGTCAGTAAATGACAGATTTCACAGTGACACTCATCAAATATAAGAGGTTTTGACCAATCGACAAGAACTTCCGCACTTGAAAATTGAGAAAAAACCCCGGATAGAACAAACCTCAAACTACGTTTTTCGGGAACATAGGTACGTTGATCTACGACTTGTGCGATACGCTGGTCCAGCACATCCTCCTCACGTTCGTAGATCTCTTCCATAGTGGTCTTCTTTCCTCCTCATGCTATTCTTCCTAGAACGAATCGGAGTCTGATACCAACATCATGTAAAGTTAACACTTCACAAAATTCACAATGACACTCATCAAAAATAGGGGGTTTCGACCAATCGATGAAAAGGTCGGTAGGTTTTGACACACCATATGAAAATATTGTCGAAAAATATGAACTAACCTTTTCGGGATAAGATGTACGTTGATCTACGATCTGTGCGATTCGATGTTCAAGCATATCCTCCTCACAACCATAGACCTCTTACACAACGGCCTTCTTTCCCCTCGTGCCATTCTTCCTAGAACGAACCGGAGTCTGATACCAACTGACGTAGCGGAAGACTTGATAGGAATCAACCCTAGTAGAATTTAATCAATACTAGTGATCGATCTTCAACAATCGTAGAATTTAATCAAATACAAAGAGTTGGACGAAAGGAGGAAAACTCAGACTTTCGAATTAAAAGAGCAACGCCCTAATTTTTATTAATCAAATAAGCAACTCATTTTCGGAATTACATTGAACCCTACTTTTATAAGACTCCTACGACTTGAAAAATAAGTTAAACACTACTAAAAATAACCGTAACCTATTAGGACTCAAAAACATTAAAATATTGCAAAAATCTACTCTTAAACATGTAAATACTGACTACCAAAATATAAATCCGAAAATAAAAGAAAATAATAATAATACTTAAAATAAACTCATTCCTATTCTTCATCATTAAAAGAGCAACGCCCTAATTTTTATTAATCAAATAAACAACTCATTTTTGGAATTACATTGAACCCTACTTTATAAGACTCCTACGACTTGGAAAACAAGTTAAACACTACTAAAAATAACCCTAACCTATATAGTAACCTATTAGGACTCAAAAACATTAAAATATTGCAAAAATCTACTCTTAAACATGTAAATACTGACTACCAAAATATAAATCCGAAAATAAAAGAAAATAATAATAATAGTTAAAATAAACTCATTCCTATTCTTCATCATTAAAAGAGAAACGTCCTAATTTTTATGAGGCGGTCTCTGGTACAACCGTCGCACGGCGTGCGACGGCGCCGAGCCGAGCCGAGCTGTTTTTTATTTTTTTTATTTTATTTTTTGCTGAGATTTTTTTTTTTTTTTTGCCACCCCAACTTTTCTTCCTCTAACATAAGTAACACTTATTATAACGAAATATAACACTTTTTTTATTCAAATGTAACACTTTTTTTAAAAAAAAAATATACCACAATTTTGCTGCAATAGATAAAGATAACATAAAGATTGGCAACTAAACTAATGTAACACTTTTTAAAAAGGAATGTAACACTCATTTTTTCAAATGTAACACTTTTTTTCTCTCAAAATTAACATAGGATTGACAAACTAAACTAATGTTGCATTTTATAAATAATGAATGTAACATTTTTTTTCTCAATTGTAACAATTTATATTCTTAAATGTAACATTATATCTGAAATGTAACAATTTTTTATTGAGAAAGTAACAATTGAAATGCAAACCCAAATTTTTCTTGTAAAATTGTTGTTACATTTGACTGTAAAAAGTGTTACTTTTTGAATATGAAACTGTTACTTTTATTAGAACAGAGTGTTACATCTCACCTGACAAAGCAACTCAAACTTTTTGTGTGTAAAAAAATGTTTTTTTTCTAAAAACAATCAAACCATATCATGACCTATGTAGTTTTATTCGTCTCGTCGAGACGAACACAACGGTATTTTTTAAAAAAAAATCTGAGTTATAAATCTCAAGATATAGCATTTTAAAGTTAATAGGTTTTTTTTTAAGGTGGCACGTGGCAGCGCGCGGGTGGGTGAACCAGCTAGTAGCTCACAGCGCGCCACGTGTCGATCTCGCAGTGGAGGAAAGGCTGGGCGGGTCGGGTCGGGCGGGTTTGCCCGCCGCACGCCATGAGGCCGTTGTAGGTAAGAATTTGTCAATTTTTATTAATCAAATAAACAACTCATTTTCGGAATTACATCGAACCCTACTTTTATAAGACTCCTACGACTTGGAAAACAAGTTAAACACTACTAACAATAACCCTAATCTATATAGTAATCTATTAGGACTCAAAAACATTAAATAAAATATTGCAAAAATCTACTCTTAAACATGTAAATACTGACTACCAAAATATAAATCCAAAAATAAAAGAAAATAATAATAATACTTAAAATAAACTCATTCCTATTCTTCATCAGTTTTTGTGGAAAAAATAGAGCACGGACGCTCCACTTATATTGCATGGCCGAGCTGCACGGCCGAGTAGCAAAAACTGCTCGGCTGTGCATGTCGGCAAAACAACCCAGTTTTTTCTCAGTTTCCTATTTTGACTAGATTTATTCTATGTATTGATTTAGGACTTCTCTTGCACCTATAAAAAAGGGGATTTCGTCCAAAATATTGTGTGCTTAATAGTAGAAATCTAGGATACACAAGGGAACCACAAAATAGTGTCTAGGGGAGAGCCGGGGGCCTAGGAGAGCCATGGAGGGAAGATCCTACAACCCGGACATGGTCGTGTTGTTTGTGTGTTCTTGGGGAGGTAAGATAACATGTATGAGAGATTTTTCATGGAGAGTAGCCATGCTTGATCTAAGTGAGAGCATGTGAAAGTTATAATAATCTTTACATATTATAGTGATATCCTGGCTTGGTGCCTCCGGATGTAGACATGTGTTGGTGAACCGGATTAACAAATATTTGGTATTACTTGTTCATTCATATTATTATTCATGTGTTAAATTACTTTCTACATATGGACGACTGCTAGTATGGCTAGTAGATGTGGAGATCCCCCCCAAATCCCCAAACAACTGGTATCAAGAGCTCTGGTTAGAGATTCGGGAGATCCAAGTTGAAGAAAACACACGTGCAGATTTCGTACAATACAGATGCTTCGTATGGAAGACGTGCAGAGTTAATCTGAGGGCTGCTAGGCTTTCGTGTTGAAGCAAGAGCGTTCCAAATAGGTCACGACTGTACAAAAGGTCAGACAGTCGGAATCAGTTCGTGTGTTTCTTCTAAGATCTGCAGAGATTTGAGGTGGAATTTGGTGATGCAGAGATCTAGATGGATCGGAGGTGTTCTAGGGCTTATGGGCAGTCAAGGTGGTTGGAGAAAGATCGCTAGGGGAGAAATTTGCTTTGTGCATATTTAGGCGATAGAAAAAATATGAAAGAAGAGGAGAGATACATCAGGCACTCGCAGAATCAACCGACGATGCAAATATGAGTGCGATAAGCTGGTTTGACCACGTGAGAAAATGAGGACTTCTCGAACACGACAGATGGGAAATAGAAAGATGTTGTAATCTATCGATAACATCAAAATTTGTTCTGGGTGGGAGCAAGAGGCGTAAAGACTAGCCTATTGGTGCAAAACAGGGAGACATCAATGAACCGTGTGTTAGGGTGGAGAGGTGACACCTCATAGCTGGCTAACAAGGAGAATAAGTCACAAGTACCTAACAAAGAGAAAGATTAGACCAAGACAAGAGAGTGAAAGAAATAAGGTGGGTCCAAGTTTCAAGGGGAATCATTGCGAGGAGGTGGGTATGAAAGGTGAAGGCGAAGCTATTCTTGCAAAAAAATCAAGGTAGAAGTTGATTTGGGGAGGCAAGAAGAATCTAACATGGAAAGTTTGAAGCGTCACTTGGCTTCAACTCGCCTTATTACTTGGGCGTAGAGGCTCATGACAGGGAGAGCATGGGGGTTCATAGTGGTGGGGCGTGTAGGCAACATGATCATCACAAAGTAGGAGCTTAGTGCTCGGTGTTACAATATTCTAAGGAGGTCATCTTCATGGTGGGAGTTTGACGGGACGATTTCTATGTTTATGGTTTTAGTCTTCAGGTGGGAAATTGTTGGGAGTGGAGTCCTAAAACCGTGAGGAGACGGAGGGAGAAAAGGAGTCTAAATCATGGGAGTTGGTGGAGATCAAGGAGAGGTCAAAAAGGATAAGGAAATTGAGAAGGTGTAGAAAAGGGGTTGCACGTCCGTGCATGGGGAGGCACATGGCCGTGCATTACGGGAGGAGGCTAAGAAGGCTACTGTTTTCATTGAAAAAATAGAGCACGCCGCTACACCTATAGTGCATGACTGAGCTACACGGCCGAGTAGCAAAATTTGCACGGCCGTGCACGTCTACAAAACAACCCTATTTTTTCTCAGTTTCCTATTTTGACTAGATTTCTTCCATGTATTGATTTAGGACTTCTCCTACACTTATAAAAAATGGTATTTTATCCAAAATATTGTGTGTTTAATAGAAGAAAGCTATGATACACAAAGGAGCCACAAAATAGTCTCTAGAAGGGGGCCGGGGGCATAGGAGAGCCATGGGGGGCGATCTTACAACCCGGCCACGACCATATTGTTTGTGTGTTCATGGGGAGGTAAGATAATATATATGAGAGATTGTTCATGGAGAGTAGCCATGCTAGATTTATGTGAGAGCATGTGCAAAGTTGTAATAATCTTTTCATATTATAGTGATATACTGGCTTGGTGCCTCCGGATATAGCATGTTTTGTTAAACCCGGTTAACAAATCTTTGGTGTTATTTGTTCTTTCATATTATTATTCATGTGTTGAATTACTTTCTCCATATTGATGACTGCTAGTATGGCTAGTGGATGTGGAGATCCCCCCAAATTCCCAACAACTGGTATCAAGAGCTCTGGTTAGATATTCGGGAGTTTCAAGGTGAAGAAAACGCACGTGCAAATTTCATGCAATGCAGATGCTTCGTGTGGAAGATGTGCAGAGTTAATCTGAGAGCTGCTAGGGTTTCTGGTTGAAGCAAGAGCATTCTAAATAGGTCACGACCATGGAGGAGGTCAGATAGTTCGAATCTGTTCGTGTGTTTCTTATGAGATCTGCAGAGATTCGAGGTGGAATTATAGTGATATAATGGCTTGGTGCCTCCAGATGTAGCATGTGTTGTTAAAACCGGTTAACCAATCTTTGGTGTTATTTGTTCTTTCATATTATTATTCATGTGTTGATTTACTTTCTCCATGTTGACGACTGCTAGTATGGATAGTGGATGTGGTGATACCCCCAAATTCCCAATAACTGGTATCAAGAGCTCTGGTTAGAGATTCGGGAGTTTCAAGGTGAAGAAAATGCACATTCAGATTTCGTGCAATGCAGATGCTTCGTGTGGAAGACGTGCAAAGTTAATCTGAGAGCTGCTAGGGTTTCTGGTTGAAGCAAGAGCATGCCAAATAGGTCACGACTGTGCAGAAGGTCAGACACTTTGAATCTGTCCGTGTGTTTCTTATGAGATCTGCAGAGATTCGAGGTGGAATTTTGAGATGCATAGATCTAGATGGATTAGAGGTATTCTAGGGCTTATAGGGCGGTCAAGTTGGTTGGAAAATATCGCTCGGGGAGAAATTTGCTTTGTACAGATTTAAGTGATGAAGAAAATAAGAAAGAAGATGAGAGATGCATCAGGCACTTGCAGAAGCAACCGACGATGCAAATATGGGTGGTATAAGCCGGTTTGACTATAGGAAAAGATGAGGACTTCTCGCAAACAACAAATGGGAGATATGAGGATGTTGTACTCTACCGATAACATCAAAATTCATTTCGGGTGGGAGAAAGAGGCGTAAAGACCGCCCAATTAATGTAAAACAGAGAGACATCAATGAACGGTGTGTTAGGGTGGAGAGGTGACACCTCATAGCTGGACAGCAAAGAGAACGAGCCACAAGTACCTAACAAAGAGTGAGATCAGACCCAGAGAAGAAAGTGCAAGAAATAAGGTGTGTCCGAGTTTTATAGGGAAGAATTGCGAGGAGGTGGGTCTGAAGGGAGAAGGCGAAGTTAGTCTTGCAAAGAAATCATGGTAGAAGTTGATTTGGAGAGGTAAGAAGAATCTAACATGGAGAGGTTGAAGTGTCATCAACTCGCCTTATTACTTGGGCGTGGAGGCTCATGACAGGGAGAGCGCAGGGGCTCATAGTGGTGGAGCGTGGACACATCATCATCATCACAAAGGAGGAGCTTAGTGCTCGATATTCGAAGGGGGTCATCTTCGTGGTGGGAGTTTGACGGGGCGATTTCTATGTTTATGGTTTTAGTTCGAGGTGGGAGATTGTTGGGAGTGGAGTCCTAAAACTGTGGTAGACGGAGGGAGAAAAGGATTCTAAATCATAGGGAGTTGGTGGAGATCAAGGAGAGGTCAAAAAGGAGAAGGAAATTGAGAAGGTGCAGAAAAGGGGCTGCACAACCGTGCATTACGGGAGGGGGCTAAAGTAGGCTACTATTTTTGTGGAAAAAATAAAGTACGGCCGCTCTACCTATAGTGCATGCACGGCCGAGCAACACGGCCGAGTAGCAAAACCTGCACGGCCGTGCACGTCTCAAAAACGGCTCAGTTTTTTCTCAGTTTCCTTTTTTGACTAGATTTCTTCCATGTATTGATTTAGGACTTCTCCTACATCTATAAAAAAAAGGGGGGGATTTCATCTAGAATATTGTGTGCTTAATAGGAGAAAGCTAGGATACACAAAATAGTCTCTAGGAGGGGACTGGGGCCTAGGAGAGCCATGGGGGGCGATATTACAACTCGGCCACGACCGTGTTGTTTGTTTGTTCATGGGGAGGTGAGATAATATGTATGAAAGATTGTTCATGGAGAGTAGACATGCTAGATGTATATGAGAGCATGTGCAAAGTTGTAATAATCTTTACATATTATAGTGATATCCTGGCTTAGTGCCTCCAGATGTACCCATATATTGGTGAACCCGATTAACAAATCTTTGGTGTTATTTGTTCTTTCATATTATTATTCATGTGTTGAATTACTTTCTTCATATTGACAACTGCTAGTATGGCTAGTGGATGTGGATATCCCCTCAAATCCCCAACATAGACGTGGTCATACCCTTCTTGTCCTTAGCTTTGACCAAGGGTGCCACAAACCTTGTATCCTTAACAATGCTTTCATTTTTATCTGCCACAAAGTGAAACTACTCCTCCCATTGAACTTGTTAATCGATCTGTTCTTTAGATGCAGAACCCTAAGAACTCTTAATTGCAACTCTGGTACCAGTTTTTTTATAATAGGACAGAAAAGATGCACAAACAATAAATGTGAAATAAAGACAACCAAATTTACGTGGTTCAATAAAATGTGTTAGGAACATCAACAAGCTGAGGGGAAAATATTTATAGATATGGTAGATCACTTACAGAATATAAAATCCTCAGGTTTGTGCAACAAACATCTAGATCACTGGAACAAAAATATAACACACAAAAGTGACCAAATTAAAATTTAGACGTGTTCCAGATATGTTCTTGACCTCTGTCTAGAGAATACTAGTTCAGATATCAGATTATCCAGATTTAGATCGATAGAGTTGTATCAAACTTCAAAGCACTTCAGAATATTCTTGGATCACTAACAAACACGGATCAAGCACTATGAACAAAGTAGAAAAAACTCTCTCTCTCTCTGTCTCAATATCTAAATATCTCAGCTATATTTGAATAATATGGCTGATAGGGGCAGGGCGGATGCATGCAGCATGTGTCCAAGGTGGGCAGCTACACACCCTGGATTTTCCGAAAAAATTTACCGAGTAGTTATAAAAAATAAAAATAAAATTAGGGGTGTAAATTGTAATTTTTGAAATAAGAGGAGTGCAGAGTGTTAAAAATAAAAAATTTACTAAAAGACTCTCGCTTGATTCACGGCAATCGGCACTTCTTCCTCCGTAGCAATGTCTCAATCTCAAAAAGGTATTCTTTTAATTCAATTTTACGGTTTTAAAATATGAAATTTATGATTTGATCAATTTATAGTGTGATTTTAATTTTTTGTCATTTAAAGTTTTGAGCGGACCTGACCGGACCAAAAAAAATTGGGGGCGGATCCCCAAAAGAAAATGCACACCCTCACCTCAAATCCTAGATACGCCACTGGATAGGGGGTAGCTAGTATATATACTAACTGGCCCTAGTTTTAAGGAAACAAGAAACCCTAACCAAAACGAATAAGACAAGGTGTGGGTCCTCATCCCCTTTGAATTGGTAGATCTCTTAGAATCCTTATGCAATTAGGACTCGTATGTTTTGGGTATAAATATGAGTCCCCTAACATTGTAAACTTTGAGATGGAATAACAAAGAAATTATCTTATATGTTCTTCATATTTTATCATGGTATCAGAGCCTCCAATTTAGGGGGCCTGATTCTTTGAGAAAATATTATCACGATTATCACCATGATCAATTATGCCCAACTAGTTGATCAAACAACTGGGCTGACAACCGGCCAAGCAACTGGCTAGACATACCTCTTCTCAACAAACTCCTCCATGAAAAGCTCTGAATGCTTGATCTCTAGTTAATCGCCAGCGATTAGGATCAGGATTTGTCTCTAAACCGAAGCATCAAAGACCGATTACAAATGTTGGCTTCTTTTATAAAAAAAAAAGAATGTTTTTTTTTTTTTTGCTATTTAGGAAGCTTTATCTCTCAAATATTCCGGCCACACCATAGTGATGATCCGACCACCACATCAACCATATTAACATCACTTCCATCTTTTGATTGAGTGTCGTTCACTATAAAAACGATGATTAAGTGGTAGCCCACTCTAAAAACGTGATTTAGTGGTAGCCCATTCTAAAAACGTGATTAGTGGTAGCTGACTCTAAAAACGTGATTAAGTGTGGTTCACTCTAAAAACGAATATTGAAGAAAAAGAAGAGCAACATGTCGGTGTTGCGAGAAAAGCAACATGTCGGCGTTGCGAGAAAACAACATATCGGTGTTGCAAGTAGAGCAACATATCGAAGAAGGAAAGAAACTGGCTTTGCCAAAGTGAACTTGTCAGAAGAAAATGAAGAACTTGTTGTCAACATGCAGCTAGAGTGGTCAGAATGGTCTAAATTAAACAAACGCAACAACTAGCAGGAGAAAAATGTGCGGCCATATGTGCTGTCTGATGTCCTCACAACTGTCTCAACAACTACCGGAACATTAACTGCATGTGTTTGTTGAAGATTTTTTTTATCTTTCCAAATTTTAGTTACTTTTTGCAAGTTAAAAATCTACTTTATAGATGTTTCAACTTGAGAGGGGTGTTAGGAGATTGAGAGATATACTCAATATCCAAGTCAAATAAAGAATATTTACTTATATTTACTTACCTATGTTAGGAGTATTTATATTTAGATTTAGATTGGAATTAGAATTGGGTCCTCATCCCCTTACAGAAGAAGGGAGTCAAACTTTTCATTTTCTATTTCTCGGAATCTATATCTATATAATGGCATAAGTAATCTTAACACACTAAACATGGCAATTTGGCGCCAAAAAACTACTTCATATGAATAGCAACTTTTGATGAAACATCATTAAATGTATGTCTTGGTATTAAACATACCACTTAAATAATGCCTAGAAAATGAGAGTATTTATTACAATTACAAACATACAATAAAGGCTTGAACTACTTTCTAGAAAATGCACCCTAGAAGACCTATAGTCAGCCAAGCAGTTAAACATCCCTTTAGATAGTCTTTTTTTTTTTCGAAAAAATATTAAAGTTCTACAAATTGAAATTCCTAAGGTCTTCACTTGTATCTTCACTTGTATCTTCACATATAACAATAATGTTAAAACTATAAAAGGGCACCCCTTCATGCACCTTCTTCAATTGTTAATGAATACTAACAGATTTGGGGAATATGAAAAATCACACATCTATATCTATATAATGGCATAAGTAATCTTAACACATTTACTAAACATGGCAATTTGGCGTCAAAAAACTACTTCCTATGAATAGCAACTTTTGATGAAACATCATTAAATGTATGTCTTGGTATTAAACATACCATTTAAATAATGCCTAGAAAATGAGAGTATTTATTACAATTACAAACATGCAATAAAGGCTTGAACTACTTTCTGGAAAATGTGCCCTAGAAGACCTATAGTCAGCCAAGCAATTAAACATACCCCTTACATAGTCTTTTTTTTTCGAAAAAATATTAAAGTCCTACAAATTGGAATTCCTAAGGTCTTCACTTATAACAATGATGTTAAAACTATAAAAGGGCACCCCTACATGCACATTTTTCAATTGTTAATGAATACTAACAGATTTGGGGAATATGAAAAATCACACATGGATAAAGGAAAAATGAAAGGGCACTTAAATATAGTCATCCCACAACAACACTTTCATCGAAAATGATTTCATCATTATCCTACATCCGTGAACTCGAGCCTTCGAAAATCAACTGGTGGTTGAGGCTTCGTTTGATTCATGTTTACTGCTTTTCAGCCTTTGAAGAAGATTCAAAAGTTCATAGCATTGAATGTTTGTTTTATGATTCAGAGGTAAATAAACTAAATTACAATTTAACACAAAATATTGAGATTTGTTTTATTTAATCAAATTTATTTTCTTTAAATAGGGCGCCATACTCCATGCAACAATTCAAATATCTCAAGTGGAAAAATATGTTGATAAGCTTATCAAGGGACATTTATATGAAGTACATAACTTCATTGTGGTTGATAACACAATAAGTCCCTCTATATCTACCTTCAAGTAAATGTTTATTTCATTGAAGAAACAGTATTGACTGAAATATTTGAAGAATCACCACCTCCGCTATTTTTTCCATTTGAAAGCTATTCAGTTTTCCTTTATTTATCAAAGTCAGTTGCCCGTGCCTTTAAGGCACGGGTGTAACACTAGTTAAATAAAAAGGTTCAACATCACTATGAAGTTTATGGTAAATATTTTCTAATGTCGATAAAAATTTTGTCCTATTACCATCTAATATAACAAAATAAGATAGAAATATATAATTTTGTTTTCTTTTAGAAAGAAATTGCTTCTATGATCGAAAAGTTGTTCATGTAAAAGAAACATTTATATGAAAAAAAAACAATCAAAAACTATCGGAATTTTTTTATCTTCGTGAAATTTAAACAAAAATCTGCCTAGTATAAAACAAATTGACAATTTCCAAAGCCAGAAGGCAAGGATATGGATTGAACCTTAAACTTTAGAAATTATGAGTGTTAATTTACCACTAAGCCACTTCTTAGAGACAATTATTTAGTTTGTATATTTAGAAAAATGACTTCTTTCAAGATGGATGAAATATAAGACTATTTATATTCTCTAAAAAAAAAATACGTACAAGACTATTTAATTTCTACCCGAAATGGGATCGAGATCATTTCCTTTTCATTATCCTTAATTATGCTGCTTCTCGTTCCGTTCTTGCAACTGAATATGGCACGTTTATTTTGTTCTTCGATATATATATATGTTTAATGATTTGTTTATGAGAGCTTGAATCTCAGTCATCTTTGATGTAATAAAAACAAATAAAAAAAATAACAAGTTGGAAGAACTTTGAACAGGAAGGTCATCTTTGGCTTCACGGATTTCGAACCGCTGCACCTCTTAGTTAACTCCACCCAATGGTTCCGATTAGAGCCACCTCATTTTATTTGTGTTCGACGGATGAGATGTGTCCGAGCTCGGTGAGACCCACAAAAAATTGAAATCTTCTTAGCCGCACAGATGTTGAGCTCGCATATGTGACCTCGATCCGAACCATTGGGTGGAGGGGTGCAGCGGTTTTGAGTGGAGCGGATCCGGGTCCCGTCTTCACCATGAAAAGCATATTCAAATTTTAATGCTGCTTGATATATACTCCAAAAGAGAAAGCACCTTTGCAGGTCATATAGGAGTAGGTGCTTTCACCAATAACAAATAGCAGAAAATATATTCTTGTTAATAACACACATGATAATGCCTTTCTATTCAAGCTTAAACTTAAAAATAATTTGAGGGCTGAATAACATATACTCCTCCAATATAAAATAAATTTATATTTTCTTAAACAAGAAAATTCCAATAAATATGTCTATTTCTCAAATAATTATGTCCCAACATGAATTTTTATTGATTTTTGTAGGGACTGCGACCACCACCACCACTTTCCCACATTAGTATGATATTGTCCGCTTTGGGCCTAGCCCGTACGGATTTGTTTTTGGGAACTTCCCAAAAGGCCTCATTCTAATGAAGTGGGTGGGTGCTATTATATATCTTGCAATTGTTTCCTCAATTGCCGATGTGGGACTTTGGGTTGCACCCCAACAATCCTCCCCTCAAACCAAGGACCATATCCAGCGAAAGCTTGTACCAACCGGCCCGCGGAACACCACCGCCTTCGATTGCAAGACTCCATTCGCAATGTCACACAAATGGAACCCCACCAATATAAAGCACACACGCGGTCCACCCAGTCAGGAACATCCGAACCATGGCTCTGATACCACTTGTAGGGACTGCGACCACCACCACCACTTTCCCATATTAGTATGATATTGTCCGCTTTGGGCCTAGCCCGCACGGATTTTTTTTTGGGAACTTCCCAAAAGGCCTCATTCTAATGAAGTGGGTGGGTGCTATTATATACCTTGCAATTGTTTCCTCAATTGCCGATATGGGACTTTGGGTTGCACCCCAACAATTTTATTTCATATTTCGTTATTTACATGAAAAACTAAAAGTTTATAAGTGTATCGCACTTATATTTATTGATTTATCACTGCTAAATTTTCTCAAATCTAAAAGTGTCCCTTACGTACAAAAAAAAACAAAAAAAAAAAAAGGCATTAAAAATATGGGTTTGACAAAAGTATGACTTGCAACTTGCAAGTGAAAAACATTTTTTTAAGTGTGTAACTATAATAAATGAGGTAATATAACTATAACATTAGGAGTATGTGTAAGAGTATGAATATACTCTAAATATTCTTCTCATAGATATCTTTGTGATTTTGATTCTTTGTATATGTAAATATTTAGTTCAAATTATTTTAGTATTAACTATAATTATTTAGGAATATTTTATGTTAAGTTTATTTTATTTCACTAACCTACTAATAATTCTCTATGGTAAGTTAGTGATTCATTTTAGGAAAATAAGGACTCTTCTTTTATTGGTTGATTGGTAAATGATAGCTTTCCAAAATTAAAGATATACACGGCCTTTCTCAAATCAGTGTATATATTGGGAGTTTGCGGCAGTCCTCTTTCACGCTTGACAGAATCATCGAGAGAGGGTTTTCTTTGTTCTTGAAGTTCTTATTGTTTAAGAGTTCAAGTGTTTTATGTTTGATTGGTTCTAGTACTCTAGAATAGTTTTGTTCTTTTAATTCGTTTTGTTCTTTCATAAATATTGTATTCTACAAGATCTTTTGGTAATGAAAGTTTTCCAGCAAGAAGTTTCTTGCTGAAGTGTTTATTCATCGTTTATTCCGCTGTTATTTATTTTCTCTGAACGTGTGCGTGTTGTCGTGTCAGTTGTTAAGACAGCTCTGATCATATTCTCTGATCACAAGTGGCTTTACCCTGAAACAGTCCTAGCTAAATTTCTTTCAATTGGCACCAGAGCCTGATCTCGATACACTGAGAAGTGATCCTTGAAAGTAGCCAAAAAAAAAACAAAACGAGTCGATGAAAGAAAGTACACCCGCCGAGGACATCACCAAAAAAGCAAAGACTCGATGAAAGCAGGAATTTAAAATTACGAGAGATAGAGATACGCTCCCTGTGTGAGCGACTTTTGCTGATTAGAGGACCGGCGAGATCCGAGGATCCGTCTGCCGCATTTAATGTCGAGAGAAGACTTGGCGAGATCCGAGGACCCGTTTGCAGTCACTTAAAGTTGAGAGAAGACCTGGCGAGATTTGAGGACCCGTTTGCCGTCATTTAAAGTCGAGAAAAGACCTGGAGAGATCTGAGGAACCGTTTGCCGTCATTTAAAGTCGTGAGAAGACCTGGTGAGATCCGAGGACCCGTTTTCTATCATTTAAAGTCGAGAGAAGACCTGGCGAGATCCGAGGACCCGTCTGCCATCAGTTAAAGTCGAGAGAAGACCTGGCAAGATCCAAGGATATGTCTGCCGTCATTTAAAGTCGAGAGAAGACCTGGCGAGATCTGAGGATCCGTCTGCCATCATTTAAAGTCGAGAGAAGACCTGGCGATATCCGAGGATCCGTTTGCCATTATTTAAAGGTGAGAGAAGACTTGGTGAGATCTAAGGACCCGTTTGCCGATGAATGCGAGTTTGTTGATTAGAATTTGTTGATAAAGAGGTGGTGATTTCAGCGGTTCACCATGGACCAAATTGCTACTTGGAGTTGTATGCTATCCGAAGTTGTACTTGCTTTTGACTTTGTGGGGTGCAGGTACAGTTGACTGCGGACCGGAAGAATGTTTTCCTTTTAGAGAGAAAATGTCGAGATTGACTTTGATTTTTTTAAGACACACCCTACTTTAAGTTTAGTGGGAGTTTTTATCTAATTTTAATTTTGACATGCCTTAGGGGCGGACCAAATTAATGTGTGCCCAACTGTGCCCCCAAGGGTGGAGCTGTCGTGACTTTGATAAAGAATATGGATCCTGCTGATTTTGGGAGTGTCCGGCTTTGTTCCTGCTTTATTTCTTATTTTGACCAGGGCCAGCTGAGGCATTTCTGAAATGAGAGGCGGGCGCCTCGGCTAGTGGCTTCGGAACGCGTGCGCTTCCCAAGTGGGTGGTGGGAGGCACGCGCTTTTGGGGAGCGAAATTCGGGGCTTGATATTTGCTGGCTAAAAGACCCCCAACAGCTATAATATCAGCCTCTGTTCGAACATATTCTTCTAACAGCTCTTTTCTGCCATTCTTGAACATCTTTTCTTGCTTGATTTTGTTTGTAATCCACCTTTTCCATGGATTCCAATTCTTTCACTCTTGATATCAAGGTTGTTGGTGAGTATGAGAAGGATTTGTCAACCTTCGTTTATTCTTTCAAGACCCATCCTAAGAAGGCTTTTGTGAAAGACTTCGGGTTCCGAATTCTCTTCACACTTCGGACCTTGAAGCCGGATTGGGATTTATTGAAGGCCGCTGCAGCCTTTTGGGACTGTGATAGTCACACTTTTAACTTTTCGGCAAATGAAATGGTGCCGACTGTTGATGATTTTGGTGCCATTCTTGGCATGCCACTGGTGGGTCAGATTGCCGTCCCTAAATACTATCGGGGTGTGATTGACTCTTGGTCCAGTTTGTTGAACCTCCCTGTTGAGGATGTGAGGAAGATGTTGCACGGCACCATGGTTGACATAACTGAGTTTCCGATGTTCTTCAGTTTGCATTCGGAGGACCCGCTGGTTCAGTTTGCCTTTTCAGCGAGGTTCTGTTCGTTACACCTCTCGGGACTGCGGTTGCGCAACTGGATGAGATTGTCTTGCAGGCGAAGGAGCAACAATATAGCATAATTCCTCTTGTAGTGGGGGAAACCTTGTATGGCTTAGATGAGTTACACCGGACGGGTGAGATGAGACGGGGAAGCCCCTTGCTCTTGACTGTATGGCTTCGAGAGCATTTCAAAATTTATTCTCTGGAGGGTGATCTTTCTCCTTTTGCTGTTCATAGGAGAAAACTGCTGACTCAGGATTTATCTGAAGATGGTTGGAAGAAATTCTTTACATCTCGGTCATCGGCCGACATTGAGTGGTGCCCTCTCTCTTGGGGTCTCCGTCCTTTTGTAGAATGGACTTCGGGTTTTGAGCATGTGGTCCTACCGGGCCTGAGAGATTCTTCATTTTACCAACCGGAGCGGGTTTTGAGGCAGTTCGGTCGCCAACAGATTATTCCTTTCCCAAGGAGTGGGGTGCTCCGTCCAGTTTCGTATATGGTTTCAGACTTTTCAGAGGAGCTTCAGTCAGCTTGGAGAGATGACCGCCATCGGTGGGCTTCCGTCCCTATTCATCAAGGTAGTATCTTTCTTCCCGATAGTTACTTGGACTATCTGTTCGGTACCCTTTACCGCGGTATCACTTGGGGTGACTTGTTTCGCGCTGAGTTGCTAGGAAAAGACTTTGAGCCTAGCAGTGCTTTGAGGTATAAGGAAGCTGCTGCTGATTCGAACAATATTTTGGCTGACCCTTTCGGTACTCCTTTGGACAATTTCTATGCTCGGAGGTCCTTTGCTGCGCAGAAGGTTTTGGTCCGCCTCAGTGTTCCTAGGCCTCCCAAGAAGAGTAGGATTGAGAGCTGTTCGTGTGGCCCTTCGAAGGCTAAGAAGAAATTAGATTTTTCCTAGTACCCCAAGATTGCAATTAATAGACCACTTGTTTAGGATTTAATGTTTTAATGTCTTTTATTGCTCAACATTGTCTGTTGTAATGGTCAAAATGATTTGAGAGATGAATAAAAATTGCATTTTTCTATGA
The DNA here is from genome assembly GCA_026119855.1 of Campanula takesimana. Lineage (NCBI taxonomy): Eukaryota > Viridiplantae > Streptophyta > Magnoliopsida > Asterales > Campanulaceae > Campanula > Campanula takesimana. Next base: position 2,687,812 of record JAOWBW010000008.1, on the reverse strand, counting down.
CATGATTGGGTAAAAATATTGTTTTAGACCGCACCCGAAGGTTTCCTACATTCCTCTCATAGAGAGGCTCAGGTCTCCGTAGTTCAAACAAATGAAGACCATTTTTTTAATTTTTTTTTTTTGTGCACCTTTTTTTTTTGCCTAGACCGCCGTTTCGGGTTTTCAATCTAGCGGGCTTCTTTTTTGCACGTGCTCTAATTTTTACCTAGGCCGCCCTTGCAGGTTTTCAACCTAGCGAGCGTTTTTTTAATGGTCTTGATTTGTTATGCGTAGAACTTCTTGAGCTTGTCGAGGTTGACCTCCTTTGGCAGTTGATCACCATCCAAGTCTACGAGTTGGACTGCACAGCCCTTAGTATCTTCTTGACCACGTAGGGACCGATCCATCGGGGTCCCCATTTCCCAAGGGGATTCATGGCATTGGGAGGATGTTGTCTTAGGACCAAGTCTCCCACTTTGATGTTTCGAGGCTTCACCTTCTTGTTGAAAGCCCTTGACATTCTTTGTTGATAAGCCCTTATGCGCTCAAATGCTCTTAATCTTTTTTCGTCGAGTAGGGCTAGTTGCTCATATCGACTTTGCATCCAATCAACCTCGTTGACTTAGTTCTCGAGTAAGACCCGTAGAGAGGGAACTTCGAGTTCGACTGGGAGTACGGCTTCAGAACCATAAACCAATGAATATGGGGTTTCTCCCGTTGCTGACCGGATTGATGTGCGGTAGCCCCACAGTGCTAGTGGTAATTTTTCGGGCCAATCCCTTCCTGTTGAAGCCATTTTCCGTATGATGACCTCGATTGTCTTGTTTGCTGCTTCGACCGCTCTGTTAGCTTGGGGATGGTACGGGGAAGACTTGTGTTTGGTAATTTTGTAGTTGGCCAAAAGTGCATCCATTTCTTTCTTAAAGTGAGAACCATTGTTGGAGATGATCTTATGAGGAATACCATATCAGCACATGATGTTTTTGTTCACGAACTCGGGCACTTTCTTGGCGTTGAGAACTCGGTAAGCTTGTGCTTCGACCCATTTTGTGAAATAATCCACGGCCACTAGAATGAATGACTGTCCATTGCTTCCCGTAGGATGGACTTTGCCGATGATATCTATGCCCCCAACAAGAGAATGGTCATGGTGTGGTCATGTTTTACAATTGTGAAGGTGGAGCATGTTGCAAATTAGCATGGAACTGGCACTTGGCGCATTTCTTGACTTCCCCGATGCAGTCTTTTTCCATTGTAGTCCAATAATAGCCAATACGGAGTATCTTCTTGGCTGCGCCATCAAAAAAAAGTTGAGACTTATTTTCCTCAGTTGTAGTGCAAATTAAGTGCTCGTCGGGAAATTGTAAGTCTCCCCCCTTCACTTCGTCACACAGAAATTCAGCAAGCTGATCACTGAACACTTTCCCCCTGATAGATTTGAGTGTGACGTAAGTGATATCATAGCCAGCGAGCATGAAGTACCACTTGTCTATCCTTGTTGACATGAAAGGCTTCTCGAAGATGTAGTGGAGCGGGTCCACCTTTGCTACTAGCTTCATCGGAAAGGATTCTATGTAATGTTTGAGCTTTTGAGTGACCCAAACCAATGCTACACGTGACTTCTCTAAGACAGAGTAGTTCTTTTTGCCTCCTTGGAATCGACGACTGACAAAGTAAATGGCATTCTCCTTTGTGGAGTCTTTTTACTCTTGTGCTAGCATAGCCCCTAGGGTTTCATCATTCACTGTGAGGTAGAGCAAGAGAGGCTTCTCCTTGTGTGGTGGAACCAAAACTGGAAGGCATGTCAAGTAATGCTTCACTTGGCCGAAGGCTTCTTGGCAGGCGTCGGTCCACTCTAGAGCCACATTATTCTTGAGTAGCTTGAAGATTGGCTCACACATGGAAGTAAGCTGGTGCACGAACCGACTGATGTATTGAAGTCTGCCCATGAAACCTTTGATTTCTTTGTGTATCTTTGGAGGAGGTATGTCAATGATTGCCTTGATTTTTGAGGGATCCGCTTCAATTCCCCTTTCTGTGACTATGTAGCCGAGAACCTTGCCTCGGATAACCCCAAAAGTGAACTTTGCGGGATTGATCCTCATCTTGTCTAGTCGAAGCCTTTCAAAGAACTTGCGGAGGTCGATCAAATGTTGACCGTCGGTCCCCTTCGAGTGGATGATCATGTCATCCACATAGACTTCAATTTTCTTGTGAATCATGTCATGGAACAAATCTGTCACAGCCCTTTAATAGGTAGCCCAGCGTTCCTCAACCCAAATGGCATGACTGTGAAGCAAAAGGTGCCCCACGGTGTGTAGACACCCCGCCTTGGACCGCTCACCCCGATTGCACACTTGATTTTGTGTTTCTCCCTCTTTTAAGTGTTTTCTGTTAGTTTCTGTTACTTTGGTTAAGTTCCAGACGGACTCCGTTAAGTCCTGGGACTAAACTGAATAACAGTTCTAACTTTCTAGTCCATTCTGTCAAAAAATTCTTTTCAGAGTCGCGCGCCTCCGCCTCTTGAGACCAGACACGCGCGCCTTCCGCCGCCTAGGTGGGATGCGCGCGCTTCTGGGGTGTGTCAGTTACAGATTCTGCCCAAAACCTCTCCTCTTTCAACTATAAAAACCCCTCCAATCCATCATTGGAGGGGACCTTTTTCCTCATTTCTTTTCTAGACTTTTCCTTGATCATCCATTCGAAGGGAATCAACGGTTAACATTTGATCGATCTTCACAAATTCTTTGAAAGACTTCGACAACACAACATGAGACTCAATCCCGCAAAGTGCACTTTTGGGGTCGTCAGAGGAAAAGTTCTCGGTTACATGGTCACTGAGAGGGGAATTGAAGCCGATTCCTCCAAGATCAAGGCGATTATTGACATGCCTCCTCCAAAGACGCAGAAGGAAATTAAAGGTTTCATGGGCAGACTTCAATACATCAGTCGATTTGTGCACCAACTCACTTTCATGTGTGAGCCGATCTTCAAGCTACTCAAAAAGAATGTGGCTCTAGAATGGACCGATGCTTGCCAAGAAGCCTTCGGCCAAGTGAAGCATTACTTGACATGCCCTCCAGTTTTGGTTCCACCGCACAAGGAGAAGCCTCTCTTGCTCTATCTCACTGTTAATGATGAAGCCCTAAGGGCTATGTTATCACAAGAACAGCGAGACTCCCCAAAAGAGAATGCTATCTACTTTGTCAGCCGTCGGTTTTAAGGAGCTGAAAAGAACTACTCTGTCTTATAGAAGTCTTGCGCTGCATTGGTTTGGGTTACTCAAAAGCTCAAGCATTACATGGAGGCCTTCCCAATCAAGTTGGTAGCAAAAGTGGACCCGCTCCGCTACATCTTCGAGAAGCCTTTCATGTCAACAAGAATAGCCAAATGGTATTTCATGCTCACCGGCTACGATATCACTTACGTCACACTCAAATCCATCAGGGGGAAAGTGTTCAGTGATCAGCTTGCTGAATTTCCGTGTGACGAAGTGAAGGGGGAAGATGTACAGTTCCCCGACGAGCATTTAATTTGCGCTACAACAGAAGAAAATAAGTGGCAAATTTTTTTCGATGGCGCAGCCAATAAGCATGGATATGGCATAGGGATGTTACTTGTAGATCCAAAGGACATGTATACTCCAATCGCTATCCGCCTCGAATTTGAAGCCAACAACAACATCGCTGAGTATGAAGCATGCATAGCGGGGATCGAAGCATCCCTCGAGAGAAATGTCACAAGTTTAGAGGTATTTGGTGATTCCTTGCTCATCATCAACCAGACATCTGGAAAGTGGAAGATTCAAGACTTGACTCTGCAACGGTATGGTCAACATCTCGAGGAGTTGGTTGAACAGTTTCAAGAAATTACCTTCAACTACCTGCCAAGGGACAAAAACCGTTTTGCTGATGCACTAACCACCATCGCTTAACTGGTCGAAATACCTGAGGGTAAAATGGTGAAGCCCTTTAAAATTTCCCGAAGGAACAGTCTGGCATACTGCATGAGTATCGAGATCAACGAGGTTCAAGCAAACTCCCCGTGGTATGCGGATATCATGAATTTCCTCAAAGATGGTACTTATCCCGAGAATAGCAATAAGAAGTCCCAATTGGCATTACAAAGACTAGCCTCCCGATATGTACTGATTGGGGACCGAGTCTACAAAAGGCACCATGAAGGGATCAATATCCTATGCGCAAATGAGACCGAAGCTCAAGAAATAATGCATGAGATCCACGAAGGTGAATGTGGGCCCCACATGAACGGGTTTATGTTGACCAAGAAGATACTCTGCATGGGTTATTATTGGAGTACCATGGAAAGGGACTGCATCGAGAAAGTCAAGAGGTGCTCCAAATGCCAATTCCATGCCAATCTACAGCACGCTCCACCCTCACAGCTTTACAATATGACTACGCCTTGGCCTTTCTCTTGTTGGGGCATAGACATCATCAGAAAAGTTCACCCTACTGGCAGCAACGGACAATATTTCGTTCTGGTAGCCGTGGACTATTTTACGAAATGGGTCGAAGCACAGGCTTACCGAGTTCTCAACGCCAAGAAAGTGGCCGAATTCGTAAAAACCCACATCATGTGCCGGTACGGCGTTCCTCATGAGATCATATCAGACAACGGTTCTCACTTTGAGAAAGAGATGGACGTGCTCCTGGTAGAATACAAGATTACTAAGCACAAGTCATCCCCATACCGCCCTCAAGTAAATGGCGCGGTCGAGGCAGCTAATAAGACAATCGAGACCATTGTGAAAAAAATGGCCTCCACCGGGAGAGATTGGCCCGAAAAGCTACCTCTAGTATTATGGGGCTACCGCACGTCAATACGGACAGTGACTGGAGAAACTCCTTATGCACTGGTATATGGTTCCGAAGCTGTACTCCAAATAGAGCTCGAAGTCCCATCTCTACGGGTCCTCCTCGAGAACCAAGTCAATGAAGTCGATTGGATGCAAAGTCGATATGAACAGCTAGCCCTACTCGACGAGAAAAGGCTAAGGGCAATCGAATGTACGAGGGCCTATCAACAAAGAATGGCTAAGGCTTTCAACAAAAAGGTGAAGCCCCGAAACATCAGTGTGGGAGATTTGGTCCTAAGACAACACCCTCCTAATGCCATGAACCCCCTTGGAAAATGGGGACCCCGATGGATCGGTCTGTACGTAGTCAAGAAGATACTAAGCGGTGGTGCAGTCTGACTCGTGGATTTAGACGGAGATCAGCTACCAAAGGAAGTCAACCTCGACAAGTTGAAGAGATTTTACGTCTAATAAACGAAGACCATCAAAAAAAAAAAAAAAAAAAAACCTCGCTAGGTTGAAAACCCGCAAGGGCGGCCTAGGCAAAAATTAGAGCACGTGTAAAAAAATAAAGCCCACTAGATTGAAAACCCGAAAGAGCGGTCTAGGCAAAAAACAGGGTGCACAAAAAAAATGGTCTTCGTTTGTTTGAACTACGGAGACCTGAGCCTCTACACTGGAGGAACGTAGGCAACTTCGGGTGCGGTCTAAAATATAAACAAATACTCAAATCATTTCAAATTAACGAGATGCAATTTTAATTCATTTCTTGAATTATTTTTCATCATTACAACGGATTTTGCTGAGCTAATAAAAGACATAAGACATTAAAATCCTAAAACAAGTGGTCTATTTTAATTGCAATCTCGTGGGGTACAAAGAAATATCTAATCTTTCTTCAGTTTGGGGACCCATCGCTTTTGGGGACGGCCTTTAGTCTTCTTTGATGGGGGCGGAGCATTCTCGAGACCACCAAGACGAGAAAAGACATTAGGACGGGACGGAGCTTCATCAACGGCCTTCCCTTTACCTTTGTCAAGCGGAACCTTAGCGGGAACAACCATGGGACACTTCCACACATAAGAAGAATTTCCCTTGCCTTTCTTCTTCTTAGGCAAGTAACGGGACCTATAATCCCTCACATGGACCACCGGCTTCACGGGATCAACGGTAACAATACCCTCATTTGGCCTTCCCAAACGGTCAAAGATGCTAGGACGCGCCTTCACAATTGGAGCAATGGGGACGGACTTATCGCCTTCGGGGACAGAAACTTTGACTTCAAAAGTAAAGTTCATCGGGGCCATCGCTATAAGAATTTTGAGGTATAGAGTAAGGGAAATGATGCAGAATATTGCTGTGTGAACATTCTGATCGAAAATGGTTTATATTTATAGCTGTTGGAGTGCTCTGCTCAGAAAAGAAAGGGGCTGGAATTCAGCAAGCCAAAAGCGCGCGCCTCCGACAAATGATGCAAGACGCGCGCGCCTCTCGTTCCCAAGTTCAGACGCGTGCACCTTTGACAGCAGACAGTAACAGAAATAGCCTTTGTCAGTTCAGAACAGAACCCAGGCGTTCCAACGCCTTCAACCTACAGAAAAAATCAATCCCAGCAACAAGAGAAGCTCAAACGACGACAGCAAGCACGCTTTGGGCACACATTTGTATGTAAAAGAGTCGACACTCAGGATCGAGTCTAGACAGATAACTAAAAAAGCGTAGTAAATAACTAGGATTGTAAACACATGCTAAATGTTTATTACATGTAAATGAAAAGTGTTTTCAGTCTCTCAAAGGCTACTCAGAATCATCATCATCGGCAGCACCGTGCCCACCCCCGTTGCCTCTCTCAGTCTCCTCGTCATCATCATCATCATCAGCGGATTCTTCCTCCTCAGATGTCTCCACCACAACATCATGCCGGGTCCTCTTGGCAGCTCTCCCTGATGAACTAGCACCGCCCCTGCTCTGGCTACCTCCTCGGCTCAAACTCTTGCTCAGTGACCGCCCCGCCGAAGAGACAGCCTCATCAATATCCAGTGCCGCATCTCTGCAGCCTCATCCCATGCCCCGATCACCTTGAGCAGCTCCTCTCGCAGCACCAGAGACAGCACCAGCAGCATCTCTAGTCATGGCGGCAATGTCCCTGCACAGCCCTAGCACCCTCTCCTCCAGCTGACGGAGTCTCCTCCTCATCCCTTTGTTCTGTCTGCCTAAATGCCTATAAGCAGCTACAGGTACCTGTTACAACAGAGGACAGAAAAAGAGAATTGCATCAACACAAGGAATAGAAAAGCAGGACTGGAACTGAGAAATGCAAAGACAGTCAGAAAAGTATACCACAGCAGCCTGAACATGAGGCTCTCTCTCCAGCGACATGTCCTCAGGAACAATCTCCCTCTGCTCCTCATACACCCCAAAGTTTCAATAAGTATAATATGAAGGAGGCAGAGGTGGATCAAAGCAATATCCAGCATCGGTGGGATAGAATCGAGCCGAAGTCTGTGGAGCAGCATGTGTCTCCCTCGGATCAGTAAACATGAAACCCTGCTGGAGGTTATGCTCCCTGAATAAACCATAATCCTGCTCTAGATGAATGAAAGGGACAACATCAACCCCCGCAATATAGACTGCCTGGTCTGCCTCTAAAAGAGCCCTCCAATTACGAGGACAGAAAGGAGGAACATCAGGAACAGCTGGCCTAGGAGGGTGGTGGAAGTCCGTCACCTGGCCACCATACTGCCAGAACACTCTCTCTCCAAGATACATCGCCATACACTCCACTGAGCTCATCAGAAGCCTCGAACGGGTGGGAATCAGAGTGTGCTCAATAAAAGCATAAATAGCTCTCCACGAGAACAAAGAGGAGGCGACAGCCTCTGGCCTCAAAGCATCCAAGTGGCGTCGAGCTGAAAGCAGGCTGATGGGAACAGTGCCAGTCCTCACATTCCTCTCCCAATACGACCACCTCACACAGTCTGGATACTGGGGCTAGCCCTCTCTGTTAATCTTGAAATCCCTCAGCTCCAAGACAGCGAAGGCCCATAGCTACAAAACAGAGGCAAGAACAGAATTAAATGACAGTTCAAAGATACAGTAGAGCAATGACAAGAATGATGAAAAGAAAAGGGAAAGCAGTATACCTCCCACAACAGGCTGAAGCCCATGACCGAGCTAGTGGTCGAACGGATGGTCAGATCCATGCCGTGATAACAAGCAGCCAAGCCCGCTGCGCCCCAGTTATACTGACCGGCCTGGTCCAAGTTTACCAAAAAATCAAGCAAAGCCAAGGAAGCCGATGATCCTCCACTGGCAAACAGAGTATGGGACAGCAGATACCATATAAAACAATGGGCTACAGCATCGACCCGCTCAGCAGTGACACCCAAAGGCTCGGCTGGAAGAATACTAAAATATCGATGGATGCTTCCCCAAGTGACTCGGTAATTCTTCACTAGGAAGCCACAGTCAACCAAGGTCAACAGCTCGTCAGCAGTCCGAAAGGTCCCTCTCAAAACACAAGGGACAGGCTCCCCCGCAAATGGCAGACCAGTCAATGCCGTGAAGTCAGTGGGCGTCATCGTGACCTCTCCCATAGGTAGATGAAAAGTATGGGTGGTGTCTCACCATCTCTCTCTCAGAGTCTGAATAACATCCGGATCATTCTTCAATGCCGGCAGACTGGTAATAAAGAGGCCGAAATGGGTGGCCTGAACTCGAGCCCTGACATTCTCGGGCAGCTTACTCCAAATGGTAACCGGGCCATGAGCTCCGCCTCGAATCTCCGACAGGCGGCTTCACTCGTGAAAAGAAACAAGAAACAACGAAAATTTCGTCAGCATAACGGCTAGAAAACGGACAAACCCAAAACAAAAATTTCAACATGCATGCGAGTGTGTGGGTATGAAAATGGGTATCCGAACAGGTTTCTTGCAATAAATCAAAAACAACAACAACAAACAGCGACGATCAACAAAAGAAGTTGCAGCGAAAAATACGGGTGAAACAGAGCAGCCCCAAAGCGCAAAAATCACAAAGAGAATGAAAGATTCTTACCAATCCCACTATGACAAAGTGGGAGATATGGGTATGCGGCTGGTACGTGAGCAAACTCGGGTCCATTGCCTCAATTCCAACCTCGGGCTCCTCGCCCTGTGGCATCTCGAATGGAAGAGATTGTTGACGATCTGACATCGTTTCTATGATGGAATCGCTCCTAGAACAACAAGAAAATGTTTTGGGGTGATTACTCCGCGAAAATTTGGTTCAGAATTTGGAGGGTTCTTTGAAATTTTGAAAACTCGCCGGAAAAGTGAACTATCTGTCTATATATGCTGAACTGAAACAGGATGTGCGCGCCTCCCGCCATGTCACTCAGACTCGCGTGCTTCCTGTAGCGAAGATCAGACGCACGCGCCTTTGCTCCCTGACAAATTCAAGCACAGCTCCCCATACGGGAATCAAGGTGTCACATCCATGCTCATCTGAGTTTCAGCTCCACCACTACAAGCTGAGTGAAGTTCGTAACAGACGCCATTAATTCTCAAAAATCAGTTTTCACAATTCATCCCCAGCACAAAGCACTCTGCAGTCAACTGTGCCCGCACCCCATCGAAAGTCAAAGTCAAACAGTCAACATCAAAGTACGACTCACGACAACAACTTGGTCCAGGGTGAGCCACATAATCACCGTTTCCTCATCAAGAAAAATCTACATCCATTCAAAGCAAACGGTCCTCTGGGTCCCGCACTTCAGCAAACGGTCCTCCGGGCCCCGCACTTCAGCAAACGGTCCTCTAGGTCCCGCACTTCAGCAAACGGTCCTCCGGGTCCCGCACTTCAACAAACGTTCCTCCGGGTCCCGCACTTCAGCAAACGGTCATCCGGGTCCCGCTTCCAGCAAACGAATCTCGCTATCAGCAAACAGGTCCCGCTTCCAGCAAACGGATCTCGTTATCAGCAAATGGGTCCCGCTTCCAGCAAACAAGATCCTGCCTTCAGCAAACAGATCCCGCTATTGGGAAAGCTGCTCACATAGGGAGCGCACCTTTATCTCTAAAAGCCGCTCACACAGGGAGCGCACCTCTATCCCTTGCCATTTCAAATTCCAGCTTTTATTGAGTCTTTTCTTTTTCTTGGTGATGCCCTAGGTGGAAGTCTGTCTTTGGTCGGCGCATTTGCTTCGCAATCCACGCCGGCGAGGGGCTCTGTAGACACCCCGCCTTGGACCGCTCACCCCGATCACACACTTGATTTTGTGTTTCTCCCTCTTTTAAGTGTTTTCTATTAGTTTTTGTTACTTTGGTTAAGTTCCAGACGGACTTCGTTAAGTCCCGGGACTAAACTAAATAACAGTTCTAACTTTCTAGTCCATTCTGTCAAAAATTGCTTTTCAGAGTCGCGCGCCTCCGCCTCTTGAGGCCAGACGCGCGCGCCTTCCGCCGCCTAGGTGGGATGCGCGCGCTTCTGGGGTGTGTCAGTTACAAATTCTACCCAAGAATCTCTCCCTTGCTCATTATACATGATTTTGCCCGGGAAAGATTTCTTGGAGACTCCGTTTGGCTCCAAAAACTTCCCTCTTTCAACTATAAAAACCCCTCCAATCCATCATTGGAGGGGACCTTTTTCCTCATTTCTTTTCTAGACTTTCTTCTTCTTCTTCTTCTTCTTCTTCTTCTTCTTCTTCTTTTTCTTCTTCTTCTTCTCCAATCAAACGTTCAATCACCCCAAAACCACTTGGGACATGACACCAATGGTCCTTTCATTACATTGAATTGGCCTAGGAGTCATCTCCCTACATTTTAAACTTAAAAACCCGTTTTTATCATCATTCAAATAGGAAGAACACATTTATCTTTAAAGTGAATTATGAACAAACAAGACCGACTTTGCTCGGGAAAAATGGGTGTTTAAGTACTTCCCATTTTGTAACCTAACCCCCGAACCCTTCATCCCAAAGAATCTCTATTTTCGTAAATCAAACTTAGGCTCATAAACATTAGGTTTTCTTACGTTCCTCACAAACGTGGGTGGCGACTCTAAAACACAATTAGACATCCTAGGACGAGCTTGCATGCTCTTTCCTAAGGCCTCGGCCTCATCCCCCAGGGTATCTACACGGTGTTGTGAAAGCAGTCTTGTGTTGATCTTCTTCGGCCATGAGAATCTGATTATACCCAGCAAAACCGTCCATAAATGAGAGAACCTCGTAGGCAGCCATGGAGTCGACTAGCATGTCGATGTTGGGTAGTGGAAAGTCATCCTTTGGAGAATATTTGTTCAAATCCCGGAAGTCCACACAAACACGGACCTTGCCATTAGCCTTTCTGACCGTCACAACGTTTGCTAGCCATGTTGGATACTCAATAACTTTGATGAAGCCCATACTGAGAAGCTTCTGTATATCTTCCTTGACTTGTAGAGACCATTTTGTCTTGATCTTTCTGAGTTACTGCTTTGTCGGTTTAGCGTCGTCTCTTATTGGAATTCTGTGCTCGGCGACCTTTCTGTCTAAACCCGGCATGTCTTTGTATGACCATGCAAAAACATCCACGAACTCTCTGAGCAGTGCAGTCAATCTGTCTTTCTCTTCCCCCTTGAAGAAGCTTCCGATCTTGGTTTCTTTCGGCTCTTCGTCGGTACCCAGATTAATAACATGCCATTCTTCGTCAGCCCCTGGACCATTTTCACCACGACTACGGACCTGTTGAGCAAGTTCATTTAAGTATGTTACGTTTTCGTGGTCTATTTCATCATTGTTTGAATCGTTATTAACTAGTTCATTAGATTCATTATTAGTTAATTCATCATTCATGATGTTTGCAATCTCGGGGTACTCAAAAAGATCAAATTTTTCATTAATAAAGAAAGGGAACACACGCTCGGCTATGGCCTCCATATCCTCTTGGGTGAGGGTATCGGAAACACACTCGGACTCGAAAGTGAATGTGAACAAGTCTTCCTTTGTAACCTTGCACGGTATGTAACCCATCTTCTTGACCAAGAATTCCTCGGATACCACGGGTCCTTTTGTAGAATACCAGTTGTTGATCGGCTTGGAGCTTGGCTTGATTTCATTGCTAGGCTCGCCTCCCTTGTCGGTGTCGTCGGAGATGGCATTTACTTGGCATTCATCCATAACGGCAATTTCCTCGAACATGGAGGCTAGATCTTCCCCCACGGTAATATCTGTCTCAGACTCTATAGTCACTTTCTTCCCCCACCATTCTCGGGGTGACATAGGAGTTGGTCCATCTTCGGATTTCTGGATCTAACAGTCGGAAAATATTTCAAGGCCGGGCTTTCTGACGCCCTTCCTATTAACCCATGGCTTGGGAAAGATTATGTACGGGACATCTTCCCCTTGGCGGACAAAGTAGCCATTCAGTGTCTTGCGGTAAGGCCTCAAGTTGGGAATTTCATAGTAACGGCCTTCCCTACAAGCTTGAGCTTTCTCATTCTTGACGGCTTGCTCATATTTCATGGCATCCTCAAAAGGTTCGTACACTAAACCGAACTTGTTCTTGACGAATGGGACCTCTACGGGTTGCATTCTCCCTTGTTGGTACTTCCCTAGGCCTAAACCGGGGAAGTAATTCATGTTCCTCATTATGCGGAGGACTTTGTGGTTGCCGAGGGTCTATGATCCGTTTCCCCCTTGTTCGTTGATAGCGTTGATTGAGACGCCGGAGAGGGTGGAGTCTTCTAGACCATGCTGAACTTGATGGACGGGTTCCCCATTTCTGTGAATAATGACGTTTTTTGCCATGACGGTCACTATTTCATCCCCATTACTGAACTTGACACACTGATGGAGAGTTGAAGGGACAACGTTGGAACTGTGTATCCACGGTCGGCCCAAGAGCAAGTTAAATGAGGAAGGTACATCGAGCACTTGAAGTGGGACGGACATAACCATGCTCCCAAACTCAATGTCAATTTCCACCATACCCATGACTGTGCGGGCAGTGCTGTCGTAACCTCGGATTACTTGAGTAAAAGGCTTTAGATCTTAACTCTTAAGCCCCAGTATGCCCATTATTCTGCCGGGCATTAAGTTGAGAGCGGAACCACCGTCGACCAAGACTCTTGAAATAGGTATCCCCCTTGCTCTTACTTTAAGATAGATGGCCTCATTGTGATTGGACCCAAATGGTGGGAGGTCCATATCAGCAAAAGTAATTACATTGCCAAAATGAATATGGCCTATCATTGCGGTAAGGTCCTCGGGAGTTGTATCGGGAGAGACTGATGTGTCGTCGAGTTGAACTAGTAAAGGGTCTTCATGAGTGTCGCGGGCTTGCGATCATTGAGAAGAGGTGCTTGGTTGAGAAGTAGTGGGGTGGCTTGCTATGACTCATCCGGATCGAGTTAGCATGTTGACGTTCCCATCTTGCCTGTTTTTCCTATTCTCTAGTACTTCCCTCATTACCTCATCATAAGTCACAACGTAACAAGAATTGTCAAATTTATTCATAATATTGGAGCCCTCATTCACAATTGGAATTGAATGAGTGGTCTCCTCAAACTCTCCTATCTCTATTACATTGACATCACCCTCATTAGGAACTAAGAATTCTTTCTTGTCAATGAGGTCTTGGATGACGTTGCGGAGGACGAAGCATTCCTCGGTGAGATGGCCACTATGGTGGTGGTAGTCACAATACTTGTGATGAGCATGGTTGTCACGGATTACGTTGGGATTAAACCCTTGGAGAGGAGTGACTTTCCCTTTGGCCTTGAGTGCTTCGAAGACTTCGGTGATGGTCATGTCGTGAAGAGGAGTGTAGACACGATCATTTTGAAACTTCTTGCCTTGTGGTGGAGGAACCCTTTTGTAATTCCCCTTGTCAGTAGTGACGGCATTGACCGAGGTCTCTTTTGTGGAGCTAGAGGCGGCCTTGTAACGGAAGCTAGGAGAACTTTTCTTAATCTCCTTGAGTAAGTCATCCATTCGGACCCCCACCTCATACATTTGAAAGAAATCCGCATAGCAAGCCCTACTTAGGTGGGTGCAGAGATAAATCTTTAGACACTTAAGAAAGATGTCCATTTGCTCCTTGGTGTTAGGCCTCTCGACAATTTCAGCAAGCTTGTCATTCCACCTTCTTGTAAAATCAATAAAGGACTCATTGTCCCTTTGAGTGGTGTTCTCGAGCTCTTTCTTGGTTAGGCGGTGAGTGGTGTTGCCTTGGTATTGACTTTTGAAGGCAACCATGGCGGCATCCCAATCAAGACGGACTGTGAGCGGGAGAGTTGCATACCAATCTTTTGCCGCCCCCTCGAGAGTAAGAGGGAAGCATTGTGCCATAACTTTCGGAGAGACCTTGTTCGGAACCATAGCCCATATGTAAGTCTCGATGTGTGCCATGGGACAAGAGTTGCCCTTGAACTTGCTAATGTCGGGCATCTTGAACTTGTCGGGGAGAGCGGCCATGGTGCTCATGAGAATGGATGACTGATAAAGGCTTGTGTCGGAGCCTTTCCCCATGTTGAGACCGTTGAAACGTTGGTCGATGTAGTCCATGATTGAATCAACCATCTTGTGATCTTTGTTGTCGGTGCTCGGTTCCCCCATTTTCTTGGTACGGGCATTAACATAAGGGCTTTCAAACAAACCCTTGGTCCACTCGGACTCTTCACTGTCTTCCTTACCCTTACCACTTGAAAGCTTGGAGAGTTTAGCTTTCATTTGGTCCATCTCGTCCTCGTGGGCTTCCCTTTGATTGTCAAGATGGGATTGCCAAATGTCGTCTTTGTTTTGGGCCTCCTTATTGAGAGTGGAGACTTGCTCTTGGAGAAGTTGGACCATAGCTGAGAGTTGCTCAAGAGACATGGTGTTGTCGGTGTTGGAGCCGCCGGCCATTGATGCTGTCGGAGCTGCTGGAGTGATCAATTCACGAACTAGCCGGTTTGCTGAATCCCGGTAGATGCAGTAAGTACCAATTGGACCTAAATTGCAGAAGAGGCCCTTGTCAGTCTTGAGTAACACTTTTGGTCCATGAAGAGGCTTAGAACACACAATGGGCACACGATTCAAAACCACATAAGAAAAAGACTCTTTTTTTATAAGTCGGAGGGACGGAGTCCCTTTTGGGTTTTCTAAGAAAATAATGGAATCGTCACACTAGTATATAGACCTTCTCGCGGTCCCATATTGACACGCCCCCAGGTCCCGGGATCCCCTAATAGAACCTCAAACCTTGTGCGCATAACTAACAAGGAACAAGAAACTAACGGGAAACAGGAACAATACCTGTTAGAAACAAACTGACATGATATATATACTCAAGAGTAAGGAGCTAAGATAGCTCACAACGAGTTCTAGACCAAGAAAATTAAAACCAAACATGGTTACATACAGCGGAAGACATGCCTAGCACATAATCTGGCATCAAGAGAGGTCTAGAGACAACAAGTACTACACAAGTCTACCCCAAACAAGCCCTGAGTTTAACAACTCAAACAACATCGTCCTTACCAAAGTGTAAAAGGACACTAGTCTCAAACATGAACATCCTGCGGAGTACATTCCCAGCTATGTCGAGCCTCACTGCGTACTATCCCCTGCTTTCCTTGGGGGGGGAAACAAATAAAGGGTGAGATAAATCTCAGTAAGCTATTAACATGCAACTACATGACATGTTATCATGCAATTCAAATAGATACTCAAGTAATCATATATCAAGTATCATCAGGTAACAAGTATAGGAGAGGCTAAGCCAACTCAACAAGTAATCAAGCTCAAGATATGATCAGGTAACAAGTAGTCAAGTAGTCAAGTAGTGTGAGAGGCTAGACCAACTCACCAAGATGCACATAGGCCTATCACGTATCATTACCTAAATCCTTCCTTATTTCTCCCAAGAATACCATTGTTGTCGATGCTTGTATAGCTGATGACAACCACGATCAAGATCAAGAGACTGCTATGCAGTATATAAGAAGACCTGGTAACCAGTGTCATTCACAAGAACAAGATTCACAAAGTGTTCACGAGATTAGCATTCACTTATATCAGGCGTATTGCTCCAATATAGGATGCTAAGCCTTACTATGGCCGGTAGTAAGGGAAAAACAGACCGAATGCATAGACCCACGATTATCACTTATGCCCCAGCCCTCGCAATAAGCGTGAACCTATACACCCCTCTGCACCAAATAAGCCAGCTGGACTCACACGAGAATGCACAAGTAGATGTTTACTTGAACTACGAGAATAGAACTAAGTCCCATATTAGTGGACCAGTCTTTATGCACCATGTAGTCATGTATTATGTGCTCACGAGAATATGCACCATGTAATCATGTATCATGTGCTCACGAGAATATGCACCATGTAATCATGTATCATGTGCTCACGATAATACAAGTACCCGTACGCAATCATTGCGAAGACAAATCAATCTAACAATGGCACGTAGAGTGTCCATATAACACGGTCAATCCTAGTTAAAGTCTATTAATACAGACCTCAAACAAGTAGTAGGGTATATCATTCTATATCACTTTGTCACATGCCAAGTTTGCACGTACATATTCATATCACGTTTAACACATTAAAGTGTCTATCACGATACCCTTACTATCAAATAGAGCCCAATACCTTAGACTCTAAATACGTAGAATAGGTCACATCATACCTAGTCACAGTCATATCTCACGTATATGTATCGTTAATAATCGAATACATTTTCCAACACATATTGTGTTCTGTAGTTATTCTTATTAACTTAAATCGTAGTATTCACGATTATATGAATTATCTTCATATTACACTAGTCCCTATTTTCTTTAGAAACCCAATTCAAGACAAGATATCTTCTTTATTCTTTATATACTTCATTGAGTATAAACACGATTAAAACCAATCACTAGCACTTTAGTGTTTGTTCATAGCACTTTCAATACACACGTATCAAATTCAAATGTATAGTAGAGTTAATTATTCTCTATCTAATCCCATATCCCAATTCTTTCGGTTATTCATACCATGTATCAAGTAATCAAGAAGTAACATTCTATCAAGTAAATATATTCAAGATTTGCATATACACATCAAGAATCTTTCAAGTTTATTTCCATACACATATATTGGTGTCAAGGCACGTACAAGATTTTATAATCTTATATTCAAGTCTTAATCCAATTATTTGGATGTTCAAGTCATGTACAAGATTTTATAGTCTTATACTTCAAGTTACTGTCTCAACTTAAGACATTCAAGACATTCAAGACATTCAGGACATTCAAGACCTTCAAGACATTCAAGACATTCAAGACATGTACAAGATTTTATCATCTTATATCCAAGTTCTCAATCCATTTCTTTAGATTGTTAAATATGTACAAGAGTTAATTATATTATATTTCAAGTTCAAGCTAGGAAGATGAACTATACATCTTTCACGTATTATTTTCCAATCCTTTTCTTAGGACATTCAAGTTCAAGACATCAGTTTGTGTACCTTAGTTGGTGCCCCTAAGGTACACAAACATTAACTTCAAGACACATAAACGAGTTACTACTCTTATACTCAAGTTATCATTTAATTATGATTCAAGTCCACATTTCATTTGTTCACAAAGGGACTATTTTCCAGTACTAGAGTGTTCTACAACACTTATCTAGGTCATCTAGGGTAGTACCCTAAACCTAGACCTAGAATACTTCGAGTTCAAATTAAGTAAATGAGCTATACAACTCATACTTACAAGTTCATAATCCCTACATAGGATATTCGAGCTCAAGACACTAATTTGGTGCTCTCAAGGTGCACAAACATAGGTTCCAAGACAAGCATAACACATAAGTGCTTGTTCATAGCACTTTCAAGACATAAAGAAGAGTTCTTCCTTTTATATTCAAGTTCCCATTTTAATTCAATGAGTAATCATATTCAAGACTCACTTCTGATGCCCCTAAGGTGTCACAACACTTGCTAGGACATCTTATATTTAAAACACTTTAGTTGAAACAGGGGACCGGGCGGGCGCCTATGATGGACCGGGCGGGCGCTCATCCAAGGATTTTTGGAACTAAAACTTCTGGCCAAATGGGCAGCCGCTTGGTACCTAAGTGGGCGGGCGCTTGGTCCAAATTTCAGTAAACACCACTTTCTTTCCCAGGCTTAGAAATCCCCGTCCCAAGCGTAGGAGTATACTTTTACTCACAATTTAACATTCAAGAGTGCATTTTAACATGCTCAGAACACTTCTATAGGGACACTTTATTAATTTATCACCATCCCACAAGTAATAGAATAATTCTCTTTTATTCTATTTAAATATTTCACCGTCCCAAAAGTATAAGTAAAATTTTCTAATAACATTTAAATCAAGTTACTATTTTACCGTCTCACGAATAGGAGTATAATTTTTTCAATACTTTTCAAGTCATTCCCAGGTGCTATTCATGCTTGTTTATTATACGAATACTCCCTTCGTTCCAAATTCACAAGTATCACAAAATCCATTCAATTTGCGAAATTAACAAGCACAAGTATCAAGAATAACATATAGGCATGTTATTACAAGCAAGGGGGGAGCTAATAACTTACCTAGTCCGAAATCAAGTTGACCCAAATTAATTTCTGATCGGCAGGAAACGCTCTATTCAACGCCACGAATATTTATCCGGGACCAGAATCACGAACAGATGGATAATTAAGCTCGAGGAGTCGAGAATAGGAAGAATCCTAACTTAGATTTAGAACAGAAGGAAGGAACGAGAAGAAAATGAACTTTGCTTTCTCTGAGAAAAGAAGCAACAAGATATACTTTGAAGTTTCACGAAATGACACTTAGGCCCCTCAAGTTCTAACTTTGACAAAAAGGCCCCGAAACTTTTAACTTTGACATTTAACCACCTTAATTTTCTAAAGTAGTTAAATAATTAACTCAAATAAAATAACATATAAATATGCTAGTCAAGAATTTAACAAGCAAGTCAAGAATTTAACAAGAATTAGGACGGGCGTTACATCCTCCCCTCCTTAAAGAAAATTTGTCCTCGAATTTTACTGATCAAGATCATAACATATATAATCAACAAATAGAACTCAAGAGCATCAAGACTATACACATATACTCACAAATATTCTATGCAATCCAGATGTATCAATTATAACATCGAAACACATAAAGTCAAGCGGACTCGATTAGTCAATCCACTATATTGGTGAAACTTGACATATCCACTAAAATAATAGAACTGGTCATATCCTCCAGATCACTGTAATACTAGTCAAATCCACTAGGCAATCTCAAATACTGAAGTCGTGGTCATCCATCATTTCAATATTTAAAAATTGACTTCACATTTATCAATCCATCGAAAAGGTGTAGCTCTCGGTGTCAAATAATTAACGATAGAGCTGCCTTCGAAATTCATTAATGAATCTCTAACAAGATCAAGAAAATCTCAAGAACACGCGTACCTTGGTTGTTTCCACTTATAGGTTAACAAAGATAGTTACTTCAGGCATCCACTTCAAAATAAATATATCATCTATCAAGAAATTTCTCAAGTTGAATCTTCAACTCTTTTAACTCAATCGAGGTCAAGAACATTAATCCAGATGTCAGCACTGTAACAACTCAAGATAAACCAAGTTTCTCATCAAGTAACAGGTATTGCTCAGTAGAAATTATAGCTGAGATCTCATCAAGAATGGATACATCCATCTGGTTTGGTGTAGAAATTCCACTGTCAATCACATAGGTTAAATACCCAGTATAATCTCGATAACACTGTTCGAACTTTCAATGCAGAACATGAATATTATACATAATTATATCATGCTCATAAAAATAGTCAAGCATACTAGCATAGAACTATTCACCATCTATTATGGCAAACAAGAATGGCATAACACATAGAAAGCCAGGTCATAACACGTAAGAGCCAAACCATAACACGTATTACATCAATGTCCCATCTAGGTAACATGACCAAGTTAACATAGAACGTATAGGGTGTTATCACCCACACTTCTATCAAGCTCTTATACATAACGATATCAAGCATGTAGTCTCTTACTAGAGAATACACTTCCACGTAATTCACGAGATAAGGACAAGCATGCATATATAGCACGAAACAATGTCCACTAGATAAGATAGACACGCCTAAGTCTTTAAAGACTCGCGCTCTTAATTCTCAAACCCTCTAATCCAATTGGATCAACACTATAAATACCAGTCCTATGCCTGGTATGACAACAAGTAAAGGAACACTCAACGTCAGAAGCACACCCATAAGCCAACCCACGAATGCCGTAGACCCTATCCAAGCTTTGAGCTAACCATAGCTCTGATACCAAACTGACACGCCCCCAGGTCCCGGGATCCCCTAATAGAACCTCGAACCTGGTGCGCGTAACTAACAAGGAACAAGAAACTAACGGGAAACAGGAACAATACCTGTTAGAAACAAACTGACATGATATATATACTCAAGAGTAAGGAGCTAAGATAGCTCACAACGAGTTCTAGACCAAGAAAATTAAAACCAAACATGGTTACATACAGCGGAAGACATGCCTAGCACATAATCTGGCATCAAGAGAGGTCTAGAGACAACAAGTACTACACAAGTATACCCCAAACAAGCCCTGAGTTTAACAACTCAAACAACATCGTCCTTACCAAAGTGTAAAAGGACACTAGTCTCAAACATGAACATCCTACGGAGTACATTCCCAGCTATGTCGGGCCTCACTGCGTACTATCCCCTGCTTTCCTGGGGGGGAAACAAATAAAGGGTGAGATAAATCTCAGTGAGCTATTAACATGCAACTACATGACATGTTATCATGCAATTCAAATAGATACTCAAGTAATTATATATCAAGTATCATCAGGTAACAAGTATAGGAGAGGCTAAGCCAACTCAACAAGTAATAAAGCTCAAGATATGATCAGGTAACAAGTAGTCAAGTAGTGTGAGAGGCTAGACCAACTCACCAAGATGCACATAGGCCTATCACGTATCATTACCTGAATCCTTCCTTATTTCTCCCAAGAATACCATTGTTGTCGATGCTTGTATAGCTGATGACAACCACGATCAAGATCAAGAGACTGCTATGCAGTATATAAGAAGACCCGGTAACCAGTGTCATTCACAAGAACAAGATTCACGAGGTGTTCACGAGATTAGAATTCACTTATATCAGGCGTATTGCTCCAATATAGGATGCTAAGCCCTTACTATGGCCGGTAGTAAGGGAAAAACAGACCGAATGCATAGACCCACGATTATCACTTATGCCCCAGCCCTCGCAATAAGCGTGAACCTATACACCCCTCTGCACCAAATAAGCCAGCTGGACTCACACGAGAATGCACAAGTAGATGTTTACTTGAACTACGAGAATAGAACTAAGTCCCATATTAGTGGACCAGTCTTTATGCACCATGTAGTCATATATCATGTGCTCACGAGAATATGCACCATGTAATCATGTATCATGTGCTCACGAGAATATGCACCATGTAATCATGTATCATGTGCTCACGATAATACAAGTACACGTACGCAATCATTGCGAAGACAAATCAATCTAACAATGGCACGTAGAGTGTCCATATAACACGGTCAATCCAAGTTAAAGTCTATTAATACAGACCTCAAACAAGTAGTAGGGTATATCATTCTATATCACTTTGTCACATGCCAAGTTTGCACGTACATATTCATATCACGTTTAACACATTAAAGTGTCTATCACGATACCCTTACTATCAAATAGAGCCCAATACCTTAGACTCTAAATACGTAGAATAGGTCACATCATACCTAGTCACAGTCATATCTCATGTATATGTATCGTTAATAATCGAATACATTTTCCAACACATATTGTGTTCTGTAGTTATTCTTATTAACTTAAATCGTAGTATTCACGATTATATGAATTATCTTCATATTACACTAGTCCCTATTTTCTTTAGAAACCCAATTCAAGACAAAATATCTTCTTTATTCTTTATATACTTCATTGAGTATAAACACGATTAAAACCAATCACTAGCACTTTAGTGTTTGTTCATAGCACTTTCAATACACACGTATCAAATTCAAATGTATAGTAGAGTTAATTATTCTCTATCTAATCCCATATCCCAATTCTTTCGGTTATTCATACCATGTATCAAGTAATCAAGAAGTAACATTCTATCAAGTAAATATATGCAAGATTTGCATATACACATCAAGAATCTTTCAAGTTTATTTCCATACACATATATTGGTGTCAAGGCACGTACAAGATTTTATAATCTTATATTCAAGTCTTAATCCAATTATTTGGATGTTCAAGTCATGTACAAGATTTTATAGTCTTATACTTCAAGTTACTGTCTCAACTTAAGACATTCAAGACATTCAAGACATTCAGGACATTCAAGACCTTCAAGACATTCAAGACATATACAAGATTTTATCATCTTATATCCAAGTTCTCAATCCATTTCTTTAGATTGTTAAATATGTACAAGAGTTAATTATCTTATATTTCAAGTTCAAGCTAGGAAGATGAACTATACATCTTTCACGTATTATTTTCCAATCTTTTTCTTAGGACATTCAAGTTCAAGACATCAGTTGGTGCCCCTAAGGTACAGAAACATTAATTTCAAGACACATAAACGAGTTACTACTCTTATACTCAAGTTATCATTTAATTATGATTCAAGTCCACATTTCATTTGTTCACAAAGGGACTATTTTCCAGTACTAGAGTGTTCTACAACACTTATCTAGGCCATCTAGGGTAGTACCCTAAACCTAGACCAAGAATACTTCGAGTTCAAATTAAGTAAATGAGTTATACAACTCATACTTACAAGTTCATAATCCCTACATAGGATATTCGAGCTCAAGACACTAATTTGGTGCTCTCAAGGTGCACAAACATAGGTTCCAAGACAAGCATAACACATAAGTGCTTGTTCATAGCACTTTCAAGACATAAAGAAGAGTTTTTCCTTTTATATTCAAGTTCCCATTTTAATTTAATGAGTAATCATATTCAAGACTCACTTCTGATGCCCCTAAGGTGTCACAACACTTGCTAGGACATCTTATCTTAAGGCTATATGCCTTAACAAGGGATAAGCTTTCAATTTAATTTAGATTTAAAACACTTTAGTTGAAACAGGGGACCGGGCGGGCGCCTATGATGGACCGGGCGGGCGCTCATCCAAGGATTTTTGGAACTAAACCTTCTGGCCAAATGGGCGGCCGCTTGGTACCTAAGTGGGCGGGCGCTTGGTCCAAATTTCAGCAAACACCACTTTCTTTCCCAGGCTTAGAAATCCCCGTCCCAAGCGTAGGAGTATACTTTTACTCACAATTTAACATTCAAGAGTGCATTTTAACATGCTCAGAACACTTCTATAGGGACACTTTATTATTTTATCACCATCCCACAAGTAATAGAATAATTCTCTTTTATTCTATTTAAATATTTCACCGTCCTAAAAGTATAAGTAAAATTTTCTAATAACATTTAAATCAAGTTACTATTTTACCGTCTCACGAATAGGAGTATAATTTTTTCAATACTTTTCAAGTCATTCCCAGGTGCTATTCATGCTTGTTTATTATACGAATACTCCCTTCGTTCCAAATTCACAAGTATCACAAAATTCATTCAATTTGCGAAATTAACAAGCACAAGTATCAAGAATAACATATAGGCATGTTATTACAAGCAAGGGGGAGCTAATAGCTTACCTAGTCCGAAATCAAGTTGACCCAAATTAATTTCTGATCGGCAGGAAACGCTCTATTCAACGCCACGAATATTTATCCGGGACCAGAATCACGAACAGATGGATAATTAAGCTCGAGGAGTCGAGAATATGAAGAATCCTAACTTAGCTTTAGAACAGAAGGAAAGAACGAGAAGAAAATGAACTTTGCTTTCTCTGAGAAAAGAAGCAACAAGATATACTTTGAAGTTTCACGAAATGACACTTAGGCCCCTCAAGTTCTAACTTTGACAAAAAGGCCCCTAAACTTTCAACTTTGACATTTAACCACCTTAATTTTCTAAAGTAGTTAAATAATTAACTCAAATAAAATAACATATAAATATGCTAGTCAAGAATTTAACAAGCAAGTCAAGAATTTAACAAGAATTAGGACGGGCGTTACACATATAGTTATCGGATTCCACCACACTTGTGATTCATATATGTGTCGGGATTAAACTAAATTAATGTAGTAAAGCATACATGCGGGGATGGATTTTTATTTTCGTCCATAATAACCACTTGGGGACGGCTTTTTATTTCATCCAAGATAACCACTTGGCATGTATGTTTTGAAGACATTAGTTTAGGGAAATCTCGACACATGAAAACCGACTTAGTCACGGAGTACTAGACCCTAACTAGAATTGTGTTGGCTTGTGCTCGGCTAATGAGAGGCTTAAGGTCACCCCAGCATGTAATCATGAACTACGCCACGGGCTGAAGTTTACCGCTTCGAGAGAGTCAAGGTCGGGTGGAGCTTGAAACTCTCTAGGATGGGCCTCGACGGGTTTGGGGTTATGAACTTGTGCGACTCGATAGTGAGCAATTTATAAGAATATGTGCACGTAGTGTGAGGTCCAACATGTGACAAAACATTTTTTACTTTTTTTAAACAACAAAAGAAAAGCAAATAAGCACATGATTTACAACTCTCTAATCACCCATGTGACCGATAAAAAACACAAAACAAAACAGTTAAATGGTCTAAATCGGGCCTGATGCAGACAACTGTGCCCACACCCCAACATTCTGCTCTGTTCTGAAACTGTCACTATTCTGGAAAACCGCCCAGAAGCGCGCGGCTCTGGACTGTGTCATGGAATACGCGCGCGGGGCGCAGAGTCTATGGGAGGCGCCCACTTCTGGGTAAACCTGTCAGACACTTGGACTCAGGGGATTGCCCTGGTCCTGAATATGCATTGTAACCCCTGCAGAAATGATTAGTGTAGAAAAAAGAAGAATAGGAAGAACATTGAGAAGCGGGCAATTCTGGACCTTAATGTGGGATGCGCGCGCCGTAGGCCAAGTAGGACAGAGGCGTACGCTTCCCCCCATCAGGAACTAGAATGCCCAGAAAAATGTAGACTTTGATCAGAAACGCAAGTTTAACCCTCAAACGTCCCCAGCGGAGTCGCCACTATAGATACCCCGAGAAAGCTCACTGCTTGGATAGAGTGGTGAATTATCCTAGGATGTCTATTCATGTTTTAAATGTAGATTCGCCACCTATGTTTTAGAGGAACATAAGAAAAACCTAATATTTAGCCTAAGTTTGATTACGAAAAACAGAGATTCTTGTTATGAGGTTCGGGGGTTAGGTTACGAGATGGAAAGTACTTAAACACCCATCTCGCCCAACTAATGTTTGTCTTGCTTGATCAAAGTCTACATATATGATAAAATATTCTTCCTATTCTTGACTATAATAAAAGGGGGTTTTATAAGGGGTTTTTTAAAATGTAGGGAGATAACTCCTTGGCCAACTTCAATGGAATGAAGTGGCCTTTGGTGTCATGTCCCAAAATGGTTTTGGGGGGTGATTGCACATTTGATGAAATCAAAGAGAAAAAGGGAGATAAAGTAGAAAGGATGGAGGAAAATAGAGTTTTACCTACACTTCAAATGATCTTTCAACACTTCTTAGAGAATTGCCTTGAAATGCCTTGAAAATGTTTATGTATAGTTTTCTTAGTCACAAAAAGTCCTCCACTTCAAATTTGAATTAGAGGGGTTTATATAGGTGTAAAACTGGAGTTTTTGTGCCAAAACGAAGTCACAAAGATCAGTTTCCTGGGCAAATCATGTAAAATGAGCAAGGGAGAGATTCTTGGATAGAAAACTGTAACTGACGACCAAAGGCGCACGCCCCCTACCTTGGTGGCGGGACGCGCGCGCTTCTGACCCCTACGGGCGAAGGCGAACGACTTCAAGATGGCTTTTTTGATAGAATGGATTGGAAAGTCAGCCCTGTTATTCAGTTTAGCCCCTGGATAACGAAGTCAGTCCGGAACTTAACGGAAGTAACAGAAACTAACGAAAAACACTTAAAATAGGGAGAAACACAATATCAACCATGCAATCGGGGTGAGCGGTCCAAGGTGGGGTGTCTACACATCTCGAAGCTAGCCTTAGTCTGTTTTCCAAGCACACAATGCTCACAAAAGTCCATAGGCTCCGTCTTCTGTCCATCCAATAAACCGCGCTTTGAAAGTTTTGTCATCCCCTTCTAGCCAATGTGACCCAATCTCATGTGCCACAACTGAGTAGCTTCCGCCTCAGTCATAGAACCCTTTGCAACAGACACATCGCCAACAACTGTAGACCCAAAAAGCTCGTACAATGTCCCCACCTTCTTTCCCTTTAAAGCCATAAAGTCACCTTTGATAGCCGATAGTTCACCATTCACAATGGCTAAGATATACCCAATACTATCCAAAGTGCCTAGAGAAATCAGGTTTTTCTTCAATTCAGGAACATGTTTGACATTCTGGAGTTTCCTCACTACTCCATCAAACATCTTAATCGTAATAGTCTCAATACCAATAACCTTCCATGCAGCGTTGTTACCCATCAAAACTACTCCACCTATAGCAACCTTATAAGAACAAAACCATGCCCAGTTGGGACTAATATGATAAGAAAAACCCGAATCCAAAATCCAATTATCACGAATTTTGGTAGCCGAATCACAAGCAGTAAGTGCATCACTGTCACTGTCATCACTAGTGTTATCAAACACCACTCCAGCTTCACCCTTCTTAGCGGTTGTATTATCATCCCTTTTATCCCTTCTATTTGGACAAAACCTTCTGATGTGTCCCTTGTCTTTGCAACCATAACATATCACATCTTTAAACTTTCCACTTGAACTGGGTTGACCCGAGTTCTTTACACTCGAACCCTTTGCCGACTTTTTGCCACTTCTAGCTACTAACCCATCACCTTGAGATTCAGCACTTGGGGAAGTCAAGTGAGTCTCAATGACCTCACGTTGTAGCAAAGTGTTTTTGATCTCTTTTAAAGAAATCTCATCCTTCCCATACAAAATCATCTCACAAAAGTGCATGTACTCAGAGGGTAAAGAACATAGTAATTTGACCGTCAATTGCTCATCATCAATCACAACATCTACATTCTTCAATTCCATGACCAAACCGCCAAACTCATCAAGATGGCTTTCCAAAGACTCACCTGATTTGAGTTTACATTCTTCGAGTTTCTTCATCAGTAGCAACCGATTACTAATGCTCTTCATCATGTAGAGTTGTTCAAGCCCACAACCTCCCTCAACACCTCATCTTTGAGACTTAAAAGCAAGAGAGACAAAGATTTCTCATTCATGTCATCAAGTTGTTCATCAGTCAAGCTTTCTGGTTCCTTTTCCTTTCCACAAAGCCTTGACACACTCTTTTCCCACCAAGATTGCTTGCATCTTCACTTGCCACAAACCGAAATTGACCTTGCGATCGAATTTCTCAATTTCGTACTTCCCTGACATCTTCTACCGATAAGCAATACAAGAACCTCAAACCAAGCTCTAGATACCAATTGTTAGGATTGATGATCTAACAATAACTTATCTTGCAAAGATTAAAGCACAAAATAGCAAAGAAAAAGCAAAATCGAAAACAGATGAACACAGAGATTTACGTGGAAAACCCTTCTAAACAAGAAGAGTAAAAAACCACGGGCGACGGAGAACAATCCACTATAATCAAACAAGAGTACCAGGAGATAACAACGTGATAATCAATCACACAATCTCTCAAATCTCACAATAATGAATAACCCTAGCTTTTTCTATTTCTCTCTGACTCAAGGATATAATACCAAGACTAATACAAGAGTTTAATTTATATTGTTAAAACTAAACCCTACCCGGACAATGAGACCCAGCCTAGTCCATCAAAGTGCGCGACTGCCCAAGCCCCTAGTGCGCGACTGCCCACAATGTCAGTAGGTATAGTTTTTGTAGCAGCAATGTGGGCGACCGCCCAGACCAACATGGGTGACCGCCCAAAGCCCTGTCTGCGTCTTCTTTTTCCAAGTACAATTGAGAGTCACCCAGCAGTGTAGAAAGGTCATCTTCAAAATAGAATGTTAAGGTTAAGAAGAATGTTAAGTTTTGATATTGAAACAAAACAAAATCATACCTCTCGAAATGTTAAGTTTGTTGAAAATGTTTTCCCTTTCAAACAAAACAAAATTATACCAGTCATATGTATACTTTCATTGATTTGAATGAGTACAAGAGCAATTTAATTTACGTACAAACTATGTAACGTAAATATTCACAATGATTTAGTGATATGATGAAGGAATCACGAGAGATACTCAGTGATATATTTCACATTTTTTTAGTAGTAAAAGATGGATTTGATAGAAAAATAAAATAATTATTACTAGTGGTACTGTAAATGATTTACGGGATATGATGAACGGAATTGGGTTGTTTTAAGCATTCAAACTCCTTCAACGATTATATCCTATTTGTGATAACCGGCCCCCTCCCCTATTAATATTATTTTATTTAGGACTCTTTAATTATTATTTGGGCCGAGTCATTAAAGAAATATTGGGATTTAGTATTGGGTCAAAGAAAAGCCCAAGAATTTATTTTAATTGGAGAAGGCATCCTTTTTGGGTTAGGAGTTGAAAGCCCTTTATTATATAAACCTCCCTAATCTTTTCTCTTCCATTTGAATCATTGGGAATTATGATTTAGAACCCTAACAGTTACTTGATAAACTAGGGTTTGATGATTAGGGTTTAAGGAAGATGATGGGTATGTGTGTGTTGTGTGCGTGCATGTTGTGCGTGTGTATGTGAGGTGCAGTGTGTGTGTGTACATGTTGTGTGTGTGTGTTGTGCAGTGTGTGTGCGTGTGGTGTGTGTGTGTGCGTGCGTGCAGCAGAGTGTGTGTGCGTGCAGTGTCGTGTGTGTGTGTGCACAGTGTGTGTGTTGCGTGTGTATGTGTGTGTGTGTCTGTGGGTTTTGTGTGTGCTACGAAGAGTGAATCTATTGTGTGTAATTGAGTATTAGAAAATAATAATGAGAAGTGAAGATGGTAAACCCTAGGGGTATTTTGGTGAAACCCTAGGGGCACTTTGGTAAAATTAATTGGGTAATTGGGAAACCCTAGTAAGTGTAGTTAACCCTAGAAGGAGTTAAAAGGAGATTAACTCATAGGTTAACGAAAGAAAGTAAAGTATGTTGGGACGGAAAATAAATAGTGTTTACTTTTGTCTAAGAGTATTATTTTGCATGATTGTAGATTCGTGCGCGTGGTTTTGCAAAGAGAAGTGCGCAAGCCAAGGTAAGGGATTACGTTCCTAGTAATTTGAGTTTCATCATTTGAAATAGGATTTTCATATTCTTTCTAAGTATAGCTATCAAGTGGCCGGTAGTATTTGAACTCCTACGTTATGAACGTCTTTTAATTTGAATGATCTTACCCTTGATATGTTTTGTTCAATGGGTATCTAAAGTGAATTGATTTGTGTTATGTGTTCTTGTACCTATGAACACTGTGAATGAACCTTGCTGTATCTAAATGAAACAGGTGCAGTTAGCTTTGTTTGATTGAAAAGGACTTAGCAGGAATTAGTTTGATTGAAAAGGACTAAATGAAAACTGTCTAGTTTGATTGAAAAGAACTTAGACACTTTTATGCTATTTGATGAAGTAGCTTAATGATCATGATCTAATTTAATAAGGGAGCACCCTGAAAAGGTGTAAGGTCTCTTATTCATTTAACATCCTAAAAAGGTGTTCTGTTACTGTGGAATTGACGGAATTCTTGAAGATGAATCCTTGATTGTTTCTTGTTCTTGTGATAGTGCCACAAGTTATCTATAAGTACTCGTAACTGTATTTTGAGATTAATACAGTTAAGTTATTGATGATTAGTCTTTCATTGACAATATTGTTTTGACTCCGTTCTTTCAGTCATCTCTTCTTAGTACCCGGAGAGATCCCGTATGAACTTACTGAGCATTGTTCGCTCACCCCTTCTTTATATATTTTCCCCCAGGTGTAGAGTAGAGGGAATGGATAGATCGCAAGGAAAGGCGGCGTGGATTTATTGAAGTATTTAAGACAGTTAT
Source organism: Campanula takesimana (assembly GCA_026119855.1). NCBI lineage: Eukaryota > Viridiplantae > Streptophyta > Magnoliopsida > Asterales > Campanulaceae > Campanula > Campanula takesimana. Next base: position 2,657,863 of record JAOWBW010000008.1, on the reverse strand, counting down.
TTTATAATTATTTCTAGAGCTAGTGACATGTACTAGCCGTTAAATTTGAAAGATAGTTATGCTTCCGCACTGTTTTGAATTGTGGTTAGATGGTACTAGCCGTTACATTAAATGTTGGGTTTTGAATTATGTTTGATGATTGAGATTCCCTGGTTTTGGGATAGATATTATTTAATTTAAAGACTATTTTATTATTCAAAAGCTTGGGGTGTTACACTATTTGACAGAAAAAAAAATAGATTGACAATATTTTACAAATTTTAATGGTGATGATACAAAAAATTCTTTATAATTTAATTGAGAGTAAGTCTCCTGTAAAACGCGTTTTACACTACGCTTAGTGTAAAACGTGTTTTATTAATAACGGCAAGTAGGGTTTAAGAGACGCGGTGGCATAAGTGTAAATATTTGAAACCTATGAAATCTCAGGAGGCATATTTTTAAAACTGCAGGAGGCATATTATGAAACTGAAGGAGACATATTTTTGAAACTCCACATCAGGCACTTTGTAAAACCATAACAGGCATTTTTTTCAAAGAGACACTTCTAAATTTTAAAGCATGCATTTTTATAAGTGCATGTTGAGTTTTTTTTTTACTAAAAATCTCAAGAGGCATATTTTGAAACTGGAGGAGACATGTTTTAAAACTGGAGTTTGAAACTGGAGCAAGCATGTTTTAAAATTGGAGGAGGTATATATTTATACTGCAGGACGTACATTTTTAAACTAGAGCAGGCATTTTTTTTCTTTAAAAAAGACAATGTTAAAAGTTCAAAAAAATCTCAGGATGCATGTTTTGAAACTGGAGGAGGCATGTTTTGAAACTGCAGGAGGCACATTTTTTTAACTACAGCAGACTCTTATTTTTTCTCAAAAAAAAACACTGTTAAAAGTTCAAAAAAAGTGTCTCCTCTAGAGTTAAAACATGCTTGCTCTAAAAAAGTGTCTCCTCTAGAGTTAAAATATCTCTGGTGTGAAGTATTGAAAAATGTCTCCTCTTGTTTTAAAATGTGTCTGGTGAGATTTTCATGAGTTCCACTTATTTACAAAATTGCCACCGTGTCTTTTAATTCCTCTTAAGCCGTTATTTGAAAAACACGTTTTACACACAGTTAGTGTAAAACACGTTTTTTACAAGATTTTGTGTTTAATTAAATAGAAAAATGTCTAGTTGCCATAGAATACGCATTTGGACGGTGATCTGGCCATTTATTAATTATTAGACTGCCGATCTAGTTGATATATGAAAAATAAGCAGAATCTAGTGCATAATTGTCAGACACTACATTACACCACGAAACCTGCTGAACAAACATGTGAATAAAGTGAATAAACAAATATTCCCACTCGAAGAAATTAGTCATAAACGGAAATTTAGAACAAATTATATATAATTTTTTCCTTCTCATAATAAAATAATGGGAACAAACTTTTCTTTTGAGTGTTATATTGATAAGTCACACTTTCTTAAAATGAAAATTTTATCAAATTTTATATATTCCTTATTCAATGAGTATCACTTGTTATATTCACAAATTATCCACAACTTTTTCCTACTCCACTTGCTCTTTGATACTTCACTTTTCATACTCATAACAATTATTCTACTATTCCTTCTTTATTCTAGTCCAAACTCAAAATTTACACATTAGTATGGGACAAAAGGAATATAATAATAAAATTTGGTGAGTATGGCGAGGGAGTTACGGGTTATAGGTGAGATCTTCGACGGAGTCATTTTTAGTGAGCTCAAGTTTGTTCTTGATTTCATGTGGCGTTCCATTAATCCAGATACCTAACCCTTTGCAGACGAACTGATTCATACAAGTTTTGTCTGATTAGATACTTGAGTTGGTCTCCTGTAAAACGCGTTTTTCCTAGTGGTTAGGAAAAACGTGTTTTTCAAAATCATTTGGTGGTCCTCAACACACTCACTGGACCTTCGTAACACAGCAACAGGTTATCCTAAACATTGTCACTGGCTATCTATTAACACTTCTGTTACTCTAAAAAAAAATCAGAAAAAACCTTCTGGCTATAACTTTCAAAGGTTATGGCTATCAATCTCATATCTAGAAGACTTTATATTTGACGCCGGAACCAAACAATTGGTATTTGACACTCTCAATAAAATCAGTCACATTCAAGTGAGTGTATCTTTCAAACCATTCATCCAAAAATTACAAACAGCATACCATTGGAAACGTCTCAGAGTCTAGTTTCTACAGCCTTTTTCGGATCACCATTTGGATTTCCCTAGAGGGAGTTATGATTGTTTGAATGAAGAGAAGTTTAAAGGACATCTACATCCGAAAATAGGTTAAGTCTTCATGTTCATCAAGTCTTTTAAGTTTTTTATGTTATCTTATCTCTAAATAATAATTGTTAGATCTATCCTTAAGTATTTTGATGATTCCTAAGCTTGGAGGGTTGTTTCAAGTAACTATAAATAGCCTACAAATTGTCATTGTAACATTGAGAGTTGATTATTGAGTTTATAAAATAAAAGTTGAACTTAGTGCCTTCTTTAATAGTTGTCATCTCTTTGGTGGATTCCATTGAGCGTTGAACAACACCGTACTCTGTATCTCTTCGGTGGATTTCGTTGAGTGGTGAGTACTTATGCCCTGTATCTTTAAGGTGGATTCCTTGAAGTGGTGAGCATACCTATCATTTCTATCCTCTTTTCTTTTTCTCTTCTTTTCCGCTGCGTTTCCAGTGTCAATATTGATATCCAGAAGGCTTTATATTGATATCCAGGACCCTTCTGGGTATCACTTTCAAATGTTCTGTCTATCAATCTCGTATCCAGAAGGCTTTATATTGATATCTAGAACGTTGAGAAGTTCTGATTATTTACAAAAATGACCCTTCTGGCTATCACTTTCAAAGGTTCTGGTTGTCAATCTCATATCCAGAAGGTTTTATAATTATATCCAGAACCGTTGAGAAGTTCCGATTATTTAAAAAAATGCCACCGTGCGTTTTTTAAAGAAGTTCCACATATTTACAAAATTGACACCGCGTTTTTTTAAAACAGGTTTTTTCTGGGAGTTAGAAAAACGCGTTTTTCCCAAGATTTTGTGTAGATACTTATACCCGAATTTTCTTACAATCCAAATAATATTCACTCCGTCTTAAAACGATCTTCACACTTTTTCGGCCGTTGCTACAAATGAACTTTGAGCAACAACTTTAGGTTGATTTAACTGTATTAATGAAACTGAAACTTGTTATTAATAGTGAAGAGTATGGGCATACTTGTCTTTTTCTTTAAGTATCTTTGTGATTCTGATTTGTATATATTGTTAGTTAGTGTAAATATTTAGGTAAGTTTAAGTTTGATTTATTTGACTAACATACTAATACTTATCTTTGGTAAGTGGATATATTTTTAGGTGTTTTATTTTAGGAAGACTCTCATATGGAAAGAATGATCTCTTGGAGTGCAAGGGTGCGGCCGAGCATGTATAAATACAAGCCGACTCATTCATTGATTACTACTGATTCTACACAATACATTGAGTGTATTAAGTTCTTGAGAGAGTCTTGTTTTCTTAGAGCTTCTTGTGAAGAAGAACTCTAAGGTGTTGGATGTTTTCATTCGATCTAGAGTTTTAGATCAATTTGTTCTTTTGATACTTTTGTTTTCTTTCATTCGATTTGTACTCTGCAAATCGCTTTTAATATATGAAAGTTTCCAGCAAGTATTCTTGCTGAAGTTTTAATTGTTATTAAGTTCTTTATTTTCCGCTGCAAATCTGATAACTGTTAAGACAACTGTCTGGACAACTGTTAGCACGTTTGAATACACAGTTGTTCACACAGTTGGTCGATTCCCAGAACAGTCCTAGCCGCCTTATTTTTTTCAATTGGCACCAGAGCCTAATCTCGACACACTGAGATCGATCTGTTATGGCCAGTATGGACTGTTCTCATACTCGTAATAAGCCACCTACTCTGGATGGTTCTAATTATACCATTTGGAAGGCTAAGATGATCATGTACATCAAGAACATTGATCATCGGGCATGGGTCAGCATTCTAGTGGGATATTCATCCCCTACTATGGAATGGGTTGATCCAAAAGGTAAAGCGTCTGTGTCTGATGAAGAGAAAAAAGAAAAAAAATTTGTTCCAAAACCCGAGCAAGACTGGAATGCAGAAGAAATTGCTCTTGCTAACTTCAATGCAAAGGCAATGGCTGCAATTTCTGATCATGTCGATCATAATCTGTATAGGTTATTCTCTAACCATACAGTGGCCAAAAATGCTTGGGACATTTTACAACTTCATTGTGAAGGGTCAGATAGTGTTAAACAAACTAAACTAAGAAGACTAATGACTGAGTTTGAAAATCTAAGGATGGGAGAAGATGAGACTATTCAAAATTACTCTGCAAAATTAATGGATATCTCTAATGAATCCTTCGCATTAGGAGAATCTATTTCCAATGCTAGACTTGTGAGTAAAGTCTTAAGGACTCTCCCAGAGAAGTTTAATATCAAGGTTTTTGTCATTGAAGAAACCTGTGACACAAGGACAGTGAGTCTTGAAAAGGTTCTGAGTATTCTTACTACGTTTGAACTGAACCTTGAAGTGCAAAAAACAAGCAAAGCAAATTCAATTGCTCTTGCTAGTGCTCTAACTGTGTCCAAAGATCTTGTGGAACTATCTAAAGACATGGATGAGTCAACCTTGGAGGAGGATGAGTGTGCCATGATCACTCAAAAATTTAAAACTGTGTTGAATAAAAAACGACAACAGAGATTTCCAAATAAAGGATTCACTCTTTCCACCAAGGCTGAACCATTCAAGAAAGATTCCGGCATGGTAAAACCGGGGTTTGAAGGCAAGAAATCAATTGAGTCAGTTCAGTGTAGGGCTTGTCAAGGTTACGGCCACTATGCTAATGAGTGTGCTAACACACTCAAAAAGAGAGGAATGAGCTTAACTGCTACCTTGAGTGATTCAGATGATGATGAAGAGATTGCAAATCTCTCATGTCTTCATTCATCTTTGTCGTTTCTCTCTGACAGTAAAACTGATAGTGAAGTTGTGCAGTCAGATGACAGATCAACTGACTATGAACAAAAAGGGTTTTTAGTGTTAACCATTGTTTTTGAAAACATGAAAATGAAGTAGAGTGAAACAATAATTGATTTTACTGAAACAATAGAAAAAATTGTGTATGAGTTGGAAGTATTAGGGGAATCATTTTCTAATGCTAGACTTGTAAACAAGGTGATAACATCCATTCCAAGAGGTTTCGATGTTATAATTTATGTGTTAAAAGAATTCTATGATATAGAAAACATGAGTTTCATGGAACTTTGAAGGAGATTAATTATTCATGAAACATCTTTTCTGAAATCATCACCTCCTTCATCTTCGAATTCTGAAAGAAAATCGTGTGTTTATGCGAGTCATAGTGATAGTGAATATGACAGTGAATCTGACAGTGACGATGAAAAGTCAAGTGTCAGCACAGAAGAAGTTACTGAATATACTTGCTTGAATTCCACGTGTGCAGGTAAAACTGATGAGTCAAAGCAGGATGAGGATGATTTCCTTACATATGAGGAACTACATGAGAACTATGTTGAGTTGTTCGCAGATTGGTCTAAGCGAATGGAACAACTCAATGAGTTCAAGAAGGTAAATAAAAAACTCACCTCTGAAATTTTGATACTCAAAACTGAGAATGAAAGGTTGTCGAGTGAAAGTGAGATTCAGAAGGACTCCATGGCTAGGTTAGAGGTCATGCTTACCAAGAAAGACAATGAGAGTGAAAAATATAAGAGGGAACTTGAAAAAGAAACTAATGCTCTCATGAAACTTAACAATGGCAAGGCTAAATTAGAAGAGGTTCTGAACATGGGAAACCAAGGAAGAACAGGAATAGGCTATGGAGATCCATTGTTTGTTAAAGAAGGTGAGGGTACCTCGAAAAACAAAGAGATTTTGAATGATAATCAAGTATCTTTTCACAAAAATAGGAGAAACAGCAAGAGGAGATTTGTGTGTCATCATTGTTTTGTTCCTGGACACATTCGTCCATTTTGTTTTAAATTGAAACAGGAACTCGGACTGGACAAGAACAGCGGCCACTTGAGCAAACAACTGTGGGCACAATCTAATAGTCAGTTGCCCAGTCAAGTGCTCAGTCAGCAGCAGCATGTAAGAAAGGTATGGGTAAAGAAAAATACTCAGCAATGCAAAGTGGCTCTTACCTCCTTCAAGAGTTGTGTGGAAGAAGGATGATACTTCGACAGTGGCTGTTCTCGCCATATGACAGGTGCACGTGAAAATCTCAAGGACTATGAAGCCTTCAATGGTGGAAAAGTTAACTTTGGTGGAGGTGCAAAAGGACAGGTAATCGGCAAAGGTAAGTTAAATGTTAATGGTTTGCCCAACTTGCACAATGTTTTGCTTGTTGATGGACTTAAGTCAAACCTAATCAGCATTAGTCAGTTATGTGATGATGACTTGTTTGTTAAGTTTGATAAGTCAAAATGTGAAGTTTTTGATTCCAAAAGTGTGTGTGTTATGTCAGGCATTCGGTCATCCGATAATTGTTATAAAATTGGTGAACATAAGTCTTGTTTGTCTGCAAAATCAAATGAACTTGAAATTTGGCATCAAAAACTTGGACATGCCAGTGAGAAGAAAATAAGTGAGTTGATTAAATTTGGGGCAGCCAAAGGTTTACCAAAATTGGATTTGAAAAAATTGAGTGTGTGTGGACCATGTCAAAAAGGAAAACAAATAAAGTCAAGTCACAAAAGGGTTCAAACTTTTGGAACTTCTAAGTATCTTGAGTTGATACACACTGATTTAATGGGTCCAATGGAAGTAGAAAGCATGTCTCGAAAGAAATATTGTTTTGTGTGTGTGGATGATTTTTCTCGTTATACTTGGGTCATTTTTTTGAGGGAAAAATCCAACACAATTGAAGAGTTTAAATTTTGGTACAAGAAAGTGAAAAATCTCTATGGTTTAAAAGCCATTAGGATTAGATCTGATCATGGTACTGAATTTGAAAACTCTATTTTTTCATCATTTTGCGATTCAAAGGGAATTACACATGAATTCTCAGCCCCCAAAACTCCTCAACAAAATGGAGTAGCGGAAAGGAAAAAATCGCACATTACAAGAAATGGCCAGAGTCATGTTGAGTGCTAAAAACTTGTCTAAAAAATTTTGGGCTGAAGCAGTTAATACGGCTTGTCACATAGGGAATCGTGTCTTCCTAAGAATTGGAAGTACCATGACTCCCTACGAAATTTTACTTGGAAAGAAACCCACGGTCAAATATTTCCATGTATTTGGATGCATTTTCTACATTCTAAATGACCGTGAGTATCTCTCTAAGTTCGATTCTAAAAGTGACAAGGCCATTTTCATTGGATATTCTCAGAATAGTAGAGCTTACAGAGTCTATAATTTGAAAACTAAGACAATTATGGAATCTATAAATGTTATATTCGATGATGCTACTGATCTTAATGTCAAAACCGCTGAGGATGATGTTTCAGGTTGCACCTGGGAGCATGAACAGGCTAAAGATGAATCTGAACCACAGAATGCCAAAGAATCTGCAGAAACACAAACTGTGAGAACAACTGACAGACAGGATGAACAGTCAGTTAACCCATCAGATGGTCAAACAGTAGTCGATTCTGGTTCAGATTCTAAAATCGATGGAGTTCAGGAGAGCATCGGTAATGATACATCTTCAAGGATTCAGGAAGACCACCCAACTTCCCAAGTAATTGGGGGGGGTGAATGCAGAAAGAAAAACAAGAGGTAAGAGAATCAATTACCGGGAATTGGCCGGCTTAATATGCATGAATTCCGCATATCATCAGGTAAACTCTTGTTGCTTTGTGGCTGATTATGAGCCCAAAAATGTGTCTGAAGCCTTAAAAGATGATAATTGGATCAACGCCATGCAAGAGGAATTGATCCAATTTGAAAAGAATGAAGTTTGGTTCTTGGTCCCTAGGCCCTCTAATATCAATGTTATTGGGACCAAGTGGATATTTAAGAATAAATCTGATGAACAAGGCAAAAATATAAGGAACAAAGCACGTCTAGTGGCTCAGGGTTACACTCAATTAGAGGGTGTGGACTTTGATGAGATTTTTGCCCCGGTAGCCCGCATTGAGTCCATTAGACTGCTATTAGCAATCTCGTGCTATTTAAAGATCACTCTACATCAAATTGATGTAAAGAGTGCATTCCTAAATGGTTTTTTAAATGAGGAAGTGTTTGTTGAGCAACCTAAGGGGTTTAAGGATCCCCATAAGCCAAATCATGTTTTTAAGTTAAATAAGGCACTCTATGGTCTGAAACAAGCCCCACGTGCTTGGTATGGGAGACTAACAGAGCACCTTATTCAAATTGGCTTTAAAAAGGGAGAGGTTGATAAAACCTTGTTTATTTTCAAAAACAAAAAGGATATTCTCGTGGCCCAAATTTATGTGGATGACATAGTCTTTGGATCTACTTCTAAAACTATGCTTGATATGTTTACTGAGAGTATGACGTCCACATTTGAAATGAGCATGGTTGGGGAATTGAAATTCTTTCTAGGGTTACAAATATCTCAAACTAATGAAGGAATGTTAATCTCCCAATCAAAGTATGCCAAAAATTTGGTTAAAAAATTCGGCCTCGAGAATGCCTCTCATTTGAAAACCCCCATGGGATCCTCTCAAAAATTGTTTAAGGACGAGGATGGAGAGAGTGTTGATCAAACACTCTATCGGAGTATGATAGGTAGCTTGCTGTACCTTACAGCTAGCCGCCCCGATATCATGTTTAGTGTCTGCCTCTGTGCTAGGTATCAGGCTGACCCCAAGGTATCCCACTTAACTGCAGTTAAACGTATAATTAGATATGTGAGTGGTACCACAACTCTAGGGTTAAGCTATACGAGGGACACAAACACGAATCTAGTTGGGTTTAGTGATTCAGACTGGGCTGGGAGCACTGATGATAGAAAAAGCACCACGAGTGGGTGTTTTTATCTTGGGAATAATCTTGTGTCTTGGTTTAGTAAGAAACAAAACTGTGTTTCTTTGTCAACTGCTGAATCTGAATACATCGCAGTTGGTAGCTGTTGTACCCAATTATTGTGGATGAATCAAATGATAAAAGATTATGGTCTTAAAAGTGAAACCTTGATGGTATATTGTGATAGTCTAAGTGCTCAGAACATTGCCAAGAATCCTGTACAACACTCTCGAACCAAGCACATAGACATTAGACATCATTTTATTAGAGATCTCGTTGAACAAAAAATCATTACTTTGGAACATGTAAGTACAACGGATCAACTTGCTGATATCTTTACTAAAGCGTTGGATTTCGAGAGATTTTCTTCCCTTAAGAAGTCTCTCGAATTGTGTGTTACCAGTTGACTGCACCACTGTGCGGACAACTGTCTGCATTTCTGTATAATGGTATAATACAGTTAACACAAAAAAAAAAAAAAAAAAAAAAAAAAAATGCATTCATTCTAGCACGATTGTCTCTTGTGATCACTTGTTCTTTTTCTAGTTCTTTGACTCTGTGTTCTTACCCTTAAATGTGAGACCCTTCTTAACATGATAATAAAAAATTGTCATGTTAATTCCTGCGTGTTGTTTATCATGGAGTGGGCATTTAATTTTGTTGCGGGGAAAACAAGCTGCCTCCAATCTTTGAAGTTACTACCCATTTAAGCAAAAAGCTGAAGTGTTTCAATACATAACTTGGGAATCAGTGTAACATTGTATTGTGAGAGTGAATAGCTCCTCCCCGCAGCTAATTCTTAGTCATAAGCCTTAAAATGGGAATGTTCTAGAGGCTACATGATTGAAGGTGAATCTCATTGAATTTCTGTGTGTTGGAACCGAGTCAAGAACTGAGTTGATCATACTTTGTCACGCCCAAATTGAGACAATCATCACTTGTGTGTTTAGGCATATTTTCCTTAAGTTTTTTTTTTCTCTCTTTTGTATTTATATCAGCAAATTGAACTGTTTTCCTTCTTGTTACAGATTTAGTGATTTCATGTGTTCATCGATAATCCAATAACGTGATGTTCAAGTTTCATGCAGGGAGTGACTTTTTTTCGTGTGGAATGAAGGATTCTATGGTATTATGGCAAGTTTTATTTTGAGTAACTGAGATTTTTCACAATGTTTATCAAGATCTCTCTTAAGGAATCACAATCCCAGTCTTATTTGGATTTTTAAAAGGGTGTCCAGCACTAAAAAGGAGCCACAAATCTTGAGGAATCACAATCCCAGTCTTTTTCTCCCTCATTCAGTGCACCGGGTTGTGTCTGAGTTCTTTCCCTCCTGGATATCTCTCTTGTCTTGTCAACTGTAAGGTCACACCTCCCTCCTCATAAGTACCGTCAACCACTTCCTTCCCTCCTCATCAGAAATTTCTTCTCATTATTCTTCTTTCTCTCTAAAATTTGCTGTTCAAAGTTCATTACACCGGGTTTGTGTTTACAATTTGTGCAGAAAATCTCCATGGCAGCTTCGTCTTCACCAGCTCCGGCGCTCACCTCTTGTGTCGCCAGTGTCGCCGACTTAATCAATGTCCCACAATCCGATTTGGCGGTCGATCCTCGATTTCTAGGGTTGCCGGAGCATGCAATCGACGTCGACAACTCTCTCCAGGTCTCAGCCTTGTCCAAAGCTCGCAAAGTCATGGCTCCCGGGTCTCGCCGTTCCGACCGTCTTGAAAAATTGGGAACAAGGGCCACTTCTGGGTCTTTCAAACCCAATGAAGTTCGTGCCACCATGGATGCCGAGGCAAGAAAGGCGAAATCATCAGTCAAAAGTGGTTCCCGTCGACGGTTGATTTTAGCAGAATCAGAGGAAGAAGACCCTCCGTCTTCTCCGGCGCCGGCAACCAATGCCGACGATTTTGATGAAGATGTCCCGGTGGTGACTCTATTCCTGGCAACAAGGGCGAGAAAAGGTACTCCATTCAAAAATCCACCTCTGTCTACATCATCTCCGACAATTCCTAGGGTGCAAACCATAAGTGCTAAAAGGAAGGTTCTGGAAACTTCCATGCAAGAAGAGGGGTCCACATCTCAGCATGACGATTCTAGTGACAAAGATGTTGAGGTTGACTCTGAGGAAACCCCATCCGAGCAAGAGGGCCCACGCCGTGTTAGTCAGTATGCATCTTCTGGGGTCAAGGCATCTGACAGGTCAACTGTGAGGAAAACTGTAGGTTCATCTCAGCCTGCAGTTAGACAGTCAAGGGGTTCGGATGGAATATCAAAAAGGGTACGTAAATTCTCTTCTCTCATTCCCAGTGTCCCATTTAATCTAGACCTTCCCCATGATCCAAAGTTTTATTATCCTTCTTCTGCTGAGCGGTTTGCAAAATATTTTAAAAGAAAATTTTCTGTTGAAAGGGTAAAGGATGATCGTAGTTTTGGGAAGTTGTTTTTGATTGATTTTCTGAGTGAAAGAAAACTGGTCAAATCTTTATCGTTTGCTAAAGCCTTCTCTCGTCAAGTAGTGACTGAGTTTTATGCCAATCTCTCACGCGATGTGGCTCTGTCAGAATCACCAAATTTCCATCGCACTTTTATTAGGGATAGGGTAATAGAGTTCTCACCTCAGTCAATCAATGCTTTTCTTGAAACCCCAAACACTCCTCTCTCTGATATTCCGAATGACCTGGATGAGGCTGTTAGGACCATTACTGGTCATTCTGTGTTATCTTGGCCATCTGATCTTAGGTCCACTTCTCTTTCCCGCCGTTTCAATTGTCTTCACCACATCATGGTCACCAACTGGAAACCCTCATCCCAACCTTCTATTGTGACTAAAGAGCAGGCTCTCCTTCTGTATCAAATTGGGGTAAATAAGTTTAATCTGGGTTCTGAAATTTTTGAGACTATTGTGAGTTATTCTGAAACTCCTGATTCTCCATACCGTCTTCCTCATCCCTGCTTGATTTCAGCCCTATTGGGTGTTCATGGGATTTCTGCTAATCCAGATGACGATTTCATCTCTCTTCCTCCTAAAATTGTCCAACCCAAAACCATGTTTGCTCCAAATCGTTTCAATGACTGGCCTATGCCAGTTGACACTCCTGTTGACAGGACATCTGCCAGTGCATCTGTTCCTCCAGTTCAGCCATCAGTTCATCCATCAGATTCCTCCCAAGCTATTCTGCAGGCTCAAATTGATTCAGTAAGTGATCAGATTGCTGCACACAAGGCAAATATATTAGCCAAACAGATTATTGTTTCTGGATTGGAACACACTCTCATTGAGCTTCGCAGAGCATTGCATGGTTCTAAACAAAAAGGGGGAGAAAGCTTGCATGAAGGGGGAGCAGCAGCTGGTACAAATGCAGGGGGAGAGAATGCAAATGCAGGGAGAGAAAATGCAGGTGCTATGATTGTTGCTGGTCCAAGTGGGACTCAAGATGATGATTTAGAATTTTCTTTCGAAAGGGACATAGCCACTGCGGTTGAAGATGAAGTTCTTGGAGAAGACCTATATTCTGGACTTTAAAGTTTATTTTTGTTTATTTTTTTTGGTTTGGTTTGTAAAAACTTTGACAATTTTTTTTATTTTTGTTCTTGCTGGTTATAAATTGTTCTTGGGACATATGTTTTTATTAATTTTTGCAGGTTTTGTTCAGAACCACAAAGATAGGGGGAGATTGAAGAGTATGGGCATACTCGTCTTTTTCTTTAAGTATCTTTGTGATTCTGATTTGTATATATTGTTAGTTAGTGTAAATATTTAGGTAAGTTTAAGTTTGATTTATTTGACTAACATACTAATACTTATCTTTGGTAAGTGGATATATTTTTAGGTGTTTTATTTTAGGAAGACTCTCATATGGAAAGAATGATCTCTTGGAGTGCAAGGGTGCGGCCGAGCATGTATAAATACAAGCCGACTCATTCATTGATTACTACTGATTCTACACAATACATTGAGTGTATTAAGTTCTTGAGAGAGTCTTGTTTTCTTAGAGCTTCTTGTGAAGAAGAACTCTAAGGTGTTGGATGTTTTCATTCGATCTAGAGTTTTAGATCAATTTGTTCTTTTGATACTTTTGTTTTCTTTCATTCGATTTGTACTCTGCAAATCGCTTTTAATATATGAAAGTTTCCGGCAAGTATTCTTGCTGAAGTTTTAATTGTTATTAAGTTCTTTATTTTCCGCTGCAAATCTGATAACTGTTAAGACAACTGTCTGGACAACTGTTAGCACGTTTGAATACACAGTTGTTCACACAGTTGGTCGATTCCCAGAACAGTCCTAGCCGCCTGATTTCTTTCAAATACACCATCAACATGTTGAGAATAAACCATCAACATGTTGGGTTATCGAGTCTAAACCAACAATGAGTGGTGTTTGGGGTGAAAGTCTAAACTAAGAAAGAGTTTGGGGAGTTGAAGTCAATGAAAGGAGGAGGAAACGAGGGAGAAGGAGACCAAAATTGCAGAGGAAGAATATGAAAGCCATGCGGTTGCATAGTGCAACCGTATGGCCCCGTTTTCAGTTTTATTCTAATTTCCTGTTCTGATGAGATTTATCCTCAAAATACACCGTCAACATGTTGGGAAAGTCGTTTACTTGACTTATTAAACGTGGTTGTTCTTGGGTAAACAAAGTTAATTTGTGTCTTGACCAAGACAAGGTGAAGGCGGAGGTGGAGAGATATATTCGGAAGTGAATGATTCAACTCAAGGTGGAGTTCGGGTTCGTTCGTGGATATGGATTATGGTTCGGGGAGATTCAAAATCAAGGTGGATATTGTTGGGAATATGTCTTTGAATCAATGACTATTGGTTAAAGATATGTCCACGGAAAGTCGCGTAATTCTTGGGACTTGAATTGGCAAAAGGAAATCGTTTTGGTACAAGGATTAAGGTTTATTGGTTTAATTAGGTTTTTTATTTCTACAAGGAATTGTTGAAGAATTAGGAAAGTCATTTACTAATGAGAATAGAATTACTTTGTACACAAGAAATAGGATTCCACTTACTTTGTACACAAGGAATGTGAGTCCTTTCTTTTGGGATTCAGGTATTTATGACTATAAATACTACTCTCTCCCCTAGCATTATTTTTTACGGTCATCTTTGAGAGATACAAGTAGAGATCTAAGATCTAGATTTAGGTTGACGGAATTATTGGGCTCATTAATTCCGTGCAACTAGATTAGTGAAGTTCGTCTTTTGCAATTACCATTAAATAATAATATATACTCCCTCCGCCCATGGATGTAGCCAAGTTGGTAAAACACGTAAATTCTTGTATTCGTGTTTGATTATTTCGCTTGCCATCGTTCTTATTTTTTCTCTAACAAGTACTCTAACAGTGATTGTTTTATTCTTGATTGCAACGGGGTACCACTAAGTTCCCAAAGCAACGATACTATCAATAAAAAGTTATATATTTTTATTAGGATAGTAATCAACTAAAAAATTATTGATTAAATTTCATTCATAATAACGATCGATAAAGTGTGAATAACACTTTCGAACCGAGGGAGTGTATTTTAGATCCTTATAAAAAGGCCTATCGACATTTTAAAACCTCATACTTTGATGAAGATTCGGTTTTAACCATTCTTGTTTTTTTTAGCAATTTTAACTATCGTACTTTAGATACGCACTCATTATCCTGCAAAAATTCAAAGTACGATGGTTAAAATTGCTAAAAAAAAATACCATCAAATGAATGCTTATCTATGGTAGGATGGTTAAATTGCTAAAATAAAATAAGGATAGTTAAAACTGAAGTTTCATCCAAGTGCGAGGGTTAAAAAAGTCGATAGACGTTATAAAAACAGCAAAACTACTCCAGCAAGATTGTCATCGCGCTGCGATCAATGATCGATGGAGAGAAGGTTCCTACCACACTTCTTTAAAAAAATATGCGTTTAAGGAAAATTAAATAATATGGAGTCCCACTTTGTTGTGGATATGGCCCTCCACTACCCAAGCAAACCCACAAGAACAATAAGAGCGCACAAACAAAGCACAAGAAATCAAAGCAAGAAAAGACACAGAAATTGTTTACCCAGTTCGTCAATATGTTTGACTACGTCTGGGGGCACTACCAAGCCAGGATCTTGCACTATAATATGTTAAATCTGAGTTACAATGAGTATGGGGGCGGAACATTGTTTATATAGCAAACCAAGAGTAAGACCTAAACCTAAACATAAGAGAAATCCTGAAAATCTGCACTTTCTCGGCATTCCAGGCGCCCGCTTGAAGGGGACCAGGCGCCCGCTTACATACCAATTACAGGAACCGGACCTTCTGTCCAAACCGGGCGCCCGCCTGGTCAATACCAGGCGCCCGCCTGGAACACTGCTCCAGATTTTCTTCTCCTTGTTCCTTTGAGGGATCTCTACTCCAACAATCTCCCACCTAGAGATCAACCGCATATACAAACCCTGTATCCGTCTTCAACTCATCCTTGGTGTCTTCCTAGTGCTCACCTCGATCATGGTAGTGCCTTCCTCCTCTCTTATTCTCCAAGCCCAATTGAAGCTATGCATAGCTTCAACTTTTCAAGGTTTACCACCTTGGTCAACATGTCAGCCGGGTTCTCCGATCCCAAAATCTTCTCCAGCCTTAAGATCTTCCTCTCCAAAAGATGCCTGATGTAGTGAAACCTCAGCTCAATGTGCTTCGTCCTAGAATGAAACGCCGGATTCCTAGCCAAATGTATTACACTCTGACTGTCACTGTAGAGAGCATTACCACTTCGCGTCTTCCCAAGTTCACCCAAGAAGTTCTGCAACCATACCATCTCTTTGCTTGCCTCTGTCACTGCCACATATTCTGCTTCCGCAGTCGACTGAGCCACGATCTTCTGCAATTTAGAAGCCCAGGAGATAGCCGTACCACCCAATGTGAAAACATAACCCGTGGTACTCCTCCTCTTATCAAGATCACTTGATGCCAAATCCGCATCCACATAACCCGCTAACACGACCTCCTTGCTTGAGAAACATAGAGCCTTACCAGCAGTACCCTTTAAGTAGCGCAGGATCCATTTAACCGCTTCCCAATGTTGCTTCCCAGGATTGCCCATGTACCGGCTGACTACTCCCACCGCATGTGCAATATCCGGCCTTGTACACACCATTGCATACATTAGACTCCCCACTGCCGAAGCATATGGAGTCCTCTCCATCTTGTCACGCTCCTCCTTGCCCTTAGGTGAGTCCTTCTCGGATAGCTTGAAATGCATACCCAATGGTGTCCCTGTTGGCTTCGCCTCTTCCATGCAAAACCTTGTCAAGACTTTCTCAACGTATTCTGCTTGTGAAAGAACCAACTTACCCAACTCCCTATTCCGGTCAATCCGCATGCCCAAGATTTTTCTAGCCTCCCCCAAATCCTTCATCTCGAACCGTTCTGACAACTGAGCCTTCAATCTGTTTACCTCTCTACTGCTAGAGCCCGCTATTAGCATGTCATCCACATATAACAGCAAGATTATATACCCATTGTCCGTGTTCTTGAAGTAGCAACAATGATCCGCCTCACATCTGACAAAATCAATATCGTGCATGAATCCATCGAACTTCCTGTACCACTGCCTAGGAGCTTGTTTAAGGCCATACAAGCTCTTAGTCAACCTGCAAACCAGTTCCTCGTTACCCTTAGACAAATATCCCTCTGGTTGTCTCATGTAAATTTCTTCCTCCAAATCCCCATGAAGGAAGGCCATCTTTACATCCATTTGCTCCAGCAACAAGTTATTCGCCACTACTAGCCCCAGAACCATTCTGATAGTGGTCATCTTCACAACAGGAGTGAATACCTCGGTGTAGTCAATACCGTACTTTTGCTGAAAGCCCTTTACAACCAACCTTGCCTTGTAACGTTTACTGCCGTTTGCCTCCTCCTTGATCCGGTAAACCCACTTGTTATGCAATGCCTTCTTCCCCTTAGGCAGTCTAATCAACTCCCAAGTTTTGTTGGCTTTCAATGAGTCCATCTCATCATCCATCGCAGCTTTCCACTTATCACAAAGTGAACTACGAACAGCCTCCACATAACATTCTGGTTCCCCACTATCTGTCAACAACAAATAGTAATTTGAAGGAGTATACCTGTCAGGTGATCCACGCAACCTGCTGGATCTACGCAGCGGAATATCCGATTCCGGAGTATGTGGTTCATCTTCAGTGACCCCCTGACCTTGGTCATCATGAGCCGTCCTGCTCCCACCCGAGTCTGGAATATCCACCTCTACAACCTCCGGTTCCGAACTAATATCATCAGATGCCCCCTTTCTGTCCTTGTACAATACCTGTTCATTGAATACCACATCTCGACTACGAATAATTTTATGGTTTTGGTCATCCCAAAACTTATACCCGAAGTCATCCCCACCATACCCAATAAACGTACATTTTACAGATTTTACATCTAACTTAGTTCTATCAGCAGAATCAATATGAACATATGAAACGCAGCCAAATATGCGAAGAAAGGACAGATTTACCTGCTTGCCACTCCATGCTTCCTCTGGAATTCCATTCCCCAATGGTACCGATGGTCCCCTATTGATCAAGAAAGCCGCCGTGTCAACTGCATATGCCCAAAACGTCTTCGGAAGTCCACACTTCAACCTCATACTTCTAGCCCGCTCGTTCAATGTCCTGTTCATCCTCTCTGCAACCCCGTTGTGTTGTGGTGTGCCCTTTGGAGTCTTCTCCATGCGAATGCCATTCGCTGCACAATATTCCTTGAACTCCCCGAGCTCATACTCCCCTCCGTTATCTGACCTCAAGCACTTAAGCTTAAGTCCCGTCTGATTCTCCACCAAGGCCCTCCATTTCTTAAACACCTCGAATGCCTCATCTTTGTGTTTCAAGAAATAAACCCAGACCTTCCTTGTTGAATCATCAATGAAGGTCATGTAATATGACGCACCACCCAGAGAAGTTACCGGAGATGGTCCCCACAAATCCGTGTGAACCAGTTCTAACTTTGCTTCCCTCAAAGCCCTACCTGTCCTCGAGAAATTACTTCTCGCCTGTTTTCCAAACACACAATCTTCGCAGATCCCCACGTCGACTGTCTTCAAACCCGGTAGTAGTCCCTTTGAACAAAGTATCTTCATCCCCTTCTCACTCATGTGACCCAATCGACAGTGCCACAAATCAGTATCACCCTTGGCTGACGCCACCGCGATACTATCCTTGGTGTTATTCGCCAAATACAATGTCCCCTCCTTATTACCCCGAGCGATCTCAGAATCCTCCTTGGTGATAACCCAGTTCCTGCAGCCGAATGTTACCTTGTAACCTTCTTCGTCCAACTGCCCAACTGATAATAGGTTCTTTTTCAAACCCGGAATGTGCCTGACCCCGTTCAGATGTAAGACCTTCCCGTCCGATGCTCCTATTCTGACATCCCCCTTCCCCTTGATTTCCAAAGGCTCGCCATCCGCCAGATAGACCTTACCGAAATCACCGGAAGTATAATTCTCCATCTCTTCTGCATGCCCGCAAGAGTGGAATGATGCCCCCGAATCCAGCACCCATGATTCTAGTGCACTACTAACACTTAGAACCAGTACATCATCACCTTCGACTGTCACATTCACCGAATTGCCCCCACGATTGGGACAATCCTTTTTGTAGTGTCCTAACTCCTTGCAATGATAACACTGCACCGATCCTTTCGCAACCCTTGGTTTATCTCTGATCTCCACGGCCTTGCCCTTACCACCCACTACGTTTTCCCTTGATTCAGTTCTCCCCTTATTGCTAGTACCCGGCCTTCCCCTGCTAGTAGTAGCTAAGGCCGATCCCGAAGTAGACGATGTCCCCAACTTCTTCAAACGATTTTCCTCGCCCAACAAGAAATCCTTAACATCATCATACTTCAACTTGTTCTTACCCGCTGAAGCATTGATCGCTGTCACCGTACCGCTCCAACTTCCTGGTAAAGACGCTAGCAACAAGCACGCATGAACCTCATCATCAAACATAATATCCAGCGCAGTCAATGAGTCTATAACATCCATAAACTCATCGATGTGCTTAGCTAAGGATCCTCCCTCTTGCATCTTGAGACTACCCATCTTGCGTATCAAATCAACTTTGTTTGCAGCAGATGGAGTTTCAAATCTCTCAGTAAGATAATCCAATAGCTCCTTTGTGGTCTTCGCCTTCTTGGTAGTCTTCGCGATCCACTTTGACAAAGTAGATCTAACCACCCCTAGGGCCTTCCGATCCATGAGATCCCAATCTTCTTGCTTTTCTCCTTCCGGTTTGACACCCTTTAGAGGCTTATAGAGATCTTTGTTGTACAAGAGATCCTCTATTTGCATCCTCCAAAACCCGTAGTCAGAACCATCAAATTTCTCAACCGCCTGTTTGTCCTTGCCCATTCTTGATTGCTTGACAACACCCAATCGCTTGATAAGCCAATCTTACGATTAACCCTGATCTCCAACCAGAGCTCTGATACCAGTTGTTGTGGATATGGCCCTCCACTACCCAAGCAAACCCACAAGAACAATAAGAGCGCACAAACAAAGCACAAGAAATCAAAGCAAGAAAAGACACAGAAATTGTTTACCCAGTTCGTCAATATGTTTGACTACGTCTGGGGGCACTACCAAGCCAGGATCTTGCACTATAATATGTTAAATCTGAGTTACAATGAGTATGGGGGCGGAACATTGTTTATATAGCAAACCAAGAGTAAGACCTAAACCTAAACATAAGAGAAATCCTGAAAATCTGCACTTTCTCGGCATTCCAGGCGCCCGCTTGAAGGGGACCAGGCGCCCGCTTACATACCAATTACAGGAACCGGACCTTCTGTCCAAACCGGGCGCCCGCCTGGTCAATACCAGGCGCCCGCCTGGAACACTGCTCCAGATTTTCTTCTCCTTGTTCCTTTGAGGGATCTCTACTCCAACACACTTAACACCTAAATCCTCTCGAGCTTCATCAGCTGGAGAGAAGGTTCCGTTACCACACTCCCTCCTTCCTTTTACTCTCTCTCTCTCTCTCTCTCTCCTTCCATTTACTACAAATAGCAAAATCCATAAAGTTTCCAGTTCCAGTCTCATTCAAACAATCTTCAAAGCTACTCTCACAATAGCAATGAACGTTGAAACTCTTATCTACTCCAACTTTTCAGCTTCAGATGAGGATGAGGATATTAATTTTTCGGAGATCTTTACATTAACGAGCTCAAACGATGATAGCTTGTTTTTGACTAACCCTAGTAATCTGTTAAGGGAGAATTCACATTCAGATGATGCTGTTCTCGATTTCATCCGTGGTCATCTCCTAGAAGACTGCAATAATCTTAAATTTGATTACCCGAGTTCAGTAATGTCGCCCGATACTTGCTATACACTTGATCATAGCCCTTCCCTTTCGAGTTCTGATGATACATTTTTCAACTCAATTATTCATAGCCCTTCTTCTACCTTGAACTCTTCTTTGCCCTCTACGGAATCTTGCAACAAGTCATTTCTTCATAGCTCTTCTTCTTTGAGTATTAACTCTTACTTATCCAAAATGGATTCAATCGACAATGCCACTAAAAGCCATTCTGATGACGTTTTTCATGGTCAACTCCTTGATGACTCCAATAATCTTATATTTGATTACCCGAGTCCAATAATGTCTGATAAGTTCTATGCACTTGATCATATCCCATCATCGAGTTTTGATGACTCCAATAATATTCTTATATTTGATTCTTGCAACTCGCTTATTCAAAACCCTTCTTCTAGTTTGAACTCCTTACCCATGGTAGAATCTTGCAACCCGTCATTTCGTCGTCCTTCTAGGGTGAATTCTATCGCATCCATAATTGGATCTCTCAACTCATCATTCCTTCATACCCCTTCTTCTACTTTTAACTCTTTCGCAA
Organism: Campanula takesimana; assembly: GCA_026119855.1. Classification (NCBI taxonomy): domain Eukaryota; kingdom Viridiplantae; phylum Streptophyta; class Magnoliopsida; order Asterales; family Campanulaceae; genus Campanula; species Campanula takesimana. Next base: position 2,636,935 of record JAOWBW010000008.1, on the reverse strand, counting down.
TACCCACAATGGAACCTTGCGACCCATCAACCCCTATCCCTAATTCTCCTTCGAGTTTTAGCTCTTTCTTATCCACAATGGACACGATCAAAGCACCCATTGATATCCCTTCTTCAAGTATTGACCCTTTCTTACCCACAGTCGACCTAGAAAATGTGTCGCAAGTAGGAGTGCACCTGTCCAATGTAATGAAAAACCCAGAAAAAATATCTCAAATAGAGTACAACGATATTATATCAAAGGAAAATGAAATAAATTTTCCATCAGAAGCATGGAAGCAATATAGAGGAGTAAGGAGACGTCCGTGGGGAAAGTTTACAGCAGAGATGAGAGATCCAACCAAGAAAGGCGTACGAATGTGGCTAGGGACATTTGATACTCCAAAAGATGCAGCATTGGCTTATGACAAAGCTGCATTTAAGCTACGCGGGTCAAAAGCTAAAGTTAATTTTCCAGACCTCCTTGAAACGCACGAGGTTTCTCCGGCTAGTCCTAAAAGGCCTTCTTCATCATTGTCTGAAGTTGTCTCAACAAAAAAGAGAAGGAAAACTAGCCAGTGATTTTTTTGTTTTATTTTGGATCATCAACATAAACTTGAGTTGATCGGTATTAGTTCAGGTCGTTCTTGGCGTTAATTTTTTTACTTTGATGTTTGGTTACATAGCCATCACATTTGGTCTATACATCAGACAGTTTTGTGAAACCAAAATAAGAAGGAAGAGACAACTGAATTTGAGTTATTCAAGATTTCGTGGGATTTTTGTTTGACTAGCTTCAAATTTTCCTGTATAATTTTTTATCATCAATAAAAAATGCATTTGTTGATCATTTGATCTTAACGTTAATTTCTTAGTATTATTTTTTGGGTGTTTGATTACTGTGAAATGTGAGTAAAGTTTTGTTGAACTGTAAATAACCCAATTTGCGTGTATCTGTGTATATATACACACAGATACACACAAAATGAACGGAAAAGAAGAAGAATGAAGAAGGGTGATCGGCAGAAGGAGGATCAGGGTGTGGTGGTAAAGGAGAGAAGAATATATATACTGACAATGGAGAAACATATTTAAGATAAAAAAAAATTATATAATTTCAAATGAGAGAGAGTGTATTCAGTTATGATAAAGTATTCCTTTAGCAATCTATTGAATCACTAATAAGATATACTAGTACTATATAGGATACAGAGAATAAATAATATTTGGACAAGCAAGTATGGTACAGTAAAATAATATTTTGGACAAGCAATACTGACAATGTGATTTCTACATGTGCATTTATTTTCGTAAGGTAGTCAAATTTAATAAAGAAAACTTTTAAGCACGTTTTTAGTTAGAGGCAATTACCATTTAATCCCTCATCCTAATGAAAATTACCACCTAGGACAAGGAATTTGCAATATTACCACTAATCCAAGGGTTATTAAAGGACACTCATGCCCTTAATAAATAATGAAAAATTACATTAATGCCACTCCCTCCATCATTTCACTTTCTCTCTCCAACCACCTTTGACCACCCATCCCAACCACCTCCGGCGACCATTTTCCGGCGACCAGCTCCGGCGACCATTTTCCGGCGACCATTTTTTGGCGACCACCTCCGGCGACCATTTTCCGGTGGCCATATTACGGCGACCACCTCCGGCGGCGAACATATTCCGGCAACCGCCTCCGCCGACCATTTTCCTCCGATGACCATTTTCCGGCGACCACCTCCGGCCACCATTTTCCGACGGCCACCTCCGGCGATTATTTTTCGACGCCATTTTTCGGCGACCACCTCTGGCGATTATTTTTCGATGCCATTTTCCGGTGACCACATACGGCGACTATTTTTCCGGCTACCACCATCTCCGGTGATCAAATAACTGAGAACTTATCAGTAAGTTCTCAGTTGTCATCTAAACAACTCCGATGACAAACTCCGGCGACCAAACAACTGTGAACTAATCAGTAAGTTCACAGTTGTCAACAAAACTACTAAGAACACGATTGAATCATGCGACCACCAACTCGGGCGACCAAACAACTGTGAACTAATCAGTAAGTTCACAGTTGTTCAAGAACAAGTTCACAGTTGTTCCAGAACAAGTTTACAGTTATTCCAAGAACAAATTCACAGTTATTCCATGAACAAATTCACATTTTTCAAAAAAAAAAAAAAAAATTTCAAGAACAAATTCACAATTATTCCAGAACAAGTTCACAGTTGTTCCAAAACAAGTTTACAGTTATTCCAAGAACAAATTCACATTTTTCAAAAAAAAAAACATTTTTTTCAAGAACAAGTTCACAGTTGTTCCAGAACATGTTTACAGTTATTCCAAGAACAAATTCACATTTAAAAAAAAAATATAAATTTTTTTCAAGAACAAGTTCACAATTGTAAGTTCACAATTGTAAGTTCGCAATTGTAAGATCGCAATTGTAAGTTCGCAATTGTAAGTATTTTGAAACAAAAATCAACTCATAAAAACCATAGAGTCAAAACCTATTTCCAATCTGTGATACAAAATCATCATTTGAAGACTACTTTTGCAAAGGAAGAGGAGGTAGGTGGAAGTTTACCAATCAGACAAACAAATATAAACTGAGTGAAATGTTGCCACACATTTAAATAAAAAAATACGACCAAATATTGACTAACAACAAATTAACTGCTCTAGTAATTTCAAAAATTTCAAACCAAACCACATGGATGGCAATAGTAGTCAAGTGATAACAGCTACAGCCCTCTCCATCTATCTATTTTCATTTCCAAAATCTACACATCATTGTTTTTGGTAATCTGTTATGTCGGGGAGAGGGGAGGTAATGGACGAGAGAGTGTCGCGGAGATCGGGGATGGAGATGGTTGCTGGAGGAAAAGGCTAGAGAGAGAAAGTAGAAAGAGAAAGGTTGCTGAAGTTTGGAGCTTTGGCCGGAGATGGAAGAGGACGGATGGAACTAGAGACGGCAACCAGAGCGGAGGGGAGGGGAAGGGGGATAGGTTAAGGTTAGGTCTTGGCAGATCTAAGGTTCAGATCTGACTAAGTTTTAACTCACACTTAAATCGGTAAGAAATAGTTTTCAGAGCTTAGTTTAAACACAAAGTTGTTTCCAAAAGGTCAATGCAGTTTCAAGAGATTGGTCAATGGAAATTACAATGAATCAGTACGAACATATGCAATCTGCCGGTGATAGAGTTCCAACCGGCAAAGATAAAGTAAGTAACAGAGACACAAAGATTTGGAGAGGTTCACAGTGTAAATACTGCTACGTCCTCTACCAAGTTTGGTCAGAACTTGGATTTGGGTTAAGAGTACTATTAGATATCTCTAGTCTATTACAAGCACGGCTTTGCCGGAAACAAAGACTAAATTCTAGAGATCACTAATGGATCGTAATACAAATCTGACCAAGTGTTTTTGAGCGGCAAGTTCAAGAGAACTTATCTCACTCAGTTGGGTGTGTGAATAACTTAAACAACGTATTCCTTAAATGATCTAGTTCGGGAATACTAACAATGTTGTTTTAGTTGGTGCACAAGTGTATGTCCTATTAAATGATCTAATGATTATCTGGACACAGAATGTTTGAGTCTTTAATGAATACTCAAAAACATTCAACTCTCTTCAATGCTCTATTTTCACCAACCTTCTTCAATACTCCAAGTCCTTTATTTATAAGAGGAATGAATGTCTTGAGTCTTGTAGAAGAAGGCTTGCAATTTGAATATCTAGCTGGGTAGTTGAGGAGCATTAAATGCGGTATCTTTAGCATTAATGGCAAAGATATGGGGTACACGCATGCTTGCAAAAGTCTGATGGGTAAAGACCCCTTTGTCTCAACCGGTTACCTGCAAAAAGCAAGTAGGGACAAAGTATAGCTAAAACTAGCTATGTGTCAGACGGCGCAGTAATCATGACAGAGCAGTTAAACAACTTTCTGATAAGACAGTACGGAAAAGACAGAGACAATCAGTAAGTTGACATTGAGATAGAACAACAAAACCTGACTGTCAGTAAGGTTCAAATTGTCTTTGCTGATTGTTTGAGTCATCGGCAACTTGTGTAGAAAGTTGATCGGCATGTTTAATTCTGGTCTGCTGATTGTGCTTCCTTCTGCTGGTTTGCCAAGTTTGAAGAGTTGGAATACATCTGTGCATCTCTTAAATGACTTGTATGAAATATAGGTGTATATTTATTTGCATATTTGTGTAGAATATTTTCTTAAACTTTAATTATGTTTATTACTGCGATCTGTTCTTCAGAATGGAAATTATTCATGAGCTTAAGAATTGTTCTAAAGCAAGAATGGAAATTATACATTCTTAATAATCCTGAGAAACCTAAATTGCAATATTAATTTGATTAATATGTTCCGTAGGATCATCAAAATTTAATTTGATTAACTTGTTGATGATCTTAGATTCATGAATAAATTGTTTATTCTTGGTTTTGATAATCATGGTGATTTGATCACCATGAGCACCAAATCCTAAATGAATCAAGAAATGCAATTATAGGATAAATTTGGAAATTTAAAATCTACCACTTCTAAGATAAATATTTTGAGTTGAATTTAATTATCAGATGATTGGTTTCAGAAACCATGTTTCCTGAAATTAAATGTCAAGTTCAAGATTAATCTGGGATTGAATCTAATTTCAGACGGCTGGTTTGCGAAACCAAGTTTCCTGAAAAGTGATGTCAATTAAGAATTCAGATAAACTAAAATTAGAATCTTGAATTGTTCTTGATTGCTGAAGTTAGTCGAATTGATGAGACATTGGTTTGTGCTCTCAATATCTGAACTATCATGCGGAAAGATGATGACCTAAGTCGAAAATTCGATTTTGACTTTATGATTTTCTAAAAGGAAGGATTAAAAGCTAAAGGTAAGACAAACGTTGTCAAACCTAAAGGAAATAATTGTGGCTAAAATTATGACTCTGAATAATGCAATTTGGTAATGTGGCAATTTGATTGACATTTAAAATTGCAATCAAAATTTTGGATGATCAATAAAAGGTGAATGGTAGTGAGACAACCACAAAGGATATTTATGCTATAAAATTAATCTTTCTAATTTTAATCATTGGGTATTGGATACCGGATTGGATCCCACATTTGTATAAATGTGCAACAATTAATAAAAAGAAAGACTATTTATAAAAGGTAAAGTTAATCTGCGAATGATAATGATGCAAGAGTTGCAACATTGTTCGTGGAACACTTATGAAGTGGCTTTGCTCATTAAGTAGAAAGTATTATTTTGCTATAAGATAATGAAGGATATTTATTTCTTATTTGGAATAAGAAAGAGCTTTATTTATTATGATTTGCTTTATCGTATTGTTAAATCATATAAATAAATCTCATATCCTAAATCTTGAAGAACAAAATAATAAATAAGACTATAACATAAATAATTAAATTCTCAAGGCATTATTGTTTTGATCAAATAAATGAGAAACGCATATCTAAAATTCCATGGGACGGAGTTTTAAAGTCATACGATTTTGAATCATATGATTTATGCAAATCTTATTTACTTGGATTAAGACAACTTTTACTAGGAGTAGTAAAAGGCTGATATCTTATTAGACCTAATACATGTCGATGTATATGGTTCATTAAGTAGCAATGCTAAAAGAGGATTTTGGTAACTTGGCAAAATTATTCAGAATTCCCGATTCGATCGTGATAATGAATAATTGAACCAAGAATTTGACAATCATCTTTAGGTTGTGAAATTGTTTCACAAATTAACTCCACCGAGAACACCATTTAGAATGATGTGTCTACGTGGAGGTGTAGAACCTTATTGGATATGGTTCATTAGATGATAAAGTCAAATTGATCTTCCATTATTTATTTTGGGGTTATGTTTTGGAAACCGCTATAATTACACTAATTTGAGTTCCATTAAAATAGGTTCAAAGGTACCATATGTGATATGGAATGAAAGAAAACTTGGTTTGTCTTTCATAAAGATTTAAGATGGTGAGACTTTTTGCGAAACGACTTGTTTGGAACAAGCTCACACTTAAATCTAATAAATGTATTTTCATGGGATATCCCAAGGAAACTTGAGGATATTATTTTACTTCTAAGAAACAAATTGTTTGTTGCTTGTAATGGTACTTTTCTAGGTAAATTTTTTATCTCTAAAAGAATCAGTGGGAGTAAAATATATCTCGAATGGTTCGAGACCTAGAAGATAACATAGAACCTTAGATGGAAGTTGAATGAACTTTCGCAAGGAGTTGTGGAAATTCGTTCAAATTACACAAGTTAATTGCATATATGATAGGATACAATCTATAATGAGAAATATTGGATTTCTTATTAAAGAAAGTATAAGAGGTAAAGTTCATTGAGAATGGTATATTTACTTCCTATCAAAATGCAATGTCCGCTCCATTTTAGATTAATGGCCTGGAGTCATAAAATCTAAAAGGCAATCCATGTATATTAATCAAGTTTGGAACTTGATCTTTCTAACCTAAGGTGTAAAAACCAAAGGATGGAATCAAGTTTTCTTGGAGAAAACTAACATCGGTAGCAAAGGAACATACTAATTAAGCAAGATTAAATGTGAAAAGGTTGACTCATATTTCGACTATGATAAAACTTTGTCACTTGAAGTAATGCTTTAAGTTATTAGAATTCTCATTGTCATATCTTCATATTTGGAATATGAAATTTGACAAATGGATATCAAAACAGCGTTTCTTAACGGGAACTCACTTAAGGATGTATTGGATACAACCTGAAGGTTTTGATAGTCTAGAAATTCTAATAAAGTATGTATGTTGCGGAAATCCATGAGATGGATTGAAGCAAGCTTCTTGGAGTTGAAACAATCATTTTGATGGAGCGTTCAAATCGTTTGAAATTCATCAATAATGAGACTTGTGTTTGCTAAGAAATTAGTGGGAGCATAGTCTAATTCCTAGTCTTAAATATATGTCTAACATATAGTTCATTTGAAAGAGTTTCTTAATGAAAGGACTTAGGAATAAGCCGCTTATATCCTTGAAATTAATATCTATTGATATTAATCTAGGAAGTTGATTGGTTTGTGTTAAAGTACTTATGGAGACAATGTACTGAATTGTTCAGTATGCAAGACTCTTGGAGAAGAACTTGCGAAGTTGTCTAATGACAGTGTTCTTGGCAAGACTTAGTCTTAGTGGAAGACTAATGAGCAAGAATACATTATTAGGATTCCATATGCTTCGGCAATTCGATCTATCATGAATGTCATATTATGTACTTAGACGGTATAACTCGTATACTTGGAGTATGATAAGAACATACTAATCGTATCCTAGTGAAAGTCATTAGATAATGATCAAGAATATCCTTGTGTACTTGAGAAGAACTAAGGATGCATTCTTGATGGTTGTTGGAATGAGAGATGATCTAGCAAATGGTTACATAGATACATGATTCCACATCGACAAGGGTAATTTAAATCGCAGTATAAACATATGTTTAAAATAAGTGCTATTAGTTGGAATAGTTCCAAGCAAATACACTATAATTTATTCTAACGAATAAAATTGAGTATTTAGTTACAAGAGTTGTAGCTAATAGAGTTGTTTGAATATAGATGTTATTAGTAAAACTAGAAATAGTTTATAGTGATACTAATCCAATGGATCTTGTTGTGAAATAACGGTTATTGCACAAGCTAAGGTGCCAAGGGCTCATCTATAATCCAAACACGGGCTCAGACGTTTCCATCTCTACGAGAAATCGTTGACATGGGAAGTGTCAAAAATATGCAAAATACCTTATGATGATAACAAAGACAATCATCTTACATGTGCTCACTTGCAAAATGATGGAGATCATAACTTAGCTCAATGGGTATTGGATACACGTTGATTGGGCCTAGTGCAAGTGGGAGATTGTTGGAATTATGCTCTAGGCCCTTGAGAAAGGCCTTACGTTACATCATTTGTTTTGGAGATAACAACCTTGGGTTATTATATGTTTTACATGTTTATTATAATAATCCCCGTCCCTAGAACTTATGAAGAACTAGTATAAGTTTAATTGATGATCATGTGATGATCATGTGTATTAGATACAGATTAAGCTTATGGGTACATGTTGGTGACCATATACTGGACATGACCCACCTATGAGATTTATGTCATGGTCAAATGTCATAATTAAATCTCATAATAGTTATATCATTAATATCCTTAGACCTGAGATTATTACAGTCTTCCACATGATGAACATTATGTTTGGCGTACTCAAACGTCACTCCTAACCGGGTGGTTATAAAGGCTACGATTGGCATAATCGGATTCATGTAGGGAAAGGTAATAAGTCAATATGGGATTTGTCCCTCTATCAAGAGAGATATCTGCTTAGGCCTCTCGTAGAGTGAGATTGATGAAATGCGTGGCCGCGCTCAAATGAATTGATGAGATCAATACCATTTGCTCATTATCAATCTACTCAAGATCGAGAAAGCATTGAACAATATAAGTTGACATGGACCATGACTTATGTTCAATATGATATCGTGAGACAAAAGGATTGTGATATATTCTATTGAGGATTACGAACTTCTTTAAGTTATATTAATTGGGTAGTCATGATGGCTTGCTAGAGTCCGCTCATGATTCATGAGTTTGACCTTGGTTGGACTCATTGCCAACTTAATATAATCCTATGGGGTCACACACAAAAGAACGAATTGTTTAAAAGGCTAAAAATGACTTTTTGCTGGTGCTCGGCCGAGCACCTCAAAGGACTCGGCCGAGCATGAGAAACAGAAAGTTTTGACACAGAGGTGCTCGGCCGAGCACCTTATAAGACTCGGCCGAGCAGGCCCTGTTTGGGCCCAAAATCTGATTTCGTGTTTTGACGGGTTTTGACCTATTTCTCCTAAAAGGTTTAGGACTAATGAGTTTAAATACCTCTCTCTTAACCCTAATCCGTATGGATTGATATTGTATCATTATTGGTAGCCTCCATGTGTTTGAGAAACATATTCTTGAGTTTAGATTGAGAATCAAAAGCTCAAGAACACCAATAAAATCATATAGCCTTTGAAGATTAGAAAAGCGTGTTTTCTAATGGGTCTAGCAATCCAGATCTAGAATCGTTCTAGATATTCGTTCGCGTGTGGATAAACATAGAGGGCGTTGGCATAAACTCCTTCAAAGTTCGTGATCCAAGTGTTGCGGTCGTTCCTGAGTTCGTGATTCGAAGAAGCGCGAAGAACAAAGATTGAAGATCTCAGAATTTTAAAGCTCCGTCACGGTTAGTGTTCTAAATTCATCCTCGTATTAATTTAATCATCGTGATCGGATCTAGGCTTTTGGGTTTTAATTTCGCTGCTCATGTTTGCTCAAAACCCAACAACTTGAGGTAAACTGGTAACCAGATTTGAACTGGCAAGCTTGGATAAATATTTGAAGTTCAAGTGACTGAGTCTCTTGTGCCATAGCCATGAGTTCTCACTGATGTTCTTAGCTATAAAACAAATATTAGCAACACCAGTAATAGCACTTAAGTCTACTGCATAAATGTTACCTTTTCTTTTGGCAGTGAGAAGAGTTTCATTGGAAGCAATGTCTTTCACATAGCAACTGAAAGTAGTAAATACACATTGCATCCCTTTATTACAGAATTGTGAAATAGATAGAAGGTTTTGTTTCAAGCCATCTACTAGAGAGACCTTCTGTACAGTAACTGCACCTCTCTTGATGGTACCAATACCGATGATTTTTCCTTTGGCATTATCACCGAAAACCACTGGGGACCTGATGCTTCTGAGATATCGGCAAGTAGATCTGCAAATCCTGTCATGTGTCTTGAACAGCCACTATCTAGAATCCACAAATCCTTGCTTGCACCAGTTGAGGCCATGAAGCATTCCTGAGATAAAACGGTATGCTTATGGTCCCCCTTATTCTTGGGTCTGAGGGTTAGTTCCTCTTTGGCAACCACATCTGGCCACCACTAGAGGATGTAACCTCAGTAGGTCCTGATAGGTGCTTCAAGAGGAATTCATAAGCCTTGTGACCATAATCAGAAAAATTAGAACATCTCACTTGACTGATAGGCTGTGGAGTCGGTAGAACGTCATTCTGTTTAGTCAGTGCATCGACAGAACTAGGGAATTGAGCAGGCACAAACTTAGTAGGTTTAAAGGTGCTAGTGTTGACTTTCTTTCCATTCTGTTTACCTTTGGCAGTTACCTTTTTAGGTACTTGTCCATCGGCAGCAGAAGTGGTTAGACCGGCAGTACTAGCTCTGCTGATGTATTCACCAAGAATACCGTTATCGGCAGACTCAGTATCAGCAACCTTAACATATCTTTGTTTGTGCTTATCATTCCTTTTGTTCTGGTTCTTAGGATACTTCATTGCCACAGCACTGTATATTGGCTTAGCATCCTTATGCACTGAGTTAACATGACTACATTCAACTTTCTCATCCTTTTTCTCGGTCGCACAAGTTTCAGTAGAGCTACTGCTGCTGGAATCAAATCCTAACCCAGATTGGTCCTTATATGACATTTGGGTCTGTATGATTGTTTCAACAGCAACTCTAGATTTTGTGTAAGAATCAACAATCCTTGAGAGATGATTGTTTCTTTTCACAAGATCTTTGATCTGGGCTATCAATACTGCTACTTGGCTTTTGAGATCCAGGTTTTCTTTCTTTAGAAGAACAGACTCAAGCTCATGTCCTTTGAGAACCTTAAGTTCAGACACAAGCAAGTCATTCTCTGCAGAAATTCTATTGAAATCAGCAGCCATCACTTTATGAACGCTACTCAGCTTCTCATGATCAATAAAAAGTTCATCCATTGTCTCTACCATTTTAGCTTTGGATATTTCAGGAAAGGGGTCATCTAAAATTTTGGTGGCAGAGGGAATAGGTTTGGGAGAGAAGTCAGGTAGAGAAGAGATGGGTTTAGATAAGCTGTTGGTGATGCTAGGATGCTCAGTGAATGAGAATTTTCTGGTCATTGGAAAGGGTTTAGGTTTGATGGCAGTGAATTGAATAGAGTTACACTGACCATAGAGAGAGGTTCCCACTTGGTGAACTCTGTATCCATTTGGGTTCTCTGCTTTGACACTAATCTCTTTGAAGTGTGGTTGAGGTCTTCCAGTAGCTTCTTCTCTGACTGGAGATCTTAGAAAAGATGGATCTCGGTAGACTGGAGTCGGTAATGTGGATGTATTGGCATCTTCCATGTCTAAGGCGACAAAACTTACATCGGCATCTTCATCTTCATCGGCATCTTCGTCTGAGTCAGTTTCACACCAAACCGGCAAGGCCTTTTCTGTGCTTTCATCGGCAACAAAGCTTCGAGACTTGGGATGTCTCTTGTTGAATTACTTCCTCACATACTCATATTTTGGTTGAGAACATTTAGAATCAAAGTGACCAGGTTTTCTGCAGTTGAAGCAAACAAGATCACCTTTGTTGTTCTTTCCGTCGGTAGCACTTGTTGAGGGTTTGTTGTAACTTGCTGGTTTTTGAAAAGTTGGTTTGAATGATTTTGGTTGCTGGTAGCTTCCTTTCTAGATCCTTTTGAAGTCTTTAAACCTTTTGTAGTTCCTAGCGAAGGCGGCAAATTCGTCTTCTTCCATAGGCTGTTCTGAGGTAGTTTCAGGGGTTTTGGAACTGCAGGGTATTGGATGGGGATCTATAGGGGGAATTTTTTTGAAGGAAAGGATATCTGTGACTGAGCTGACAGAGACAAGTTTTTGAAATTTTTATCGAGAACGTTAAGTTTTTGCAGTTCTCTCTCATACAGAAATAGACTAGACACAAGATTCTGAATAGAAGTCTTGTTCAAGTCTCTCACTTATCTAACAGCGGTGACCTTGGTATGATACTCATTTCCCAAAGAACTTAGAAAACGAATATTCAGGTCTTTCATAGTATAAACCTTTCCTAATGAAGCACATAAATTACTTACCTCGTAGAATCTGTCGTAGGCACTCCTTAGTGATTCACCATCTTGTTTCTTGAAGGATTCAAACTCAGCAATACAATCGTAGAGTCTGTTGTCCTTTACCTGCTCATCACCTTCAAAGTATGCAAGGAGCTTGTTCCAGCATTCTTGAGCCGTAGAGCACAAGTCAATGAGTTTATATTGCTTGTCGTCCAAACCACAAGAAATAATGTGGCATGCTTTTCCATCTAGGGCAGCTGAAAGTTTGTCGTCCTCAGTCCATTCCTCTCTTGGTTTCTCGAGCAAAGTTTCTTCAATCTGAACATGGGTTTCTTGTTCAGTGTCACGATCAGCATGTTGTGTCAGCGGAGTGGAGGGAATAGGTCTATAGGTGGTTGAGACTTTTAAGGGAATGATTGGACCACCTTCTATGACCTTCATCAACCGATCATCGATTGAGTTAATATACTTTATCATACGAGATTTCCAGACACCAAACTCGTTGACATTCAACAACGGTATGGTAGTGATGTTAAATGACTGCATGATTTTTCCTGCCATGGTATGGTATTAGCAATACAAGCTGCAAAGCTTGGAAATTTCTTTCAAAATTCCAAGCTCTGATACCAATTGTTAGGCCCAATTGGTAGGAAAATGGGCTAGAGGGGGGGTGAATAGCCTTTTTAAAACTTTTAAAGAAACACTCTTATAAATGCAAAGTCACTTATCAGTTTGCAAACTATTATCAGTAAGCGCAGCGGAGAAGATATGACTAAGTTTTAACTCACACTTAAATCGGTAAGAAATAGTTTTCAGAGCTTAGTTTAAACACAAAGTTGTTTCCAAAAGGTCAATGCAGTTTCAAGAGATTGGTCAATGGAAATTACAATGAATCAGTACGAACATATGCAATCTGCCGGTGATAGAGTTCCAACCGGCAAAGATAAAGTAAGTAACAGAGACACAAAGATTTGGAGAGGTTCACAGTGTAAATACTGCTACGTCCTCTACCAAGTTTGGTCAGAACTTGGATTTGGGTTAAGAGTACTATTAGATATCTCTAGTCTATTACAAGCACGGCTTTGCCGGAAACAAAGACTAAATTCTAGAGATCACTAATGGATCGTAATACAAATCTGACCAAGTGTTTTTGAGCGGCAAGTTCAAGAGAACTTATCTCACTCAGGTGGGTGTGTGAATAACTTAAACAACGTATTCCTTAAATGATCTAGTTCGGGAATACTAACAATGTTGTTTTAGTTGGTGCACAAGTGTATGTCCTATTAAATGATCTAATGATTATCTGGACACAGAATGTTTGAGTCTTTAATGAATACTCAAAAACATTCAACACTCTTCAATGCTCTATTTTCACCAACCTTCTTCAATACTCCAAGTCCATTAGTTATAAGAGGAGTGAATGTCTTGAGTCTTGTAGAAGAAGGCTTGCAATTTGAATATCTAGCTGGGTAGTTGAGGAGCATTAAATGCGGTATCTTTAGCATTAATGGCGAAGATATGGGGTACACGCATGCTTGCAAAAGTCTGATGGGTAAAGACCCCTTTGTCTCAACCGGTTACCTGCAAAAAGCAAGTAGGGACAAAGTATAGCTAAAACTAGCTATGTGTCAGACGGCGCAGTAATCATGACAGAGCAGTTAAACAACTTTCTGATAAGACAGTACGGAAAAGACAGAGACAATCAGTAAGTTGACATTGAGATAGAACAACAAAACCTGACTGTCAGTAAGGTTCAAATTGTCTTTGCTGATTGTTTGAGTCATCGGCAACTTGTGTAGAAAGTTGATCGGCATGTTTAATTCTGGTCTGCTGATTGTGCTTCCTTCTGCTGGTTTGCCAAGTTTGAAGAGTTGGAATACATCTGTGCTAGTCACGAAGAATCCTAAGAGTACCTTACAAAGGTTCTAATAAAATTGGGGGATCCTAAGTGATAGCTATGATTGGGATTAAGCAATTCTATGTCCTAAACATATATTTGAACAACAGTAGCTATAAAGAATATGATTAGCGTAATCGGAATCATGTAGGGAAGAGTAATAACTCAAGATGGGATTTGTTCCTTGTCAAGAGAGATGTCAAGCTTTGGCCACTCGATGAATGGTATTGATGAAATGCATGGCCGTGCTCAAATAAGATTTGTTGTATCAATACATTAGGGATCGAGAAAGCATTGAACTATGTAAGTTGACCATTGACCATGGCTTACGTTCAATAGATATCGTGAAACAAAGAGATTGTGATATGTTCTATTAAAGGATACGAACTTATATATAGTTATACTAATTGGGTAGGTATGACGGTTTGCTAGAACCTAATCATATCTTATGGGTTTATACCTATTGCCAACTTAGTATAATCCTAAAGGGTCACACACATTAGAACGAATCTTAAAAGGACTTAATTGGAATTATGGGTCAAATGGCCTTTGAGGAATATTAGGAATTTAGAGGAGAAAACAGGAAAAGGGGAAGGTTCGGTCGGACCTTGATAAGGACCCGGCCGGACCACTGGTGAACCCGGGCGGACCTAGTCCTATACCCGGGCGGACCAAAAGTCCTGTTTGGACTAGGTTTTTCCTAATACGTTTTCTTGCAGGTTTAATCACTTGATACATATTTGGAATAGGTCTAACAAGTATATAAACAGCCTCTAAACATCCTAATCAGTCCTATTGCATTGTGAGAACTTTCAAAGATTTTGAGAGGTTTTATTCTTGTTCTAAGATCATAAAAGTGAAGAACAAGATATCACATATTTAATTTTATAAAGTCGATTGTGAAAGCGTGTTTCACAAAATTGGTCTAGAAACCAAGATCAAGAGTTTCTTGATATTCGTTCGTGGTGTGGATACCGTTAGAGGGTGAAGCTTATCATCTTCAAGTTTGTGATCTTGTTCGTGATCAAGTTTCGAAAAGCTCCACCAAATTCAAGGTTGTTAAATCAAACGCTTCAAGGGTTAGTATTTTTGTATTCATCGTAGATGTATTTGATTTAATCATATGAATGGATCTATAGGATTTGGGTTTCATAAATTTTAAATGCTATATTCCGCTGCGCATGTTGCCTCGAAACCCAACAGTGGTATCAGAGCCCCATTCATGTTGATTATTTCAATACATAATCATGTTGTATGTATATAAATTGTTTATGTGCCTAGCATGATTTGAATATTGGGATTATGATGTTTATGTATTATATGCGTTTATGTGGTTTATTGTTTTGTAAACTTTAATCGCACTATTCAATCGCAATAAAAATTATGTTGGATTTAAAATTGTTTGGAATTTTTGATTTGATCAAAAGTTTTGATAATCTAAGAGATTCATGAATAAATTGTTTATTCAAGGTTCTGATGTTCATGTTGATTGGATCATCAAGAACACCAAATCCTAATTGAATCGGGGAAAAACAATTTTGAGACAAATTTTCGAACTTGAAAATTTTTTGAATTTTTCCAGAAGGTCCGACCGGACCTAGCAAGCGACCCGGCCGGATCTCCGGGTCTGGTGCGGGAGTTTGGCTAGGGTCGTGGGGATCAGTGGTTTGAAACTCATATTTGTTTTAGTCTGTTGAATTCTAAGATTGGTTCAAGGTTTGGATGGCTAGCCTACGTTCTCGAGACTGTGTTTCCCAAACTTGATCGTAATCAAAGATTCAAAGATAAAACGAAGTTAGAATTATGAAGAGTTCATAATTGCTAAAATTGAGAAATAAAGTTCTTGATTCAAGGTTTGGAGATCCATGTGGAATTGTGAATGCAATTGGCCTGCGTTCATCGAGACCATCTATTGCTTAGTTTCGGCCACATGGACTACTTTCTTGGTTTCTTGAATTAGTGCGGAATTGTGGTTGCCTTATGGCTTAGTTCGGCCGCACTTCTTGTTGTCTTGATTTGGAGATGATAACCAAAGTTCAAATAGTCTTATCCTCATAATTATAGAGAAACTAATGACACATGATATCATGCTTAAATTAATAGATATTAATTTAGTGACTAAACTTGATGTGTAACATTTTTATCTTATGTGATCATAAATGTGTTATATGCTATATGTTGTGAACCTTCATTAAAATTTAAGTTACGTGCCAACCCATGATTAAAACACTTGTGACCACGTGAGTAGTTTTATGCGGGCTATGCCAAAGCAAGGCGCATTAATTCTATTCATCTATGAGCAAGATGAGGAAACAGTGATTCCTATACGTTTGAAATGGTTTGACTTAATTAGGCTATCAAAATAGTTTTGGGCCTAAGGAACAGATAAGATTAAAACATGTTAGGCATATGATGCTAAAATCTCATAAAAGATCTAAGAGTCATATATGATATGATTGACAAGGAGTTGTCTACCTAAATAACTTATTTTGAGCAGTCGTGCCAAAGCCGACTCAAAGTTAAGTGAAATATGGATCTTAGCCCATTAGAATTATATGATACATTGGATGTATCTGAAGGCTATATAATTCAGCGGGAGTATTTGTGAAATACTAATATTTGTAATATCTTTAATCAAGTTGGGACTTATATTTAATTATATGTTTTCATAATTGTAGATAATGGCTCAAAGTACAAATTCTTTATCATTGTGATCTATCCTTGAGAAGGAAAATCTTCAAGAAAATTGAGCTAAATTCACAAATTGGATCCGTAGCCTTAGAATTGTTCTAAGGCATGAAGACAAGCTCTATATTCTTGATGAGCCCGTTCCTGAAGAGGAACTTGCTGCCAATGCACCCAAGGATGAGAGAAACGCCTACAAGAAGCACAAAAGTGATTCTCGTGTGGTGGGTTGTCTCATGATTGCGGCCATGTGTCCAGAGCTTCAGAAGACTCTGGAATATTTGGAGGCATTTGACCTTGCTGTTGAGTTGAAAGATATGTTTCAAGAACAGGCAAGGCAAGAAAGGTTCGACACTATAGCTGCCTTGGTCTCATGTAAGATGAGCGAAGGGCAGGCTGTGGGCCCTCATGTTCTTACGATGAAGGCTCACTTTGAGCATCTAGAGAGGCTTGGCCATCCAATTGATGTTGAGTTGGCCACTTATTTTATTCTTAATTCATTGCCTAAAAGCTATAATCAGTTCGTAATGAACTTTAATATGCATGGGATGGATAAGTCCCTGTTTGAGTTGCATGGGATGCTTAAGATAGCGGAAAAGAAAATCGGTAAAGAAGCCGCTCCTGTGCTCATAGTGTCAAAGGAAGGAAATGGCCATAAAGGCAAAGGAAAGGGTAAGGTAAAAGTTGTCAAACTCAAGATTAGCAAGGCAACTATTGCCAATGCTAATGTGGCTAAACCTGTTCCCCAGAAGGATGCAATTTGTTTCCACTGCAATGAGATTGGTCATTGGAAACGAAATTGCAAGGTTTACAATGAAGAGTTAAAGAAGAAGAAGGGCGGTGGAACTGCTTCTACTTCAAGTATCTATGGTATAGATGTTCTTCTTTCTACTTCTAGTTCCTGGGTATTAGATACCGGATGTGGATCTCACATTTGTTTAAATGTGCAGGGACTAAGGAATAGAAGGCTACTTAAAGATGGCGAAGTGGACCTACGTGTGGGGAATGGAGCAAGAGTTACTGCATTAGCCGTAGGAACATATGATGTCATTTTACCTAGCGGGTTAATTCTTGTTTTGAACAATTGTTATTACGTTCCGGATTTAAGTAGAAATATTATTTCAATTTCTTGTTTGGATAATGAAGGTTTTAAGTTTCTTATTGATAATAAGAAGTTTTATATTTATTTAAATGATATGCTTTATTGTACTGCATGTTCATTTAATGGCCTTTATATTCTTGACGTTGAGAATGTGAATAATGAGGATATCTATAATGTAAATAAGAAATCCAAACCTAATGATTTAAATCACACTTATTTGTGGCATTGCCGTCTTGGTCATATTAATGAGAAGCGTATCTCAAAACTTCGTGGGGACGGACTTTTAGATTCATATGATTTTGAATCATATGAAACTTGTGAGTCTTGTTTACTTGGAAAGATGACTAAAGAACCTTTTACTAAGAGTAGTGAAAGGGATAGTGACTTATTGGCACTCATACATACTGATGTGTGTGGACCAGTGAGCTGCAATGCTAGGGGAGGATATCAATACTTCATAACTTTTACTGCTGATTTTAGTAGATATGGCTATGTCTACTTAATGAAACATAAAAGTGAATATTTTGAGATATTTAGAATATTTCAAAATGAAGTACAGAATCAACTTGGTAAAACTATTAAAGCACTTCGATCTGATCGTGGTGGAGAATATTTAAGCCAAGAATTTGACAATCATCTTAAAGATTGTGGAATTATTTCACAATTAACTCCACCTGGAACACCACAATGGAATGGTGTGTCTGAGCAGAGAAATAGGACATTATTGGATATGGTCTGCTCTATGATGAGTCCAGTTGATCTTCTTTTATCCTTTTGGGGACATGCACTAGAAACTGTTTCTCTTACACTAAATAGAGTTCCAACTAAATCTGTTTCAAAGACTCCATATGAGATATAGACTGGAAGAAAACCTAGTTTGTCTTTCATGAATATTTGGGGTTGTGAGGCTTATGTTAAGAGAATGATCTCTGACAAACTTACACCAAAATCTGACAAATGTAATTTTGTGGGTTACCCTAAGGAAACTAAGGGTTATTACTTTTACAACCGTGCGGAAAACAAAGTGTTTGTTTCCCGCCATGGTACTTTTTTAGAGAAAGAGTTTCTCTCCAAAGGAATTAGTGGGAGTAAAATTAATCTTGAAGAGGTTCAAGAACTCGGAAATTACATGGAACAAAATGTTGGATCTGAACAAGTTTCACAAGGAGTTGTGGAACCTATTCAGAATACTCAAGTTACTCTCAAAACTGGTAGGGTGAGATCCGAACCTGAGAGATATGGATTTCTCATGACGGATAGCAATGAAGTGGAAGTCATAGTTGATGACGAACCTACTTCCTACTAAGAAGCGATGTCCACTCCTGATTCAGATAAATGGCTTGGAGCCATGGAATCTGAAATTAAGTCAATGTATGATAATCAAGTTTGGAACTTGATTTATGCACCCGAAGGTGTAAAAACCATAGGATGCAAGTGGGTTTTCAAAAGAAAACTGACATGGATGGAAAGGTGCATACTTATAAAGCTAGACTTGTAGCGAAAGGCTATAGGCAGATTCATGGAATTGACTATGATGAAACCTTTTCGCCCGTAGCAATGATCAAGTCTATAAGAATTTTACTTGCCATAGCTGCATATTTTGACTATGAGTTATGGCAAATGGATGTCAAAACAGCATTCCTTAATAGGAACTTACTTGAGGATGTTTATATGACACAACCTGAAGGTTTTGTAATTTCAAAAAATTCTAATAAAGTATGCAAGTTGCAAAGATCCATTTATGGATTAAAGCAAGCTTCTAGGAGTTGGAATCTTCGATTTGATGAATCGGTCAAAGAGTTTGGCTTCATCAAGAACGAAGATGAACCTTGTGTATACAAGAAGATTAGTGGGAGCGTAGTATTATTTCTAGTATTATATGTTGATGACATATTGCTCATGGGAAATGACATTCTTGGACTGCAGTCTGTAAAGACTTGGATAGGAAAATGTTTTTCCATGAAAGATATGGGAGAAGCCGCTTATATCCTTGGCATAAGGATCTATCGTGATAGATCTAAGAAATTGATTGGTTTAAGTCAAGATACATATATTGACAAAGTTCTTAAGAGATTCTGCATGGAAAACTCTAAGAGATGAAATTTTCCAGTAGGGCATGGCATAACTCTAAGAAAGAATCAGTGTCCTAAGACAACTGATGAGCGTGAGAGAATGATTGGGATTCCATATGCTTCTGCAATTGGATCAATCATGTATGCCATGATATGTACTAGACCTGATGTCTTGTATGATTTGAGCATGATGAGCAGATATCAATCAGATCCTAGTGAGAGTCACTGGATTGCAGTCAAGACGATTCTTAAGTACTTGCGTGTTGGGTTTCGAGGCAACATGCGCAGCGGAATATAGCATTTAAAATTTATGAAACCCAAATCCTATAGATCCATTCATATGATTATATCAAATACATCTACAATGAATACTAGAATACTAACCCTTGAAGCGTTTCCTTAGAAACCTTGAATTCGGTAGAGATTTTCGAAACTTGATCATGAACACAATCACGAACAAGATCACGAACTTGAAGATGATAAGTTTCACCCTCTAACGATATCCACACCACGAACGAATATCAAGAAACACTTGATCTTGGTTGCTAGACCAATTAGTGAAACACACTTTCACAATGAACTATATGGAATTTACTTGATCTCTTGTTCTTCACTTTTGGGATCTTAGAAAAAGAATAAAACTCTTTCAAACTCTTTGGAGACTTTCTTAATGCATCAAACTGATTAGGCTGTTTAGAGGATGTTTATATACTTGTTAGACCTATTCCAAATAGGTAACAAGTGATTAAACTCATAAGAAAACGTATTGGAAAAACCTAGTCCAAACAGGACTTCAGGTCCGCCCGGGTACAGCAGCTGGTCCGCCCGGGTTCACATGTGGTCCGGCCGGGTCTTGATCAAGGTACGCCCGGACCTACCCAGTTTCCTGTTTTCTCCTCTAAATTCTTAATATTCCTCAAAGTCCCTTCGACCCTTAATTCCATTTAGGTCATTTTAAGATTCGTTCTAATGTGTGTGACCCTTTAGAATTATACTAAGTTGGCAATGGGTATAAACCCATAAGATATGATTAGGTTCTAAAAAACCGTCATACCTACCCAATTAGTATAACTATATAAGTTCGTATCTTTTAATAGAACATATCAAAATCTCTTTGTTCACGATGTCTATTGAACATAAGCCATGGTCAATGGTCAACTTACAATGTTCAATGCTTTCTTAATCCCGAATGTATTGATACAATAAATCTTATTTGAGCACGGCCATGCATTTCATCAATACCATTCTTCGAGTGGCCAAAGCTTGACATCTCTCTTGACGAGGAACAAATCCCATCTTGACTTATTACTCTTCTCTACATGATTCCGATTACGCCAATCATATTCTTTATAGCTACCCGGTTATGGGTAACGTTTGAATATGTCAAACATAATGTTCATCAAGTGGAAGATAGTAATAATCTCAGGTCTAAAGATTTAAGTGATATAACTATATGAGACTTAATTATGACATTGTGACCATGACATAAATCTCATACGGGTCAGTCCAGTATTAGTTCTCTAACAAATACCCATAAGTTTAATTGTATCCCATACACCATAATCATCATATGATTATCTATTAAACTTATACTAACAATTAATCATAATTATCAGGGATGGAGATTATTATAATAAACATGCAACGGATATAATAATCAAACATTCAATATCTTTATTAATACATAATCAATAGATAACATTAATCGTTCATATAACGTGCCTAGAGCATACAACACCAACATTGCGAAGGACTAAAGATTCGTTCTTGGTGTATGGAGGTATGGAAGATGATCTTTTTGTAAGTGGTTACACAGATGCAAGCTTCCAAACCGACAAGGATGATTCAAGATCGCAATCTGGATTTGTGTTTGTGCTTAATGGAGGTTCGGTTAGATGGAAGAGTTCTAAGCAATATACCGTAGCAGATTCTACAACTGAAGCTGAGTATATTGCTGCATCCGATGCTGCAAAAGAGGCTGTTTGGATCAAGAAGTTCATTGGTGAACTAGAGGTGGTTCCTAGCATTGCTAATCCAATAGACCTTTATTGTGATAATAATGGTGCTATTGCTCAAGCAAAGGAACCAAGATCACATCAGAAATCCAAACACATACATAGGCGTTTTCATATCATTCGAGAGATCGTTGATAGAGGTGACGTAAATATATGCAGAGTACCGACTGATGATAACATTACTGACCCATTGACAAAAGGTCTTCTACAAGCAAAGCATGATGGTCATGTTAGGTCTATGGGTATTCGATACATTAATTAGGCCTAGTTCAAGTGGGAGATTGTTGGTGTTGTATGCTCTATGCACGTTATTTGAACGATTAATGTTATCTATTGATTATGTATTAATAAAGATATTGAATGTTTGATTATTATATACTTTGCATGTTTATTATAATAATCCCCGTCCCTGATAATTATGATTAATTATTAGTATAAGTTCAATAGATAATCATATGATGATTATGGTGTATGGGATACAATTAAACTTGTGGGTATTTGTTGGAGAACAAATACTGGACTGACCCGTATGAGATTTATGTCATGGTCACAATGTCATAATTAAGTCGCATTTAGTTATATCACTTGAATCTTTAGACCTGAGATTATTACAGTCTTCCACTTGATGAACATTACGTTTGACATATTCAAATGTTACCCCTAACCGGGTAGCTATAAAGAATATGATTGGCGTAATCGGAATCATGTAGGGAAGAGTAATAACTCAAGATGGGATTTGTTCCTTGTCAAGAGAGATGTCAAGCTTTGGCCACTCAATGAATTGTATTGATGAAATGCATGGCCGTGCTCAAATAAGATTTGTTGTATCAATACATTCGGGATCGAGAAAGCATTGAACTATGTAAGTTGACCATTGACCATGGCTTACGTTCAATAGACATCATGAAACAAAGAGATTGTGATATGTTCTATTAAAGGATACGAACTTATATATAGTTATACTAATTGGGTAGGTATGACGGTTTGCTAGAACCTAATCATATCTTATGGGTTTATACCCATTGCCAACTTAGTATAATCCTAAAGGGTCACACACATTAGAACGAATCTTAAAAGGACTTAATTGGAATTATGGGTCAAAGGTCCTTTGAGGAATATTAGGAATTTAGAGGAGAAAACAGGAAAACGGGAAGGTCCGGTGGGACCTTGATAAGGACCCGGCCGGACCACTGGTGAACCCGGGCGGACCTAGTCCTATACCCGGGCGGACCAAAAGTCCTGTTTGGACTAGGTTTTTCCTAATACATTTTCTTGCGGGTTTAATCACTTGTTACCTATTTGGAATAGGTATAACAAGTATATAAACAGCCTCTAAACATCCTAATCAATCCTATTGCATTGTGAGAACTTTCAAAGAGTTTGAGAGGTTTTATTCTTGTTCTAAGATCATAAAAGTGAAGAACAAGAGATCACATATTTAATTCCATATAGTCGATTGTGAAAGCGTGTTTCACAAAATTGGTCTAGCAACCAAGATCAAGAGTTTCTTGAGATTCATTGGTGGTGTGGATACCGTTAGAGGGTGAAGCTTATCATCTTCAAGTTCATGATCTTGTTCGTGATTGTGTTCGTGATCAAGTTTCGAAAAGCTCCACCAAATTCAAGGTTGTTAAATCAAACGCTTCAAGGGTTAATATTCTTGTATTCATCATAGATGTATTTGATTTAATCATATGAATGGATCTATAGGCTTTGGGTTTCATAAATTTTAAATGTTATATTCCGCTGCGCATGTTGCCTCGAAACCCAACATCATCAACATGAAGAAAATAATCAACACATAAATAAAGTAATATGAAAGAACAAGAAAACCATGAATTTGTTCACCCGGTTCACCATCCCTATGGCTACATCCGGAGGCACTAAGCCAGGATATCACTATAATAATATGTCGATTATTACAATTTACACATTCACTCACTCACACAGATCTAGTATGGCTATTCTCGAATAACAATCTCACCACATATATTATCTCTCCCCCAAGAATACACAAACACGGTCATGGCCGGGTTGTAGGATCACCCCCCCCCCCCGGCCCCCTCCTAGACACTATTTTATGCTCTCTCTTTTGATAGCCTAATATTCTCCTACACAAAGTAAAGTAAAAAATATTATGGTGGTAGTCACAATATATTTTATAGGGACACAAAACCTAATTCTGATCAAAACCTAATTACCCGAAGTTGTAGGACAGGAGGAGTATTATCCTTGGATAAGGATAATGACCACACGTCATTATTCTCCCTTTTGGTCAAAGGAGACGACCAACTCCTTCGAAGTTGCCAATTCCAATTCATGCCACGCCAGGAAACCAAACAAAGCCGGCCCATTACCAACTGAGGTCCGGTCGGGTCCTGTTGGTCCGGCCGGATCTTCTAATTTCCGCTCCGTCCCGGGTTTCGCTCCTTGCTCTTTCACGGTTTTGACCTTCTTCGGTTTTGACTTCATTCCCAACATTAATACATTGATTGATGGAGGAAAAGGCAAGGAAAAGCAAACAACGACTTAACTAAACATTTTTTCTTCAAATAACAATATTCTAATTTGCAGTTTTCTTGGATAAAAAAAACGTTTTGAATAACAATATTCTAATATGAGCATTTCTTTTCATAAGATAGACAAATTCAATAAAAAAAAATGAGCAATGCTAGGTGTCGCGCCCCAACCCGGGGTCCTACTTGACCCCCACGATCGGGACACGCACGGAAGACGTCATAATTCTCATTTTATTTTCGAAATGTCCTTTCTTAACTATTCAATATACCAAAACCTGTTAAGTTTTAAAAACTTCTAAACATCACACTTACAAACTATACACAACTCTTTATACATAGCCTCAAAGGCTCACACAATTTACTTACAATATTTACAATCACTAAAAGTGTACCAAAATAGTGATATAACACCAAAGTCTCGGGTATACTACCCCATAGGTTATACATTTACATAATGCAACCCTGAACAACATCTGCCCCAAAATAGCTTACCAAACTCGACGTCCTCCCCGTGCTCAACGTGACCTAGCCCCTGGCTCGCCCTTATCTAAGGAAAACTAATAAATGAGGAACGGGGTGAGATAAATCTCAGTAAGTTACTAATATGCAACTACATGACATGCTATACATAATAATCTCAAATGAGCATTTTCAGTAAGCAATCACATAGCACATAACATGAGAGGCGAAGCTAACTCATAACGCAGCACATTAGACTGATATATACACATTACAAAGGATACTGAGCCAAGGTTCTCCCAGAAGGATATAATAATCTGAACATCATCAACAAAGACGCATCGAAGAGCAGCATCAAAGAGCTGAAGCAGGGGTTCCGGAACCTAACAATAACAAGAACAACAGGGGGGAAATGACACAAAGTTATAACCCAAAACGTGTAGCTAGAATACTCACACAAGGGAGCTAGCTCATCCCAACCACACCATCAAGAAGGGGTAAAAAGGGGTTACCAGTGAAGAACATTATAATGAACTTGGCTCGAGTGCCATTATAATATTCATCACTGCCCGACTCAACCAAGTAAGACCAGCTGGACTTTTAACTATTGCAAAATCAGTGTATGATTCCAAAATAGGGAACCATACTAAGTACATCATAAAGATGATAAACTGCCCATATAGAGCCCAACAAACAAGTGCGTTAAACACATTTCTCAAACAAATGATTTCAAAGTAGGAAACCCCACAAAAGCATCATGAAGATGTACAACACCAAAAGGAACCCAAACGGTTACACATTTCAAACTCGATCATAACGGACCATTCCTACTAGTTTGGTGTTCCACAATAACCATCTAGGTACCCTAGGATATCACCTAAGACCTAGACCAAGATTGAACCATAACTCCATTAAATTGGAACATTTCAGTTCCAACAGTCACCTGTGCGGCCGCCCACACCAGACTGTGCGGCCGCCCAAAACCACTCTGACCATGACCAAAACCTTCCAGATAGATGTGGGGCCGCACGCCCTATTTGGGCGGCCGACCACACACTTTCCCTAGCCAAACTTAATTAATTTATACTACCTCTGTTCCACCGTCTCAAAAGTACTATCACCATTTTTATCTAACTCAAATGAGTCCATTACTTGAATTCAGCAACACCAAAATCACTTATTTAACACAACAAATTTCAACTTACCCAAACACTTACCCCAAAGCAACAATTACCATTACAAGTATCACATAATAAATATATGAACATTTTTATAATAAAAAGGGGAATAGTAACTTACCTACTACAGGGAAAGTATAGATGAAAATATTTTTTAATCGGCTAGAAACGATCTATTCAACGCCCTGAACATTTAGGTGAAGTCGGATTTTAGAACGGATGATTAATTAAAAGTAATAAAATCAAAACAAGAAGAAACCTTACCTTTTCTTCAACCCAGGGAGAAATTGGGAAAGTTAAGCTTTGTGTGTGTGTGTGTGTCGCAGGGAGGGAGAAGAGATAAGAAGGAGTTTTTATTTTTACAAGTTTCACTTACCCCCCCCCCCCCCCCCCGACCAACTATGCACACTTAAACCCCTAAACCATAATTTTCACTAAAACCCCTAAGGTTTCAACTTTATTCCCTCACCTCCTAAATGATATAATCTAATAGAGTGTAACTAACACAAATAATCAAGTAAATAATATTATGCAAGAAATGATATGCAACACAAAATACACACAAGCTTAATTTATTTTTTTTTAAAAATAGTGTCGGGTTTTGGGGTCGTTACACTAGGGGCACAAAATAAGTTCACAAAATCTTGCTCACAAAATGAGGTGGCGATATTTTATTGGTTGCATCGATAATGGACCCTCCACACTCTACTTAAAAACACCAATAAAATCATTACACCTAAGATTTTGTGACTTTTTTGTGCCCCTAGTATTATTCAAAAAAAAAAAATAGCATTGGTTATCCCCATACCATTAACTATAAGAAAATTATTTTGATATACCGTTAATATAATACCAAAAACACTTTTTTATTTCATAAAAAGTATGTTTACGTTAAATCCAAATTAATTGATTAATAAATTGAAACATAGTCATCTTAATGCACACACTTATTATGACATAGCTCTAGTCATGTTGACTTCTAAAAATTTGTCGAAACATTTTTAGGCTAAGGCTTTAAACAAGGTTTGTCATGTTAGGAACCGTGTCTTCCTAAGACTTGGGAGCACCATGATTCCCTGTAAAATCCTTCTTGAAAAAAAAAAAAAAAAAAAAAAAAAACACTCATAAATACATTCATGTCTTTGGATGTATCCACTATATTTTAAATGATCGTGAGTGTCTTTCCGAGTTTGGTTCTAAGAGTGGCAAGTCAATTTTCATGCATATCTCATCAATAATACAGATTATATGGTTTTAGTCCAAAAACAAAAAAAAATATGGTATCTATCAATGTTGTGTTTTTATGATACTGTTGATCTAAACTTTAAAACAATTGAAGATGATGTTTCAAGTAACAGTGAAGAGCAATCTACTTGAGAAGTGCATGAATGACATGAAACATCACATAAGCCACTACTAATAACAATGGTGAACAAGTTTTTGATATTGCAGTTGAGCGTACTAATGTGTGAGCGTGCTAATGTGTGCACAGCCTTTAGAATAAAGGCAAAACATGAGTTGAAAATGAACTACCTTCAGATTTTGAGAACAATTCTGCTGATGAAGATGAAGAAATTACGTACTAAGGTTCACAGGTCTAGAGATGTCACATTGTCCATCAAGAATCAAGGAAGTTCCTCCCAGGTATATGCAGTGGCGGATCTACACTAAAACATTTTGTGTTGCCTATTTTGTGCGATAAAAAAAAAATACCGTGAAACTAAAATGAACGGGGGTTCGGGGGCAGCGCCCCCGATTTTTTTTTTAGTGTACTCTGGTATTAGTGAGTCTTAAAGGCGAAAGTTACCCTTCAAATGTGACAACTCAAAAAGGAATATCAACCTTCAACCTTTTCAAGTGGGACGGAGGTAGTAAAATACTTAGGCAATTTACCCTAAGTAAAATTTTGGGAATTATTGGAAAAGGTCGATGCTTCATTCTAAAAATAGCCAGTAAAGAAAAAATCATTCACACAATAATAGTTGATAAATCGACATAATAGAAATGAAAATGATGAGCAAATTTAAAAACATAAGTGGTCAAGATTTTTATTTATTTATTTATTTATTTTGAATTTGAACAAGAAAGCTTATGTCATGAACAACTACAAAATTTTATATTAATGTCAGTTAAAGTGATGGTTAAGATTTTTTTTAACTTTTTTTTTTACATTGATGTTTTTAAAAAGAAAATCCTAGTAGAGGGAAAAAATATTTTTAAGTGGTATCAAAAGAATTTTACAAAAACTTTGAAGAAAGCTCACCTATTAGAGTTTTTTTAAAAAAAATTGGAAACTATTTGCAACTAGTGGGAGTTGAACCCATGTCACTTGGAAAAAACCTAACATCTCAACCAACTAAGCTACCTAAAGATTATGTAATCTAAGCGCACAGTTATGAACTTATTTACTCAAACTGTAAAAAAAAAAAAAAAATTTTTTTTTTTTTTACCATTGCCTGGGCAATGGTAGGCACACTACAAGATCCGCCCCTGGGTATATGGTGAAGTGCATTGTACAATGAAGACAAGGGGGAAGAGGGTGAATCATTGTGACCTATCTGGACTGGTATGCATGAAATTTGTGTACCATCAAGTTAGTTCTTGTCGTTTTATCTCAAACTTTGAACCAAAAAATGTTAATGAAAACGCAAAATCACATGTCCTATCTCCTCCGCTAGAGTCCATGCACATTTCCTCATTAATCGAGTCAAAATGAAGACGCAAAAGAGATGCCCGCTAGATTGAAAACCCGAAAGGGTGGTCTAGGCAAAAAACACGGTGCGTCATAAAAAAATGAGAGAGTGAGAGAGAGAGAAGGGAAAGAGAAATGGAGATCCCCGACCGACCTCTAAAGAAGACAACTACACAAGTTCTACATTGAATCTCCTCAGCAAGTCAATTCCCCACCGAGTCAACTTTGGAATTGCAAAAGGCTCGACAAGATATGGCACAATCAAATGTCGTTTTGGGTTATTGGCATAAGAGAGATTGTTCTTGCAATGTGCATTTTTGGGCTCATGTGAAAGAAGGCCCGTCCGAGAATGAGCTCATGATTGATATGTCATAAAAAGTCAAAAAATGGGTGATTGCACGAATGGTCTTCAATGCACCAATTGGTTTGGATCACAAATGACAGCAACGTGTGACTCAGTTTTCGAGCTTCTTCAAGCATGTTCCCCTAAAGTATGTCAAAAGACTTCCCGAGAATGGAGTAGCTCTTGCCATGTCCTCTTATGTTTGTTCTCTCGCACGAGGACGGGTCTCTTGCTTTGCTTAACAAATGATGAAACAAATGATGACGCCCTAGGGGCTGCCAACCCGAGAAAGAACCTCTCTTGACCCATTCGAAAATTGACAAGTCCTAGGGGCTACGCTCAAGAAAGATATGTGGGACGATCTTCAAAGTTCCACAAAATGAATGTCGAAAGGCTTCCCGAGAATGGAGTAGCTCTTGCCATGTCCTCTTATGTTTGTTCCCTTGCACGGGACGAGTCTCTTGCTTTGCTCTACAAATTATGACGCCCTAGGGGCTATGTGACTCAAGAACGAGAGCTTCTTTTGCTTCGTTTGACAGTTAATGAGCCCTAGTGGATACGCTCAAGAAAGATGTGTGAGACTATCCTCAAAGTCTCTCAAAAGGAATGTCGAAAAGCCTTCTTGTCATGTGTGCTCATGCATGTTCCCCCAATCAAGGATAGGCCTTTCTTACTCTACTTACAATCGATGATGGCACTCTAGGGTCTAGACTCGAGTTTGAAGGGCTCCCTCAGCAAAAATGCAATTCACTTCACCTCCCACAACGATGGCCCTAGCAAAGTCATGTGCAACATTTGAAGCTTCTTATATCAATTTGGAACCGGAAGTCTTTTTAAGGGGCTTCGACAATCTTTTGGGCAATGATACTTGAGCAATGCAGTGTGGGGAGTGGTCCAAGCTTAAAGTGTCTCTTAGTACTTAACGTGAAAGGTCTTTTGGTTTGAAAGGAGGGCTCAGATGTTATGAATGAATTTGATGATTCTTTTTATGTTGTGACTTACGACGAGATTATGAAGGAATTCTTAGAGAAAAGGAAAAAGATTCAATAGGCTAAACTCACTAAAACAGGGTTATAGCGGGTACCAATCCCAATGTTTCTGTAATTCAGCACCCCCTTC
The DNA here is from genome assembly GCA_026119855.1 of Campanula takesimana. Classification (NCBI taxonomy): domain Eukaryota; kingdom Viridiplantae; phylum Streptophyta; class Magnoliopsida; order Asterales; family Campanulaceae; genus Campanula; species Campanula takesimana. The sequence continues at coordinate 2,606,922 of JAOWBW010000008.1, read as the reverse complement.
TCTAAGATCAAAAGCACAAGCTGCATCCGCACGAGTTGCATCCGAAGATCCGTTATTAGTTCAACTCAAGAAGACTCAAGAAAACATACCCATTTGGGACTTTATCACGCCAAGACCTTATCATCTGTAACCTCGACGACACCACAATCTCTCCCAAGACATTTTCCGAAGACCTTGCTACACTTTTCGACTTGGACCTTTCGCCATTTGGGTGCCGACCACAATAAAGCCATTCATCTCCAAGAAAGAGCAAGAGGGAGATCACTATCAAGAGTTCTACCAAACGGTGCATCCGCTCTCAATATAATGCCAAGCCGATTCTAAGACGTTTTGGGGCTTTACATCGAAAGGTCTTCACATTTCACCATCTTGGAACTCGCAAACAACAAGTACATGATATTTGGGGCTTAGCAATCTCTCGAAGCTTGGTATCAATAATCTTCTCTTGGGGCTTGTTCACGTCAACAACAAAAGGCGATTTATTTGAATGGGCCAAGAGCTGATTTATCTTGGGGCTATGCAAGGCACTCAAAGTTTGGCATCAAAGGCGTTCTAGGGGTTTTACGATCAACAACCCCTTGGTATCTCGGCATCAAAAATATTTGGAGCTCCACAATCGATAAATCTCTTGGGGCTAGACAGCAACGACGACAGAATCCAGTAAGGCAATCCGGACTTCGACTGAATATGACTTGATCTTGGGTTGGCTTTACAAACACACGATAGTTAAAATGGTTCACCCACGAAAGAAAAAAAAAAAAAAAAAAACTTTTTCTCACATGTGTGCATATTCTTTTCCTCCTAGTCAAAAAAAAAAAAAAATAACTCTTTTGTATAGAAGTATGTGCTTTATTTCATTTTGCTTTGCTTCCTCCCTTCATTCTCCACCGTCTTTGAACTACGCTGGTCTGATTCTCTTCAAGTGATACGTAGGCAGCCTTTTGGTACGACCAACCCATCATCAAGAATGCCATCTCACCAATACTCCATCAAAAGTAAAAGCAATTCATCATCATCATCAAGACAGCAAACATTCTCCATCAAAGCATCCTTCGCGACATCAGAAATCCATCTCCAATCAAGCAGCAATGGTAAGTGAAGGTAAAGGAGTGAGTTACTTAATGGACCATATTCACCAACATCTATTAGGTCTAATAAGTTATTAGCTCTTTTACTACTCTTAGTAAATGATGTCTTTGTCCAAGTAAATAAGATTTGCATATATCATTTGATTCAAAATCTTATGACTAATTTGTATTTCATAAATACTCCCACTAAATTATGATAGACTGCAGACACATGCTCTTTCATCTTCACTTTTTTCTGACTTCTTGCTTTTTGATCCCTTTTTAAAGTACACAACTCCTTAAGGAACTTGGCATATCTCGGGACAGTCTAAAGCAAGTCTAAAAATGGGATGTTTACCTTAAGCCTCTTGAAAGTATCAAATATAGCCTTGTCAGGCTCCGGTTTACGATGCTCTCTCAAAGCCTCAGGAAATGGAACATCCGGCTCATAAAATGTAGGCTCTAGTGTAGCACTCTTCTCCTCCGGGATCTTCTCCTTAGGCACAACTTTCTCAACCTCTATCACTGGCTCCTCCGGTACAACTCTCTCCCCAATCTCCTTACCGCTTCGCAAAGTCATAGCACATGCACTCTGCTTAGGGTTCGGTTATGTTCTAGACTATACCTTCGATGCCTCATTAGCCTCTAGTCTCCCAACCGCATCAGCTATTTGCCCCATTTGTCTCTCTAGATTACCAATACTCGCATCGGTCATCTGTTGATACTGTTGGAAATTACCATTCATCATACTCACTGACTGCACTAAAGAGTGAAGTAGATCATCCGTAAACTGTCTCGGAGGGTTACTCTGATACTGCTGTTGCTGCCCATATGGTGGTCCGTATTGATTATACTGACTAGTCGGATACTGTTGACTCTGTGGTAGACCCATCAACAATTGTTTCATCATCAACAATTTCAAACCTTTAGCATACTCATATTATATCAAATATAGTTGTTTCTCCAAACTATTCACATAAATCCCCTATTCTAAATTCACATCATGATAGATCATATAATCAAATCATATATTTAACATGATAATATTAAAATAATCAACGATGAACGGGGCTCTGATACCACTGTTGGGTTTTGAGGGATCATGCGCAGCAGAAACAACATATGAAAACAAGAACAAAACCCTAAGAGCCCCGAATCCGTTCACGATGATTAAATTAAATACAAAATGAATTTAGAATACTAACCGTTGTTATGCATTTAAAACTTTGGATCTTCAAATCTTCAAGTCTTCAGGCTTTATGATTTGATCTTCTCCACGTTCTTCGGATCACGGTCACAGGAACACGAACTTGAAGATGCTAAAGGAAGCACCCTCTATGTGTATCTACACGCGAACAAATATCTAGAACAATTCTATATCCAGATTGCTAGATCCAATAGAAACTCTTTCTATGAAAAGGCTATATGAATTTATTGGTGTTCTTGAACTTTTGATTCTCAATCTAAAATCAAGAATATGTTTCTCAAACATATGGAGGCTACCAACAACAACCCATATTAATTAGGGCTTTTGAGAGGTCTATTTATACTTATTAATCCTAAACCATTTAGAAGAAATATGTCAAAACCCGTCAAAACTCGTAATTAAGTAATTGGCCCGAAACAGCAAAGGTTCGAAGGCATCAAGGGATGGGTTCGAGGGAGCCAAGGGGTGGGTTAGTCCGAGTCCTATAGAGGGTTCGGCCGAACCTTCTGAAGAAATCCAATTTCCAACTTTTTTTTCCGAAAATCCAATTTTAGCCTCTCTTTTTTTTTATGATTCGTTCTTTTGTGTGTGACCCACAGGATTATATTAAGTTGGTAATGAGCCCGACCAAGGCCGTCTCATAAATCATGAGCGGACTCTAGCAAGCCATCATGACTACCCAATTAATATAATTTATCAAAGTTCGTTTATCTTCATAGAACATATCACAATTCTTTTGTCACGCGATATCATATTAGACATAAGTCATGGTCCACGTCAACTTATATTGTCCAATGCTTTCTCGATCCCGAGTAGATTGATATGAGCAAATGACATTGAACACATCAATTCATTTGAGCGTGGCCACGCATTTCATCAATTTCACTCTTCGAGTGGCCTAAGAAGATATCTCTCTTGGGAGAAGGGCAAATCCCATCTTGACTTATCATTATTCTCTACAAGAATCTGATTATGTCAATCATAGCCTTTATAACTACCTGGTTAAGGGTAGCGTTTGACTATGTCAAACATAACGTTCATCATGTGGAAGACGATGATAATCACAGGTCTAAAAATATCAAATGATATAACTATATGAGATTTAATTATGACATATTATCATGACATAAATCTCATAGCGGGTCATGTCCAGTACTTGTTCACAAACAAGTACCCATAAGTTTAATTTGTATCACATACACATGATAATCAATTAAACTTATACTAGTTCTTCATAAGTAATAGGGACGGAGATTATTATAATAAACATGCAAAACATATAATAATCCAAGGTTGTTATCTCCATAACAAATGAAAACGTGATATAAACTAAAGCCTTTATCAAGGGCCTATGGCATAATCTCCGACACAAAATTCATTAGCCTAGAACATGTGGAAATCAATGATTAATTAACCGTTGTTTTCACTAAGGCTATTAAATGGGAAGAAGAGCATCGGATGGGCCGATGGGGGTTGGGGCTATTCTTCATTCAAATCCTTTCAAATGAATGTTATGCACTTTCACCCTTTAAAAGTCCACATCACCTGATTTTTTAAATCAAATGTCCACGAAGGCTAAAATGGTGATGTCATTATGCCACGTCAACACATTTAACAGAGAAATAGCCGACCAAAAAAAAAATGTTGTATAGGCTAGGAATAGAAATGGTATTTAACTCAGTTTTTTCTAGGTGGTTGCGATGAAACCGACGATTCAATGGAAAGCAATCATGTGACCATTTTTAGTTTGATCCTTGATAAGCTATTGACAAACATTTATTGTGATGTAATATTTAATATTTAATTTATTATTTTCACTATTTCAAAATAATTTTACATTTGACTATTTAAACTTCTTAACGATATAAATACTTGTTTCACTAGCCATGTTGATGTTGTGTTTATACACATTACCCAAATTGTAAAAAAATAGAGAACCTTTTTGCGATAATGAAAAATGGCATATGAGAAGAAACAGGGGGGTATAATATAACATAAGCCATAAACCACATTGTTATATTAAGAGGTTGAAGGATATAGTTATATAGATCTTATTATTACAGCTAAATCACATGATACATGTATCTCATGATCACACAATTAAGTTAACTTTCTTTTTTTATTGATCATGATACTAGTAATTACAACTTTTCACATTAAAAGTCACATTTTAAAGTCAAACATTTTAATTTCGTATTTTAGTTTTTTGTTTTTGCATTTTTTTTATTATTTATATTAACGTCATACTTATATCTCCAATATGCAATAGAAGTTCAATATGTGAACATAAAATTACAGAAAGCGAATTGTTAATAATGAACTCTTAAAATGCAACGTCCAAAAATGAAATAATGAACATTAATAATCGAACATATGGAGAATTTTTTATTTTTTTTTGAAAGAAACATCAAAACAAATGGAGATGAAGTACATATTAATGTATTGAAAAACAAAAAGGAAAGTAACTCAAGTCATATTGTACAAAATTAGTGATACAAATATTTTGAAACCAGTCCCTCGATTCTAGTTAATATATTAAAACAATTAAAGGAACTAAATATAAGCTTAAATACAATTAAGACAAGTATCTGATTTATCAATTAAAAGGAATACATATAAAACATTCTTTACAAATATAGACCTCTGCTTCCATATATATATATATATATATATACTCTCACACATAAATAGATACCCGTATTAGAACATTTAATTATTCAATATATTGCAAATGTATTGTCATTTATAGAATTCAAGCCTGTACGTATTTTGTTACCTATAAATAAATGGACCGTAAATCTTACAAACTTGAAACATCAAGAAAATAAAAAAACAATTAGGCCAATATGAATAATTACACCAAGAAAAACCTCTTTTGCTTTCTGGTTTTATCATTTTTATGCCTTGCTTACGCAAAAAAATCCATACAAGTTCATATTACCCCAGCCTATCAAGTTCATGTTCTCAATAACATTGTAAAAAGCAATGATGCATTGGTGGTTCATTGTTGGTCCGGAGATGATGATATTGGCATCCGTACATTGCCACCAAATCAAGATTATTTTTGGCATTTCCATGACAAACTCATTGGAAACACAATTTATAATTGTAGTTTTTCGTGGGGTAGAAAAGCACAAAGTTTCATGGCTTTTTCATCTAAGTGGGATAATTGCAGTCTAAATGCAGCAGGTTGTCGAACGTATTGGTGGTCAGTGAGAAATGATGGATTTTATTTTGCAGCGAATGACGTTCCTCGTTCATATAAATTTGAGAGGAAGGCTGATTGGTTGGAATAATAAACTTTTATATCACATCCTGAAATCGAGTTTATGTACGTTGTATGCATTATAAGAATCGTTTCAATGAAATAGACACTTCAAGCACTATAAAATTCTTTAATATATTGCCTTTCGTCTTTTCCACGTCTCATTCTTCTTAACTAGTGCTTGTCATAACATTTTGATTTTCATCCTTTTACATAGCCAAAAGTTATGAAATGTATACTATATGGTATTCATGTTTTATTCGATTCTATTTTAGGATATAAAAATTAATGGGAGAACTCCGTTTTTGTCCATCGTACTTTGGGTCGTGTTTTATTTTTACCATCAAACTTTATTTTTTTTCTTTTTTACCATCGTACTACAAACAATGGTGTCATTTTATACCAAATTCGATATTTTATACCCAAATGTGTTTCAATTTTACCATTGTACTACAAACAATGCTGTCATTTTACACCCAAATTTGGTATAAAATGACACCATTGTTTGTAGTACGATGGTAAAAATGAAAAAAATAAAGTTCGATGGTAAAAGTGAAACACGTCCTAAAAGTACAATGGACCAAAACGGAATTTTCCCAAAATTAATTATACAACCATAATCAAGATCAGTGTTCAAATTGATTAGAAAATCCAAGAAAAAATAAAAAGTTATGGCCGGTGATCAGTTTCTCTAATAAACCAGAATTAGGTCAATAAATCTGTGTTATACAAATTTGAAACCAGATTCAAACCGTATGTATTTGTGTGCAACATACTTTTCATTATTTTTCAGATAATGAATGATTCCCATTTTCACTAACAGAGGGCTAGAAGGTGGTGCGGTAGGGAAGAGGGGCATCAAGGTGGCGGCGTGAGAGTGATGAGTTGACGGCGAGGGCGGAAAGGTGGCTACAAGGGGCCGCTGAGGGGTCAGGTTAGGAGCTGATGAGGGGCGGAGTTGGGAGGGTGGAGGTGGGGTGAGCTGAGGATCAAGGGGTGGTATATGGACGAGGGGGAGTGGGCGAGGTGATCGATGGGGGATGGGGGCGAAGTGGGAGAGGGTAGAGCTAAGGAAGATGGGGGTTAACGGGCGTTGCTTTATTTAACAGTCGATAACCCGCCATCAAAACAGTCGTTAACCCGCCATCAAGAGGTTAACTATATATTGTTGACGTCATCCATTTTCTATTTTGATAATCGCTTTATTTGAATAAAACGTATAAAAGTGTGTCTTATTTTTTAAACACTAAAGAGCAGAAGGCTGTTTGATAAAAACAGGCAAATTACGTTATTAACGAAATTGAAACCCAGTTCATTATGCATACCCATATATAAAAACTCCTAGGCATTATTATAACTTGATTTTTATTTTTTTTTTGAAAGGATTATAACTTAATTGTTAAATATGAACTCTTTAAATGGAACATCAAAAAATGAAATAGTGAACTTCTGAAACCGAACCGATGGAGATGGAGATGGAGATGGAGATGGAGATGGAGATGGAGATGGAGTACATATTGATTTATTAAACACTAAAAAGGGATGTAACTTAATTAAGTCATAATGTACAAGATTATGCAAATACTACGAATGTCAATAAAATGAAATAGTGAACTTTAAAATCGAACAGAAAGATGTTGTACATATTAATTTAATTAATTTAATGAAAAACACTAAAAAGGAATACAACAAGTAGAGCCGTCAATTTGGGCTGCGCCCATTGGGCCAACCCGGCCCGCCATAGAATAAACATGGGTTGGGTCTTAAATATACTAACCAAAATACAAGTGGGCCATTTTGGGCTAGCCCATTTGGGTTACTGGCCAAATAGATTTGGGGCGGGCCAACCCACTTTTTTTTTCCTTTTCGTTTGCCGTCTACCGATGTCATTTAGAACGTGTGCGGTGTGCCTCTACGTTTTCACTTGTCAATTATATTGTAGTAGCTATTATCTTTATTGTAAAAGCAAGAACTTTGAAATGTTTTTAGGACAGTTAGGTAGTCTTCGAGGTTTTTTTATTGGGATCCATAGTCTTTAAACTTGAACATGCTTTAATAACTTTGTTTTTATCTTTTTGTTTGTAATAAAAAATAATATTTGAACTTCGTATCAAATTGTGATTATGGACTTTTTGCTTTAAAATTGTTGTTGCCTTGCTTAATCCTTGAGTGATATTCATTAAAAAAAAAAAAAAAAAAAAAAACGTTGCAGTCTTAGCCCGTCTGGCCCACCAACCCAACCCAAGGTGGGTTGGGTTGGGATTCAATTTTCCCGGCTCGCCAAGAATTTGGGTCAGCCCGCCCCGCCCCATTTAGTGGTGGGATGTGGTAGGTTGGGCCCGCCCCGGCCCGCCAGCCCATATTACGGCTCTAATAACAAGTCACTGTACATGATTATCCGGATACTAGCTAGTTGTAGAATTATTGAAACAATTCAAGGAAATAAATGTAAGCTTAAAGACAATTATGACAAGTATCTAATTTTTACCAATAATAAATCGTACAAAACACTCTTTACGAATTTAGATCCCCATATTAGAACATTTAATTATATTATTCATTACATTATAATATGTTGCCATTTATCATAGCATTCAAGCCAATATGTGTTTTGTTACCCTATAAATAGACATAAATCACAAAAAACTTGGAACAACAACAACAACAACAACAACAACAACAACAAAAAATAGCCCAATATGAATAATTACACCATGAAATACCTCTTTTGTTTTCTTGTTTTATCATTTTTATGCCTTGCTTACACAACAAAATCCATAAAAGTTGATCTTACTCCAGCCTTTCAAGTTCATGTTCTTAATAACATTGTGAAAACTAATGATGCATTGGTGGTTCATTGTTGGTCTGGAGATGATGATATTGGCATCCGTACATTGCCACCGAATCAAGATTATTTTTGGCATTTCAAAGAAAAACTTTTTGGTGACACGATTTTTAATTGTAGTTTTATATGGGGTAGGAATGCGCAAAGTTTCATGGCTTTTTCTTCAAAGTGGGATAATTGTGATTTCAATGCCGAAGGTTGCCGGACATATTGGTGGTCAGTGAGAAACGATGGATTTTATTTCGCTGCTGATGAATTGCCTCGTACGTATAAGTTTCAGAAAAAGGCTAGTTGGTTAAAATAGTTTCTTTATTACTTATTTTTATTTTGAGATCAAATTTATGTAAGATAAGTATCATTTTGATGAAATGAGACACTTATGAGTCTATTCAATATATTGATTTTCATCCTTTTCTTTTTATGTTCTTTTTAACTAAATATCACCGTTCTTTAGAAATTTATAAAATGTACCATATACTCCTAAGATAATGATTTCGGGTCATTTTATCTGGTTATGCTTCCTTATTGATCATGTAAGGTTAGACTTTGTTTGAAATTTGTGAACTTATAACTTAGGTATGATATGCTAAATAAAAAACATGAGTCTCTCTTTTGAATTTTTCTTTTTAGGAAACCCTACTAAAAAATACAATTTTCATATTATTGAAACCGGTTCTTAACTTGAAAATGGAGTATTTTAAGGACTAAAATTTTATTTTTTTCTATTTTCTAGGAAAAGTAGTTTTTTTCATAAATGGGGTATTTTAAAGACTAAAAAACAGTTTTTCTATTGTTTAGGAAAAATTAGTTTCTTATAAAGATTATGTGAAAAACACTTGATGATAGAATCCTCATTGATTAGGAATAGTATATTAATTATCTCCGTTCCACAATGTTCAAATTAAATGGTGGGTCGACAGTATTTATTGTTACCAAAGAGCTCTAGCTCAAACGGTATCCAGTGTTAGCTTTCTATGCGGAAGTCGCGAGTTCAAATCCGGTTAGAGAGATTTATGTTAGTCTATTTATAGGTCAGGTTGTTGTCTTCATGGTATTATAAATTAATATAAATAAAAATAAAAAACAATATTTATTGTTGAAAAAACCAATCAGCGATTATTAGCGACAATGATAAACTTATTTTTTTCAATTTATTGTTGAAAAAAACAATCAACGATTATTAGCGACAATGATAAACTTATTTTTTTCAATTTTAATAATAAATAAAACATATTTGTGAAAATACGATATTTATTTGTTCAGAACCATCATTGGGATTCTTTTCAAATTACCAAAGTTATCCAGATTTTTTTCAATATTCACATTTACTATACTTATAGTGAATCTATAACTTTTGATTTATCCAAATTTAGTTTAAAAGTTCTAGTGTAACCCTTTCACATTAATACTTTAAATTGTACCATCCAGACATGTCCATCCGGTTATAACTGGTGGTTAACGGTTATAACCGCCGGTTAGAAATTCCGTTAAACCACAACCGTAACCTAACCGGCTAACCGTCATATACGGTTACGGTTTACCGGTTAACCTGGTTCTGTTTACTTTTTTTTCCATTTTTTAACAGTTTTGAAAAAGTTTTTTAAACAGTTTTAAAAAACATTTTCTGAAAATTAACTCGAAAATGTTAGGAAACTGACCGGAAATGGTCAAAAACTGATTGGAATTTTTGAAAAATAAAAATAAAAACCTGATTTTATTAGAAAACTAAACGGTTTTTAAAACTTGTAACCTTAACTGAACCGGGTAACCGACGGTTTACAATTGACACGGTTTCTGGTTGGCCGGTTTTGACCTGTTAAAAACCGGCGGTTAACCGGTTCCGGTTAGAATTTGGCCACGTCTAGTACCATCTTTTATTACATAATCTTTCTCCTTTTTCAAACTTTTGGGGATCACTCAAAATTTTATCAAACTTCAAAGAGTCAAGAATGTAAACATTTGTATTTTTGTTAAAGTTTAAGGGATCTAAGTAGAATTTTGTTTAATTTTAGGGGGTCAATTGCCCCTGCTCTTTAATGTCCTCATCTCTGTTACACTGTGTGGAAAATTGAATAAAAGATCTAAGTTTGGAGGTGATGTTGATATATGTCCATACCTTAAGGGAGGTTGGTAAAAAAATTCCAAGCTTTACAGTTCCTCATTCATATATCATCTTTAAATGAATGTTCAAATTTTAAATGAATGTTCAAATTTTTACTAGAGAAAAGCAACGGCATGAATTTGAAACGTGGGTCGTTCCAAGAAGCTGCGTCTTTGTTGTTTGTATCATGTCGTACATTTTTTCGGCTTTGGAAACTAGCGGAGATTCAATTTGCTAGTGGAATGTCGGTTGATCTATCATCCAAAATGGCCGTCCTCGTTTTGATTTATCCCCAAAGTCATGTTTTTAGCTGTCGTTGGCCGTCCTCGTTTTGATTCATCACAAAATGAAACATTTTCCGGAAAAAGCAATATCATCCATCACGAAAAAGACAATTAGAGCTTGTTTGATTGAATAAATATCGACTTTAACGGATGGAAACGCTACCTATGCAACTAAAATGTTAAGATGAGCTTGTAAGCAATGTTCTTGCATATCTCGAAGAACAAAAACAATAGAATCTGATTTTGCTTTTGGTGATGATCCCTCGCGCTTTTGTTAAATTTAGCAAAACGTTAAGGGTGCAAAGTGAGAATGTGCAGATACTTTGGGAAACGTATTTTGGCCTTTTACATTTGAGTAATCAACCAAAATGATCCGCGTACTATATGAATTCAACCAATTTGACGTGCATACTATCTAAACTACCAAATCAATTGTGTACTATGCATAAATCAACCAAATTAACCCAAATCGTTAGTATATGTTAATAGAGGGTCGTGCTCCTATGAGAATCTAAATATCGTGAGAACTTTGATACATTAGGTAAAAACACAAATGTATACAATTGTTCACTTGGATACATCATTGGATACATTACTTGACTTGGATACATTAGGTAAAAACTAATGTATCCACTGTCCACTTAGATACATCATTGGATACATTAAGTTCTCACGGTTCTCACGATATTTAGGTTCTCATTTGAGCACCTACCTGTTAATAGATGTTAACAAATGTTAAGAACTTAACGGATTTTACAATCAAAAGTTTCAAAACGGAAACTTCAAGTATGAAAACATTTCACAAGCACAAAGGGGTTGAAATATTTTTAAAAAAAAATCAAATAACCCCATCCCTTCCCCTTCCCCGCCCATTTCCATTTTCGAGTCCCAACACTCATAATACATGAGGGGGGAAAGAGAGAGATAGGGGGAGAGAGAAGCCATGGAAGGGTTAAAATAAAAGCAATTGATTTTAACCTTCAATTTCACTCTACATCAGCAATGGCGCCCGGAGATTCATATTTCACCCAAAATCCAACCTCGGCGGAAATATTGGTCGCAATACTCGGCTTCCATTGTTGATGATTCAGCCTTTACGGTTTTTGGTCTCCGCATCTTTGATTCACAGCGAATGGAGGTTAATGATCATGGCTTTTAAAGGGAATTGTAGAAATAAAAACAACTAATTTAATCAATCTGTGTTTGCAGAATGTTGCGGGTTTGCATATGATTCTTGACGGTTTTAGTGGTGTTTGCAGAACAATCTAGGTTTGAGAACAATATGGGTTTGAACTTTTTAGATCTAATTTCTTTTTTCTTTTTGTTAATTTCTAATTTTTGGGTTGAGGAGAAGAACCATTTGGGTTTGATCTCTCACGTGTTCTCTCATACTCCCTCCGTCCCATTTCAAGTTTCACTAATTACCCAAATGGATGTCCCGTTAATTGCTTCACCTTTCCTAAAAATGGACATCTTTTATTCTTATTTTATTTGGGCTGGCCCACTTATTTATCTCACTAATTACACATCCCTTAATTAAACATACCTAACCCAAAATTAATTAAACCCAACCCAAATCTAATCAACCCAACCCAAACCCAACCCAAATAATAAACATTACCCAAAACGCAAACCCTACCTCCCCCTCACTTTCTATACGCCGTTCATTCAGTTCTTCACGAAGAAACCCTAACCTCTCTTTCTCTCTCTATCTCTCGATTTCTTTGGCGACTAAGAAATCCGTCTAAAATTGAGGGTTTCCTCTCCAAATCGATCGCCTTTCTTCATGGATATTCAATTTTCCAACCAATTTCAAGATGAATCGACCATGGTGACTTCCGATGCTTCGTTTGTCGCCGGCGATTCGTCGAACTCGAGTCCCAAGTCCTCTTTTGCTGGTGAATCGGAGGCTGGGTTGGTCTCTGAAGAATCTCGTAATATATTTGGGGATTTGCTGAGTCCAACTCGAGCTACCCTTCCAGTATCTGTCTTCAACGAGCCGGGTTGGTCTATGTGTAAAGAAATTGATGCCATTCAAGTCCGAAATGGTCAAGCTCCGGTGAGCTTTGAGCGAAAAGTCGAAGCACACAGAACTTACATGTTGATGTTGGGTTTGCACACTCCGGCTGTACAAAGATGGCTCAAGGAACAGGTTTATGCACTATTTCCTTGTCTTTGTTCTTCTCTCTGTTCTGTTTGACTACATTGTTGGGAGTTGGATGGAATTTTTGTGTGAAATGATGAGTATGGCTTGTTGACCTAGTTTCCTGATAAGAACATGTATTGCCTTGGTTTGGTGTTTTTTAAGTGCTGAGATTGGTTTGTCCCTATTGTGTGCTGAGATTGGTATTCTGTTCTTATTTGAACTTTGAATTTGCTGATAGGATGTTGTTGCCTTTGTTGGCCCTATTGTGTGCTGAGATTGGTATTGTGTCGTTATGTGAAGTTTGAATTGGTGAGATGCATGTGATGAACTTGTGTGCACTATCATTCTATGATGATTCAAGTCTGAGAATGAGATTAGGAAAGTTATGAACATTGGATGAGATTAGTAATTACAAAGCATTTCTTTACAAAAGTGGGCCTTCAAAAACTACTCTGTGATGAACATTTTTTAGAGTAGGAATTACAAAAGATTGTCTTTACAAAAGTGGCCCTCCCAAAAACCACTCTATGATGAATCTTTACTGAGAGTAATAGAAGTTTTCCTACATACCATGACCCAAAGACATGTGCAAAAGTTCCATTTCATGCATCATGCCTTCAAACTTTGCTCCATGGCCAGCTTGTTGTAAATACCTAATGCAACACCTGACTAATTCTTTGTTCACTGTCAAGTTGGTTGGAAGTTGTCCATTTCTTGCCAATGCATCTTTTCTCAAATGCTCTAAGCTGTAGTTGTTTGCACCCCTCACAATCATTATTTGTCTTAGAGTTGATTGCAAAGATATGAATAACTTGTTGAGTGTGTAATCTGTTAACCTTTCAAATGATTCTTGCACTCCATCGACCAACTGATCCACTGTCTCCGCTTGAATGCTTCTTCTCATTGCATCTAATGAGTTGAACCAACCCAAGTCATTGATGTTTGTGTCTGGTGAATTTGCTGGCTGAAATTGCAGTTGTATGTTAAACCCATCCTCACTTGCAGCTGCTCTAAAATCCACATCATTGTTGTTGATATGAGGTGGTGCATTATCCCACTGGATGATGATGTCTTTACTTGAAGTCGAAGGCCATTTTGCCTTGATCGCAGGAAGAACCTGCAATAAAATAACAAATTTTTGTTTATGATGTTTAAAAATAACAAATAAGAAACCTTTAAATGTGTAGAAATCTTACTTGGGTTAGGAGCATATGCTTTGTCACATCATTGTTGTTGATATGAGGTGGTGCATTATCCCACTAGATGATGATGTCACTTCACTAAGATTTCTAATTGTTCTTTTTTTATGAAATTGAATTGATTTCATTTTCTCTTCATCTAATTTCACTCTTTTAGTTCTTAACACCCCTACTTTCTTTGAACTTAAATTGACAGGTTTACCTTAGTTTTTTTGATCCACCACTGTCCTCCAATATTTGAAGACGGTCCTCCTTGTCACTCCAAATTTTGTCGTAGCCACCGCAATAAATCCTATAGGAAGCTTCCCTCCCACCATAGCTTCAATCAAAAACTGACCCAACAAGTTCATTTGTTCCTGGGTAAGATTTGGTTTGGCCCGCAAATTACAGTGTGTTTGTGTGGGTGTAGGTGCTGCCATAGCCATGGTGTTTTTGGTTTTTTTGTGAACTCTGGTATTAGGAAGGTTGTGGTGGTTTTTATAGAAGGAGTGCTTTTTGTATTATGATTTGTAAAGAATTAGTAGCTATTAGTTGTTCCCTCAAAAAATTTGAAGGGAATTTGTATTTAAAATTTTCACTGGGATTGAGATCCCAGTGATTTACAGTGTGTTTGTAAGAAGATCTTGTGTAATTTGTAAAAATATCTTGTGGTTGTAAACCCAGTTAATGAATAGTGATCCGTTTTGGGGGGAAAATTACTTTTCTAAATTGAGATGTCACTTCCCTTAATCTTTCATTAACATATCCACTCACATTACTTTTGAATATAAATATTGCTTTTTTAATTTGCGTGCTAGCCCAAAATGGTGAACCTTGAAACGGGACGGAGGGAGTATATTTTTTATTTTTAGTTCTTGATGGTTTTGATGGTGTTGGTAGTTATAACAATGGTGGTCGATAGTGTTGTTAATTTCGATGAAGGCTAAGACTAGTAGTGGTGATGGTGGTGAAGGGTGGTGCTGGTGGTGAGGGGCGGTGATGGTACTATACTGGTGGTGGGTGGCTTCCGTATTTTTAACAGCAAATCAATGTTAGTGAGTAAAATGAAAAGAAAAAATATTTATAGAGATGAATATGAATGAAATAAGTATTTATGGACCTATTTTTGATGTATTGTTAGCAGATTTAACATTTTGATTTTAATATCCGTTAAGTTTTTAACATTTATTAACATATACTTACGATTTGGATTGATTTATGAATAGTACGCAATGGTAGTTTAACTAGTAGTAAGCGGGTCTATGGTTTACTCTTTTACATTTCAACAAGAGCACGCTGCTGAAAGCGCACCCTTTTCTTTCATCATCCCCCTCCCCCTCCCCCTCCCCCTCCCCCTCTCTCTCTCTCTCTCTCCCACACACACACACACACACACACACCGGAAAGAATGACGGATTCGCGGAGTAACAGAGCAGCCGTTCAAGCGACCAACGACGATGCGTCCGCTAGCAAACTGTATGTCCTTCCCTCAATTCAAATCACTCCTTTATCTAACTCCCATCATTATTCTTTAAATCTTCAGATGCAGCTTCGTTAGTCATTACTGTTATAAATTATGCATACCCATATCACCTATTCATGGATGAAGATACTTGTAGATACCTAAAGAAATTGAAGTGAAAAAAAAAAACCAGTTCAGATAGCATTAAAGAAAATGAATCTTTATACCTTGTGAAGAATTTCTCACTGAATTTCAAGATATTGTTTCAAGATTGTTCTTTTTTATATTGGGTATAACTATGTACTATGATTTTAGTACAATTATTGTTAGTTGTGGATGTTGAAGGAACGGCACTAGATTCGGTATAAGAATGCACAACTTGAGGGATTCAACTTAGGATAGTTCTCCTCGTTAGGACTCACCATGAGTGCGCCTATGCCTGAAATACAGGCATATATGTTCACAGTTGCACTCAACATAGTTGGATCCCAATTGAGAGCTTGAATTTTGTCGACTCGTGTTTTATGAAATCCGTATGCTGGCTGTTGAATGTTGACATGATCACCTAGGAGAGCTATATAGAGGAGCAATCCTAGTGAGAAGGTCCACATTTTTGAGTAATGAGTCCTAGATTCTGTTCCCCGAGTCCCTTTCAAAATGGTTCCTTAGTTTCTAAATCTGATATGCCATTAGTAAAGCTTTGGCATATTGGTTAGTTTCTAAACCTGATGTGCCATGATTCAAGCAATCTCATTCATCGTCTCACTTGGAATTTATGCATCAATGTTGCCCCTTTTTTCCATCCCCTTTTATTTGTGAAGATGGGTAGTAGTATTGGACTATTTTGTTGGGAGTATATTTTTTGTTTTGGGTGGGGGTACTTTATGACTGGAACTGGATGTTTTCGCCCATCCACTTTAAGTATGGCTCTTATTATGTTTTTCATTCTGGGGAGGATTGTTTCCCCATTTTTGGAATTTCCACTTCTTGTTTATGAATTTGCTTGATCGAACTTCTAATTTGCATTCATAAATTGCTTCTGATTCATGATCTTGTGTTTTAGAGGGTTTTGTGTTTCTTTCTTGTAGGTATTTAGTATCATACGTGATTCCATCTAACCTGACTCAATTATTGCTTTCCATATTGACATGGAATGCTGAATTGTCTTTCATGGTTATAACGTTTGTTTAGACCTAGTTCTCTGTAAGGTCAACACATGATGTCTTGCAAGTGCGTGACCTTCTTCAGTTCAGATGTTATGTGTAAGGGTCCATTTGAATTTGATGACCACTTGTTCCTTCTTTGTGGAGCTGTTTTGTTCCTGTGAAATAACCTATTAGGGTATTATGCTGGGAGCTTGAGTATGCCCCTTAGCTTTCTTCATATGCGAGTTGGAGGCTTTTGCTTAGGAAGCGATGCTATGCGGTTCTCTGGTCCACATGGACCAAGTCCAAGGGAATTCCATAATATTCAAGAATATAATTTTCTACTTCTGACTGATAAGAGTACTTTATAAGGCATGTGTCTAGGATTTAGCTCGGGAAGATTTCGTAGAGGTACCTCTAAGATATTTGTATGAATTGAGCTACTTGGATTTCTTAACCTTGTAGTTTTTGTAAAATTTTATATATTAATGTAATCTACTTACTATTTATGAGGTAAAGAAACACATGATAAGGGCGTGGACTATGTTATTGATCAATTTATGTTTATGTACGAAAATCAATCTACTTACGGTACATGTAATAAATAGAAAGAACCTGAAATTTTGACTTGTCTATGGTAGATGAAGGTCACAGACTATACTGACAGTCTAGAAGGTGTTTTTATTTTGAGCCAACCTTGTGGAACCCACTATGAGGGTTAAAGACTTATTTATACCCCTAAACTATTGTCCCCATCCCACATCAAAGTGGACGTCTTCAATTGCAAGTCCTAGGGCTCACATCTACTTCAAGTTGCTGCAAAGACTATTAAACATGACATGTCATGGCTTAGATTAGATTAGGATGGGCTTTGATTAGGATGGACTACATGTCGCATGCAAAATCCAATCTTTAGAAGTAGACTTATCAACTCAATAAGATTGTGATAATTTCTCACTCTTTAGAATTCACTTACCTCCCTATGTTTGAGTGTCCTAACCCACCCAGTAAGTTAACTTTGTTATCTCGAATTATTTAGATTTATGTTGCTTCGTCACAATTCGTTACATACTTTTTCTGTTTCACTCGTAAGAGTCGGTGTGTGGCTTATTTTGCTTCAACTTAACTTTTACTTGAAACAACTTTGAATTATATTGCTTTCGCTCTTCCTATTCACAATTTGTGAATTGCTGAACCCTGTATATAGTTTGATATTGGAATCGTTTATATTCTCTAAAGTTGTTTGTGTGTGTGTGTGTGTGTGTGTTTGCACGCGTGCACACTCATTTGTAATCTTTTCCAGCAATTACCAAAAAGTTGCACAATGATCCTTTGAGTGGGAAGGATTATATTTGAAGATTACTTTGGAAAAAATGTATACTCAATATAAAACGAGTGCACATTTTTTGAAATTTTGGGGATAGTAAGGAAGTTGACCTTCAAGCAATTTTAGTTGCAGGTGTCCATGAGTACCCCAACTGTCCACCTTGTTGTATTGCAAGTGCACATTGTATGAAAGTTGCTAGATGTGAGTTTTTAGTAACTTCCTTATAAATGTATATTAGAAGATTACTCTGAAAAAACTTGTACTCAATCTAAACTGAGTGTTCCTTTTTGAATAATGAGGAAAAAGGAACTTGACTTTCAAGCAATTTTAGTAGCTCATGTCCATAAGTACCAAAAGTGTCCACCTTTTGAAAGTAGAAACTCATTTAGGATAGGAGGGAGTAAATTGTTTCTTTTTCTGCAGCAAAAGATCCTTTATTGACCCATAATTATTCTATATCCAAAAAGACACCGTTTTGACTTCCAATTGACCATCTCAGTTGATTTTAGTATCAGTTATCTTGCATAGTATGTGATAGCTTCCTACTCGGCTTCGACATTCAGGCTAAGAGAGGGATGTTGCACATACATCATGTTTGTTGATGCCTTATGGATGAACAAGCAGCCTTTTATCTAGACAATTGTATGGCACTATCACTATATCTGCATTTAGGCTATAATTGTAAATTAATGTAAAGTTTGTGGCTTGCTCGATTACTCATCTAATTAGAGCTTAATTTATTTTTTTCTACTGTGGCAGTTACTGTAGTTTTGGTGACACTCACACTTAACATGCAAAAGTTTTTTATAGGCTGTTTGCATCAACTTAATTTTTCTCTTTAGGCTGATGCTTTCTAAGAATCATAAGAAACTTGTTATCGTTCACCTTCATCCCTTTCATAACGAAGTTTTATCCTTTGACTTTCAGTAGTAGGTATCTATTTTCAGCGACATTTCATGATATATCTTCAGCATTGTTTCTAGAGTACGAAACTAATTCATTACTCTGTCTTTGGTGTAGGTCTTGTGTCAAGAAAGGATATATGAAAGATGAGTACATCCATCTCTTTGTAAGAAGACCTGTGAGGAGATCTCCAATAATAAACCGTGGTATGATACTATTGCTACTGAAAATAAGAGTTGGCTTGCAAAAAGTTGCTATTTTCCATAGTCTTTATTTGATTTAGTTGGTTTTACTTTGCTTGATATCTTAAGGCTACTTTGCTCGTTGGGCTGCTTTCCGAAAGCTACTTTATCAGTTTCTTAACTGTGAGATGAAGTTGAATGAACAAGGCCATACTAGAAAGCAGATTTTGTCATTAGGAGCTGGCTTTGATACGACATATTTTCAATTGCAGGCGAGTTTATTTCCTTTTGAGCTCTGATTGATTTTACGGATAATGCTTCATTTGTTTCTCTTCATTTTACACGTCAATATTTTTGTCGTCTTGCAAACGTTGAAATTGCAAACAACATTAGTGGTTGTGCTTTTGCTCAATAAACAGTAGTACATCATAAACACAATCCCAAGATAGACGTTCTGCAAATTTGGGAAACCTCCCTGATTTGGTTTCTTTTTAGTGCTTACTATACTTTTTTTATATGAATATACTCCCTCTGTTTTGAAATGATCTTCTCATTTGTCATTTTTCATTGTCCCAAAAAGTTCTTCTCATTTCTATAACTTAGGCTTAAATGTGCATAAACACAACATGGCTAGTAAGCAAGTGTTCATATCCTTAAAAAGTTTGAATAGTCAAACGTGAATATCATTTTAGGACGGGGGAGTATATGGAACATAAGAATTGTTTAAACTTAAAAATCAGCGAATCAATGAGCTTCTTTAAGATGGAAATTATTTGTGATTGACTTATTTTCTAATACGACATGGCCAATCGCTGACCATTAAACAGCAGCAATTTTGAAAACTCCTAAGAGAAGGGAGTTTTAAGAATGAATGCACAATATATTGTTAACAATGTATATAAATGAGGCCTAAAGATTACATGATTCGTATTTCAAATCTTTTTGTTATATTCCAATTCCATCCATTTTAAAATAAGTGATCTTTATTCCTACTCCCTCCGTCCCAGAGTAAGTGTCAACCTTTTTTGCATGTTAGCACGAAGGAAATTTGAGCAGTAACTTTAGGTTGATTTAATTATCTTAATGAAAATTTTAAAATTGTTATTGATAGTATATATAATGGTGTCTAAGAAACAAGATTTATATTTTCATTATGATAATTAAATCAACCTAAAATTATAGCTCAAAGTTCCTTCGTGTAACATGCAAAAAAGGTGGCCACTTACTCTGGGACGGAGGTAGTACTTTTTTTGGGCTTTGCGGTGACAAGCACCCATTTCAAGAACATTTTTTCTTGGATACCCAATCTTTTCTCAACCATTTTTTTTTATTTCTCCATAAAATTAATGGGTCCATTGCCACATGGGTAACATTGGGAAATTCAATACATAATCATATAATTATGGAGTCAATCACTTTTTCCTAATCTCGGTGTCTTGTCAAATAGGACACTAATATTGAAATGGAGTAATTCCCATGCAAGAAATTTTATAGGCTCCTCATTATGCGAAGAGTTTAAATGTGTTTTATCTTTAACAGGATGAAGGCAAAGCACCTGATTTGTACGTGGAACTAGACTTTAAGGAGGTAAAGTTTGAAAAATGTTTTTATCTGTATTCTGGCCTTTCAGCAATTCACCCCTTATAATTGGCATAACTGTGCATATCCTCGTGGACGTGGACATCAATTGAATATCAATGAGACTTTAACTTCTATAATCGCTAGACCAATTGACAGCCTCCTGTGTTTAGCTCACTAGAGCTTAGCCTCGTGGAATCAGACACATGCTATTTTATTTTATTTGCTATCATAAGTTGCCATAAATTGATTAATGTATTTTAATTTTTAGGTGACGTCTAAAAAGGCAGCTCTCATTGAAACTAGCCCTCAGTTAAGGGAAAAGGTTGGTGATTCAGCATCTATCTCTCGAGGTAATATGTCCTTGCAGAGGATATAAGCTTAGTTTGAATAACACCCTTTTGCTCTCTAGAATAGTACTCCCTCTGTCCCTGAATAAATGTCATAGTTGACAAGTTAATGTTTTTGAGCTTTTAGTTATGTTTCCTGGATTGTCCTAATCTATTCATATATGTAGTGGCACTTCCCATGGCATTGCGATGGTTGTGTCAATTAACATGGGTAGTATAGGAAGAGCACCACAATTCATATCCTATTTTTAGTAATGCGGCATTTATGTTGGGAAAAGCTAAAATAGAAAGTAGGACATTTGTTCCGGGACGGAGGGAGTATATATTAGTATTCATTTCTCTCAGTAAGGAAAATTAATAATGCAAAATATGCTTTAGTTGTGCATGCACTCAAGGAGACTTCAATGTTATTTATCATCGCGAGGTTCTAGGTATTGAATGTCAGCTACATCAGCTGCCATTTCCAACTTTTAAGTCTCTCGGAGTTGAGAAACTGCAGTCTTTAACGCTCTTTTCCAATGTTTCTGAGCTCCTTGTAGGTGCTTGTTCATGAATTGAAGACAAAAGGTTACTCTATTGTACTAGTATTTTTATGGATATGTCTTGAACTCCATATCCGGAGCTCAGACAACAAGATGAGTGCGCTAGTGAGAATTAAGACATTTATACGAGATTTCAGAGCTCCGAGGCTGCCCTCTAAAGTATGCATCAAACCGTTGCAAAATGGAAGCAAAGGATTACCTTAAAACCAATTGGTTTTAAGGTAGAACCTCAGACTTTAAGATGGTATCAGAGCAGGTCCGTTACACGTGCAGGCCCATCGGCCACGATGTTGCTCCGCGCCACCCGATTAATAAGTCCACGTTGTAAGCCTTGGCAAAAGCCCGGCTACACGTGAGGGAGCGTGTTAGACACATTATCCCACATCGGGAATTGACATATCTTGCCTATACCATGTAAAGATCCTGGGCCGCTCCCCTTAGCACCAATTGGTTTTAAGGTGGATCCTCTGACTTTTAAGTTAAATAAGTGGGTGATATTTTATGAAGAGTTGGGAGAACATGTTACTAAATCTTAAGCTGTAAAAAATTTAGTATTTCTATGGGCCTCTTCAATGGATTTCCATCATTTCCGATGGAGCCAAAGACTCACTATTTTTTGGCTTGGGAATATGATGGAATAAAGCAAAATGGGTCACTAAACTGTCTGCGATTCTTTGTGATGAAGCAGCAGTCAGTCCATGCAATTTTCGACGCAATTTTCATCATGGGTCATCTGGAAACAGCCTCTCTGTGCTTTAATACAGGGGCAAGGCTGCGTACATCCGACCCCCCCCCTTACCCCACCATAGGTGGGAGCCTTTGCGGCACTGGGGTAATGTTGTTGTTGTTGTTGATGGGCCTCTTCAATGGGCGCAACTCCTACTTTACCCCTGATCACCTCAAAAGATCGATTGAGAAATGAGGTGATCAGGGGTAAAGTAGGAGTTGCGCCCATTGAGGATAAAATGAGGGAGCATCGTCTAAGGTGGTTTGGTCATGTGAGACGGAGACCGAGTGATGCACCTATTAGGAGGCCTGAAGAGTGGAGAAGTGATAAAATGGCGAGGGGTAGGGGAAGACCCAAGAAAACTTGGATTAAGGTGATTGAAAATGATATGAGTTTACTCGGAGTGGATGAAGATGTGGCGTTGAAGAGGCCGGAGTGGAGGGCGAAAATTCATGTGAATGATGTGGGTTGATCGTACTTTTTATTATTATTTATTTATTTATTTATTTATTTTATTTTCTCCATCCTTTTCCTCTCTTTCTCTCTCTCTCGCTCTCGCTCTTTCTCTCTCTCTCTCTCTCTCTCTCTCTCTCTCTCTTCCTTTTATCACAATGACATGAGGA
Source organism: Campanula takesimana (assembly GCA_026119855.1). Lineage (NCBI taxonomy): Eukaryota > Viridiplantae > Streptophyta > Magnoliopsida > Asterales > Campanulaceae > Campanula > Campanula takesimana. The sequence continues at coordinate 2,583,990 of JAOWBW010000008.1, read as the reverse complement.
TTCATGTTAGCCGACCCCAAATTATTTTGGGACCAAGGCTTTGTTGTTGTTGTTGTATGGGCCTCTTCAGTTGGACCAGGATAAAAAGAGCTTGAGTTAACCTTAATTTGTAGCTTCTTACTTCTTTCCCTTTCTCATTTTGTAAGTAATGCTCTATCTATTTGACTTTTAGATGGATTAACATCTTTGCAGCATGCTTACCAAGTATATAACCTTTTTTTTCAAGTAAAAGCTTTCAGATATTGTAATAGGTTTTATTTGGCCGCAATTAATGACATCATCTTTGGCGAACTGAGTTTTTTCATGTATCACCTGAGTAATTTATTCTAATAGCGTCGCCAAGTACTTGATTCATTTCCTAGATCTGTACTATTATTTCTTTAACTGATGAAGGTGAAGAAAGGGCAAATTAACCCGCTTCAGCTTTAGAGAATACATCTCCTAGTACATATTTGGGACCTTTGAGTGGTGGTGGAAAATTAGCAGTCCCTTTGTTGGATATGGATGTCAAAAAAAATCCACTTTATTTCTTAAGCCTCAATGCATCCTGGGACCGGAGGAATAAAAAAACAGAGGTTTTGGTAGGGATAATGATGCTAGTTTTCTTTAGCAGTGTGATGTGTTTCCAATGTGGTGCACTTGGACCACGAGAGACACCAGGGTCTTCAGGATTATGTCACTGTCTTTACGTCCTCTATAAAATCGATTTTTTCGTCTGGCGTCTTTCTGGGCTTCAGCTAGGGCTCCATATCTGTCCTCAGTGGGATTCTAGTCCTTGATATCTTCATTTTCTTGTTTCTTTTTCCTTCAAGCTTTTTAGCTATTGTGTGATTTGTTTTTTTGTTTTTTTTGTCTTCAATGCACATCTAGCCCGTGTTTTTGTATCTTTTTCTGGTTTAACCTAATCTTCCTTTCTAATCAGTTTCCGTGTAACTGAAAATAAAGGAGTTACCTTTAAATATGTATGTGCTATTTGACATTTTTTGTGCAATGCTAATCTCCTGCACAGTATTTTTGATAAAAGTTTGAGCATGCTACTTTTGACCCTCTATCTAGATTTGCCACTGATCGCTATTACTCTCGCAAACACCGAGTAGTTGGAATAAGGTTTGCATTATGATATCCCCATACCACGTCGAAAAATGTGAACTTTGATTGTGATATATAAGCCGACTCTACAATACTACTACTGGACACCAGTAACATCCATGGACTTTTGGGTGGGCCTTTGGTAAGCTAAGTGGACCCAAGTTGTTTGTGCTCAGTGGGCTAGCGTGTGGCGCTTATGTAGCAGCCCGGGTCTCCGGACTCACATACATGAAATGGAATAATTGTTTCTTTTGTCCACTTCTTAAGGATGGTACTAAATTCACCTTTAACAAATGTCATACTCCGAGGCGTACTTGCAATACTGTGAGCCTATTAGGTGGATAATAAGGGTACTCAACTATATTTGCTGCTAAAATTGCTTAAAAAATAACTTTCCCAGGTTTCCCGTAAAAGTCAAAAATGGGCATTCATTTGGAGACGGAGTGGATATAGTTTCTTTTTCCTTTTTGTAAACTTCCCTTTGCCCCCTTAAACATTTAATCGAATTATCGCTGAAGGGTAATCGTAAGTAACAGTACATGTTTCTGTGACGTTCTTTTTCGAATGCTGCATTAATTCTCTTGATCTTACAGAATAATAGATTTTAAGCCTGCTTGTTTGAAATTTATAGGTCTATCAATCTTGAAGTTTAGGTATCACCGATAATAAAAAGTTTGGGTCCAACCCATAAACTGCAAATTTCCATGATTGATTAATTTGATAAATCATGTAGTGAATATTCTATTTGTTCTAATCAGACTAAAACATTGAAACTGATTTAAGTTTTGACCTTCAACGGTGCAGAGAAAGGAGAAGTGCTCAGTGATCATTACAAACTACTTCCCATTGACTTGCGGGATATACCAAAACTGAATGACCTCATATTGGCTAATATGGATCCCAGGTACATCTCAGTTTCTGTTCCCTTAGTTCAATTAAATTATACTCCTTCCGTCCCATTTTAAGAGTCAAAAATTTCCTAAAAGAGCGTCCCATTTTAAGAGTCAAAATCCTAAAATGGAAAGCTGCTCCTACATGTCCTCACAACAATTATCCACTAACTCTTCTCTACCCCACTTTCTCTCTCCTACCCAACTATCAACACTCACAACACATCACCTTTTCCTTAATTCTTGAACCCACCCATTTTTTGACTCTTAAAATGGGACGGAGGGAGTATAGTGATAGTAACCTTTTACATATTTGAATGATTGATTATTCTTTCTTAAAACTTATTCAGTTGCCAATATAGGTCAATTACTAATTTGGTTTCCATACTCTTCTCAATATTTGCACTTGTCAATAACTTATGTGTAGTTGGTTCTTGAGGCCACAAGTTTAGTGGTCAGTCTTTGGAAATCATGCGAAATTGACTGATTTATTTCCATTGACAATCATAGATGCTTCTTTAGTGCACTTTTGATCTTAGTTGAACTCTCTTTGTTTTTTCCAGTTTCATAATAAAATATTCACATTTTCTCATTGTGTTTTTGGCACAATTAAGCTATCTCATTCTGATGTTTTTATCAGCCTGCCGACGTTTATCATTGCAGAATGTGTATTAATATACTTGAATCCAGATTCAAGCCGTGCAATTGTTGACTGGGCTTCAAAAGCATTCTCAACATCTGTATTTTTCTTATATGAGCAGGTACTACTGCTTTGAATTCGTAATTTGTACTCCCTCCGTCCCTAAATGAATGTCCAAATTTCATTTTAAGGGACATTCTGAAAATCTTAACTTTTTATACAATTTAGTGGTAAAGAATCATATATATTCTTGTATTCCTCTTTTCAAACGTTAGTTGTGCAAGTGAAGGAGACTAGTGAAAAAAAATTAGGTAAAAAACATTTAGGGAGAAAAGTTTTTTAAAAAAAGACATTCATTTTGGGACAAAAATTCTTGGACATTCATTTAGGGACAAAGGGAGTACTATCTTTTCTTCTTCGTCTATTGTTTAGAACTCTATGTTCCCCAAGCTTACTGGAATTTGTTTTCTCTATCGTTCTTTTGCTCATTTTTTATTTGCTTCTCCAACAGATCCTTCCTTATGATGCTTTTGGGCAGCAAATGATAAGAAATTTGGAGGTAATATTATGAGTTCTTTCTTCAACTTTCTCAGTCCCCTTCTCTTTCTTTTTCTCTGCTCTTCTGTAGGCCTAAAAAGTACTGAATGGCTATTTGTTTTAAGTAAATTGTGTTGAAACAAGGAAAAGTCTAACTCCCCGGATATGTTAGCTGCATTTTTTATGCAATCCCGATGCTTTTCCTCTTCTTCTGCAACTCTGAAAGCACATTGAATTTAGCAGGGGGGGGGAGGGATAAAATGGATATTCACCTTATCAATATTGCAATGATTTAAGGCCGGAGGGAGTAACCTCGTCAGATGATACTCCCTCCGTCCCAAAATGATCTTCCTATTTTTTTTGCTATTACTACGAATGAACTTTGAGTAATAATTTTAGGTTTATTTAGTTATCTTAATGAAAATCCAAAACTTGTTATTGATAGTATTGTTGATAGTGTATCAAACTATCAATTACAAGTTTTATATTCTCATTAGTATAATTAAGTCAACCTATAACTATTGCTCAAAGTTCATTCGTAGTAATAATGGCAAAAAAAAGTGGGAAGATCATTTTGGGACGGAGGGAGTAGTTTGTTAGTCCTTTAAGTAACTGACTAAGGACTGATTTGAGTCTCATTTACATTAACCTCATAAGAAACGATATGAACACATGAATCAAGAGTTTGACATTATTCTATTGTTCCAGAGTCGAGGCTGCGGTTTACTGGGCATATACGCGACACCAACTTTACTAGCAAAGGAAAAACTTTTTCTTGATCAAGGATGGCAGGTACTATTTTGAATGAATGAATGTCATTTCTTAAAATATACTCCCTCTGTCCCAGAAAGTTAGTCCCTCTTTTTTCGTTGTTATTACGAATGAACTTTGAGCAATAATTTAGACTACTTTTAGTTGTCCTAATGAAAATTTATAACTTGTTATTGATACACCACTATAAATACTATCAATACCAAACTTTAGATTATCATTAAGATAAATAAAAGTAGCCTAAATTATTGCACAAAGTTCATTCGTGGTAACAAAAAAAAGGACTAACTTTATGGGACAGATGGACCATCAGTTTTTCATTTTCATACTTTTATTGTTCTTGCAAATCTAATTGGTGTTGTTAATCCCTGATGACTTTTTAGAGAGCGGTTGCCTGGGACATGCAGAAAGTCTATAGTACTTTTGTTGAATCTCAAGAAAGAAGAAGGTAATTTCTTTTTGGAATCTTGTGAGAAAACTATGCTTATTTTTCATTAGTACTACCTCCGTCCCCAAATGAATCTCCAAAAAAAATCCAAATTTACACTTGATCAAGAGAAAATTTGATACTTTTTATTTTGGGACGGAAGGAGTATATAAAAACATGGACATCCCAAGAACTATGTCTTCTTGCACATTGGTACATGATAAAGCTATATATATTTAAGCATCAAAGAGTCCCCTTTTCAAGTATAGTTCTGACAAGCAATGCTTGGATATGATCAAAAGGTTGACAAATTTGGAGTCACTTATTAATTTGACCTGGAATGATATAGTCAATCGATAAAATGTACCAAAAGTTTAGCCCTTTTGCTGATAAGTCATTTCACATTACTGTATTCTGTTGGAAAAAGGTGAAATAATGTTATTTTTAGCATGAAAAGTATTTAATAAATTTAATTACTATTCAAACAAATAGTGTCATTTAACAATATGCCCATGAAAAACAGTCGTGATAATGAAGGTTTCTTCACATGCTCATTTGTTACGGAAATGGATGGAAGGACCGTTTCTATGTTTTGACACATATAGGAGATTGATGTTTCTTGATCATAAATGATTTCTTATATAACGTGTTTCTTTTTTTACATTTCATTCGAGAATCAGTATCAATGGATAATGCTGGTGTGCCTTTCTAAAAGAGAAAAATTCCTTAATCCTTTTGTTTTTACCACTTCTAAAAATTCCATGATTTTGTAATAATTGAAAGTATACCTTTATTTAGATTCCAAAGTGTTTATTCTACAACGAATAAAGGTTGCTTCATATCCTGACTTTGCCATGCTTCATTTTGCTCTTTCTATCCACTGCTTTTTTCTGGTGATTCATGCATATGGTCCTAATTATCTCGCCTCTGATGATTAGGATCGAACGGTTGGAATTGTTCGATGAGTTTGAAGAGTGGCATATGATGCAGGCAAGTTATATCTTCGTGTGTGAAATCAATAAAAAGATTAAAGATACTTTAATGGTTTCCCTTTCTTTTTTTTTTTTTTTTTTTTTATATCATTGTTATTTTTTCTTTGGGGGGTTGATTCCCAACTGACGTACTGATTTTCAGGAACACTACTGTGTGGCTTATGCAATCAACGATGCATTGGTATGTTCCCAAATTAGCTTACACACATATATACTCCCTCCGTCCCACTCAAATTAGGACATTTTGCTATATTGGGTCACTCGAAATAGGACAACCCTAAAATGGAAATGTTTTATCTAATGGGACCCACTTTCACACTCACCACAACTTTCCACTATTATTCTATACCCCACTTTCTCCCTCCTACATCATTTTTCATACTCACAATACTCACCCCACTAACATTTTTCCTTAATCCCCGTGCCACTCCCAACAATCCTATTTCGAGTGAGATGGAGAGAGTATATATATATACATGTATATATCTTTCGTATCTGTAGATTTATCTGTATCTATATATATATACATACATATACGTGCGTACATATACAAACATGTATACATACATATATATGTACATAAAGATACAGGTATTTTGTATAGATTTGTTCACCAAATTCAACGCGACCCATTCTCGCTTAGCACATATCGATGACTATTGATAACTTTGAATTTGAATCATATGATTTCAGGGTCTGCTGTTTGATGATTTTGGTTTCCCTAAAGACCAGCCTTTGACTGGTGCCTCCACACTGACAGCATCATCCCCATGAATCCAGGAGAGAAGCTCAGTGTCAAAACTGTAATTCTATTCAAAAAGTTTGGTTGATTTACTAGTTGATAGTATTGTATGAAGCACGTGACTTGCACATGGATACTACCCCTTAGTCCTTACCCCACATGGTGTCAGCTGCAGGAGGGGAGATCTTAAATATAATGGTAGTTTAAGACATTATTTGAGGTTTTTTGTCCAAAGGGGTGATGATTTTGTGTGTGGATTCATATCTTTGTATTGTTTGTTTTTGAGTCTTAAATAGAGATATATATATATATATATATATTAATTTTCTTATATTTTGCTAGCTGTTTGTCAAAATGAAAACGTGGTGGGTCCCTTACAGCACCAAAGTGTCTCACCTCCCTTGGCTTGTGGTGTCCTTGTTTGTGTGGGGTATGAAACTTTGCATGGTTGGTTTCTTTTCTAAATATCTGTGACAGACAGTGCCATCAGATTGGTTGACAGTTTTTTATTTTGGCTGTTGGATGAATTATTAGGCTAATATGATCGTTTAACTGACATTTCTTTCTATATCAGTAATCATTTATTTAATCGAGGTTTGATTTGCACAACCAAAATCGCGACTGTTATGCATTCATGATAGCAAAACAATCCCCACCCCCTACTTATCCCTTTGCAGTTTTCTTTTTCTAAGTTTCTCTATCTATTAACATGGCTAAATGTGATGTTGATTTTGGTCAAGGGCACTTGTTTCATAAAAAAAGATTAAAAATATTGGTCCCTAGCAAAAGTGGTTCTCCATCTCCACTAGTGGAGAGCCATGGACAAAACCTCATATCCTATTCTTTTCACCTTTTTTAGTAGGAAATTGTTTATATTATTACATTATATGGATTGCAGACTATAAAAATAACAATTTAATTTCTATTTTGTCCTTCACCTGCTCCCTCTGTCTCAAAATAAACTTTCTATTTTGTTAAAAAAAAAAATCTCTACTTTCTCTCTCCTTCCTATTCACAACAACTATCCACTCACTATTCCTTACGCCAATTCTCTCTCCTTCCCACTCACACCATACTCCTTTTGTCCCATTTTAAAAGTCAAAAATTTCCTAAAAGGACGTCTCATTTTATAAGAGTCAAAATTCTAAATGGAAAGTGTGTCTTACATGTCATACTCACAACAATTATCCATTAATTCTTCTCTATCTCATTTTCTCTCTCCTACCCAACTATCAACACTCACAACACATCATATTTTCTTTAATTCTTGAACTTACCCATTTTAACTCTTAAAATGAGACGGAGAGAGTATATTTTTCCAACATCAGAAAAGTTTGTTTTGGGACGGAGAATATACATTAACCTTGTTTGTTTGGATAGTAGAAAATTTATTAAAATAAAGAAAAAACCATATACTAAGGGGAAAAGAACAAGGGTTGACAGCTTTAAGGCAGTAGTGACCTTAGCTAAAAGGCTTTAGGATGAAGTGAGGAGATCTTAGGGTTTCTGGCCTCTGCAACCCTAACAGTTTTTGGAGGGCTCTTATAATTTAATAAAATTGGATCAAAAGAGAAAAGACCATTTTGTACTTGAGCTTTGTGTTGGTTATTAAACTGCATTTTGTTTTGTCATTTTTCCTGTAAGAATGGATTTGTACTTAGCCGTACTGACTCTGAGGCTCTTGTTGAGGGGTATTTTGGTCATTATGGTGACGGTTCTTAGTTGGGTTAATTCCATTTTTAAGTTTGGATAAATTTTTATTACTCTATGGTTAGTGGTGTTTAAACAATCAAATTTAGCAACATAATTCTTTAAAAAATAAGAATGACGCGAGTGACATGAGGAGTATTATTTACTTTGGGTAGTATCGAACGTTAAGTAATTTTTAATGTTCAATTTTAGAAATGAGACGAATAAAAATGAAAAGACGGACTATCATTTTGAGACATTTGAGTAATGACTTGCCATAAATTTTTAAAGTGGCTAACCTTTTCTTTCATTTTTTTTAGCCATAACAAAGTTTTCGATGTATAATAGGCAAAGATGGAACGAACTCTTAATCTTCCTGAAGAAAGGTAATGACCTATATCGTGGGAGTCATTGCGAAAGTGATTAATTTTATTACTCCCTCCATCTCAAAATAATCTTTATGCTTTTTTTTTTTTATGTTATTTACGTATTTTAACATAAAAAGCTAATGAGATGAAATCAAGTGAAATTTGTTTAAACCCTAGTGGTGAGCAATGGAAACAAGAAATGGAACCCTTTTCAGTTGGAAAAATGATAAATTAATTACAAAGTTTAAGAGAAGTGTGCTAAATGGGTTATGATATTCCAGTTTTATCATTTTAGAATTTAAAGTTATTAACGTTAGTTAGTTAGTTAGTTAGTTAGTTAGTTAGGGTTCTTTTGATGAAATGGCTACCAAAAATCGGTTAAATCACACATACCAACGTCGCAATGAAATGTATTTTGCACATTGAATGAACACGCCTCAATTTTATGTCTCGACTTTGAGGGAAAAAAGGCATGGATGTAACAAGGCATAGAAGGTATTGGGTCCTATGACATGAGACTGATCAAGAAAGGTTGTGAAAGGGAAAACAAAATTTAACCACCTTGTTCTTTCAAGATCTACTTTCACCTCCCCTTTCACTTTTTCTTGTTTTGCTTTTTGTCCAAAAGAAAACCACTTCCTCAAAGGCACCAAAGAAATACACTACTCATTATATCACTTTTTACCCATCTTTGGTGGGAATAAAGTCCATTGATATTCCCTCCAAAAATTACCATTTTTGAATATATATATATTTTAAAAAAAAAATATCAAATAATTTTATGGCTTTTTAAGTCTTTTCACACGTTTGGTTGAAAAACAAACATCTCATTCTCACTTCAAAATCGGTTTATTTCACATCTTATTGTTTTACTACTAATATGGACTACTTTTGTCTCAAAATAAAAAATGAATAGTCAAAAATAAATTAAAATTTGTTTTTAACTAAGAAAAATTTGAAAATATTTAAATATTTATTTTGGACAAAAAGAGTATAAATTTGTTCAGTTTTGTTAGCAAGAATGCATTACATGTACAATTGTACATATCCTAGTGCTTATACTTAGGAATGGTGTGCTCTTGAAGTAGAATGATAAAAATATCTTCTTCTTTTTTGACTCTTTTATTTAAAAGATGGTTTAATGGAAATTACCATGAGTAATACTAATTGTATAAAATATTCACAAAATCTTAAGTGTTAATTATTGATTGGATGTTTGTTTTGTGAGTCCAGATATTAAATTATCTAAACTTTAATATTTACTCTCTCCGTCCCACCACAAGTGAGACTAATTTCCTTTCAGTCTGTCTCATCACAAGTGAGACTGCCCAAAATGGGAATGCTTTAATATATTTATATTCAACTAACCCCACTATTTAACCACACTCATTCTCTCTCTTCATTTTCCACCACTCATTTTATTCAACCAACATTACTATTTACCCCACTCATTCTCTCTCTCCATTTTCTACCTCACATCCACTAACTTTTTCTTAATTATTGTGCCCCATAAGTTGGTCTCACTTGTGGTGGGACGGAGGGAGTATTTGTCCGTTAGAATTTTATGAACATTTTATATCCCCCCAACATTACTTAATTACCAATTACCACTTTGCTTCTTTATTTTTGTTCTTTGTGGAACAACAAATAAAAAGCCTATGGAATTATAGCCTCTAGATTAAACTTTATACATTGAAGAAGAAGAAGATTACAGGTCTCTAGATTGTCACTTAAGTCTGTCCTAATTGAACCTTTTAATGTACTTTAAGACTTTTTATCACAAAATCTTCTTCCACTTTTTCACTTAAGGTTAAAAAAGAAATCTTATAGTAGGGGTGAAATTACGAGGAAGGGTTGGGGAGGAAAAATATTAGAATTTGGTCCTCATCCTCTTAAAAAGCCTTGTTAAGGGGTGAGGTTAGTCAATCTATATAGTTTATCAATTTTTTTACTCTTCAAATTGATGTGGGATATATGAAGCTTCAACACCTCCCCCTCACGTGTAGGCCGATTCTATGGGCTCTACATGTGGATCATCATTATGCCGGCATTATTATCAACTCAAACCCACAACGGGTCAATTTAAGCCCAATACGGGCACCCAACACGGGTTAACTCAAGCCCTTAAAAAAGGCCTTGTGCAAATGCTTATAACGACATCTATTTTTAGACTCATCTTTCCAACTACAGTATTACAAAGATTAAAAAAAAAAAAAAACTTAGAGGTAAATATTTTTTTTTAAAATAAATATTTCTTGGAAATATTATATCCAGTGGATAAGATAAAACTCGCCTCGTTTATGGTGTCGATCACCTCGAGCATAAAATACTTGCTTGAATTGAGTTCAAACTAGTCTAGTGCGAGTGTCCAAAGCTCGCTACCCTTGGCTCATCTTTCTAAATGTTCTTACATAAATTTTTATTTTACATTCAATAATAATATTGTTTTAACATACTATTTTAGTACTTTTATAAAAAATAACAAAAATATTTATTAAGTGAAAATTAGAATATATACTATTTCTTCTATTTTACTTATTCACAGTTGGTCAACAAAAGTAAACTGTCTATTTAACCATCCAATAGAATTTTGAAATTCATATTGATAATTTAGTTAATGACTTATCAATAACAATTTTTAAAATTTCACTTGAATGATTAAATTGACATTAATATTTAATCAAAATTTAATTATATTGAGCAATCGTGAATAGATAAAAGAAAACGGAAAGAGTATGCATTTTTTGTCTCTATTTTTTTTTAAAGAACAATTTTATTCTGAATAGCCATTTAAATGAGATATTGACATTTATTTTTATTTTGTATGGATAAAACAAAAACCATTTTCTTTGGAGTAATTGTCTAGGTTTATTTAGAGTGAAGATTTTCTGTATCATTTTGAGTACTACACTCTATATCATTCATCATTTAGCCGTTCACAGTTATAACAACTGAATTAATATAAAATCGTCATGAATAGTGAACTTATAAGTGATATACTCCTTCCATCCCATAATATTTCGTTTGTGGACATCCTATTGATAAGCATATTTTCTTAAAACGACAAAGAATCTTTACTATTCCTCTCACTCATTCTCTCTCTCACTTTACTTTTATATTCACAATACTAATCAACCTACTATTCACTACCCCATTTTTTCTCTCCTGCTTCACTTTTCACATTCACAACAACTAGTCATTACTATTCATCCCTTAATTCCGGTGCACAACTCATTTTGTGCGCATAGTTATGAGACAGAGGGAATATAATGCTATACACCATACTCCCTCCGTTCCTCTTTAATCTACAAAAATTATCATTTTGGTTGTTCCACTTTAATCTACAAAGTCTCAAAATAAAATTATTTTAATACTCCCTCCGTCTCATTTATTTTGGTCACTTTCCATTTCTAAAGGTCAAAACAAGTGAACTTTGACCAATCATTAATGTCAATCTAATTGTTGTAACGAAATTATAAAATTTTCTATGGTTAAAGCACTGAGTGATTTATCAATAACACTTTTAAATTTTAATTAGGATGGTTAGATTGATATTAATGTTTAATCAAAGTTCACTAATGTTAACCATCAACAGTCAAAAGTGACCAAAAAATATGAGATCAATGGAGTACTTTTTAAATAATGGGACATATTTGTCACATTCACAATAACTATTTTTACCCACTTTTTCTCTTGCATTCATTTATCTACACTCACAACACATCACTTTTTTAAAAATTATTTTTTTATTTTTTTATTGAAACTCATTTTTGTAAATTAAAGAAAGAGATATGAAATATAGTACAGAGGTAGGAGATCTTGACTTCTAAGATCTCGATTTCTAAATTCAATGTGATAGACATGCATTTTGTTGGTGAATTTTTTTCTCACTTTCTTAAGAGTAATTGTCTAATTTCAATGTGATATGATAGACACTTGGTTTGTGATAGGGGTGAGCAAAAAAACCAAAAAAAACCAATAAAACCGAAAAAATCGGACCCAAAACCCGGTCCAATAAGCTATTGGTTAGGACCGGTTTTTAAAAATTAGAAAACCGAAATTAGTGGTTCGGTTTAGGTTTCCAGCTTGTTAGAACCGATAAGAAACCGAACCGAACCGATAACCTAAAACTATGTCATTTTATTCCTAGCTTATTATTTGAATTAATAGTTGTAAACTTTAATTTGTAGTTTTTGGCCCAAGTAGCATGGCCCATTGGCCCAATTCATATTTCAACCAGAAAATGTGTCTTATTTGACCTTATTATTTATTATGTGCAAATTGAGTCTCATTTGAATGTAGCCCATTAAGGCGGCCCAACAAACCCACAACCCAACAGTCCATTCTGTTGGTTTGACACCGAACCAAACCGATATCACACCGAAACCGAACCATTAAGAAACCGAAGCTTAATGGTTTTGAATTACATAAACCGATAACTATTGGTTTGGTGTCGATTTTGGCCTAAAACCGAACCAAACCGACCCGTGCACATCCCTAGTTTGTGAGATGCGCGTAACGTCAACACGCACGCAACCCCTCGTATGGTACATATTTTATGGAAAAATATTTGGGGTAAACTAGTTTCTATATACTCCTTCCGTCCCACCTCACTTGACACTTAAGAGGTGGGCACAATAACTAAGGAAAAATAATAAAATAACGAAAATGTGTGGTAGAAAATGAAGAGAGATAATGAGTGGGGTAAATAGTAGTGTAGGTTAAATAAATTGAGTGATGGAAAATGAAGAAAGAGAATTAGTGGTGAAGTAGAGTGAATATAAAATTATAAAAAGTAGGCTATTTTGGGAAGTGTCAAGTGAGTTGTGACAGACCTAAATAGAAATAAGTGTCAAGTGAGTGGGGACGGATGGAGTATATAAGTTACTCCTTCCGTCCCAAATTAATGTTTTTACTTTGATTTTACACGGATATTAAGAAAAAGTAGATGTTGTGAGTATGAAAAGTAAAGTAGGAAAGAGAAAGCGGGTAAGGAGTTTTTATTGTGAAAATGACAAGTGGGTCTCACTTTTTATTTTAGGTAATAAAGTAAAGTAAGAACCTTAATTTGAGACAGACTAAAAAAGAAAGTAAGACCTTAAAGCGGGACAGAGTGAGTATACAAAGTCTTTATTTGTATAAGGTTTAAGGTTTAGGATTTGAAATTTAGGGTTTAAAGGTTAAAAAGTAGAATTTTTATAACTTATGGAAGAACTAATTTCCCGCAAAAACATATTTTATTTATTGTTTTCTAATAAGCATTTCATTTGTTTTTATCCATAGAATTATACACAACTGATTTATATCCATGCTTACTGTTCCCCAATAATTAAAAGAAAGTCAATAAACAATAAGCAAAATTTGTAGTTATAATTTTATCGCTACCTCCATTTCAAAAAAAAAAAAAAAAAAAAAAAAAAAAACTATTTTTGAAATATCCAAAACTATATAATTTTAACATGTTTTTTTTCTTCATTTATTTCGTACAAACTTTTATTATACTCCCTTTGTTTTAGAAAATTAGTCTCTTTTTTTTTTGGGCAAATTGCATTTTAGTTACCTGAGTTTGTCTTCAAGTTTCAATTAGTTACCTAGTTTGTGTTTCGGTCAATTTAGTTATTGAATTTGTCTTTTTGTTACAATTAGGTGTAAAATTGGTTAGCCCATTAGAAAACTAATGAAAATGGATGAAAATTATAACAAAGTTCTTTCAAAATTGCAATGATCAACCCTAAAGTTTAATGGAATAATTTAAACTTTAGGGTTGATCATTGCAATTTTGAAAGAACTTTGTTATAATTTTCATCCATTTTCATTAGTTTTCTAATGGGCTAACCAATTTTACACCTAATTGTAACAAAAAGACAAATTCAATAACTAAATTGACCGAAACAGAAAATGGGTAACTAATTGAAACTTGACGACAAACTCAGGTAACTAAAATGCAATTTGCCCTTTTTTTTTGTACGAATGAACTTTCAACAATAATTTAGGCTACATTTAATTATCTTAATAAAAATCAAAGAATTGGTAATGATAGGAGTTATTATGGTGTATCAATAAAAAGTTATAATTTTTTAGTATGATAATTAAAAGAAGTCTAAATCATTGTTTAAAGTTTGTTCTTAATAACAATGAAAATGAGGGACTAACTTTCCGAGACTGAGTTCAGAGTATTTGCACTTTGATGAACTCTCAAATCCATGGTGGGTTCTAGGGATGGCCAAACTGGACCGGAACCGGAACCGGAAAACCGGATCGGAACCGGACCGAAAAAGCCCGGAACCGGAGCAAACCGGGGAGTAAACCGGAACCGTGGTAAGCGCGGGCCGGTTCAGGGTCACATATATGGCGAACCGGAACCGGATCGGCATTTCCATTAAAAAAATTAAAAATCCCTTATTTTTCAATAAATTTTAACATGTTTATTCATTAGTGTATTATAAAATAAAAATCTCTTGTCTTTTAATAAATTTTAACATGTTTATTCATTATTGTATGATAAAATAAAAATAAAAAAAGGTAGCGTGGACTGAACCGGAACCGGACCGGAACCGTACCGGAACCGGATTGTGATGACCGGAACCGGAACCGGTGTAAGCGCGGGCCGGTTCAGGGTCACATATATGCCGAACCGGAACCGGGCCCGAAACCGGTTTTGGTCCTCCCTAGTGGGTTCCGTTATAGAATGCACTATCAAAATCAGCAGTACTTACTCTTTGTATCAAATTGACTAACCATTTTTGTTTTAAAGTGAATGACTTTTAAAAAATTTATATTATAAACTTTATTTTCAATTTTTTTATAGTTCATTATCAATTTATAAAACTAAATTTTGAAAGTGAATAGAAAAAATATTTATGATCTTTTAAAGAAAAATCAACAAAAAGTTTAGTAATTAAAATAGTCATTCATTTTGAACAAAGAGAGTAATAAACAACAAAGAGAGCAATAAACAATTTAGATAGAGTACATTCTAGAATGCGAACTATAAATGAAAATACAATTATAATATAAGTAAGTAATTTAGTAAATTATATGAATAATGGTCTAACATTTTGAAAAAACTTCATTGATTGCTATATTAGTATCTTTTTTAAATGAATAATTAAATCTACTTTTCACCAAAGTTAAATTTAATCATTCATTTTAAGTAGTAGCGGAGCTAAGAAATTTTTTCAAGGGGGTAAAAATTGCAAAAGGGGCAAAATGAATCCTAGTGTATTTTGTATTTTAAATCAATGGGGCAAGTTTTACAAAATTACACTCTACCCTCAAAATTTTATAGATTTTGCACTAATAATTCTATTTACTTTTTCAAAACCAATGGGACGATTACCCCTTACCCTCTTCCTAGTTACGCCTCTGATTTTAAGCTTCATTTGAAGAGTAATTACTAGTTGTGATCTAAAAAGTATCTTATTTTAGAACGTATGAGTAACTTTCTTATTGAAATCAATTCATTAAGTGCACCACACTTAATCAAATCAAGAAGTATTTCTTTGTCCCATAAAGTCAGTTTTTTTCGTTATTTTTACAAATAGATATTGAGAAATTATTTAGACCACTTTTGATCTATTATAATAAGAGTCGAGTTCAAGCTTATCAAGCCGAGTTTGAACTGGTCGAAAAAAAAAATTAAAAATTAACGAGCTTATCGAGCTGAATTCAAGCTTTTAATGAGTTAAACGAGTTTAACACGGTCGGCTCGATAACGAAACGAGTTTAGTAATCGGTTTGAGTTACACCTTGAGCTCGAGCTTTCTCAAGCTGAGCTCAAGCCTGCTCGAATCATATAATATAATAGCCTTAGTACAGTATTGTCTTACTGTAGTTTTTTTCCCTTTCTAGAAAAGTACTCCCTCCGTTTCATGTGAATTGAGACTTATTTCCCTTTTCGTCCGTTTCACCTCAATTGAGACTGCCCAAAATGGCAAACTTTTTAATATTTTATATTCACCCAACCCCACCCATTTAACCCCACTAATTCTCTCTCTTTATTTTCCACCACTCATTTTATCCAACCAATACTACTATTTACCCCACTCATTCCCTCTCTTTATTTTTCACCACACATTCACTACCTTCTCTTAATTATTGTGCCCATTTTTTTGTCTCAATTCACATGAAACGGAGGGAGTATTGTTTTAGCTTTAGGTTGAAAGTAAAAAAAAGAAAAAAAAAAGGCAAATTGCAATTTAGTTACCTGAGTTTTACACGATGTTTCAATTGGTTACTGAATCCGTTTTTCGGCAATTTGGTTACCTGAGTTTGACAATTTGTTGCAATGTGGTGTAAAAACGGATGGGGTGTTAAAAAACTAACAAAAGTGAATAAAAAACATAACAAACTTCTTTATAAATTGCAATGACATCCCCTACAATTTAATTATTTCTTACTTCTTCCCTAAAAAATTAAATTGTTAGCAAATAACCCAAAAATATCCATACAGTGCTCTCTCTCTCTCTCTTAAAAAGCCACTTCAAACACAAAAAACCCACCCCATTCATATTTCACGCAAACCCCTCCCTTCCCCATTCCACGGGACACAATTGATGAGTCAACTTTTCCGGCCGGCGTCCATTTTCTCCCGTCGGCGGGCAGCCTTCACCCACCGCCTCTTCTCCTTCTCCCTCCTCTTCACCCATTCACTAAAACCACACATTTCAAATTTCTTCGCCCTCCCCTTCCTCTCGCTGCCCAACTCTACGACCCATCCCGTCACCCCTCTCCCTCACTCCTGCGAAATTAGTAGCAATTGGATGGAATTGATTTTCGATTTTTTGTTTTGTTTTTTCGATTTCTTTCAGTTTTGGTTTTTTAGATTTGTTTACAGCTTTGGGAGGTTCAATTTATCCGCCGTTGATGGAATTAGAAACCTAGAACAGAGGGGTATATGAGGGTGGTTGTACGGTGGGTGATTTTTAGAGATAAAGGAGGCGACTGAAACATGTATGAGCGGTTTAATTGTTGTGTGATTTGCTGTGTATGATAGAAATGTGAAAGGATTGGGTTGGCTCAAGTGGGTTTCTAGATCAATTCAGGTAAGGGGTTTCCAGTCCAGTTCACGTAGGGGTTTTATGGAGGGTTGTATTTTGGTGGGTTTAATAGATGAAAGGGGTGAGAAATGTTCAAATTGATGTTGTGGGGAAGGTCAAAATTGATGGGTGGTGAGGGTTTCTGTGCATTGTTCAATGGTTGAAGACGGGGATAAATTAGTCATTCTCATCTCAAAGGTCTTAGTTAGGTTTGGGTCTTTTGTTAACTAAAAATTTAACATTTTAGTGTAGAAGTAAAAATTAGTTAAACTGTAGGGGTGATATTGCAATCTTAAAAGAAGCTTGTTATGTTTTCCATCAATTTTCGTTAGTTTTTTAACACCCCATCCGTTTTTACACCACATTGCAACAAATTGTCAAACTCAGGTAACCAAATTGCCGAAAAACGGATTCAGGAACCAATTGAAACATCATGTAAAACTCAGGTAACTAAATTGCAATTTGCCCAAAAAAAAAAAAGAAGGTCCTCTAAAGTTTGGCCAAAAGCACATAAATTTGGAAAAACTCAATGCCACCCTATAGTTTTACAAGTTCACATATTTTGCCCTGCTCTTTTGCAAATACCCTGGTTAACTACTGTTAGTATTTGCTATGTGTTATAATATTAGAGGCATAAAATGCTTACAAATTTTTCTTCAAATTTGAGTTGGGGGATCAATGATAGGTGTTTTTTATTTACATTGAAATTTTAGAAAGATCTTGTGAGCATTTTATGCGTCTAGCAGTAATTGTGTAATTCTTTCTTCAAAATAAGGTGTTAAAGCTTAAAATTTATTACTCACTCAGACTCATTTTATTTGACTACATTTGACCTTTAATGATCAACAAAAATGAAATTTGATCAAATACTGATGTTAATATGATAATTTTAATGAAATTTTAAAAGTTGTTATTGATAAATCACTTAAAGATTTATCAATAAAAATTTTAGAATTTCATAAGAATAATTAGATAGACACTAACTTAGCTCAAAGTTCACTTGTGTTGACCTTCAAAACTCAAACGTGACCAAACAAAATGAGACGCATTGAGTATTATTTAGTGTTAATGATAACTTTTCATAATTTCAAAGGTAGTATTTAAAGTTTATATTCATGTTTATAATATATGATAGTTTTCTAATAGTAGAAAAGAAATATAATGTTCCCACAAATTATAACTTGTAAGAAATATCAAAATATAGTACAAAATTAATGAATTTAACTTTCGAATATAGAGTCTTTTCATGAAACGAATGATTATTCGTGTATCCAAACAAGCCAACGAAAAGAAATTCACCTGAAAGGTCTGTAAATAGGATGCCCGATGGTGTCTCGGACATCAAACAGTTGCAAAATACTATGTTGGATGTACCCATTCTATTTTTCGCTAATGATTCTCTGGTTTCGATTTGAAATACTTCTTTTTTTCATCTTCTCTAGTTTTGGAGATGAAAATTCTTATGGTTAAATATCGTTTCAAACTTTTATAACAGCAAATTGCATTTTTACACAACACTTAATCTTAGCGAAAAATAGAATGGGTACAATATTCATACTCACAACACCTACTCCACTAACACTTTTTCCTTAATCCCCGTGTCCAATCCAAAAATCCTAATTCGAGTGGGACGGAAGGAGTATATTTTTGGATAAAGAGCATTAAATCGAGAATGATCTTACTGGCGTCACCTCGCGATGTAAAATTACATAATGAACTAGACCAATATTCTTTTAAGAAACAATTTACAAGGGGCTAAAAATAAAATATAAGAATACCTCAAGGGCTTTGTATAGAATGAAGACAAATATTCAAATGCTTAATTTTGATCAACAAATAACACTCCCCCCACTTTACTCACTCCCTCAGTCTCACTCTCTTCTCTACTTCCACCCACTCTCTCTCACACACAAACACACACACACTCTTCTTGCAGCTTCTCTTTCTCTGTCCTCTCTCTCTCTTAAATTTGTTTGTACTGTTTCAAATCAGGCGCCAGCAACCTGAAGACAACCGCGCTAAGATGGGTTGTACGGCGTCCAAGCTGGACAACGAGGATACCGTCCGCCGTTGCAAGGAACGCCGCCGTTTCATGAAGGAAGCCGTCCACGCCCGCCACCATCTAGCCGCCGCTCATTCCGACTACTGCCGTTCCCTCCGCATCACCGGTTCCGCCCTCACCACTTTCGCTTCTGGCGAACCCCTCGCCGTCTCCGACCAAACCCCCGCCGTCTTCCTCCATTCTACCTCCTCCTCCAAAATCAGCCCTCAACCGCCACCACCACTTCAGAAAATCCCTTCCCCGTCTCCTTCTTTCCACCGCCCACCGCCTCCTCCTCGGTATGAACCCTCCTCTGCCCCTTCCCCAACCATCGCCAGCTCCAAACTCCCACACATCCTCTCGGCCACCAGCCTCTCCTCCTCCGGCCGCCACCGCAATGTCAACAACAACCACCTCCACCGTCCCAAACCCACCGTCAAACTCCCTCACATTCTCTCCGAATCAAGCCAAACTTCCACCCCCAAATCCTATAACCACAACCCACATTTCACCTACGACGCAAAGGCTAACTACACCAGTACCCCATCTCAAGCCTCATCCGTCTGGAATTGGGAAAATTTCTACCCACCATCTCCCCCAGATTCCGAGTATTTTCAACAGCGCAACAACAATCACGAAGACAATGCCTCAGTTTATTCGAATTTGGATGACCACCATAAAAATCCCAACAACGAGGACAATGTCTCGGTTTATTCGAAGAAGAATAACAACAACAACGAGGACAATGCCTCAGTTTATTCCGATTTTGACGCCGGCAGCAAAAAGAAGGGTTACGACTACTTTAAGACTGAATCAGTGAAATCGTATCACAGCCAGAACAAGAAAAATCAAAGGGACCATCAGAATGAATTCGAAACGGATTTCGAAGAACCGGAAGAAACTGACAGGGAAGAAATACATTGCAGTGAATGGGGGGACCATTACAGCACCACCACTAGTAGCTCCTCCGATGAAGAAGGTGGAGAACCCGACAGAGACTCCAGATCCGAAGTGGGTACCCGTTCTAATTTCGGATCTTCAGTTCACACGGAGCCAATGGCGCAGCCGTATCGTCCACCGTCCGCCCCGGCACCAACATCAAAGTCCGACGATGCTGGATCTTCATCGAGCTGGAATACTGGACACGGTGATATGAAAATGGTGGTGCGTCACCGGGATCTGGCGGAGATTGTTGCGGCAATCAAGGAGTACTTTGATAAGGCAGCTGCCGCCGGCGAGCAGGTGTCGGAGATGCTAGAAACCGGGCGGGCCCAGCTTGATCGGAGCTTTCGGCAATTGAAAAGTAGGGTTTGAAATTGCAACTTTTTCCATGGACTTTTTGAATTTTTGAAACTTAAATTTTGAAATTCAATAAATTTTATTGCATTTTTTACAGAGACTGTTTATCATTCAAGTGGAGTATTGAGTAATTTGAGCTCGACTTGGACCTCAAAGCCACCATTGGCGGTTAAGTACCGGTTTGAACCCAGTTCAATTGATGAACCGGGTGGTTCAAAGAGCCTTTGTTCCACATTGGAAAGACTCTTGGCTTGGGAGAAGAAACTCTATCAAGAAGTGAAGGTACTAATCAATCAGTCATAATTTCTGATTTTTAATTCCATTTAATTCAAAACATAAATGTTATTTGAATTATTTTTTTGTTGCAAAGTTGATATAATGGCGTAAATCCACCGCCAAGTTTGACAATGGCATAAAGTGGCCTTTTTGGGGTGGCATTGGATTCTTTTGAAATGGCAAGAATGCCCCTCCGGAGGCATATGGAACCTCTTTTTTTGTCAATGTAGGGGTAATGGTGTGAATTGGATTGGTTGTTTGGTCATCCATTGTGCTAGAAAGGGTATGATTTAGTGGCCTGAGTTTATTGGATTCGTCTATATATTTTAATGACATAACTGCCCTCACTAATTGCTAGTCTGACAAGGACAACCTGGACCCAATCTTTGTCTGTCAGATTTGCTCAGATTGGAATAAGCCTGTGGGCTCTTCCTGCCCAACTAACTTATGATCACACTTTTTTGCTTTGTGTTTGCCTTAACCAGGAAAATACCTTACACTTTAATTCACTTAGTGGCCTAACTTTCCATTGGCGTGTCAAGAAAGAACTTGGCCATTGAATCTTAACCTGTGAATATTGAAATGTTTGATCCATCTTGACATTGTTTGGTAATATTTGTGCTAACTTGATGTAAGTTGAACTGATGTTCAGTTATGTATTATGGGATCGGCTTTTGCCTTGTTAAAGATGGTTAATTTCCATCAGTTTTTTTTGTTTTTCGTTCATTTGGAGCATCAGGGTTGTGACCGATAAGGAAAATCTTGGACTTGATCAGCTAATTGTTTTCCGTTCCAATGAATCTTAGCACAGCAAGCAACTTCAGAATAAAAAAGTTGTGTTATGCTTGTCAGAGATTTTCAGAGTTGAAATGTTAGATTGAGAAGATTAATGGGTTAATTTCAGCGCCTACCCCAGAGGTTGGACATGATGTGCGCACCCTTCGTCCTGTTATATCAAAAAAAAAAAAAAAAATGTGAAGGAAAAGGGTGGGCACTGTTACTTGTTCAAACCTCAGGGTTGGGCACTAAATTTAGCCCAAAGATTAATTTACTTTGTGGGTTTCTGTTTTCCTAACTTGGTGGCTTTGAAGTTGATAGAGAGATGAATCATGGTCTTGTAGAAAGGGAGGAAAATGTGGTTAAAATGAGTTTGTGTTGGTAGGTTTCGCCACAGTTGATATTTTTGTTTACAATTGTCAGTGACTAATATGGACCCTAAATTTGATAATTATATAGGCTAGAGAGGGAGTGAAGATTGAGCATGAAAAGAAATTGGCAGCATTACAGAGCCAGGAATACAAAGGGGGAGATGAAACAAAGTTGTTCAAGACAAAGGCCGCCATTAAGAGGCTGCATGATCTAATTGTGGTCACGTCTCAGGCTGTATCTACCACTTCCTCTGCAATTATTGATGTGAGGGATGCTGAATTAGTCCCACAGCTTATCGAACTTTGTCATGGGTAAGTTAACTTCTACTTACTTTGCATTCATGCGATTAGTATGCTGTGATATACTCCCTCCGTCCCAGCTCACTTGACACCTTTTGATCAAAACTGGTCAACATAGGGTCGTTTTGACCAACACTTTATAGAAATATTTATGTTCCAAAAAAAAAAATTTAAAATTGTTATTGAGAGGATTTTTAATGGTGATCATTTTACATTTTTTTAAATTTTTATTCGGATCATAAATATTTCTATGAAGTGTTGGTCAAACCGACCTTAAGTTGACCAGTTTTGGTCAAAAGGTGTCAAGTGAGCTGGGACAGAGGGAGTATTACCTACTCCTTGTAGCTGTCATATTGTCTATATCTGCGAAATATTTTAAGGGTTGAAATGATTTCCCAAATTTATGCTCGAATATTTTTAATTCGATTTAATCCAAATTTACTCTTTACACATTAAACTTGTTCTTGTAATTCCAAATCTGAGGCTTGAAATTGCACTGTCAAACATACTCAAGTTTAATGTGTAAAGAGTAAATTTGGAATTTCATGACATTTAGCAGTTCGTATTTCAAAGACTCTTTGATTTGATTGTTACTAAGTAGGAATGTATGAGTACTCTTTGAGTAGAATAACAGGATTAAATCAACTTACTTAAGCCCCCCCCCCCCCCCCCCCAGCCTCCCCGAACCAATATATTTCCCGAATGTTCTCTGCTCTGAATCTTTTTGATAAGTGTTCTACAATTTGTATGATTTTTCGGCTTTACCTCTCATTTGAAAGTTTCGATTTGATCAAGTTGCAAACATACATAGGACTTAATCGACCTCCCGACATTGTAGTTTGGATACCTTTCTTGCCCCCATTTAAGGCATGAGAGTACTACGCCAGCCTTGTCCCAGTGAGCATTTTTCAACTTTCTCAAGCCTAGATTCATGTATTTATTACCATTTCCCATTGGCCTTAATAATGAGTGGACCCATGGTCCTGGACACCGAATATCAGTAACTACTTTATGGTACCTTGCATGAGGGACAAGCAATAATTCGGTGTTAGGTACATTGTTTTAACTGTAATCTGGTCCACCCATTCTACTACCTTTAATCACCAACTTGCTGGTTGGGGTAACCCAAGTCAAAAACAATACTCCATTCGTCCCGGAAAGAGAGTCTCATTTGACTTTTTTGATGGTCAACACAAGTGAACTCTGACCAAACATTAATGTCAAGCTAATCATCTCAATGAAATTTTATTAACTGTTTTTGGTAAACCACTAAATCATTTATCAATTACAAATTTTAGAATTTCACTAGGATGATTAGATTGACATTAGTATATGGTCAGAGTTCTTTTGTGTTGACGATCAACAGTCAAATGGGACTATCTTTTTAGGACGGAGGGAGTATAATCCTTACTCTGATATTCTTTATACAGATCGGTGATTATGTGCTTAATATAATTTGATTAGATTGCTAGTAAAAGTCAACTTGGTGGTTGACATGAATGCAGGTTCATGTACATGTGGAGATCAATGAACCAATTTCACGAGGTCCAAAACCACATAGTCCAACAAGTACGTGGCCTAGTCAACCGATCATCCAAAGGCGAGTCAACCTCCGATCTTCACCGTCAATCAACACGCGATCTCGAATCAGCAGTCTCCTCATGGCACTCAAGCTTCTGCCGCCTCATAAAGTTTCAACGTGACTTCATTTGCTCCCTCCATGGATGGTTCAAGCTCACCGTTCTTCCACTCCACAACGACCCCACCACAAACAACACCAACCAGGACCCACCTTCTGAGGTGTTCATGTTTTTCGATGAGTGGAAATTAGCTCTTGATAGACTACCCGATACAGTCGCTTCTGAAGCAATAAAAAGCTTCATAAATGTAGTCCATTCCATTTCATTAAAACAATCCGAAGAGCTCAAGATTAAAAAACGAACTGAATCTGCGTCAAAAGAGCTTGAGAAAAAAGCTTCGTCTTTGAGGAGCATAGAAAAGAAGTATTACCATTCCTACTCCATGGTTGGTCTTGGCATGCCCGACAATGGGCACGATAGTGGGCTTGGATTGGATGCCCGGGACCCACTTTCCGAGAAAAAGTCTGAGCTGGCAGCTTGTCAGAGAAGGGTGGAAGATGAGATGATAAGGCACTCAAAGTCAGTAGAGGTAACAAGAGCAATGACTTTAAACAATATTCAAACCGGATTACCAGGAGTTTTTCAAGCAATGACTAGTTTTTCTGGCTTAGTAATGGAGGCACTCGAGGTTGTGTGCACCCGGTCCTATGCAATCAGTAGATAAAGAAAGAAATTTCGAATTCCTAAATCTTAAATATTAGTAGCATTATATTTTTGCTTTGGGGGTTTTTGAGGTAAGATGATTATATATTAAGGTGGGAGATTTTTTGAGATTGGCTGAGTCTTTTTCCGGGGCCGTTTTTTGTTATATTATAAATGTAGATATGTCGAATTTTCGGGGTTTTGTCATCCTTTTTGCTGGTTGGAGAGGAGAAAGAAAATGTTTAATGTACAGGAAATTTGCTTTTGAATTATTGTATCAGAAATTCACTTTGCCAGAAGGTAAATAAATTGTGTATGCCCTTTTCTTTACTGTGTGTTCTTCATGTATTAGTTTCTTCTTTCACTTTTTATGATCAATCAATCTGGTTTACCCTTTTTATGGAATTATCTCAAATTTTCCAACCCAAAAATAGTGAAAACTTTAGGGACTGTTTGGGGAATTGAAGGATCACTTGTTTAAACTGTTTATTTTGCTATACTTGAAACCAAACAGTCCTCTATGACATTACAATACTTCCTGTTTCCCTTTAATAAGGAATGGACTGAATCTGGAAAAGTAACATGACAACCTCTTCAGATTTAGGACTGTTCCCTCAGTTATTTGTCTTCTTTTAACTTTTTATTTCTTTTTTTGTTAAACGATAACTTAATCTATTACAGTAGTGTTGGTGGGGATTGAACCGTGACCAGTTCTCGAGTTAAACGATAACTTAATCTATTACAATAGTGACTCTACAGTTGGTGGGGATTGAACCCTGACCAGTTCGCGAGTTACACGACAACTTTACCTTCTCCCTGTCGCGGTAACATTAAAACAAGTTCTGCATCTGAAACAATAGAGATCTTGATGGGCAAAAACTATATACACAGCCCCGTAAATACACAGCCCATTTAATTCCATCGCTGCCCTTGCACGTCTCGTGTATACTTACACGAGATTAGAGCTTACATCTCGTGTACATATACACGAGATACATCTCGTGTAAGTACACACGAGATGAGAACCGCAACAGCAAAAGCAACAATAAACATAACTTGGAATGAAATTTGATTCTCAAATAGGACATCTCCACAAAACATCAATAGACCATTACACATATACTATCGCCTAATTGTATACGAAATGAAAGTGTTAACAAGGATAAGCATATAATTCAAACATTCATACAAACTGGATAAATCAAAAACCATTACACATATACTATCCTATATGTAATCTTCTTTGTCTTCTTGCATCGGTATCCTCCTCATAGAGTTGACTGAACTCTGCTATCCTATCTTGGTATGGGAGGAGTAGTTGGCTTGCGGCTGGATCACAGCGGTTCCGATAAAGGTTTGGTGGTGGTGGTATTGGGTAATCATTGCCTAACATGCGCAGCTGCAAAAGTAATAACAGTTAAATACAAGACAATGAAATATAATGAATATAAGTAAGACAACTAAATATAACTAATATAGATGAGACAATTAAGTTTCATACCGCTATAAAATGGTTTCCATTGACTTGTCCCACCACAACTGTGTTCACCGGTGGTTGTACTGGTGCAGTCACTGGAAGGCATAACATACCACCGCTAGTCGAGAGTACAAATTAAGCCATATCTCGCGGAGGTAATCCAATAGTGCAGGATAAGATCTGAAACGGTCACGAAGCTCTGCCCAACGTAAGTCCCATTCGTCGGGGTTAGGGGCTGAGATTGCATAATTGAACGTCCTCATGAATGATTCTGCGAAGTCCTCGCTACCTGTATGCTCCAACCCTTTCCTTCTAACATTCATTTCGATATGCCTCCGACACAAGAAGTGTGCGGTGTGGGGAAAAACTGTACGGAGAGCGCTGATGAAACCCAACTCACGATCAGTGACAAAAACTGTAGGCAACCGGGGAGGTGTAAACAGACTGTGCAAATTGTTCAATGCCCATTCGTAATCACCCGTACTCTGATGCCTGAGGAACGCAGACGCTATTGTGAAATTATGCCCGGTGGAAGTAAAACCTACAAACTGCAAGTAGTACAGTCCGTAGCAGTTGGTGTTGTGAGTGCAGTCACCCTGTACAACATATGGAAAACAGTTCAGAATCTTCATTGCTAATGGGTGAGAGAAGAATATGTCTTCGATCATGCCAGTCTCAGCGTCTTCCCTCGTGTAGCTAGTATATTCATTATCACTGAGTAACTTAAGGAATTGTTGTAGCGGGTTCCTCCCTTGTCGTTCCCCTTCTCTATATTTTGACACGGCATTCCGGATCAGGCTTCTGGTACCCCTTCTGACCCTTTGCCAAAACGCATAACTCGGTCGCCATGGGGGGCAGTCTGGGGATCCTCTGCTGGTACCCGAACTGCCTAGTCACACGATCAGGCATATACGCCTCTGTGATGTCACAAAAGCGTATAACACCCCTGTAGTATGAAACAGGCAGTATCGCGTCCGACCCGGTCCCATAAGGAGTCCAAATAACCTGTGAGTAGACATTGTTAGGCAAAGTCAACAGAATATCGGAAGGAACGACACAAAAACGTATAATAGTTTTAATATGAATAACTCACACTGTCAGCCCCCATCCTGTCAAGAATGCGGCGATACTGCACAAGATGATCGAACGTCCTCCCAGCCGAATCATCACGAGACCATCTACGGGCTCTCGGCTGCCCCTGCTGCCAATGGGGGTCAGTAACTCGCCGAAAACCCGGAAAGTACTCGTATATCCAGGCCTGAGATGTATGTAAAAAAGTATTAAATACTACTCAAATGCAACATTTAATAACAGGGGGGGGAGTAGACAGTAAAAATATAGTGAATAGAGTAAGATGTACCTCTAGGAGAGCCGCACAACCGCCCATCTGCTTGCATCCGGATCTGGACGCCTTCCCCAACTCTCGGTACATATATGCCAAAGTGGCTGATCCCCAGGAAAGAGTGGGGAGGCTGGCTAGATCCATGCACAGGGGCAGGTAGGCTGCGGGCACCTTATCCCCGCTCTTGTCCACGAACATCGTGCAACCCAATAGGTGCAGGATATACGCGGACGCACGATGGGCATCTGTCATGCCGCCTCTACGCTGAGTAAATAGACGCCTGACATCCCTCAATAAATAACCAGTGCCGCTCAACTGGAGGTGTCTAGAGATGCCAGATACGTCAGGCGCTGGATCCGTATAGCGAACAACTCCACCATCAATCCTGATACCTGTAAATTGAAGATGCAATAACACATTTTAGTATAAGAGATGAATGTAGACAGTTCATATAATATATGTAGACAGTTATATAATTGTGAATGGAGTATCGAAGCGATGTTATAAAAACATACCCAGGATATGAAAACTGTCATGTAAAGTAATCGTCATCTCCCCCACGGCATGTGGAACGAGTTAGTCTCAGGAGACCACCGTTCCAAAAATGCCGTTAGGAGGGCATGGTTAGGCCTATGAATGACGGAATCATGCAGATGCTGGAGGCCAGATGCATCTACAAGGGCCAGCCAGGCTCTATCAGCAACCGGCTGCTCATCACGCTTGAACCTGTTCATTCGAAACAAAAAATATTATCAGTACTCAAGAAAAGCAGCATAGGATGATAATTAATGGAATATTTAGAGTGTGTGGTATAAATAACTTCAATATTTAAAACATTTCACATTAATGCTAAGCTTACTGTGCAAGATGCGTGAGTCTCGTATGAAAAGTCACCAATCCCTCAGTAGTAGAGTCACCCCAAATCTGTCTGGCTCGGTGGTCACCGAACCCGTACATCAGTGAAACATCCTCTGGCCCACCACCGGGGTCCCTCTGAAGCTGCCATGATGGTGGCGCATCCTGACCCCGCCTCCTCCCGTGTCTCAGAGGTCTAGGCGGCTCTACTACATCATCATCCTCATCATCCTCCTCCTCCTGCACCCCCACCTCCACCTCCTCCTCCTCATCATCCTGCCCCCCCCCCTCCTGCCCCTCCCCATCCTCCTCCCCATCATCACTATCACTCTCCTCCTCCCCATCATCACTATCACTCTCCTCCTCCCCATCATCACTATCCTCCTCCTCCTCCTGAACATCATCAGCTGCTGCCGCCTCCTCCTCCCTATCCTCCTGCTCATCATCAGCTGTGGCATCCTCGTCATTCCGAGCCTTGCTCCGGTTTTTCTCCTCTCTCCAAACGCTCTTCAGCCTTCCTCTTTCTAGCTGAAACGGTCATAGGATCACGTGCCTACAAAAAACACAAATAAGAGACAATACATTAGCGACAGTTACAGTATATTAAATAAATG
This sequence comes from Campanula takesimana, assembly GCA_026119855.1. Lineage (NCBI taxonomy): Eukaryota > Viridiplantae > Streptophyta > Magnoliopsida > Asterales > Campanulaceae > Campanula > Campanula takesimana. Next base: position 2,555,173 of record JAOWBW010000008.1, on the reverse strand, counting down.
AACACAATGCTGACTGATAATTCACAATATTCAGAAGGATCCATCTCGTGTAACACCACTCGAGATGCATCTCTACACGAGATGACATCTCGTGTAAAACCACTCGAGATGCATCTCGAGTGGGTTTATACGAGTCTTGTCTCGTGTAAACACACCCGAGATGCATCTCGAGTGGTGTTACACGAGACACACCAATTTCAATTTCAAAAAATACAACGTACTTTGGGAATATAGAAATGTAGAATAAGGTTAAAAATTGCTTACCTTTTTCACAGGCGCTGTAGACGAGCTAGTCCCGGCGGCGATGTGGGCGGCGGTTGTGGCGGCGGCGGTCCCGGCGGCGGTCTTGGGTATTTTAAGTTTCACCATTTCAATTTCGATTTTTTTTTTTTTTTTTTACTGTTAGAGAGAGAGGTGAGAGAGAAGAACAGAGCGAGCGAGAGAGAAAGACGACGCCGACGGTGAGCGACGACGGTGAGAGAGACGTTAGAGAGACCGTTCGTTTCGTTCGTCGTTTCAAACCGAGAGAGAGAGAGGGGTTAGGGAGCGAACGTGAGGGAGAGTGAAATTGAAAAAAAAAAAAAAATATATATATATATATATAGGGGTACTTTGGTAATTTAACGGGGGCTGTGGAAATATGGGCTGTGTATATAAACCATGCCCAAAATAAAATAATAGAATAATTAAGATCTGAGTAAGTTTCAGATGTCTTACACATGTGTTAATAACTGAATAACAGTTTGCATTTGCATTAGTATATTGTACTAATGTGACTGACACAAAGATGTTATGTGTAGTGTAGTGTACCCAAAAAAGCCGGCTTAAAGAGGGGAATATATATATTTTTTAATAATATGGTTTTATAAAACTGAACCCCCTGCTTGATAATCATACTCCCTCCATCCATCCCAAAATGATCTTCATATTTTTTTTGATGTTATTGCGAAGGAACTTTGAGCAATGAATTTAAGTTGATTTAATTGTCCTAATGAAAATCTAAAACTTGTTATTGATACTATTGTTGATGGTGTATCAATAACAAGTTTTAGATTTTCATTAATATAATTAAATCAACTTAAAACTGCTCAAAGTTCGTTCGCAATAACATAAAACAAAAAAAGGTATGAAGATCATTTTGAGACGGAGGGAGTATATGTTAATTTTTGGTTGATCTACGGCTGGCGCAAGGTTCTAAAAAACACTAGGCGCCGCAGGGGCGCCTAGGCGGGGCCGAGAATTCAAAAATAACTATAATATCCTAAACGGGACCTAGGTGTTTCATGAACGCCTAGCGCTTAGGCGGGGCCTAGGTGGGCGTCTTTTAGAACACTGGCGTAAAAGAATTTTATGAGTAATAAGCCTTTTAAATCTCTTTAGAGCTAATATACCTCTTGACAGCTCCAGTCCGATACCTCTTAACCTGCTATGTACCTCTTGAAATGTAAACAAGAAGTTTTTTTTTTTTTTTCTCTATTCTCTCCGGTGTAGGGAATTGGACTCCCACCTGATTTATTGTAATAATCACCCCCCCCCCCCCCCCCCAAAAAAAAAAAAAAAAAAAAGTAAATCATGCTCTCTCGGTTCCAACTAAGTTGCAACATTTTGTCATTTAAGGCATTTCATTTAAGTTGCAAAAATCTAAAAATAGAAGTTTTTTATTACTTTTATAATCCTCCACTCATTCTCTCTCTTCCTCCAAACCACTAATTATTCTCCACTCATTCTCTTTTTTCCCACTAATTCTCTAACTTCCTCCTCACTACTTTTCATTCTTAATATAATAGTAGTATCCTTAATTTCTCAACTTCAAAATAAATGTTTCAACTTACTTGGAACGGAGTGAATATTCACTAATTTAAAAGAGGGGGGGGTGGAAAATTAGTGCAATTTTTATTTTTTACTTTTGCACAAACGAGTATATTTGGGACCCGGAACCGCTCCACCCATTTTAGCTAGGGATGGCCAAAACCGGTTCCGGGCCCGGTTCCGGTTCGGAACCGCCGGTTCCGGTTCGGCATATGGGTAACCCTTAACCGGCCCGCGCTTACCCCGGTTCCGGTTTGGCACAATCCGGTTCCGGTTCGGTACGGTTCCGGTCCCCCCCCCTTTAAAATTATTGAAAAACAAGGGATTTTCAATCTGATTCCGGTTCCGGTCCGGTTCGCCATTTATGTAAACCTGAACCGGCCCGAATAACTTACGGTTCCGGTTTACTCCCCGGTTTGCTCCGGTTCCGGGCTTTTCCGATCCGGTTCCGGTCCGGTTTGGCCATCCCTAATTTTAGCTTCACCCCTCCACCCAACGGCTCCGATCAAGGCCACATAGGCGAGCGGTTTGGGTGTGCGGCTAAGATGATTTCAATTTTTTGTGGGTCCCACCGAGTTCGTACACATCTCAACCGTTTGGTGGAGCTAAAATGAGGTGGCTCCAATCGGAACCATTGGGTGAAGCTAACTAGGGGTGCAGCGGTTCGAAATCCGTATATTTGCACTAATAAAAAAGACAAAAAATAGTTATATACTCCCTCCGTTTCATCAGACTTGAGACCAAAAATTTTGGCACACAAATTAAAGAAAAGTAAGAGAGAGAAATAATAGGAGAGAGGTGTTTGTGAGTATAAAAAATTAAATAGGAGAGAGAATGAGTTGAAGGAATAGTAAGTTGATTGGTGTTGTGAGTGTAAAAGTAAAGTAGGAGAGAGAATGAGTGGGAAGAATAGTAAAGATTCTTTACCATTTTGGGCAGTCTCAAGTCACGCGGAACAGACGAAAAAGAAATAAGTCTCAAGTGACATGAAACGCAGAAAGTATGCCGATATGAGGCTTCAAAAATGTTAAAATCTCTCAACTCCATGGCCATACATTTCTTGCAGGTAAAGTCGTCAATTCGGGATCATCCCACCATATACATAGGACGGGACGGGATAGTATATTCTAATCCCAAAAAATGCGGGACTATTCGGGACATCCAGTTTGGGACGGGACACAACGCGGGATGGGACGGGACGTCCCGTATTTTTTTGAAACCTTAGGCCCCATCCCAATTTCCAACCCAAGCCTAAGCAATCCAAGCACAACATCATTTAATCTACATGTCTTCTATCATCATTTTAAATTCTGAATACATAAGAAGCATTCGTTTTTTAAGTTTATTTTTGTAAATTAAAGTGAGACGTAAAAGCACAAATCACATGTAAGGAAAATGATTAGAACGAATACAGAAGGAGAGAAAAGAGATACTGAGAAGTGAGAACAAGAGAAAGAAGAAGACACAACAGAGAATGGGAAGACCAACTTGGGTCTTTTGTTTATTGTGTATTGAATATAAATAAGTCTTTATACAAATCTATTCTTATTGAAAAATCGTCAGCTTTTGTGATCGGGCGATCGCGTGAACATATCCCGTATTTGTCCCGCGTCCCAAGGTGGTTTGGGATGGGACGAGGAATTTCAGTCCCACGATAAATTTGGGACGTCTCGTCCCGTCCCGTATAATTTGCGGAACATCATAGCTTTTGTCCCGTCCCGTTGTCCCGAATTGATGGATCTACTTGCAGGTGCATTGTTAAGGTCATACAATGCTTACAGTTTTTTTTTTATTTTTGACAATCAAAATTTTGTTGTTGGTGTTTACATTATTTAATACTCATGTCTCTCTTTAATATACAAAAATTATTATGTTGGTTGTTCCATTTTAATCTACAAAGTCCTAAAATAAAAATATTTTAATACTTCTAAAATAATAGGACTCACTTGTCATACTCACAACAACTATCCACTTACTATTCCCTACCCCATTTTCTCTCTCTCACTAAACTATTTACACTCACAACACATCACATTTTTCAATCATTTTTTTTTATTTTTGTGCCAAGACTTATTTTTATGAATTTCAATCATTTTTTAATTGGGTTAATTACAATTTATGGCCTGAACTCAACAGGGTGTTCCCCAAGCGGGGCCTCAACATTTTTTTTTTTTGGTGAATCAGGGCTTAATATGCAATTTTTTCGCCATATAAGGGCTTTTTTACGGAATTCGTTAGAAATTTGGTTAAATGACCATGTGTCATTTTAACCCCTTTAAAAGTATAGACAATTCAAACAACCCAATTCCGTTAGTCACGTGCATGGCACATGCATTTTAACTGAGTATCTAACTAATTCCGTCAAAAAGGCCCTAACTGGCGAAAATGAATTACCCCAGGGTCCGATCTGACGAAAAAAAACATCCGGGGCTCGATTGGAAGGGTGATATGGTACTTCAGGGTCTAAATTGTCATTAACCCATTAAAGAAAGACGGGAGAGAATACTTATGCCCACATACTATATGAATGGAGATGTCCAACGGGTAAACAACAGCCCAATCTATTTGAGGCTTGCCTAACAGGTTTTGGGCTCGGCCCGTTATTTAAACGGGTTTCATCTAGGCCGTCATGGCTCAATATTTGACTAGCCCGTCGACCAAATAGTCCAGTTTATGAAGATGAAGAAGAAGAGAAGGAGGAGGAGGTTTAACTCAAACTTAATCTTAATCTTGGGCTGGGCACATGGATTAAGAAAAAATGTTAGTGGAATAGTTGTTGTGACTTGTGAGTATAAAAAGTAAAGTATGAGAGAGAAAGTGGGGTAGAAAATAATGAGTGAAAAATTGTTGTGAGTGTGAATGTGGGTCTCATTAAATAAAACACTTCAATTTTTGGTTTGTCCTAATTCGATTAGAATGTGACACCTAAAATGGAAATTTGTCCTAATTCGAGTGGGACGGAAGGAGTATAATTTATTTATTTATTTTTGAAGAAATGTGAAAAACACATTTTGTACTGAAAAGTCATAAGAAACATTTAATAGCCCATGTATATTTTTTCCTACCTAATGTAAAAAAAATATTTCATTTTTACATTTCTTAAAAATATTTTACATGGTATAGTATTCCCTCCGTGCCAAAACACATTTTGGGTGTTTCATACTTTTGGTTACTCACTCAAAATGTTCAATTTTCTCTCCCCTCCTCACTTACAACAACTATCCAATATCTCATTTTCTCTCTCCTTCTCACTCACGTACGTGTTTCACCTTTCTTTTTCGAATTTTAGCGATGTAAAAAAAAAAAAAAACAGTCGGAAAGTTCCAAGATGATTGAACAAAAGATGTAGTCCAATCTAGAGCATATCTTCAAGACTTCAACAATAATATCTTTCCATTTCTTTTCCCTTAAATCATATCTTCAAGACTTCAACAATAATAGACACTACTTTGGGATAGTAAATACTCTCCGTCCCAAAATGATTATCTCGTTCGCCATTTCTCATTGTCTCAAAAAGTTCTTCACATTTCTACATTTTAGGCTTAAACAAAGCATGGCCAGTGAAGCAAGTGTTCATATCCTTAAAAAGTTTGAATAGTCAAACGCGAAGATCATTTTGGGGCGGAGGGAGTATAATACTTCCAAATGGAAATGATCATCTCATTTGCAATTTTTCATTATCTCAAAAGTTTTTTTTTCCTACAATTTTAGCTTAATTGTGCATAAACACGACATGACTAGTGACTAGTGAAGCAAATATTTATATCTTTAAAAAGTTTAAATACTCAAATGAGAAAATCATTTTGGGACAAAGAAAGTATAATGTTGTTTATGCTTTGAGTCCATTATTTTTTTACCCAAAATTTCTTGTGTTACTAATTAATAATCCAGCGGATCATATCATGACGAGATCATCCAAACAACTATCCACTACCGGTGGGACAAAGGGAGTATAATGTTGGATCACTACTGGTGGTACATAAAAGGATTCAACGGCTCGGCTCATAATTAATACGACTTACATTACGATGAGATCATCCAAACATGTAAACCGCGCAACAATTTCGCTAATCCAAATCTTATTCAGATTTCAAAGGCATTGGTAAACAACCCTATAAAGCTTGATGTACCTCAATCTTGTTCTAAGATGAAGACTAAAGAAATGGGATTTAATATGGCTAACAACAAAACATAACAATTCTAGTAGGTAAAAATCCCAGTAAGATTAAAACTAGTAGTATCAGTAAGTAATACAACACACACCCCCCCAACAATCCTTCCTAATAACAACCCTAAAACTTCAACAAACTAAAAGAACTCAAAATCCAGATACTTACCTCCTCCAGACTTCATCACATCTGTAGTAGTGGTCCCCACCATCCTCTTACTATTATTACCAACCCCGACCGCGTTCTCAACCGCTGCCCCGAATTTGACGGGCAGCTCCGGCTCCATCGGTCTAGGCACCTCGGGCGGTGTGCTGCACCGGATCAAAGCCCAGTTCACGCCTTCAAAGAAAGGATGTTGCTTTATCTCAGTAGCTCCCCTTTTTACCCCGAGCCTGTTCTGAGGTTCCTTCACAAGCAAAGCCTTGATCAAATCCCTGCCCGCGTAACTAGTTGAGGGCGAATCGGGAAATCTCAGCTGCTGCCCGACAACGTTGAAAAGTGTTGCCCGGTTGCCTGCCCCTTTAAAAGGGGTTTTGCCGTATAAAAGCTCGTGCAAGAAAATGCCAAAAGTCCACCAATCAACAGCACTGCCATGGCCTTCTCCTTTGATGATTTCGGGTGCTAAGTATTCGTGGGTCCCAACAAATGACATGGATCTGGCTGCAGTTGGCTCAGCTACCAGCTCGGGTAGTGAGCTGAATAGCCCTGGCTCGGCTCGGGGCTTTCGGGAGTGTTTCTTGCTCTTTTGAGGAAACAGTCGAGGGAGGAAGCATGAGGGTTGAATGCAAGCTGATGTTGGCTCGATACAAGCTGGCTGAACGCAAAATGCGCCTCCGGCTCCTCTTCTAGAAGGGTCGGAATCGAAGGAGGATCTTATGAGGGTGGGGGAAACAGCACATCTAAGGGAAAGGTCAAAGTCTGACAGCATTATGTGTCCATCGTCACGGACCAGAACGTTTTCGGGTTTTAGGTCACGGTATACAACTCCCAGCATGTGTAGATACTCGAGTCCTAAAAGAACTTCAGCAGCATAAAACCTGCTTCCAAAGAAAATTAAAAGGTTATGATACATGTTCAGTATAGATTTATACATCAAGAAAAAAAAAACAAGAGAATCAGAAAATGTAACATCGATTACTTTGATTCAAGATCAGAAGCTCATTGGAGCTCTTAAAATTTATTTTCCATCCAATGAGCAGTGGCGAACCATAAACGGAGTACACATGTGCTATTTGCAGCTCCAAAACATGCATACCTTGAGCAACTCGAAATCCAAATTACTTGCGAGTAGTTTGCAAGTGCAAGTGTGTTACAAGAACTAACATGAACCAAATATTTTACATTACGTATCTCTTAATTTATCGGGGCATGATTCCAAACAACATCCAAGCATCATAAACAGTTACATTTTTTATTTTATTTTGACGTAATTGTGCCCCAGAAGGCATGCCTCTATACCCATGTTATTGTAGATGGTGATAATGTTTGGACGGATAGATTTTAACTGAGTAGACTAATGTAGTGATTACCAAATGAGAATTAATCAAAGATCAGTTTTAAGTAATACTGATAAAAATTAATAAAACAAAACCAAGCTATACATAACTTAGAGAGACATTTATTCCAAGGACAAAAAAAGGAAAAAGGAGTATTCAACAAATAACATGGAAAAAAGGCAAATGCTCGGACACTTTATTTTAAACACAGATATACAGTTGTTTACAAATAACAAACAATTGTTCCCATATGAAGCTCCATATATCTCTCAAATTATATAAGAAAAGGGCGATTCAAGCAATAGAAGAAGTATGAAATTAGCGCATCATTCAATCACTCATTTGATATCGATTAAGAAAGGCCTCGTCATTTGGAACATTTATAAAGGTCTGATTTTTGACATGCAATTGACGAACATTGTTAGAAAATTAAGCATTCGCCATAAAGCATGCTGCACATTTTGAGGACGCTGTTTTGAAAATAATAATCCCTTGTTGAACCAGCTTACATGCTTACTCAAGTCGGTATGCTTTCTCTATCGAAATTCAGTATCCAGTCAAGGTTTAGTAACTCATAAATATTTCCAAACATGATGCCAGAAATAAATGATTCGCAATGCCACATGGATGATTTTCAAATAAAAACTTGTTTAGCAACGGCGGAGTAATAAGAAATACTACTGTAAATAAGAGATTCTCCAAACATGGACAAATGTAGATCATAATTGTCAAAAATAGCGATAATAAAGCAAATGGCAAACATATCTCCAGATATCATGCATCTACACAAGTAGAAGAAAACATACCGTGCTGCATACTCCGAAAAATGTTTTCCAGGTTGCCGTTGCCTCAAGGTATGCAGATCACCACCAGGACAATATTCCATGACCAAACACGAAAATCGGTCCGTCTCAAAATGAGTGTACAATGTAGGCAAAAACGGATGGTCTAGCAATTGCAATATCTCCCTCTCAGTCTGAGCCCTAGACAACTTCTTTCTGCTAGCAAGCGAAGCCTTGTCCATCACTTTCATCGCAAAATAACATCGGGTCCCACTCAGCTCAGATAGATACACACTGCCAATGTCACCACACCCAAGACGTTTCAGCAGCCTAAAATGACTCATCCCCAAAAGCCCGTCCCGTGCCCGGATAGCAAGAATAGCTTTCCACCTCGGATCATTCCCTTTATGTGGCTTATTAGCACTTCCGGTAAAATTACTCCAATTACTATCATCACTTAGGCCACTACTATCACTTGCTCGACTAATGCTAGTTTTCCCACTCTCGAGTGAATCCCCACGATGGCTTCCTTTCATACTCTCATAGTGTCGGTCCAAACTAAGCATGCCATCACTCATCATTCCATCACTACGATGTGTACTCGTGCAACTATTCCCAATGCTCATAGCTGTTGCAACACCTACACTATCGATGCTGCTATGTGGACTTACATTGCCACTTGGAGGCAAAGAAGCATCCCAAATGCATTCCTTCTCATCCGAATCTGGAGGGAGGTTAGAGTTTTCGGTATTCTGGGACGGACGAGGAACAGCAAATGGAGAGGACACTGCCCCTAAGTCGTTTTGCTCTTCTATCAAGCTCTCTGGTGATAGAACGGACGGACTGGGTTTGATCACAGGAACCCGGATCGAAAGATCTTCAAGATAAGGACCCTTCATAGACAAGCTTTTCCCCAAGCATCTACCTTCCGATTTGTTTTGACCAATGGGCACGCATAGTGGCCTCATCAGATCTGTATCGATGGGTTCCGGTGGATGACTAGCGCCATTGAATGACCTAGAGCCACTTTCTTCAAATGAGTCACCACTGATCTTAAAACTAACAACATCAGGCATAAGCTCCTCATTCTCGTGCAAAGAGTTTTTCCCCTTCCACTTCCTCACAAACGCAGGTGAATCTGAATGTTCAAAATCATCTGTAGGGGATCGAACTGCATCATCTCTGATAAAAGTTAAGTGTTTACTCGACATCTTAGCGACAAAAGGTATCTGTCCAGGAAGTGCTTTTGATTCACGCATCCTTTCCATTTTTGTTTATGGTATATCATCAGAAGGATAACTACCAGGAGATCAAGTCTGCATAACAAGAAGATATTTAATTTTTCCAGATAGCCCATTAAATGATTTTCCCCCCTCAAATAGAGATACTAAGAAAAAGCTTCAAATAAAGACTATAGTATAAACATAATATTTTGTACCCAATAGAACTTCATTTCACATTCACACCTAATGCTCTGAGGAATTCACACACTTAGTGACATAGCTACATCTAGTCAATTAAATCAGTTTCTCAGATTGTCTAAATTACCTATATCATGCGTTAGCGAAAAACCGAGAAAGAAATCACAATCACCAAAAACTAAAAAAAAAAAAAAAACCCTCATTTTCACATAACATTACTTAATACTATGATTTTGATTGCAGTAACCAAATAACCTTAATCAACATCTACATAGTAATAACCTAAATCAAACTGCTTACCAACTAGGAACAGAATGACAAAAGTTGTTGAAGCTGCAATCAAGGTTCATTCAAAAAAAAATATCTTATCAATAACTAGGCAAAATGTGTGAGACATAGTGAGTTTAACTCCATATCCAGTAATTGCGATTTGTAAGAACATCAAGCCAAAATAAAACTTAAAAGCAGGCTTATAGAACCAAAATTGAGAAAATCTCTCATTAATCTCACTAGATCAAGCAAACAAAGAAAAACAATAAAGTAAAAAATTGAAAATCCCTAACTTAATTCACAATCAAGATAAAAGACGAAACATGGTCCCATTAAAAAAAAATCAACATACATAAAAAAAAACAATAATAATAATAATAATTAATCACCCAATAAAGCAAACCCTTCCCCCAATCAAAGCTCCAAAAACGAAGAAATCCCCACATTTCACATTCTCAATGCAAACACATTCCTTCAATTCCACGCCAAATACAATAACAAACCCAAATTAATCACACACCCACAATAAAAGATCGAAAAGGGTATTCACCAGTATAATTCGAATGATCCAGTTACAGAGCTGGAAATGAATTTGGGAATTCTAGGGTTTTGGAGATGTTTCTAGAGAGAGAGAGAGAGAGAGAGAGGGAGGGAGGGAGATTGTAAATAACAAAAATCATTCTGAAACGCTCATTTTGTTTTCTCTCTCTATGAATGTGAGAGAAAAGGAAAAGGGTGGTATGAATGAATGCAGAGTGAGAACTGTTGCAGGCATAGCAGGAGCAGTCATACTGAGTAATAGTAGTTGATGCCTACTTTTGCTTTTTCTTTTTCTTTTTTCCCGGTACTAGTATTCTTTTCGGAGCAATGCTAGGGGCACAAAATAAGCTCACAAAATTTTGTTCAGGTGGCGATATTTTATTGGTTGTATCGATAATGGACCCGCCATACTCTACTTAAAAACACTAATAAAATTATTATACAAAGAATTTTGTAAGCAAATTTTATGACTTTTTTGTGTCCCTATTATTATTCTACTTTTCGTTGAGGTAGACTAGCGCCCCCCTCCTCTTCACTTTTTGTCATGTGTTTCTCACTATTGTGTGATGAGGGGGGAAATTACTATGTGAAAGAGAAAATAAATGCAAAAATATGTAATGGAGTTAGTAATTTTTTTTATAGGGTTAATGACCATATATGACTTGAAATTATAGTGGACCTCTTCAATCAAACTCTCAAGTTTGTTTTTTCCACAAAATCAAAAAATTGTATGAGCGTTTTGACGGAATTCGTTAAAAATGTTATTATGTTTTCATATACAGAGCATGTGATTCGTTATTTTGAAAATGATATTAGCTATTCAGTGGTTGAATGGAAATTCTTAAATTTAAAGAGCTAAAAATCTTAAATATTTTTTTTCAAATAATGTAAAATTTTAAAATATTTTTTGGTATAATATGAATGCTCCTTCCGTCCCAGCACAAGTAGGACATCTTTTCCTTTTAGGTTGTCCCATAACAATTGATTCAATCAACCCCACTATTTAATATCACTTATTATCTCTTCATTTTCCACCACTCAATTTATTCAACCAACACTACTATTTACCCTCACTCATTCTCTCTTCATTTTCTACCACACATACACTACTTTTCCCTTAATTATTGTGCCCACTCCTCTAATCCTACTTGTGCTGGGACGGATGGAGTATTCTTTTTTGCAAATTATTAGCATATAAAAATTGTAAATAATTAATAATAAAATAAAATGTTAATTATTATCCTAACCCATTTTTAAAATCAGGTTTGCTCAATTAAAAACACCCATAAAAATTAGAAAGAAAAAAACCCTCAATGTATGACCAGGTTATCGGATTTCCAACCGCTCCACAGGAGCTTTGCTCCAGCGCTTCATCGAGTGGAAATGAGACAACGTTTTGTAAAACATGCACTACTCAATGGAAAAAAACAAAGTCAAACGTTGATGTACAATGTGGAGCTAACACGTTTGATTTCATTTTTGGTAGTGAACGTTGTACTTGTGTAGCAAACGTTTTACAAAACGTTATATGGTTTTTACTCCGCTTGACCAGTTCCAAGTCCAGGTTCATCCCACCCACCCCATCTTCATCATCGTTCTCCCTACTTCCAACCACCACCTTCCCCTCCTCCCCTTTCATCCCTCCCCTTCCTAATTACCAAATTTGTTTCCCCGCAAATCCTTGCCCTACTATTCCCCAATCCAAACTCATTTTTTCTCTAATCCTCTCCTAAACAAACCCAACCCTATCCGCAACAACCTCCATCTCTTGCTAAACTCTTCATCTCCACCATGTGCGGAAAAACTTTATTTCTGACCAAAATCCCAAGTTGGTTTTAAAAAAAATAAAAATCGATGTTTGGTTTTAAAAAAATAAAACTAGGAAAATCCTCAAAATCCAATATTTGATTTTGAATTTTGTCGTCGTTAATATTATCTTTCATTGAAGGCGTTTGTGTTTGTTCGTTTACTTCTGATTCTGAAGTTTCAAACATTATCACTGTTGTCGTCTTCTTCCTAAGCGTGTGCTAACGCCAACTCCAACCCACGCCAAATCCCACTCTATTTCATCATTTTCCCTAATATTCACTCTTCCAACCATACACCATTTTTTGCACTATATTTGGTGCAATGAATAGTATTGCACCAATTGCACCAAATATAGTGCAATACATTTTTTACAGTTTAGTCCCTCTAGTTTTCTAAATTACATATAATGTGTATTGTACAAATTAAATTAAATACTTCCTCCATCCCAAGTGAATTTTAAAATTGATTTAAATAAATATATAATGTATATAACAAAAAATAAAACACATCCAAATAAATGAGAGGGGTCAATATGTATAAAAGTAAACTCTGAGTATTGTTTGCAAAATAAAGAGAGAGAGAGAATATGCTAGGAATATTATTTTTGGTGCAATATTTGGTGCAATGGTTGGAGCGGAAATAAAAAATAGTGCAAAATTTGCACCAAATTTGTTGCTTGGGTTGGAGATGCTCTAACAAAAGAGAGGAAGAGTGGGAGTGTGTGTATACAGAAAGAAGTTGAGATACATGGGTGGGGTGTGTGATGGTAGACTTAGTCTTTCGGCGGTGGGTGGAGGATGACGTAGAAATCGCACTCGGATTTTGGAAATACATATTGGGATTTTGAGCAGATTTACGAGTATTGATTAAAATTAAGAAATGTGGTAGTGTTGAATTACAGACTGTGTTGGGTTTTTCTAGTTGTTCTTATGAAATGAAATTTGTTATTTTGAGTGGTGAGTGGTTATGGAGTAGTTGGTGGTGGTTTTGGGTGGTGGTTTGGGTAGTGGTGGGTGGGTGTAGAGAAGGTTGAAGTTTTCTAACCACTTTAAATTAAAAACCTTCACATCTTCCCTTATAAATTATATCGATTTCAAACGAACTAATTCGTTGGTCACATGCTTGGCATATGGGGCTTAACAAGTTTTTTTTACGTATTTCGTCAAAAAGCCTTTAACTGGCAAACAATTTGCATTTCGAGCCTTAATGTGACAAAATTAAAGTTCACGGTTTAATTGGATTAACCACATGATTCATGCCCTATATTTTCATAAACCCCTTTTTATATGTGATCAAGAATACTATTTTGAATACGGAATAATATAATTTAATATCTAAACTTAGTTTAAAAGGGGGGGTTAAAACTTTAATTGAATGCTACTTTTTTAGATTAAATGGGGTAAATTATTAATTTCAAATGTGAAAAATAATATTGTACTTTTATAATAATCTAGTGCTAAATGGGGCTAGTTTCCCCTTAAGTTGAAGCTTGGCTCTAATGATGAATTTATGTGAGAATGACCGAATTATAAGAGACAATTTAAGAATATGGATAGTTTCTGAAAAAAAAATTAAAAAAAAAAACTAAAATTTATTTCATAAAAAACCTAAAACTGACTAATCCATGATTCTATAAATGGAATTAAAACTTCCCACTAACCCCACTAACAAAAAATAAAATAAAACAAAATCAAAATATGAAATTAAAATACCCAAAATAGCAAAATGACGTTTTCGCCCCTCAAATAATTCTGGATGACTAATATCACGTTTAATCACCTTGGAGGTGTGATCCAATATCTAGAGCCTGTTCCGCATGTGTAATTGTCAAAAACTAAAATAAAAGAACTTGAATTGTAACGACCCCAAAATCACCCTAATTTTCTTAACTTAAAATGGAATTTTTATGTGCATTTTATGTGTTAGAAAATATTTTTATGACTTGTATATATTATTTGAGCATATGGGTTAGTCAAAGTGTTAGTAGTAATTTTGTTAAAAGGAATAAATGCGTTAGTTAAAACTTTAGGGTCCAAAGTGTAACTTTAAAGTTCAGGGGCTTATTTGCTCAAAATGAAAGTAGAGGGACCAAAATGAAAATTTTATAAAAATCTTTATATACTTATCCTCACCATTCTCTCTCTCTGCGTATGCAATAACTTCTCCATTTTCGTTACTCTGTCTGGTTCACGAAGAAAAAAAGTAAGTTCAACTCATTTCGATTTAATTCTTTTTATTTACTTACCCGTTTTAAAAACTAATTATATAAAAATGATCAGGGCGTTGAGTAGGTCATTTCTACCCGAACAAAACATATTTATACGATACTTTTTCCGGAAATAGGTAAGTTACTAATTCCCCTTAAATAGTAAAATGGTCATATATTTGCTATATGTGTGATATGTGGTGAAATTATTGTGAAAATAATTTATTTGTGATACATGTTTATTTGGGACAAAGGGAGTATAATTATACTGGGTAAGTGACTTGGTTTGTATGCAAGTATGTATATGGAGTATGTTTATATCCTGAGAATGTTAGTATAAGTGTTTGAAAGTATACTCCTACTTGTGGGACGGTAAAATATTAACTTGAGTTAAATGTTAAATAAGTATATTATAAAAATTATACTATTATTCTTGGGACGGAGAAATGAATGGAAGTATCCCTAAATAAGTATATTAGTATATTAGAAAAATTATACTTATACTTGTGGAACGGTGGAACGAAAGGAGTATAGTTTGTTCAAGTTTTGGCCTGGCGGGTGTGTTGGGCGGCCGCCCAAAATAGGGCGTGCGGCCGCACACTTATCTGGAAGATTTTTGTCTTGAGACAGAGTGTTTTGGGCGGCCGCACAGTCTGGTGTGGGCGACCGCCCAGGGCTGCTGAAAAGTTTGAGTTGTTTAAATCCAAGTGAATTAGAGTTAAATCTTGGTCTAGGTCTTAGGTGATATCCTAGAGTACCTAGAGGGTTGTTGTGGAACACCCTAGTGTTTGAAATTGGTTCATTTGTGAACAAATGTGTTAGGGAATATGAATAAGTGTTACATGGGGTATTGTTGAACATCTTTTGATGTGGTTTGGATTGGCTCATCTTTGTGATGTGTTTGGCTTGGTTCCTTATTTTAGAATCATTGCCCGGTTGTTGTTGTTTAGCAAGTATTTATTACTGTGCTCTTTGTGAAAAGTCCAGCTGGTCTTGTTGTGGAGTCAGGCAATGGGAGAATTATAGTGGTACAAGTAAGTTCACTATAAGCTTTTCCATTGGTACCTTCTGTGTCAGGCGGTGGGAGAATTATAGTGGCACACAAGCCAAGTTCACTATAAGGTGTCCACTGTGCCTTCTCTGTTTCCCCAGTCCAGATTGGCCTTGGATGGGATGAATCTCTCCCTTTGGTGAGCATTTGGGTTATGACTTTGTGTCATATTTCCCTCTCTGGTTACTTTGGTTCTATTGGTTATGGTTTGGTTTTCGGGATCCCGGCTTCAGCTATTTATGCTGCTAAGATGGTATTCTCAGATGGTTTTCTCAGATGGTATTCTCAGACAGTTATGTTTATTCGGTAAACCTTGGCTTGGTATTCCCGTAGGAGTGTTTACTCCTACACTACGTGTTGTATGATGAGTTGGTCGTTATTTCCAACCGGTATGGGACGGTTGGCGATAGGGAGCCTCTCATGTTATGTGCTATATGCTATATGATTATTTATTGATATAGTTTCTTTATGATTATCATATCAGCATGTAACGTAGTTGCATTTTAGTAGCTTACTGAGATTCATTCTCACCCTTTATTTGTTTACTGTTTTAGATAAATGCGAGTCCATGGAATAGGATAATTGCACGGGAGGACGTCGTGGTGGTAAGAGTTTGGGATATGAGTTTTGTCAAGGTTACATTGGGTAGAGTTTCCTTGACTTTATCATCTTGTAACACCTATATTTTGAATAATGTCGGTGTATGTACATTTGTATAAAAGTTTGTAAGCCTTCGGGCTAAGTACTTTCGTTTGTGAAAGAGTTTGTTTTAAAGTTAAATGAAAGTCTTTGAACTTCGAGTGTGGATTTTGTTAAAATTTATGAAAGTATATTTCGATTTTTTTTCTTTCTAAAAGTGTTTTATAACGTCTTCCACTCATGTCCCGAGCGTGGGGCCAAGTAGGACCACGGGTCTGGGGCGCGACATGAATACTCCCTTAAAAAAAGGATGAGATATTCTCCCTTTGTCCCATTTAAAATTTATTTATTTTTTCCATTTTTATGTCATATTTTAAATTTTAAAATCTAAAAAGGAAAGTTTTTTATACTTTTTTATTTGTGGCTCCACATGTCATTCTCACGACAATTACCCACTAAATATTTCTTACCACACTTTCTCTCTCCTACCAAACCATCTACACTCACAACACATCACCTTTTTCTTAATTCTTGAACTTAATTTAAAAACAAAAAAAAAACAAATTGAGACGGAGAGAGTAGACAACAGACAACAATCAAATCTCATTTTTATATACTTTCTTCGTCCTAATCTCATCTTTAATACTTTAATACTCCCTCCGTCCTCTTAAGATTTTTACTTACATTTTTGGTGTGTCCCAACTTAAGGTGTTTAACTGCTGTATTACAATAATAGAATCTATTTATCATTTTCACAATAAAAATTCTCCACCCGCTATCTTTGCTTTTCATACTCACAATATTTATTTTTCTTAATCTCTCTATCAAGTCAAATTAGGAACCTTAAAGTAGGGCGGAGGGAGTAAACGAATTTCTACAGAGGAAGTTATACATTTATTAAATAGTTATAGTAAATGACCAGAAATTCAAAATGTAATTTTACATTTAAATGAGTTGATCTAACAGTATGGATTAAGGTTGTGTTTGATAGCATCAAACACTTGATGCTTAATACAATATAGGCTACTTTGGAGGTAGAATGCATAATTTAATTCTTTCATTCAACATAAATATGCCCAACATCTTCTTAATGATTTGAGGATCAAAATCCTTGCTTAATGAATAAGAGCCTCAATCAACATTGGACATCTAGCGCTTAATGTGATCAAATGCATCATATCTTTAAATTTATCCTAAATTCTATAAGCATCAAGCATAAAGTATTTGATGCACCAAACGCAACTTAAGTTGTTTATAATTCAACTGCAGAAGGTTGATTATATGTATCGAAGGAGTAATATTAAATATTATAAAGTTACAAAGAAAAAAAAAGTTTACAAAAAAATGTATTACAAAATGATTTGACAATATAATATTAGATGTTATGATGGTTGGACACAATACTCCCTCTGTTACGTACTTATTGCTCCCTCTGTTACGTACTTATTGCTGCTTATTTTTATTTGCGTCCCATACTTAGGGCAACTCCAATGGTAGTCCTAGTCCTATGGGTATCAAAACCAAATTTTGATACCCATTGACACTATTTGCATGGGTATCAAAAAGTCATCTCCAACAATGGGTATCAAAAATTGGTAGCATATCATTTTTTTGTTAATTAGTAACTTTATTAATATTTTTAATATGATAAATATTTTTGAAATATGTTAATTAATTTAATATTTTTTTTAAGTAAAATTAAAATTTTATAAACAATTATATAAAAAATAAAATGTCTATCTCCTACAAAAAAATTAATATCTCACCAATAATTCTCGTGGGCCCCGCGTTATTTTAGTTAGTAACTTTATTAATATTTTTAATATAATAAATAATTTCAAAAAATGATAGCTTTACAGTTTTATAAATAATTATAAAAAAATAAACTTTATTTTGAAGAAGTATAAATTGAATTCAATCTAGTAATCAACTACAAAATCCTAAAAAAATACAAATGTAATTTTTATCAAAAAAATGATTTTTTTTTGTTAAGAACAATTTTGAGTTTCCGGATATGATAAACTAAATTAATTAAAGTTGACCTAAATCACAAAACTAAATAAGATACCTATTTTTAATGTGATGAAATGTTGTGACTGTGCTGATCCCTTTCTTGTTTTCAGGCTAAATGCCACATGGCATATTGTGATTTGTTAGGATGGTTTGAAATGACATGGGGGTAAGGAGGGGACAAACACTAGTGACTTTGTCTTCAACCAAATGGGGATTACTCTCGCGCGTGCATCTCACATCACAGTCCTTAGCAAAGTCCTAAATTTGATACCTTCACTAGGACTAACTCAAAATTTGATACCCATTATTTTCACCATTGGAGATGCTAGGTCTTTGAGGGCAACTCCAATGGTGGGTATCAAAACCTAATTTTGATACCCATCTCAAGTCCTAGCATCTCCAATGGTAAAAATGATAGGTATCAAATTTTGGTTTAGTCCTAGTGAAGGTAGCATTTTTAGGACTTTGTTTGGGACTCTAACACTTTATCTCACTCTCTACACGCGCGCAAGTAGACTTGGAATTTGACGGAAAACACACTGTTTTCTCTTGTCCCCTACTCAAAACGTCTTTGTCAAAAGACATTTTCCTTCTTGTTTCAGCCACCTCTTAAATTCCTTTTTTCTTCTTTTTCAAAACTCTTACTTTTTTATAATTTTATCTTCTTTTGCTTCACTTCAGTTAAAAATTAAAACATAGTATCTAGTACATACTACTCAATAAAATGATCACTAATTTAAGAGTAAGGGGTGGAAATAATGTGCATTTTCTTGTCTAAAAATAAAAAATCACATTTTATTTTAGATCGTTTCAGATTAAATATTAAATTTACAAAATTATTTTAACTTAAAATCTATTTTCGTTTTTATATAATTATTTATAAAACTTTAATTTTAATAAACAATTAATTAAAATAAGATCATTTTTCAAGATTATTTTATCATATTAAAAATATTGATAAAGTTACTAACTTGAAAAAAAATGGTTTGGTACTTAATTTTTTGATACCCATGGTTAGAGATGAATTTTTGATACCTATGCAAATAGTGTCTATGGGTATCAAAATTTGATTTTGATACCCATGAGCCAAGGACTACCATTGGAGTTACCTTGAGGTGGGTATCAAAATTATGTTTTGATACCCACCATTGGAGTTGCCCTTATTGATACCTACCAAAAATATTTTTACTTTTATCTCTTTTATCAACTCAAAACAACTATCCACTAACTTATTTTCTCTCTCATACCCACTCACAATACTCCCCGTCTCATTTTAAACTTCATTTTTTTAAAATTTTGGGTGTGCCATTTTAAACTTCAAAACCTAAAAAGAAAAGTTTTTATATTTCTTTATTTATGGGCCCCACGTGTTATACACAACAATTACCCACTAACTACTCCCTCCGTCCCATTTCAAATTGCACAAAACCGTCTTTGCACGAAAATTAAGGAAAAAGTGGAAAAGGTGATGTGTTATGAGCTTAGATAATTTGGAATGAGAGAGAAAGTGGTGTAGGGAATAGTCAGTGGGTTAGTTGATGTGAGTATGCAAGTGAGTAAAAACTTTCCATTTTTGGATTTTGCAATTTCTATGGAACAACCAAAATGACAAATTTTGCAATTTGAAATGAGACGGATGGAGTATTTCTTACCTCACTTTCTCTCTCCTACCAAACCATCTACACTCACAATCGCATAATCTTGGGAAAAACGCGTTTTCCCAAACGCTTAGGAAAAACGTGTTTTAAAAAAAATGCGGTGAAATTTTTGTAATTAATCATAAATTCTCAACGGTTCGGGATATAATTATAAAGCCTTCTGGATATGATATTGATAGCTAGAACCTTTGAAAGTGATAGCCAGAAGGGTCATTTTTGTAAATAATCAGAACTTCTCAACGGTTCTGGATATCAATATAAAGGCTTCTGGATATGAGATTTGGTAGCCAGAACCATTGAAAGTGATAGCCAGATGGGTCCTGGATATCAATATAAAGCTTTCTGGATATGAGATTGATAGCCAAAATCTTTGAAAGTGATAGCCAGAAAAGTTCTGGATATCAATATAAAGTCTTCTGGATATGAGATTGATAACCAGAACCTTTGAAAGTGATAGCCAGAAGGGCTTGGATATCAGTATAAAGCCTTCTGGATATCAATATAAAGTCTTCTAGATATGAGATTGATAGCTAGAACATTTGAAAGTGATAGACAGAATGTTTTGAAAAACACGTTTTCCCTAACCATTAGGAAAAACGCGTTTTACAGGAGATCAACCCCCTTACAATACATTACATTTTTCTTAATTCTTGAACTCAAAAGTTTTTTTGAAGTTTAAATTGGGACGGAATGAGCACTTACTTTTCCAACATGTTTTTTTAATCCACGTACACTCTCATTTAGTAGCAATAATTTTGAGACTACTGAAAAAGTATTTATTAATTAAATTATTAGATTATCCAATCAAAAACTGACAAATAGATTGTAATTCCTATGTGATGTAGGAGTAATAAATCAGCATTTGGGGGGGGGGGGGTGTGTGTGGGGGGGGACCAAGATAGTAGGTCCCGCGTCTGTTCCTTGTTTACCCAGCACGTCTTTTCAAAACAGGAGGAGGAAGCATTTTTCTCTGTCTACTCCGTATGCAATTCCTTGGCCATACCGGATTTTTATTTTCTCACTCAATTGGGAATTTGGGACGACAACCATTACTTTCGCGACAAAAACTTATGCGAGAATACTATGATCCGTCTCATAGATGAGACGAGTCATTTTTGACTCATAACCCGGCCAATTGAACCAGCTCCATGACCCAGGGGCGACCCTACCACACGGCAGCCTCTCATAGGCCAATTTTTTTTTTTTTTTTTTTGATTTTTTTCGGTTTGTCAAAAGTAATAGTTACTATAACTTAATGTAATGACTGTGTACATATAAAGTAACAGTTTGTATAAATAAAAGTAATACATATATACAGAAAAGTAATACTTACTACAACTAAAATGTAACGACCGTGGTACTTATATGTAATAATGTTTATACATAATTGTAACACATATGTATAGAAAAAGTAATAATTCAACAATTTACATTTTTACAGCTAAAAACACTTGATTAGTGTTACATGTAAAAGTATTACTCCCTCTGTCCCTAAATGAGTGTCAATTTTCAAGAAATCTTTGTCCCTAAATGAGTGTCTTTTTTGAACATAACTTTCTCCCTAAACGTTTTTTTTTTAAAAAAAAATTCACCGGTTTCTTTATACGTGCAAAACTAAAGGTTTGGAAAGGAGATTACAAGATTATATATGAATCGTTGTTACCAAATTGTTCAAAAAGTTGAAATTTTCAGTGTCCCTTAAAATGGAATTTGGACACTCATTTAGGGACAGAGGGAGTACATTATCTATAGAAATATGTTACAATTTCTTTTATTAAAGTGTTACATTTACTTGTACAAAAAATTACATTCATATATATGAGTTGTTACTTTTCAAATGTTACTTTATTTCGAAAAATTAAATCAAAATACACAATATTTTACATTTTTGCAAAAGCATTATTACATTTCAGTATAAATGATAATTACATTTAGATATTGTTTGGGTTACATGTAATTATAGTTAGTATTACATTTGAAAAAATGGGTAAAACGAGCTTTTGTTTTTGTAAAACAGGTGTTACGTTTACTTATGAACAATGTTACTTTATATGTATACAGTCATTACATTAAGTTATGATAACTATTACTTTTGGTAAACGTCGGAAAAGACGAAAAAATAATATAAAAACTCAAAAAAACAATTTTTTTTTTTTTGTGTGTGTGGGGGGGGGGGCTATTGGAGGCTGCCACGTGGCGGGTCATGCCCCATGGATCTTGGAGCGACCCGTCTCATACATGAGACGGATCCCCTTGTTCGGGAGACCACCTCTACTTTCATTCTCACGCTGATCCCGGCACGTGACTTACACGATTTGAGTATCTCTCAAATTGAATTATCTTCTTCTCTCTTAATGGTATGCTAAAAATATACTCTACTTCATTTTTTCTTTCTTCATCATCAATTTTCAATTTACTTTTCTTATTCATTTACATTGATTTGTTTAACCGAATTTCACATTTATTATTTGTTGTTATACGATTAATAAATGTGAAATCAGGTTTTTAGTTTGTATATATGTTTTAAAATTTTGTAGCCTTAGTTGTTAAATAATGATGATCATTTTATTTTTATTGTTGTTTTTCTCTCCATATGTGAGAGCCCGTCGTTTTCCTCATTTGTTGAGAGCGTGTGATTTCCCTCATTTGTTGAGGGAGTGTGATTTCCCTCCTTTGTTGAGGGCTTTATGTGTTATTTTTGTTGTTTTTCTGATTACCGAGAAGGTTGAATATGACTTAGAGAAAGAGAAGAAGGCTACAACAGTTCAGCGTTGCAAAGGATGTAATCTTCTAAAGTCGGGTTTTGTGAAGTTTATTTGTTGCAAAGATGTGCTTAGTAGGTTCTTTGCAATTGATAAGTCAAATTGCCAATATGTTGGCTGATGTAATTTCTAGGGCAGCGTTTGCAAATGCAAGCCCCACTGTTTAGGGTCAAACTTCCAAAATCTGTGGATAGTCGACTTCTAAACATTTGCTATTGTTATTAATAATAATATAACATTTTTTATTTAAAAAAATAAAAAAATATCCAAATTAAGGTAAGCCTGTAAAGTTCTTATTTAATTTGGAATTGTATGCTTATTTAAAAAAAAATCAAATTAAAAATGAAGAAAAAAATACTTAAACAACTAAAAGTGAATATAAAATAGATGAAAGAGAATGTGAAATATTAAACAATATAAATAAATAAAAAATTAGAATAGAGCGAATGTAAAACATATTAAGTGATTGCAAGCTAGTAAGAAATAAATTAAACACTTTAAAAGTGAATAATAGTGATGTAGGCAAGCGGAAGCAGAAAAGAAATAAATAGAGATAAACACTATAAATCCGTTGATTGTTCTCAACAATGCCGGAAGAAGAGCCTTCAATAACCCATTGATTCGAAGAATACTAGGAAATTGGCATCAAAAGGGAAGAAATCCACTTTCGGGAATAAAGAGCAACGTTCAATACTCAAATTTTATTAATCAACAACTAATTTTCGGAATTACAAAAAGACCTATTTTTATAAGGCTCCTAAGACTTGGAAATCAAGTCAAACACTTCTAAAAACAACCCTAACCTATATAGTAACCTAATAGAACTTTAATTCATCAAAATAAAGTCCTAAAATACTTCAAATCATCAAAATATTACCTATCTAATAATAAATCCGAAAATAACAATAATAATTAAAATAAATCCCTAAATATATCTCTATATTGATCTCCATCATTCTCCTCGGCTTCGAAAAATTCGTCCTCGAATTTGAAACAGTTTGCAGTTGAATTTGTAATAGCACAAGTAAAGTTTGTAACATGATAGTTCTTCCATTGACCTTCAACATAAGAATATGAAATCCTTTGAATCCTCGACGAACTTGAAATTTTCCAACTTGAGTAATAACATTCATCCAATCCGCCCAATATAATTTAATATACTCATGGAGTAACAAATTATTAATGTAACTTGAAGAATATGCCTTGGTAGGAGGAACATCAAAGGGATCAACAAATTGATGTGTAGCAAACTTTTCATCATAAATTGGTATTTGAGACAAATCATCTATAAATTGTGGAATAGACGTAGTGGTAAAAGACCTAACAATGTCAACCATTGTTATTTCTCTTTAGAAGATGTGGGATAATTATCTCTTACAATGACAAAGCTCGCAATGACACTCATCGTAAATTGGTGGTTTTGACCAATCCACAAAAATATCACTACTTGGAGAATCGAAAAAAGGCCATGAGAAATCAACCATTTTTTTTTATTCTTTTTTAGATTTTTGATTTCTATTTGAAGAATGAGAGAAATAAAAAAGAATGATAAACATATACCTCAACCAAATTTCTGGCTTAGGCTCTGATTACCAAATGATGCAGGGTAGCGGAAGCATAAAAGAAATAAAAAAGGATAAACACTATTAATCCGTTGATTGTCGCAACAATACCGGAATAATAGTATCAAACAATGTTGAATCGCGCACGATTGCCAGTGAATGATCTTCAATTCTCGTTGAATCGCGCACGATTACCGATAATTGGTATCCAAAAGGATTTTAATCAACTTTTAGGAAGAAGAAATAAACTCTCACGTTTATTCAATAAAAATCTCAATAAATCATCTTTTTTTGAATATTCAAGAACAGAGCTTCTTGTTGATTGGTCTGAACCCCCAATTTTTGATAAGTGTTACTGCGAGATATGCCGATCAATGACATATTATTCAATCGGTGTGACCCCAGTTGAATTTAAATTTCTTGAAGATGAATTGATGTGGAATTTTGAAGCCGTCAAGATTAATTATTCATATGAAGATCCGTTTGACATCTCTAACCCACCTACGGAGGCATCTTTTTCAAGTTACATAAAATATTTATTGCTCCAGCAATTTATTATGTTGTATTGGGCTGATTGGATGGATGTTATCACCCAAGTTGGCAAGTTCAAAGTTCGTCAAATATTTGAAGATTTTCAGATTCTAATGTTAGGACTCAATGGAACGATGCTCATGTTACAAGTTCTCTTTGCGCTGCTACAAATTCAATTACAGACCATTCCAAATTCGAGGACGAATTTTCGAAGCCGAGGAGAATGATGGAGATCGATATAGGGATAAGTTTAAAGTTTGATTTTAACTATTATTGTTATTTTTATTGTATTTTTTGGATTTAATGTTTGATAGGTAGTATTTTCATAGTTAGAAGTAGATTAGGACTTTATTTTGATATTTTAGGAGTCTAATAGGTTACCATATAGATTAGGGTTATTTTTAGAAGTAGTTGACTTGATTTCCAAGTCTTAGGAGTCTTATAAAAATAGGTCTTTATGTAATTCCGAAAATTAGTTGATTATTAAAAAAGTTTTGATATTGAGCGTGTCTCTTTATTCCCTAAAAGTTTATTAAATTCCTTTTGGATGCCAATTATCTTGAAGATCATTCACTGGCAATCGTGCGCGATTCAACAGTGTTTGATACTATTATTCCGGTATTGTTGCGACAATCAACGGATTAATAGTGTTTTTATCCATTTTCATCTTTTATGCTTCCGCTGCCTACATCAAATAGGGACTATGTTTTGTGTAAATACTCTATATGTTCTTAAATAAATGTCTATTTTAAAGAAATTTATTTTCTAAAATGAATGTCTGTTTTCGAAATAACTTTGTTCCTAACTTTTTTATAATATTTTTTTTCACTAATCTCTTTATAGTTGCAAAATTAAATTTTTGGAAAAAGGATTACATGATTATATATGAATTTTCGCTACTAAGTTATATGAAATGTAGAAATTTTCAAATGACTCTTAAAATGAAATTTAGAGATTTATTTAGGAATAGAAAGAGTAATAATTTTATAAAAATAAAAGTATTCTTCTTCTTCAAAACAATACTTGTCATTTTAAGTGTATAGAAATCTTACTATAAACAGATGAAAAAGCAAATAAAAATTTTACTCCAAAACAGAAAAAGCATCTGACAAATAGGGTAATTCACATAGGAATATGTGAATAGTCATTCCTCCCAATATATGAGTTCTGTTAGTAATCAATCTTTTATTATACGATAATTTTGAGATTTATATGCCACTCCTATGTCTTTAAAATTAGTGTCAAATTATCAATCAAAGTTAAACTTAACTGAATTATTGACGATATGTCCTTTTAATTTTATGTTATGATAAAGTTTGAACTTTTATCTCAAAACCAATAGACTATGAGAAAATTAACTTATGATCTTTAGAGACTTTTTTTTTTTTTGAAGAAAAAATATTATTAATAAAGGAAAATTGGTTCCGGGCCTACAAGATCTTTAAAGACTTAAACTTGTTAATTTTCAATGTAGATAATTGCTCCAATAACCGTAAGCTAAACTAGGATCTGAACAATAATTTTGTTAGGTTTTATTATGTCAGTGAGCAGCTTAATTTCTTTGACTTTTTAGTTTTTGAGAAAATTTTGGGGGAAACTAGTTTCTCCATAACTTATAAAAGGTCTTGTTTTTATAGGGGTTAAAGTTTAGGGTTTAAGGGTTTAGGATTTTGGGTTTAGGGTTTAGAGTTTAAGGTTTAAGGGTTAAAAACTAGATTTTTTATAACTTATGGAGGAACTAGTTTCCCCCAAAACCAACTCTTAGTTTTTAGGCGTCGGCGTAAAAAGTTAATCATATTTTACTACATAAAACTCTTTTTTTTTTTTTTTTTTTAAATCTACCTTACACTTTAGATTTACATGGTGCGTTACTAGGCAATGGTAAGATGAGCAAATAAAAAAAACGAACTAACAAAAAAAATGTTGGAGGATATTATTATGATAAACAAAATCAAAGGACCTCCCACTATCCTTCTTTTTTTTTTTTTTTTTTTTTTTAAATATGAGTTTCAAAATGGTTTTTACAAAAAAAAATGTTGGAGAGGATATTATTAGTTATGATAAACAAATCAAAGGACCTCCCACTATCCTTCTTTTTATTTGTTTTAAATATGAGTTTCAAAATGGTTTTTAATTCTAAAAGAGGTATTGGGTTCCTTGGTGTAATATCTTAAATATAATACTCCTTCTGTCCCTAAATGAGTGTCCAAATTTCATTTTAAGGGACACTGAAAATCTCAACTTTTTGAACAATTTGGTAACAACGATTCATATATAATCTTGTAATCTCCTTTCTAAACCTTTAGTTTTGCACGTATAAAGAAACCGGTGAAAATTTTTTCGAAAAAAAAACGTTTAGGGAGAAAGTTATGTTAAAAAAAGACACTCATTTAGGGACAAAAATTTCTTGAAAATGGACACTCATTTAGGGACGGAGGGAGTATATTCTTTTAGAAAATGAAACAACTGATAGGAAAAAAGGATAGAGAAAACTTCATTTTAATGCCAAACTCAATCAATTTATTTTTTTGAGCAAAACTCAAGCATTTGTACACTTCATTTGTTCCTAAAACAATTGTCATCTTTACTCTTTTATGTTGTTTAAAATTACTTTAAACTTTTGTCTTAAAGAAATATTTTAAACTTTCTAATCAGTACAAACACAATTTCTAATAGTCACATTGTATGATTTTAATAGTGACAAAAAAATGTTATTCAATAATTGATAAATGTTAATTTTATATAAAACTTACACTATTAACTTATATGAACAAGATACAAATGTTTATACCTATAAGTACACTATATAAATATAAGAATATCATAATATTCAAGAATATATTATTACTACCAATAAGTTATTATTTATAAAACTTAGAGATTGTGTGTATCTTTAGAGATTCAAATATTTATATCGATCTAAATTATTCTAAAACACTCTCTTGTAACTCTATAAATAAGTACTTCGTGTATCATAATAAAATTAAGTCATTCATATTAATTCTCTCTCTCCTATGTATGAATTGACTTCGTCTAACCTTCCATTATTCTAATATGGTATAAGAGCCATAATAGTCAGCTCCGACAAAATCTGCAGTAAACCCTAATTAAGCCGCCCCACACGCTTCCACCATCCACCATCAAAACCACTACCCTCCTAAACCACACCATCACCCTCGACTCAAACCTCTCCAAAGTCGAAACACTATTTTATTTTTCTTTATTATCTTCTCCAACAAAACAACCAACCTTCGGTAACTCCCCTGGCCGACCCACCTTAACTCCATCACACAAAGCTTTCACCACTCCCACCATCTTCACTACCCAAACACCACAACCACAATCAACTACCTAAAAGCCGAAATCCCCACTTGTTTTTCTTCCACCACCTCTTTCGGCAAACCCCTAAAAAACTGAAACCCTAAAATCCACCTTACTACTAACTTATGCCCCACCTCGAAAATCAGTCACCACCCCTCCCACACCACCCTCAGAAAAAACTTTAATGGCTAAAACCCCATTCTTCTTCTTCTTTTTCCACCCACATCCTCGACAAAATCCTAATGTCTGAAACTCTAAAACGTCGACCCAATCGGCAAAAACCTTATGGTTGAAACCCTAAAGCTATCCACCTTCTTGACAAAACTTTAACTACTGCAATTTATAATGTGATTACACCATCTACTATACCAACCAACAACCAACCCTTCTTGTCGTGTCCAAAACCCACAACCACTCAACCCTTCTTTGCGGCTAGAGCCCTCAATTTGGGTTAGCGGGGCGGGGACGACTCAACCCACCAAAACCCACCATTTGGCGAGGCGGGTCAGCCCAAATTCTTGGCGGGCTGGAAATATGTCATCCCAACCCAACCCACCTTGGGTTGGTGGGCCATGCGGGCCAGTCCAAAAATAAAATTTACCAACTGAATTGATAATAAACCACGTCTAAAAGATGATATATAAATGTAGGTGAAGATAATAGAGTTTTAGTATATTATGATGTTGATACAACAGCACAAAGTCCATTTTACATTGATAAACTAGCCATGTTTATTCATCATTCTATAAAGGAATGAGCGGTACTCATAATTTCATAAACTAGTAACTCTATAAAGCACAAATTAAACAAGACAATATCATCACATCTCCACAATAAGTCTAATCCATACATGAATTGCAGAAAGTATCACTAGACATAAAAGAATGCATAAGAAAAGAGAAGAAATATCACATAGTGGCTGATAGAGGTGAGGCAGACGGCGAGCAAGCGGGCCAAATGGGCTAGCCCGCCCCAAATCCGTCTTGGCCCAAACCCAAATGGACTGGCTCAAGTTAGCCCACTCCTTTTTTGGGTTAGTGATTTTGAAACCCAACTCACTCCTTTTGTATGGCGGGGCGGGCTGGCCCGATGGGCTCAACCCAAATTGACGACTCTATTTACGGCACAACCCTATAGCCTCCCTACCTGCATTCACAAAAAAATGTCTCTTTTCCTCTGATACCACCATCGGCTCAAACCCTAAAATTAATGAAACTCCTCTCCACCAATTAAACCCTAACTGCCGCCATAAGTCTTCCGCCGCATACACCCTAACAAACACCACCCTAGGCGCAACCTAATAGCCAAAAGCCTACATTCTTTTTCAGTTTTTTTTCTTACTTGAAAAAAAGAAGACAAAATCGTAGCCGCCGACCTACTTTCCACCTTCTTCCTCATGTGTTACTTCTTTTCTCCAACCATAGCGCCACCACACTTAGCCTCTTATGGCTACCACCCGGTGCTTACCTCCCTCGGCACAACCAAATTGCTGAGACCCACCACCTCTCCCCTTACCACACCAATACCAAACCCATCCTTACAACCCCTGCCATAACCTGACCTCACATCTTAACCACATTTGTCTCAACTCGTCCCACCAATCAACCTGCTGTTGAAGACCCTAGTGTCATCACACCAGCCCTCACACTCACCAACTCAGCCAACCAACAAGTTAATGTAACCTCTCATGTGCTCAAACCATAAACCACATCGCATCAGAAACTACATGCACGTCCAGGAAAACATCCATTTCAACCCGCTCCATCAAATCTGGTTCGTCTCATCACTCTTCAAGATCAGAATTATCTAAGGATCGTCATTCTTGCGGGGACTTATAAGGAATATCGTAATATTCAATAATATATTAAAATATCAATTACTTATTATTTACCAAACTTAGAGATTATGTATATTTTTAGAGATTCAAGTACTTGTATAGACCTAAGTTATTTTAGAACATTCTCTTGTAACCCTATAAATATGTACTTCGTGTATTATAATAAAATTGAGTTATTCATATCAATTCACTCTCTCTCTCTATTATGTGTGAAATGACTTCGTCTAACCCTCCACTATTCCAATAATGTATGCATATATTCTAAATCAAAAATAAAATAAATACAATCATTATAGGTGGGATATAGATTATATAGTACTTTGATTCATAAATACTAAACCGGTCTCAAAATTAATATTTAAATCTACATGCTTTTAATTAATCAAAAAATATAAAAAGCTCAAATAAAAATAAAAAAAGTTTAATTTCGACCGTAGGTCTTATGTAGTATTGGAAGATGAAATCATGAGAGTGTGTAGTGGCTAATGTATTATAGTGCTGTGGTTTTCAACAAAGTGTGTATCATATTTTAATAATAATACATTGTTATTGTCATACAAAAGTGCAATTCTGGAGATAGTATATACAGAAAAGCCAGATTAATAATGATCCCCATTTGGTCAAAAGAAATGAAAAATATTCTTTTGACTCAACTAAAAAAGTGCCCATTGTCTTTTTGATTTGTCAGTATTCCTTTATTTATTGGTGGTGTGCTAACAAAAAAAAATACTAAAACTTATTGCATTATTCTCTTCTCATTTCTTTTTGTCAATTAAAAATTATAGCAATTTTTTATTTAATACTTTATATTCTTGGTGTGCTGTAATAGATATTGAAATATATTTTTTTATGTTCCAAAAATGAAGTATTGTGAAGTTTTAAATATAAAAGTAATTTCAATGCAATTTTAATATAATAAAAAAAATGTACAAATAAGTAAACATTGTTTATAATTAACTACTCAATTGTTACACCTCTCATGAGACATAATGAGTAATATTTCTGATTTTCAAAAAAAAAACTAGGTCAATAATATGAAATTGTTAACAATGTATCACAAAAGGGTATCACATATAGGAACCCGGGAACTACCATGTTATTACTTGTTAGTGATACACTGTATCACATTGAAAAAGAATGTGTGCTTTAATTGTGATATAAATCTTAGAAACTAACATTATTTATAAACTTTCAGGTGGGTTTGTAAAAAGTTAAGTGAATCCAAAATATTTGTATTTAGTGAGAAAATGTGTAGTCCTTATCTAGGGATCAACTTTTCAGGCTAGAGTTGTTACAAATTGTGGTTTGTTTTATCGCACATCAGAAAGACGTAAGTTTTGATTGTGATATCTAAGCTTCACCCACAGCTCTATACTGAGCATCAACATCATTTATTGACTTTTGGATAGACATGAGGGAAGCCAAGTGGATAAAAATTGTTTGTAGTCAATGAGTATTTTAGTCAATGTGTGATATTTGTGTAGCGGGACGATATTAAAACTTGGAACGAGATATTCAAACTTGGATCGTTCGATTATCATTGTTAGTTGATAAATTATGTAATATTCCCTAATATATATGTACTCTGTTGAAATTACTACTAGAAAAACAAAAAATAGCTACCACCAATTCGGTCTCCATATGCACAAATCGGTAGCTAAATAGCCAAATGGAAACGAAATAATCGGTCTCTATATCATGGTCGCTAAAAACGACCAAATCAACTCGGTCGCAAAATGGAGACCAATAATCGGTCGCAATGTCAAAAATCCCGTCGCTGTTTTAGAGACCACCAAACGGTCGCCAAATAGAGACCAACTAACGGTCGCTATTTTAGAGACCACCAAACGGTCGCCAATTAGAGACCAACTAACGGCCTCTAAATAAAGCATTATTGAGACCGAAACTCGGTCGCTATTTGTGATCTTAAAAACAAAAAAAAGTGATTCCGCAGTCACATAGTATTTAAAAATAATATTCTTTTTCAAATAATTATGAGAATATATTTATCCACTCATAATTTTATTGGCAGAAACGTATTTAATATTTTAATTTTCAAACATATAATGATGGAATGTTTTTTTTTTTTTTTTTTTTTTTTTTTTGCTGTTAACCAATTGCCACCACCAAGTCACCACCGTCCATCAAAACCACCACCGTCGTCCTGCACCACCGTCCATCAAAGCCACCATAGCAAACACCATCACCACCTGTTTATCGATATTGCACTGTCAACACTCCATCCAAAATCTTCGTCACAAATGTGAGTACAACTTTTAAATTCTAAATCTGCAAGAAAAAATTCCTCTACATCAAGAACAAAATCACAAACACAACTAGATCTAGAGAAAGAGAGAGAAAAAGAAAGAGAAAACAGAAAGAGAGAGAACAGGGGAGGAGAAAAACAGAAGACCTAAGTAGATGAAGGAAACGTGCAAGAGCTTGATGGCATCGGGAGCTTGATGGCGCTGCTGTTGTTTCTTGTTGTGAAGCGATGTGGTCGAGGCGGCGATTTCAAAATCGAAGTCCTGGAACGATGATGTTCCGTCAACGGTAAAGAAGCACTGGAAGGAGGGTTAGGAAGGGAAAATAGTGAAGGAAAGACAGTGAAGGGCGGCAGAGGTTGAAGGGCGGCGGCGCTGAGTGTGAGGGATGAGAGAAATTGACAAGAGAGAGATTTAGGGTTCTCTTTGATGAGAGAGAAATGGAGAAGAGGTACTGGGTTTGGGTAGCTATAGGATAATTTAAGTGGGTGAGTGATTTGTGGCCGTTGATAACAATTAAATGAATGGTTGAGATGGTGATCCAAGTGAATATGATAGTTAAATGGGTGTGTGTGTGAGTTTTAGAATGTGAGTTGGGTTAGAATTAATTGTGAGCCATTGATTGTAACAATATGAACGGTTGAGATAGAGTAAAGTAAGTTTTTTTTGAAGATCTATGTGCCCTCTTAGTAACCAATGAACAATTGACACGTAATATATTTTTATTATTTTGTTATTTAGCATTGTTATTAGCATCTTTATGTTTATTTATCCTTTTAAAAAATTGTTATTAATATTATTATGATTAATACTGAAAATAATAATTAGATAATCACCAAAAATATATAATATATTTTTTAGTAAATTTAATAATGAATAATAATTATAATGATTATAATAATAATAAATAAGTAATAATAAATAATAAATGGATATTTGATAAAAAAAATTTGATAATATTTATTAATAATTAATACTTACTAATAAAAATAAAATCATAGTAATTACATATCTAACAAAAAATCTAATCACCTAAGCCATCACTTAACTACCCTCGTTGTCTTTACCACCAATATATTAACATCAACACCACAACCACTTAACCTTACGACTGTCCCAACACTCACCACTAACTACCGGACTATGCATCACGACTACTTCACCATTTACCAAAACCATCGCCGCCACTTACCACCACTGCCATGTCACCCACCACCATCATCACTACTACCTCACCACAATCAAACTATCACCTCAACACTACCGACACTAACAATGATATCACCACCATTTTCATCCACATATATCTAAAAGTAAATTTTCATATTATTCTGGATTAAAAAAAAGTTTCATTCATTATAATAAAAATTGAAGCAATAAAAATGGAAACAAATTTGGTGATATATTAAAATTATTCGCTAAACATAGAATGTTTATAATGCTGTTTAAAACCTTACATGAAGCATTTTATATTAATATATTACTTTTAATAAAAATAATTAAATTAAACATTAAATTAAATTATTTTCATATAATTAAATATTTTTTTAGAAGTTCAAACATACATATATGAAGAAGAGAGAGAGAAGGGAAGGGGGAGGGGCGAATGAAAGAGAAAGAGAAGGTGGGGAGGCTGGGAGTTGATGCAGAGAAGGGATAGGGTTTTGTTTTTGTTTGAGAGAGAGAAAAACATTGTGAGCCTTAGATGAATTGTAAATGGACGGCTAAGATGAATTAGGTGATGATCATTGTGCAACTTTAACAACCAATAACAATGTGACACATCATATATGAATCTAATAAGTTTATTGTATTATTGTTATTTTTTTTCGAAAGTATTATTGTTAATTGTATAATGTATCACTATCCTTTATAATAATATATGCCAATTTTCACAAAAATGATGAAGCATAATAATGATTATAATATAAATAATTAAAAAATCATAATTAGTTAAAAAATGATAATTATATATTTAATAATATAAACATGATAATAATCAATTAATAACTAATAATAATTAAATAACAATAATAATAAAGGGAGAGGCTATTTCTACTACACAATTCACTTATCCACTACACTATACCATAAATATCCTAAAACTAAACCCTAATTTTTAACCACATTAATGCTAAAACAAAAAAAAACTAAATAACAATAATGACAATTAACTTGTTATAGTATTATAACAATAATACCAACAATTTTTAAAAAAACAATAATAATAATTTTATATTTAAAAATTGAGTAAGTCTTATGAAAAATTTCTTTTACACTAAGAGATGTGTAAAACATGTTTTGCATTAAGAGATTGTGTTTTACATTAAGTGATGAAAATAAGTTTTACTCTAAAGCGAGTGTAATACAAGTTTTTCCTAAGATTTCCACTTAAAAATATAAACATGATAATAATCATTATTAATAATCTAATAGCTAAAAATAATAGTTATAATTTCAATAATAATAATTAATAATACTCATCACCGCCATTTACCACCACCATTCTACCACCAATCACCACCATCACTAAATACTTTTACACATCATCGTCTTTACCACTACAACCACTTCACCGACCACTATATTCATTACTAAGCACCGCCGACATCTGTATTGCTTCATCACCATTTCATCGCAACCATCAACGTCACCACCACCACTACCAAATTCGACGCCACTTACCACCACTGTCTTCAGCACCGCCAAATCACCTACCACCTCACTGCAAATCTAATATTACTTTCAAAACATCCCCACTAACAATGACATCATCACAATTCACATGCACATACATTGAATCAAAAATAAAAACTTAGAGCCGCCAATTACCACCACCACCAATGCCACCACCACTTCATCGCCTCCACCACCGTGACAACACCCATTACACAATAATAATTAAATAATTGGCAACACTTTTTAGTAAATCATATTTTTCATGCCTTCAAAAATAAAATTTCATATTATTCTGTGTCAAACAAAAAAAAAATTGACATTCATTTTAATAAATATAAAGCAATAAAAATGGAAACAAATGTTGAAATATTAAAATTATTTGAGTAAACATGGAATGTTATAATGTTATATAAAATGTTATTTCATGGAAAGTTTTTTATTAGTATATTATGTAATAATAAATTTTAAAATAAGCTTAAAATTAATTGTTTTCAATTAATTAAATATTTTGTAAAACCTTAAACATGTATAAATAGTGTGTATATATAATTGTTTTATAATTATTTTTTTGAAAATGATGGAGACGACTTTTTGGTCTCTAAATAGTGAATAAAAATTGGTCTCCAAAATAGAGACCAAACAGTGGTAGCTAAATTCAATAGCAGTTGGTCTCTAAATAGCGACCATCTAATATTGATGATAGAGACCACTTCTCGGTCTCAGAAATAGAGACCAAAATATGATCGCTAAATTGGTGATATGGACGAATATTTGGTGTCTAAATAGAGACCAAAAAGCGGTCTCCAAAGGTTGGTTGCTAAATTTCTTAATTCTAGTAGAAAGCATGACATCAATAACTTGAAAACGAATGATTAAGTTTCACAATTTTAAGCTCTTGATTACATTTAATTGGTGAGAAGATTATAATATTAGAGTGTGAATGATGGAGAAGAATTCATTTAATTAACTTGTAAGGTTTAAAGTTTAATCTCTCTCCTTATTTTCTTTTTGAGGACATTGTCATTATTTTAATATAACTTTTAATAAATACTCCCTCATTTTTAAAATAATCTTTTCATTTGCTATTTTTTATTGTCCCCAAAGTTCTTCTCATTCTCCAATCTGGGCTTGAATGTGGATAAACACAACATGACTAGTGAAACAAATGTTCATATCATTAAAATGTTTGAATAGTTAAATGAGAAGATCATTTTGGGACGGAGGGAGTATAAATAATGTATACTCTCCAAGTATATGAAATGATATGAAAATAACAGGAGAGACGGTCTCTCACGTGAGACAAATTACGTTGATAGAAGAAATGGGCTTACCGCGCCCCGCTTGAAAAACAAATCATTTAATCTCTCAATGAGACCCATCTCACGCAGACAAGGTATTTTTTTTTTTTTTTTTGTCAAATAACACTATCTCCCTCCCAAGTATAGTTAAAATAAGGGCACGCTCGACCAGTGTGTAAGCAAAGAGTAAATAAGGACGAAATAATTTTGTAGTAATATACTCGCTGCAAAATACCTCAGACTCGGTCGGTATTCTCACTTCACCTACGTACGTGGTCCATTGGCATTGATGTTTATGTTACTACTACAACAGACCAAATTTGTAGGTGTCCGTTGCACACATTTGGAACTCCAACTTATTACTCCCTCCGTCTCAAAGTAAGAGTCTTACTTTCCATTTTGGTACGTTCCAGAGTAAGACTCTTATTTTTAAAATGGCAAAGAATCTTTACTATTCACCCCACTCATTCTCTCTCCTATTTTACTTTTATACTCACAACACCAATCAATTCAATATTCTCTCCCACCCATTCTCTCTCCTACTTTACTTTTACACTCACAATATTTACATCACTTCCAATATTTATTAATAAGCGTGCAAATGAAGGGTAGGACTCTTACTCCGGGACGGAAGGAGTAATAATGTTTTTAACTAGTGTTTTTAGGTCATAAGATAAAATTTAATCAAAATTGTTTCACTTAAATATTCTAAATTTACTATTAAAATTTAATCAAAATTGTTTTAATATATCAGTCACGGTAGTTGTATGGATTTCTTTTGCACCATTTTTTTTTAACAAACAATACAAACTTTCATTAATTGATTTTAAGAAGATGACACTCTTCAACACTCGGAGGCTCATCCAAAAATTGAGGATTTCGATCAAGGTGTGCAAACATCGAAAATCTGTTTGCCTTCACGAGAAAGCCTAACTCTTCTAAAATTAAAAAGCTCAACCTTAAATCAAATCTCCGTCGAACGCTCTTACTAGCAATGATCTGAGATGCACAAATGTATTTCCAAGCATAACTTGGACACGGCCTAACATTGACCTTTAAGAAATCCCCACACGAATAATATTTAGCGTTGAAGACACGACACATTAACACATTTGGGTCGACAATAAATGTCCGACCAAGCATCCAAAGCATTGCAACCAAGATAAATCCGAACAGTAGATAAATGCTCTCAACATGATGGAGAGAAAACAAAGGCTCCCAACTAAGGGGAGAAGACAAAGGCTCCCAACGAAGGGGAGAATACAAAGGCTCCAACAAATGGGAGAAAATCGACTTGATTGCACCAGAAAATTGACGGAAGGAAGAGCACTTGCTATGACTACTTCGACCATCGATCTTCTTCAAGCCCATAATCCTCAAATCTGATTCTTCAAAATCAGATGTTATTAAAAACCACAACAAACTTAAAACCAAAAATACAAAAAACATAATAATGAAAAGTGGTGGTTGAAATCCGACAAAGAAAACCGGATCTCGACCACCACCGTAAGTAAATCTCACAGTCGGTTTTACTGAAGATAGGAAGAAGCACAATTGAGAGAGAAGTTGAGAGAGACAGTTTTTCTTTTGCACCATTTAAGCGACGTACTTTCGCATATTTTATCAAATAAAGTGGTTCATAAAAACAACATATTCACATATCTTATCAAATAACGCAACATATTTGTTTTTTTACTTGTAATATAAAAAACTAAGAGAGCTGTTGATGTGGCACTGCCACGTTAGTGTCACGTAGATCCACACTAGCCCATGCAGTGGCGGATCCAGAAATAATAATCAGTGGGGGCAAAAAAAAAATCACTGTGACATTATTCAAAGATAATGAACTATGAAAAAAAAATTAAAGTAAAAATAAGGGAACTATAGTTAGAACTTCCTTCATTTTATTCTTAAAAAAGAATAGAATTTTATTTAACTTTATTTATTTTTTTCTTAAAAAAACACTAATTCAATTTTAGTTGAAACTCATTATATTACAAAAGGCTGTTTACAAAAATGAATGAGAAGGGAGTAAGCATGTTCTATGGGAAGTTTCAAACCCTGCCCTCATGTGTTATCACAATAACCACTTATCAGCAAGGCTAAGTTGTTTTATATGGTGGTCTTCAACAACTAAAATATATACTCCGTGATGCAGGGAAAGAATTACTATAAGTTAGGATTTAATTTTAATTATTTTAATTTGTTATTTTATTATTATTTTCAAAATTAATTTGTAGTAGGTAGTATTTATGCTATTAGAAGTAGATTATTTTAATTTGTTATTTTATTATTATTTTCGGAATTAATTTGTAGTAGGTAGTATTTATGCTATTAGAAGTAGATTAGGACTTTATTTTGATATTTTAAGAGTCTAATAGGTTACCATATAGATTAGGCTTATTTTGAGAATGTTTTGACTTGTTTTCCAAGTCCTAGGAACCCTATATAATTAGGGGTATGTTTAATTCCGAATTGATGAATAAAATTTGATTGAGCGTTGCTCTTTTCTTAAATCCGAAAGTCTGTGTTTTCCTCATTTCGTCCAACTCTTCGTATTTGATTAAGTTCTACGATTGTTGAAGATCGATCGCTAGTATTGATTAAATTCTACTAGGGTTGATTCCTATCAAGTCTTCTGCTACGTCAGTAGTATCAGACTCCGGTTCATTCTAGGAAGGATGGCACGAGGAGGAAAGATGGCCACTGTGGAAGAGATCTACGAACGTGAGGAGGATGTGCTGGACCAGCGTATCGCACGAGTCGTAGATCAACGTATATCTGATCTCGAAAAGCTTAGTTCGAGGATTGTTCTCTCCGAGCTTTTTGTCGAATCTTCAAGTCCAGAAGTTCTTGTCGATTGGTCAAAACCTCCTGTATTTGATGAGTGTCATTGTGAAATCTGTCATTTAGTGACATCTCATCAAATGGGTGTAACTAAGGTTGGCGTCAAATCTTCACAAGATGAATTGATATGGAAGTTTGAGGTGATAAAAGGTAGTCATCCTTATGAAGATCCCTTTGAAGTTTATTATTCTAATTGTTCATCAACTTGGTGCCTCAAGAAATTGATCATTGAAAATTTTATTCAATGTTACTGGACGGATTGGATGGATATTATGACGAGTGGTACCAAGTTCAAAGTTCGTCACCGGTATGAAAAAAAATTCAAGATACGTGCCTTCAAACAAGACTCAAAATTCGAGGGCGAATTTTCTTCAAGCCGAGGAGGATGATGCAGGGAAAGAATTACTATAAGTTAGGATTTAATTTTAATTATTTTAAATTGTTATTTTATTATTATTTTCGGAATTAATTTGTAGTAGGTAGTATTTATGCTATTAGAAGTAGATTATTTTAATTTGTTATTTTATTATTATTTTTGGAATTAATTTGTAGTAGGTAGTATTTATGCTATTAAAAGTAGATTAGGACTTTATTTTGATATTTTAGGAGTCTAATAGGTTACCATATAGATTAGGCTTATTTTGAGAATGTTTTGGCTTGTTTTCCAAGTCCTAGGAACCCTATATAATTAGGGGAGGTGCTCTCCTGTACACCTGCCGCATGGCGTGCGGCGGGCGACTTTTCCGTTTTTTTTTTTTTTTTTTTGCCACCATGTAACACTTTTTATAAAAGAATGTAACACTCATTTTTTCAAATGTAACACTTTTTTTCTCCGAAAATTAACATAGGATTGACAATTAAACTAATGTTACATTTTATAAAAAATGAATGTAACATTTTTTTCTCAATTGTAACAGTTTATATTCTTAAATGTAACATTATATCTGAAATGTAACAATTTTTTATTGAGAAAGTAACAATTTAAATGCAAAACCCAATTTTTTTTTGTAAAATTGCTGTTACATTTGACTGTAAAAAAGTGTTACTTTTTGAATATGAAACTGTTACTTTTATCAAAACAGAGTGTTACATCTCAGCTGACAAAGCAACTCAAATTTTTTTGTGTGTAAAAAAATATGTTTTTTTTTTTAAAAAATCAAACCATATCATGACCTATGTAGTTTTATTCGTCTCGTCGAGACGAACACAACGGTATTTTTTTTTCTGAGTTATAAATCTCAAGATATAGCATTTTAAAGTTAATGGGTTTTTTTTTTTTTTTAAAGGTGACACGTGGCAGCGCGTGGCTGGGTGAACCAGCGTGTGGCTCACAGCGCGCCACGTGTCAAGCTGGGAATGGATGCTGGCGGGGCGGGGCGGCCGGGTCGGCCCATGGAGCGGCCCGCCGCACGCCGTACACCCGGTGTACATAAGAATTTGTCTAATTAGGGGTATGTTTAATTCCGAAAATTAGTTGATTGATGAATAAAATTTGATTGAGCGTTGCTCTTTTCTTAAATCCGAAAGTCTGAGTTTTCCTCCTTTCGTCCAACTCTTCGTATTTGATTAAGTTCTACGATTGTTGAAGATCGATCGCTAGTATTGATTAAATTCTACTAGGGTTGATTCCTATCAAATCTTCCGCTACGTCACTCTGTATTCTGTAAATAGCAAAAAAAAAAAAAAAAAAAAAAAAAAATTTGGAAATTCAGTGGGAGCGGTCACCCCCTCTCGTTCATTCATAGATCTGCCCCTGCCCATGTCAACATTGACTTTTAAGTTTGATAAGGCGTCTGAAGAGGTGTCATGCGATCAAGTTTCTTGAATACGTATTTTTTTTTTTTTTTTTTTTTGAAATATGTTACAATTTTTTATAATAAATGAAAAAATACATAGGCCATATGTGTCACATGAGTTTGGTATATCATTTGTAATTTTTTGTGATTGGTTAAAGGTTAAGTCATTTGGAGTTAATGATTTTTTTATTTTTTTTTAAATGGGGGTAGAGTGAGCAGGGGGCAAAAAAAAAAAAAGGTAGGGTAATATATACCAAAACAAAAACAAAATGAGAGAGGAAAAGATAAGGGATTGGGGGAACATTAAGGTTCATCTATCTTTATCACCCAATTAGAAAGTGATAGATCATGAAGTATGTGTTTATCGAACCTTTATTTTCACACTTGATCTTGTATGTTGTTGATTCAGATTATTCTACTGATCACGAAAAAAAAATGAGTTGGTTTTGGGGGAAACTAGTTCCTCCATAAGTTATAAAAAATCCATTTTTTAACCCTTAAACCTTAAACCCTAACCCTAAATCCTAAACCCTAAACTTTAAACCCTAAACATTAACCCCTATAAAAACAGGACTTTTTATAACTTATGGAGAAACTAGTTTCCCCCAAAATTTTCTCAAAAAAAAATAAAAAAATATTAACCTACATATCATCCATTTCAAAATAAATATCATGTTTGATTATTTAATATTTTTAAATAACGTATTACATACTCCATCCGTCTCATTTTAAAAGTAAAAAAAAAATGAGTGGATTCAAGAATTAAGAAAAATGTGACGTGTTGTGAGTATGATAGGAGACAGAAAGTGTGGTAGAGAAGAGTTAGTGGATAATTGTTGCGAGTATGACATGTAGGACCCACTTTCCATTTTAGGATTTTGACTCTTAAAATTGGACGCCCTTTTAGAAAAATTTTGACTGTTAAAATGAGACAGGGGGTATATTATAATAAAATTATATTAAAATTATTTATTTACTTAGTAATTGATGTGGCGGATTTTGTACTATTTATTTCCCTAGTATTTCCTATGTATTTTCACTTATTTTGATGTATTTTAGACTAGATTTGATGTATTTGAGACATTATTTTATCATTTGAGCTTTATTGTAATCCGGGGTAGAATAGTCGTTATTAATTAATTATTTTTCCCGGATGTAACTTTTGGTGAGCTTCAAAGTCTTGTCTCAAGGATCAAGAATAGTCAAAGTCAAGTCAGGTCAAAGTTAACCGGAGCGGAGGAGTATGGGTACAAACTGAAATTTCTGGAAGCTTGAGGACTGTTCTGCATTGGTGGAAAGCCAAGGGATTGCTGTCAAGAATTAAAAGACTGCAGGGACCAAACTGCAAATAACTGAAAATCCAGGGGTTGAAAGGCAAATGGTGAAAACCGACTCATCCGTACTAGGCCAG
Source organism: Campanula takesimana (assembly GCA_026119855.1). NCBI lineage: Eukaryota > Viridiplantae > Streptophyta > Magnoliopsida > Asterales > Campanulaceae > Campanula > Campanula takesimana. Next base: position 2,513,002 of record JAOWBW010000008.1, on the reverse strand, counting down.
GCACCAGCAAATCGAATTAGTGGAGGAATTGATTTTTGATTTTTATTTTGATTTTTATTAATTTATCTTTTTCATTATCCTTAGGGAGTTTTAATTAGGAATTAATTATAATTAGTGGAGAATTAGGATTTATAAGGGATCGACTTTTCTGAAGGAAAAAAAGAGGACGTATTTGACTTTTCTTTCATCTTGGTTTTTGAGCTTTTTCATGGAGAACTAAAACTCCATTACTTTGGATTTGAGATCTTGATCCGGGTTTTTATTTCTATTGAGGTATTTCTTTTTCTTTATTAATTCTTGTTCATAATCTTGCTTGTACCGTTTTAGATTAATTTCTAGGGTTTGTAAATCTGGCCAATTTACTTGTCCTCTTTATTGATCTTTGCTAGATTACTCGTTCTGTGCCAGAATTAGGGTTTTCATTGTAGCATCTCCACGAATTGTGTATGTGCCATAGCAATTTGGGGAGTAGGCAAGATTAGACGATTATCTAAATTATTTTTAGAAAGCGTTCTTGATTTTAGTCTCTTAAAACTTCATCAATTAATCTTTAGACCTTTTCTGTGCCAGTTTAGGTTTAATTTTAATTAGGGTTTATAGTGAGTGTGCCACTGCCATAAACTATTCTGAAAGAAGAGACAGGGATTGAAATACATCTCGTAATCGAGTGAATAAAATTAACGGAGATTAGAATTATCAGTGATATTAGAATTAAAATCCGGTGACAGTATCAAATCTGAAGTGCTTTTTAATCATTGTTTTAATCACAATTAGTTTAATTTCCCGTCTAGGAATTAATTATAATCAAATCAAACCCCCAATCTGGTCAAGTGACTGTTCGCAAATAATCATCGTTCTTCGTGGATCGACCCTGACTTACCCTAATTACATTATTAGTGGCCGAGTTCAGGTCTAATTTAGTAGGTGTGCGACTAAGCCTACCAAATTTTGGCGCCGCTGCCGGGGAGCGGTGTTATTGTTTGCGTTCTTTTTATTTTATTTTCTTTTTATTTTATTTTTTTTCTCTTTTAGTTGTTTACTTGCTATATTTCTAGTTATCTTTATTGCTTATTATCTTGTAGTGTGGAACCGTGCATGGTCCACACCCGTTCTACTAACGATTTGATTGTACCATTTGATCCAGAAATCGAAAGGTCTTTCAGGAAAGGACGACAGCAAAGTAAGAGATACAAGGCAATTTTGTTGGCTGAAGATATGGCGCAACAAGGTCAGGGTAACGCTGGTGCTGGTGGCGCTGGTGAAGATAATGCCGGTGGAAATAACGCAGGAGGTAGACAAGCAGTACCACCACAGACATTGAGGCAAAGGACTGCACCGAATTGGAATGAGCAACCACATGCCGTCCAATTCCCTGCCTTACCTGCCGGGGTGACATTTGAGTTGAAGCCGGGGCTACTGAATCAGCTACCGCACTTCACAGGGATGCCCGGAGAGGATCCTAATCAGCACATCTCACAGTTTGTGCAAATCTGTCAGAGTATGAAGCCGGCAGCGCTTCCGATCGAGCACCTTTTGTTGAGGGCGTTTTCTTTCACACTGAAAGATAACGCGAATGGATGGTACTATCATTTGCCACCCAACAGCATCACGACTTGGCAGCAGATGAAAGAAGTATTCTTGGAAGAGTTTTTCCCTCAGGATCAGATAAATGTGATGAAGAGAGACATTAGCAATATGGAGCAGAAGGCTGATGAGACCCTATATGACTACTACAACCGCTTCCACAAGCTTTGTAGGAGTTGCCCGTATCATGGGTTTACTGAGGATCAGCTGATTATCTATTTTCATGGGGGATTGACTATTCAGGATAAACGGCTAGTGGATTCGTGCTGTGGGGGAAGCATTCTGAACAAGACTACCGAGGAAGCTAAGAGATTGATCGAGGAGCTGGCTAAGAGTACGAGGACCCATGGCAAGAGGTCTAATGTGAGACAGGTCAGTGCAGCAGGTTCTAACAGTGGGGTGTCCAGTAAGTTTGAGACGGATATGGAGGATCTCAAGGGTATGGTTAAACAATTGGTTCTGGGACAGACACCGAAACCGTGTGGGATTTGTTATGACATTACGCACCCTACAGATTCGTGTCCGTCTCTGCAGACGGGCGAGATGGAGGATGTTAATGCGGTTGGGTTTGCGCAGCAGGGACAGAGACCGATGGGTAACACCTATAACCCCAACTGGAAAAATCATCCTAATTTCAGATGGGGTACAGGTCAGCAGCAAAATCAGCCGGGTGGTCAGGGACAGCAGTTTGGTAATCAGCAGGGTTATCAGCAGCAGCAATACCAGGGTAATCAGTACAACTCTTATAGACCACCATATCAGCAGCAGCAGCAGCCGCCACAGCAACAGCAGCAGCAGCAGAATTCTCCAGGACAGTCTACAGAGGCATTGCTGAATTCTTTGGCTCAGAGTGTTAGCACCATGAACCAGAATTTTCAGCAGTATCAGCAGCGCACCGATGCGAGCATTGGTAACTTGGAGAAGCAAATGGGTCAGGTAGCTGATGCAGTGGGACGGATAGAGGCTAGAGATTCGAGGAAGTTGCCATCTCAGACTGAACCGAATCCTAAGCAGAATGCATGTGCGATGACTCTTCGCAATGGTAAGGAGCTGCAGGATAAGGTTGTGGATGAGGAACCGGAGGCAAAGGTTGAGATTGCAGAGCCAGTACAGAAGGCACCAGTTCAGACAGAGACTACACCAGAGGTTAAGGCTCCTGTATATGAGCCTGAAGTTCCATTCCCGGAGGCCTTGAAAGAACATCGGAAGCCGGAGCCTGATAATGCTATTTACGATACTTTCAAGAGGTTAGAGGTTAATATTCCGTTCTTGGATCTTCTTCAGACTGTCCCGAGGTATGCAAAGTTTTTGAAGGAGTTGTGTACTCTGAAGAGGAATCAGAAGGAAAGGAGTAAAAAGAAGGTTAAGGTTAGCGAGCATGTGTCTGCAGTGTATCAGAGGAAAATGCCTAAGAAGTGCAGTGACCCAGGGATGTTCGTGATTCCAGTTACTTTGGGGGATGCTTCTGAGCATAAGGCCATGTTGGACTTGGGGGCTTCAATCAACGTCATGCCATATGCGTTGTTTGAAACTCTTAAGTTGGGGCCACTTCAGGATACCAGAGTTGTGATACAGTTGGCGGATAGGTCTAATGCCTACCCGAAGGGATTGGTGGAGGATGTTCTAGTCCGGGTTGGTAAGATGATTTTCCCGGTGGATTTCTATGTTCTTGAGATGGAGACGGATCCAAAGGCCCCCATACTGTTGGGGAGGCCTTTTATGTCGACTGCTCGGACCAAGCTCGATGTAGCTAATGGTTCACTTACTATGGAGTTCGATGGGCAAGTAATGGAGTTCAACATCTTTGACTCTATGAAATACCCTAAGGACTCAGAGTCTTTGTGTTTCATCGATGTGATCGAGCCATTGGTGGAGGAGGTATTTGAGGTGTCTAGTGGAGATGATGATATCAAGACCGCATTAGAGAATGCTTTGGGGTATGCTAATTTGGAGTTTGACATCTCAGACTCGATGAAGGAAGCGGTTATGGGTCTTACAGAGAGTGCTATGTTTGCTACTGCGCCGGGTCATGGTCAGATAAAGCTAGAGGTTCCGATGGAGAAACTTGTTCCATCTATAGAGAAGGCACCGGAGCTTGAGTTGAAGGTCCTCCCTGAGCACCTTAAGTATGTATATCTAGGTGAGGGAGAGACGCTTCCGGTGGTGATTTCTAGCAGTTTGACAGCGGATCAAGAGAAGAGGTTAATTGAGGTGATCCGGGAGCGGAAATCTGCGATTGGTTGGACTATTGCCGATCTCAAGGGCATTAGTCCATCTTTATGTATGCACCGGATCAACCTAGAGGAGAATGCGAAGCCGGTGAGGCAACCGCAGAGGAGGCTTAACCCGCCAATGATGGAGGCGGTGAAGAAGGAGGTCCTGAAGCTACTACAGATGGGGATCATCTATCCCATCTCCGACAGCAAGTGGGTGAGCCCCACACAGTGTGTGCCCAAGAGGGGTGGGATCACGGTCTCCCGTAATCAAAAGGGAGAGATGGTTCCAACCCGGGAGCAAACGGGGATTCGTGTGTGCATTGATCTCCGGAGGCTAAATGAGGTAACTCGTAAAGACCACTTTCCCCTCCCCTTTATTGATCAGATGTTGGAAAGGTTAGCCGGAAGGGCGTATTTTTGTTTTCTCGATGGTTTTTCCGGGTATTTTCAAATACCTATTGCCCCGGAAGACCAAGAGAAAACTACATTTACATGCCCCTTCGGCACCTTTGCCTATCGGAGAATGCCGTTTGGATTGTGTAATGCACCTGGGACTTTTCAAAGGTGCATGATGAGTATTTTCTCCGATTTTGTGGAAAAGTTTATGGAAGTTTTCATGGATGACTTCACTGTCCATGGAGACTCGTTTGATGAATGCCTTGCTCATTTAGGACTAGTGTTGGATAGGTGCATTGAAACCAATTTGGTCTTAAATTTTGAAAAATGTCACTTTATGGTCGAGCAAGGCATTGTTTTGGGTCATGTTGTGTCGAAAAAGGGTATCGAAGTTGACAAAGCTAAGATTGATGTCATTTCTTCACTTCCTTACCCGACCAATGTGCGTGAAGTCCGGTCTTTCCTTGGTCATGCCGGGTTTTACCGGAGGTTCATTAAGGACTTCTCAAAGATTGCTTCACCTCTATGCACCCTGTTGCAAAAAGAGGTTGATTTTAATTTTGATGATAATTGCAAGCAATCTTTTAATGAGTTGAAGTCTAGGTTGACAACTACCCCCATTATTCAAGCACCCGATTGGTCTCGTCCCTTTGAGATCATGTGTGATGCTAGTGATTATGCCGTGGGGGCGGTTTTGGGTCAAAAAGTGGAGCGTGCCTCGCATGTGATTTATTATGCGTCTATGACCTTGAATGGGGCACAGAGAAATTACTCCACTACTGAGAAGGAGATGTTGGCGGTGGTTTTTGCACTAGAAAAATTTAGGTCCTACTTGTTGGGTACTAAAATCATTGTTTACACCGACCACGCTGCTCTTAAGTATTTATTGTCTAAAAAAGAGGCTAAACCGAGACTCATTCGGTGGATTCTCTTGTTGAGTGAGTTTGACATAGAGGTTAGGGACAAAAAGGGCGCTGAAAATCTAGTTGCCGACCATTTGAGTCGCCTTGTAATGGAGGAAGACAAACCTTATAAACAAGCCCCAATCCGGGGTGAGTTTCCTGATGAGGTTCTTTGGGCAGTTAATTCAGTGGCCCCTTGGTATGCGGACTTGGTCAATTTTCTTGTCTTGAATAAATTCCCTCCGGGGATGTCAAAATCGAAAAGAGACAAAGTCCGTAGTGATGCCAAATATTATGTGTGGGATGAACCCAACTTGTGGAGGCATTGTGCCGACCAAGTCATTCGGAGGTGTATTCCCGACAGTGAGGTGTCCTCTATTCTCAAATTCTGTCATGAGTATGCATGTGGTGGTCATTTTGGTGCGAAAAAGACCGCTAGAAAAGTCTTGGATTGTGGCTTCTTTTGGCCAACTTTGTTTCGGGATGCGGTCACTTTTTGTCAGACTTGTGATAGGTGCCAAAGGGTTGGTAATATTGGGCGCCGTGATGAAATGCCACAAACCCTCATTGTGAATTGTGAAATCTTTGATGTGTGGGGGATAGACTTTATGGGTCCGTTCCCTAATTCTTGTGGGTTTGTGTACATTTTGCTTGCGGTGGACTGTGTGTCCAAATGGGTGGAAGCCATCCCTACCCGCACCGATGATTCAAAAGTAGTGGTCAACTTCCTGAGAAGCAACATTTTGTGTCGGTTTGGGATGCCAAGGGCCATTATTAGTGATAGGGGGACTCATTTTTGCAATAAGACAGTCGAAGCTCTAGTCAAGAGATATCATATCACCCATAAGGTGTCGACTGCTTATCATCCCCAAACAAATGGCCAAGCCGAGGTGTCCAATAGAGAGATAAAATCCATCCTTGAAAAAACTGTGAACCCAAATAGGAAGGATTGGAGTCAAAGGCTTGATGATGTGTTGTGGGCCTACCGGACGGCATATAAGACACCGATTGGTATGTCACCATATCGATTGGTGTTTGGTAAACCTTGCCATTTACCGGTGGAGCTTGAACACAAAGCCTATTGGGCGGTCAAAAAGTTCAATTTGAACTTAGAGGGTTCCGGTGAGGAGCGAAAATTGCACTTGAGTGAGTTGGATGAGATTAGGAGAGATGCCTATGAGAATAACCTTCTTTACAAGGAGCGAGCGAAGATATGGCATGATAAGATGATAATTAGAAAGGACTTTAAGGTTGGTCAAAAGGTCCTTCTTTTAATTCCCGTCTTCGTTTGTTTCCGGGCAAGTTAAGGTCTCGGTGGACCGGCCCTTATGTGGTGAGGGAGGTATCCCCGCTTGGGACGGTGGTAATCTCTAGTCCTAATGAGGACAAAGGGTTCAAAGTGAATGGTCAACGGTTGAAACCGTATTTTGAGAATGAAGTCGTGAATACCGCGGATTTGGAGGTGATTGATCTCCAAGACCCGGTATATGTTTGATAATATTGGATCCGAGTCTTGTCAAAGACATTAAACTTTGATGCATGCCGGGTGCTTTCCCGGCATTTGGTCTAGCTAAAGACGTTAAAGAAGGGCGGCTAACCGGGAGGCAACCCGGGATTTATTTGCTTACTTTATTTGTTATTTGTGTAAATTATGCTTTTAATTTTTATGTTTTTATTCATGTCTAGAATTGGTGCTACTAAGGGTATATTTTTGTTTGTGTGGATGCAGGAAATCAAGGCTTGGAGAGGCACACTTGGTCAAACTTGGGCTGGGCATGAATGAATGAAAGAAAAAAAAAAAAAAAAAAAAAAAAAAAAAAAATTGTTGTTACACGACTCGTGCACACCTACACGAGTCGTGTAGGTGGAGATACTGAAGGGGTCTTTTTGAGCACGACTCGTGCGTCCGTACACAACTCGTGTAAAAGGCTAGATACTGAAGGGGTGTAAATTGACACGACTCGTGTCCACGTACACGACTCGTGTAGCTGCTATTGTACTGATGCACGACTCGTGCACTACTACACGACTCGTGTAGAACAGATTTTGCCGCATACACGGCTCTGGACAGCCCTTTCACCCATTGTTCTTTCTTCTTTATTCTTACCCGACTTCCCCCCATCTTCTTCCTCCTCTCAAACCGCCGACCCCCATCCTCTACAACCACCTCCCACCACTAAATCGCCGCCCCCGCGCACCAAATCACCTTCTCTCTTCATCTTCTTCCTCACCAAACACCATATCCAACCTCAATTTCTCCATTAACACTCCTTGATCAAATTTTCTCACTCTAAACCCTAACCACCCAAAATCATCAAATTGGTTCGATTTCTTCTCCCAAATCACATTCTCAACATCCTTCTCACTTATATTTCACCAATTTCAACCTACCCCATCATCAAAGCTCGAATTCACACCAAATTTCAAAAACCCTAATTTTTCAAAATTGGGGCTTTTTGGATTTCTCTTTCTTGGAGCACTATTGGAGGGACAAGGAGATTGCGTGGGCATACTTGAGCAGTTAGAGGTATAATTTTCTCAATTCCCGCATTTGAATTGTTGGGATTGGTGCAACTGTTGGGTGAAAATTGTGGTGTTTCGGTTGATATTGTTGGAATTTTTTTATTGCATTGTGGGTGCATTGAATCGATTGTGTGGTTATTATTATTGTGTCTTGTTGTTGGTGAGAGTTTTGGTGAGCGATGCTATAGGGTGATTGCCTTGTGGAAGTGTTGTTGTGCAAATTCTGGTTATCAAAGTAATGGGAAAGAAAGGAGATGGTAGTAGTTCTAGTCGGGCTACCAAAAAGTCTAGAACGTCTGGAATTGTACCACCCCCACCCCCTCCCGAGGATGCCATGTTTATGGGATTGACAAACTTGACTCGAGCCCACAAGACTAAATGGAAGAAGCTAGATAAACAGGGCCGTCATCTTCAAATAACTCGGTTTTTAGATACAACGGTTTTAACAAATCTTGGGTTGAAAACGCCGGTTAAGGAGTTGATGAAAAATGCGGGGCTTGAGGAATTTTTGGGTAAGAGTGCACCTGTTTATAAGAGATACACACTTGAGTTCCTATCGACGTTTGAGCGGGTGGTCAATAGACAGACTGGGCCGGAGATTAGGTTCCATCTCGATGATGAGGAGAGGGTGTTGTCGTATGATGATATCCGAAGTATTTGGGGAGTGAGTGGACCGGTTGGGGAGTTTGACGAGGCGGATGCGATGCATGCAACCGTTTTCTTTCGGTTGACCGGGTTCCCATTTTCTCGTCCACATAATGTTGCATCGAATCTCTCGCATCCGGCTTGGAAACTATTTTATAGGGGATTATCTATGACTTTTCTGGGGAAGGGCGAGCCCGCCCAATTGAGTGTATCCGACATGGCCTTGATGAGATCAGGCTTATGTACTACCCCTTATGTGCCATGTTGGGTAGATGCGTTTATTGCAAGGTGTAAGGGTTATCTTCTTCGGGAAAGTGGCAACATCCCCGTTGGTGGAATGATCACCCTCTTGGCTCAGCATTTTATTCCGGAAGCTTCTGAGGATGCAGGGTTAATGGGTGGACCGAAATTCTTTGATTTTGCATACTTGTGTCAGTATGATTGCTTCGACCCTGTTCCTAATGATTCCAGGTCCCTTTATTTCCATTATGGGAATTCATTCGGGGTACCTTGTTCACGGCATGCGACGTTTTCTTCGGGTGACTTTGCACAAGAATGGAGAATGCCGGGGGTTATTAATCTCGATGAACACCAAATGCCAGTTGAGGAGGATGACGATGACGATATGGATGAGCAGGAGGGAGCCAGAGCTAGACAACCCGATCATCGTGCCGGGTCCGGTTCAATGGGTAATTGGGGAGAGATGAGGTCATTTCTTGATGAGCAACATCAGAGATTTGCCTATGAGGACAGGAGGACCCAGGACAGATATGTTTATGAAGACCAGAGGTTCATGAGTCGGGTAGCTTTTGAGGATAGGCGGTGGGCTGAGTATGGTGATACTTTAGAGGAGATACGGGACAGACAGATTACAATAGACAGCCGCCAGAGACAGATGGAGTCTTGGATGCAGCAGCAGCAGGGTCCTGCCGCATATGTCCCTGTGGCTGATGAGCACTATGCCATTATGTTGTCCCGTACAGAGGCCCGTGAGTTGAGGCGTGCATCGAGACGGATGCCTGCTCCAGATGTGGGTTCTAGTTCGCAGTCACAGTCATTTGATCAGTGGCAGTACCCAGATTGGCAGTGGCAACCGTGGCAATATCCCCCTCAGTGATGGTACATTTTTCCCTTTCTCTTACGCTTTTACTGTCCTTTATTTTGATTGTTGCACACACATTGAGGACACTGTGTGGTTTAAGCGTGGGGGACGGATTTGTAATTGTATAGTATGCATTTTATTTCTAGATAGCTAGTTAGTTTTTCTTTATTAAAAAAAAAAAAAAAAAAAAAAAAAGCACAAGAAAAGAAGCCCGCTGGATTGAAAACCCGAAAGGGCAGTCTAGGCAAAAACAAGGGTGTGCAATAAAAAAAAAAAAAAAATAAAATAAAATAAAATAAAAATAAAAATAAAAAATAGAGAGGCTAAGTGAAAACCCGAAAGGGCGCTTAGGCAAAAGGTGAGATTTTGAGTGATGTTATCTTTTATTCACCGGTGTTTGGCGACATAAGGGAGGTTTGGAGTCTCGGGTTAGGATTGTCATACTTGGTGTAGGAGGCTCGGTTAGAGGTGATTAGGATAGAAACCCTCGTTCTTTCTTGGAGTAATAAGGGGGCGTTGGTGCTTTCACGAGGTAAGTTATGTCCGGAAACACTTTCTAGACATTAACTTCTTATTTTTTTTACGAGGGCGATAGTAGTGTGAGACTAGCGTGGGGGAAGCTTAGGACATTTTTAGTTCCCCGTGGCTTTTATGTGTGGGCCTAAGTCCGGATACGTTTTTGATGCATATATGGAGTTTGTATCGGGCTAAGGCCATTGATCTTTATTTGATTTTCTGGAGTTATATGGGGACGGAGTTTCTTATACTCCGAGAATTGGTTGTGTTTGTTGACTTTTGATTTGGAGGCTTAGAGGAGATTAGGGGTCATTTTCTCCCATGCTACGCTGATTAGACCGGAGTTTAGAGCGGGGTTAGGATATTACTCAGGGACGAGTAATGGTCTAAGCGTGGGGGAATTTGATGTGGCGGATTTTGTACTATTTATTTCCCTAGTATTTCCTATGTATTTTCACTTATTTTGATGTATTTTAGACTAGATTTGATGTATTTGAGACATTATTTTATCATTTGAGCTTTATTGTAATCCGGGGTAGAATAGTCGTTATTAATTAATTATTTTTCCCGGATGTAACTTTTGGTGAGCTTCAAAGTCTTGTCTCAAGGATCAAGAATAGTCAAAGTCAAGTCAGGTCAAAGTTAACCGGAGCGGAGGAGTATGGGTACAAACTGAAATTTCTGGAAGCTTGAGGACTGTTCTGCATTGGTGGAAAGCCAAGGGATTGCTGTCAAGAATTAAAAGACTGCAGGGACCAAACTGCAAATAACTGAAAATCCAGGGGTTGAAAGGCAAATGGTGAAAACCGACTCATCCGTACTAGGCCAGGCACCAGCAAATCGAATTAGTGGAGGAATTGATTTTTGATTTTTATTTTGATTTTTATTAATTTATCTTTTTCATTATCCTTAGGGAGTTTTAATTAGGAATTAATTATAATTAGTGGAGAATTAGGATTTATAAGGGATCGACTTTTCTGAAGGAAAAAAAGAGGACGTATTTGACTTTTCTTTCATCTTGGTTTTTGAGCTTTTTCATGGAGAACTAAAACTCCATTACTTTGGATTTGAGATCTTGATCCGGGTTTTTATTTCTATTGAGGTATTTCTTTTTCTTTATTAATTCTTGTTCATAATCTTGCTTGTACCGTTTTAGATTAATTTCTAGGGTTTGTAAATCTGGCCAATTTACTTGTCCTCTTTATTGATCTTTGCTAGATTACTCGTTCTGTGCCAGAATTAGGGTTTTCATTGTAGCATCTCCACGAATTGTGTATGTGCCATAGCAATTTGGGGAGTAGGCAAGATTAGACGATTATCTAAATTATTTTTAGAAAGCGTTCTTGATTTTAGTCTCTTAAAACTTCATCAATTAATCTTTAGACCTTTTCTGTGCCAGTTTAGGTTTAATTTTAATTAGGGTTTATAGTGAGTGTGCCACTGCCATAAACTATTCTGAAAGAAGAGACAGGGATTGAAATACATCTCGTAATCGAGTGAATAAAATTAACGGAGATTAGAATTATCAGTGATATTAGAATTAAAATCCGGTGACAGTATCAAATCTGAAGTGCTTTTTAATCATTGTTTTAATCACAATTAGTTTAATTTCCCGTCTAGGAATTAATTATAATCAAATCAAACCCCCAATCTGGTCAAGTGACTGTTCGCAAATAATCATCGTTCTTCGTGGATCGACCCTGACTTACCCTAATTACATTATTAGTGGCCGAGTTCAGGTCTAATTTAGTAGGTGTGCGACTAAGCCTACCAGTAATACAATTCATATTTTGTGACAACTAAAATGTAAGATTTATTTTAAAATAAAGAAAAAAGTGTTTTTGGAATTCATAGGTTGTTTGTTTCTTTCATTTCTCATTCAATAAACCCTAACTCCTTTCACTGATAATCACGTCTTCATTTTTTGTTCAGCTGTTCTGCTTGTTATATCCATTTCGTAAGTGAGAATTTATGTTTCAAAATAAAGAAAATGTTTTTTTTTTCAATATTAGATTTTTATTTATATTAATTCATAATTTTATGAGGCTACAACTTGCTTATAAATAGGATAAAACAAATCTTTCTAACGAGATTCAAACTCCTGACCTCCACAAAATAAAGAAACTCAAGGCTATCTCACTAAGTAATTTATTAATATTAGCGTAGGTAAAAAAAGTTTGCCTCCAAATTTTGCTTACATGAATTACTTGTACGTTTAAGTATTTGCTAATGTTATTTTTTTGTTATTACGAGTTAATTTTGAGCAATAATTTTAAATTAATTTTATTAGTTTAATAAAAATTTATTTTTTTATTATAGATAATATTATTGATGGTGTATCAATAAATTTTTTTAAATATTTATTAGTATAATTAATTTAAACTAAAACTATTATTCACCGTATATTTGTAATAAGTTGAGCAGGAGGAAGTATTTGATTTATATTTTTCGAAAGATGGATGATTATAAGCTTTTAGTGATGATGGCCATAATGAACAAAACAAGCAACTTGTCATGTGGGTCTCTTCTCCCATGAAAGCTATGCTTAGCGATTAAAATGATTACCCAAATACTCCTTCCGACCCAAAATGATCTTCATGTTTGACTATTCAATTTTTTTAAGGATATGAACACTTGCATCGATAGCCATGTTTAGTTTATACACTTCAAAGCCTAAATCGTAGAAATGTGAAGAACTTTTTGGGACAATAAGAAATGGCAAATGAGAAGATCATTTGGGGACGGAGGGAGTATATATTTTTCATTAGTAATCATATATATATATATATATATATATATATATCCCATATTTTCCAAATTAAATTCACTGTTTTACTATTATTGGTGGGACCATTTAATTCCAATTTCTCTTTAACTTTTCTAAAAGGCAACACTGAGGTTTGAAACAAGGGTCATTGGAATCAAAGAAAGTATAACTTGCCACTCAAAAGGGTGGGTTCCATCATATGAACCTTTTTTTTTTAAAAAAAAAAAAAAAAGAATTGTGTGTTTGGTTTTGGTCCATTAATGATTTATAGTCTTTTCCTAATTTTAGCTAGGAATCCTCCACCAAATGAGGAGCAATTGTTATTTGAGATTCAATTAGACGTGAACAAACGGTTATAACCGTCGGTTAACAGTTATAACCGGTGGTTACTAAAATTGTTAAGTATTAACCGTAACTTAACATGTAACCGTTAACATTCGGTTATAATTTCCCGGTTATCCGGTTCTGTGGTTTTTTATTTTATTTGTTTATTAGAAAATTGACTGAAAATCGTTAAAAACTGTCTGGAATTGAATAAAGCACTAATTTCATTTGAAAACTAACTGGAAATCGTTGAAAACTGACTGGAATTCTAATTTTTATAGAAAACTAACTGCAAATTGTTAAGAAACTAGTCGTTAGGCGGTTAACAGGCGGTTTGACTTCTCGGTTTTAACTGCCGGTCCACGGTTTTGAAAAGAGGTGAACCGGAACCGGACCGTTAACCGACGATTCACGGTTGGACCGGCTAACAGTTTCACGGTATGACGGTTTTGACCGGTTAAAAACCGCCAGTTAAGCCGGCTCCTTTTTTTTTTTTTTTTTTTTTGTCGCGTCTATATTCAATATATATAGAATAATAATGAGAAGAACATGTAACCAATGGATTAATTTTACTACCATTTTGGAGGTGTATTTGAATTTTAGTGTTCATCCTCTAACTCAGTTAAAAAACTTAACGAAAACTCAAACCCACTTATAATGGTTTCTAATGCAGGTCCAAGGAAAAATGGAAGAGTTGAACTTGAATGATACTCCCCCCTCCCAGAAAGATAGTTCACCTTTTTCGTTGTTACAACGAGAGAACTTTGATAGTCCACTTATATAATAATTCATGTTTAAAAAAAATGATACTCCCTCTGTCCCAGAATGATAGTCCCCCTATTTTCATGGGTTTTACGAAGGAACTTTGATTAATAATTAAGGCTACTTTTAATTATTCTAATAAATTTTTTGAAATTGTTCTTGATACACCATTATAAATACTATTAATATCAATTTTTAGATTCACATTAACATAATTATAAGTAGCATTTATAACTGTTCAAAGTTCCCTCGTAGTAACAACGAAAAAGGTGGACTATCTATCTGGGTCGGAGGGAGTATATGAGATAAAAATCACATAATTCATGTTAAAAACATGATATGTGAGATAAAAATCACATTCCGCAAAGAAATATTGATGGGATTAGAAGTTCAATTAAACGAAGTTAGAGGGGGAAACATGGATCGTAATTGTTGTAAGTATAGTTTAATTGCTAGAAACAAAATATTCTCACTGTTTCAAAATGAACGTCCGATTTTGCTATTGAAAGTAATTAGTTAAAACTGAGAGTAATAAAAAGTATAATTGTTTAAAAGTGTGTTAGGTCTTTGTTATATTAGACTTTTTTTTTTTTTTTTTTTGTTAATTTAAAGTCATGTTCCTAAAAAGAAGATTTGTCATGTGTGGGTAGCTCTCATTGTACTAGTTTGCCTATAGATTCTCCATCTGTTGCAATCAAAGAATTCAATTTGAAAATCACATTCAAAATATTAATTAAACTCATTTGAATACCATGAAATTTAAATAATAAATATATATAATTAGTGATTAATATAAGCTGTTAAATATGGGGATTAATAACATGCATCAGCTTAACATTTTTTTATTACTCCCAATGTCACTCGGAGTATATGTCAACTTTTCCTTTTTAATTTGTCGCAGAGTATATGTCTACTTCCTTAAATAAATGGCAAAAAAAATTTACTATTCCTCTCACTCATTCTCTCTTCTAATTTACTTTTATACTCACAACACCAATCAACTTACTATTCCCTACCACACCTTCTCTCGCCTACTTCACTTTTCATACTCACAACACTTACATCACTTCCACCACTTTTAATTTTCCATGCAAATGGGAGGGTGGACATATACTCTGAGACGACGGAGACAATATTATACTTTTCAAAATGAAAATAAGAGTTTGTAAAAAGTTATATGTATTTTTGTGTGTTCATGTAAATTGTAGAATAGGAAATATTTTCAGGATAGGCCCAACTACTTACAGGCTGATGGACAGATAATAAAGCCCACATCCAGTACTTGCCCACTTACATATGACAATGTGGCCCAAACATGTTCCTAAAAATAATATTTGTCATGTGAATGTTGCTCTCCTTGTACCATTTTGGATATTTGATTCTCCACCAGTTGCAATCAAGGAATTTAATTTGAAAATCACATTTTAAATGTAATTAATTATTAAAAAATCTTACACACCTTTTATTAATTAATAATGTGATATTATTTCATTTTTTTTTTTTTTTAATAATGTGATATGGACAAGCTCTAATTAACAACTTTCATTCTGTAAAATTACGCAAGCACTAATCCCATTGATAAGGACTTTTCAATCAAGTTGAAAGTTTTTGTTTTTATTTTTTTTAAAAAAAGGTTAATAAGAGTATATTTTTGAAGCGGAGTGATTATTAAGTTCTCCCTCCGTCTCAAAATGATTTTCACATTTGTTCGACATTACTACGAAGGAGCTTTGAGGAATGATTTTAGGTTGGTTTAATTATCTTAATAAAAATCTAAAACTTGTTATTGATAGTATTGTTGATGTTATGTCAATAACAAGTTTTAGATTTTCATTAAGATAATTAAATCAATCTAAAATTATTACTCAGAGTTCCTTCGTAATAACAGCGAAAAAAAATATGAATATCATTTTTGGACGAGTAATACTTACACTTCGTTCCAAGTAAATGTTCAATTCTATTTTTATTGAGATTTAAGAAAGTTAAAAATTAAACATTTGTCGTAGACAACTTCATAAAAGCCCTTAATGGTGTTACCAAAAATGTATTTATGAGGGATTTAGATTCGTTCATGCTAAATATTTGCTACTTCACTCATGCGTAATTGCGTATAAGGCTTATAATTGGCCATGGCCCATATTTGGTTGTTGGATGCTCATAATTTTGTAATTTTTTTTTATTTTTTTTTTTAAATTAATTTTTTTTTCAAATTTAATTCATAATTGAACTCAATACATAATCATCAGCAGAAACGCCTAGGAGTCAAATCCTAAGGAGAGAAAAATCTTCTCTCTAACTTCTGGGGGAAGGGGGGATCGAACCCATGACCTCCAAGTTGGAAGCCATGAGCTCTGGCCACCAGGCCATATTTTTAGTTATGTTGGACCTTTCAAGAATTAGATTAATATCTATCATTACTTTTTACAAAAGTGTATACTTTGCACAATTGTTATGAATCGAATAATAAACAAATATTATATCTATTATTACTTTTATAAAAATGTATTTTTCGCACAATTGTTATGGCTCGCATGAAAGAATAAACAAATATTGGCATGAGCGGTTTTTATTTCTCACTTATACGAGTGAAAGTATAAATTATAATAACTTATTGTTTTTTTTTTTTTTTTTTTTTTTAAAAAACATCACAACATATATTACATAGAAAGTAAAGGTTATATTACATGCATAGTACACTCCTGATATACAACTACTTCCCTAGTAGTAATTACACCCATAACATCATGAGGTGGTCTCCCATGAGAACAATGGGATCCTTCTCGTCTATGAGATGGGTCGACCCATGACCCATGGGGCACAACCCACCACGTGGCAGCCTCTTATAGGATTTTTTTTTTTTTGAGTTTTTATATTATTTTTTCGGCTTTTCCGTCGTTTACCAAAAATAATAGTTACCATAACTTAATGTAATGACTGTATACATATAAAGTAACATTGTTCATAAGTAAACGTAACATCTGTTTTACAAAAACAAAAGCTCGTTTTACCCATTTTTTCAAATGTAATACTAACTATAATTACATGTAACCCAAACAATATATAAATGTAATTATCATTTATACTAAAATGTAATAGTGCTTTTGCAAAAAATGTAAAATATTGTGTATTTTGATTTAATTTTTTTGAAAGAAAGTAACATTTGAAAAGTAACAACTCATATATATGAATGTAATTGTTTGTACAAGTAAATGTAACACTTTAATAAAAGAAATTATAACATATTTCTATAGATAATGTAATACTTTTACATGTAACACTAATCAAGTGTTTTTAGCTCTAAAAATGTAAATAGTTGAATTATTACTTTTCCTATACATATGTGTTACAATTATGTATAAACATTATTACATATAAGTAACACGTTCGTTACATTTTAGTTGTAATAAGTATTACTTTTGGCAAACGAAAAAAAACATAGAAAAAAACACTGTTACTTTTCTGTATATATGTATTACTTTTATGTATAGAAACTGTTACTTTATACTCCCTCCGTCCCATTTCAAATTGCAAATACTAGGTTGGCACGGGGATTAAGGTAAAAAGTGAAAATGGTGATGTGTTGTGAGTGTTGATAGTTGAGTGGGAGAGAGAAAGTGGGGTAGAGAATAGTTAGTGGGTTAGTGGATGTGAGTGTGCAAGTGGGTTAAAACTTGCCATTTTTAGATTTTGCAATTTTAGTTGGGACATCCTTTTTGGCAACTTTTGCAATTTGAAATGGGACGGAGGGAGTATGTATACAGTCATTACATTAAGGTATAGTAACTATTATTTTTGACAAACCGAAAAAAAAAAAAAAAAAAAGGCCTATGAGAGGCTCCCCCTATGTCATGGAGCTGGTTCAATGGGCGGGTCATGGGTCAAAAAATGACCTGTCTCATCCATGAGACGGGTTCTGATGTTCTCCCATGAGTTTTTGCCTAACATCATTATACAAAAGTGGAAATATATATAACAGAGGAGCTTCAAAATATTCTTGTAAAGTAACTACTTCAGATGCATTTTTAGCCAAACGATCAGCTACCATATTTCGTTCCCGATAGGCAAAAGAGCACCAAACTTGGTCAAAAGCTTGCATTAACTTCTTACAGTCCATTACTAGATTATGCGCGGCAGCCAAAGGAGTATGATCTCTGCACAAAATATTAAAAGTTACTAATGAATCCGTCTCAATATGAATTTTAGTAATATGATATGCAGTAGCATATTGTAATCCCATCCGAACAGCCCATATTTTAACTATCATGTTTGAAGTATATCCAATAGATTTGCTAAACCCTAAAATACATTGCCCATTTTGATTCCGAATTATACCACCAATACCCGCCATACCCGGATTTGATTTAGCTGAACCGTCTATATTCAATTTGAACATAGTAAACTGGGATGGACGCCATGTAAGTGGAATTTTTATTTTCATTGGAATCACATCTCTAATAGTTGGGAAACATATCAAATGATCCAAATCCAGTTGATATAATTTATGTCGAAATAGAATCACTTTGATAGCTTCCGATTGAAAAATAAATTTATTACGAAATTGTCATATGAGCCAATAAGAATGCAGACCTGAAAACAAATCAACCCAGTTTTTACCTTGATAATGAGGATGAAGCAAAATATGAATAAATAAGTTTGCAGAAAGCAATGGAGGAACATGGCAAAACCATCTTATTTCTGCAAATTTTGGACATTCATTGACTAAATGGAATAAGGATGCATTACCTTGATTACAAAGTTGACATAGAGTTGACGAAATGATTTTCTTTCGAGCCAGAACCGAAGAAGAAGGAAGAGCATCTTGGCTAGATTGCCAAATGAACATTTTTAATCTATATCTACTAGGTAATTTCCATAAAGAATGCCAAGGTATGAAAGCTTGAGAAACCAAAGAATGATTTTGTTTAATTAACCATAAATATGTATTCTTTATTGTAAACAATTCGCCCCTAGATGGACCCAAATACCATTTATCCTTAATACCCGAAGTGGATATTGGATAAGCCTGAATGATTTGTATTAAATTTTGAGGCAAAAAATGACTTAAATTATTTATCTTCCAGCTTAAATTGTCTATATACTTTGCTACTTTATGCGTATGCCATGAAAGCGGAATAACTTATTGTTTGATTAGTATCTTTCTCAAACTTTGAATATTTATTTTAAAACAATAATTATAAAAATTAAATATTTATTTTAGGATGAAATAATCTAAATTAGTTTCTATATAAAACCCCACAAAATCTCAAATTTTGGACCAAATATCGATATTTACCCGTCAAATTCGAGAGAAATGCCACGTAAAAATTCCAAGCAAGTCAACGTCGCTGAGTAAAGACGTCACCCACCTAACGGAAATCACACTCCCATTTCTCTTCTCCCTCTTCCATGGCAGTCGTCGCATCTGCTACCGGAGACAACATCAAATCCATGGATCAATCACCGCCTTCTCACCTCTCCGATGCCACCACCGCCGAATCTCCGTCTGCCTCAGCCGCTGCAAATCTGTCTACCAATTCCAATTATCCGCCCAGTCCTTCCAGACAACTCGATGGTCATGTACGAGCTCGATCTCTACTTGTTCTAATTCAATTCAGAGGGAAATGAAGTTTGTGCAATTGAATGTATGTGTGTTTAACTGTGTGTGTGTTTGTTTGTTTGTTTTGATCGAGTCAGGCGGCTATGAAGAGCGAGGAGTATCGGCAACTGTTTCGGCTTCCACCGGATGAAGTATGTACAGTATTTTCAAAATTGAGAAGATTTCTTTGTGTTTTGTTTGATTTTCACTTAATTACGAGTACTTTTTTTTTTTTTTTTTTTGCTGCATAATTGATAATATAATTAAATTAGGAGAAAGTAAATTAAGACATTAATTATTTTTGAACTTTGCAATAACGAAATGTTTCTTGTTGATGATACCAAATGCTTCTTGAATTCTAAAATATTTGCACCATTTGGGAGCATGTGTTAAGAATTATGTAGTGGAAATGCTTTGGGTTGGGGCCATTTCACAATAGCTGTTGTCCTATACAACGTGATATATTACCTCACTTGAAGGCCCTAAATTTTATATCAGTCACTACGAAACATAGTGTTATCTCTCTTTCCCACATACGTTAAGTTATTATAGCACTTGCTGCTGAAACCTCTAAAGTCTCACATACATCTGATGAAGACTCAGACACACAGATATAACAATTTCTCCAACATAAACTAAATGTTGAATGACCTCTATAGGTAATGTACATTTCCAGATTTACCGTACGGGTATCATATTCTAATAAATAACTACAGCGCACTTTGACGAAGTAGTACACACAGTGCATCATACTTCACATTCGACAGATGCCGTTAATATATTTAACGGAGGTGCTGATGTGGCGTCCATGGTGGCATTGAACTGCGTAAATTCAAGGGACCAAAAAGAAATACTCCCTCCGTCCCATTTCAAATTGCAAAAGTTGCCAAAAGGGTGTCCCAACTAAAATTGCAAAATCCAAAAATGGCAAGTTTTAACTCACTTGCACACTCACATCCACTAACCCACTCACTATTCTCTACCCCACTTTCTCTCTCCCACTCAACTATCAACACTCACAACACATCACCTTTTTCACTTTTTCCCTTAATCCCCGTGCCAACCTAGTATTTGCAATTTGAAACGGGACGGAGGGAGTATACACTATTAATACTATTATTAGCCTGGAATGACCATTTATGATCTTATTTTACCTCAAAATATACCAAAGAAACATAGGTTTTTTCACTCCTCCATCTTTCAAACTGCACTGTTATTAGGTCATTTTGATTATTTGCAGTTACATTGATTGTTATTTTTGCGAATGGGTGAATAAAGAAATAAAATGTGCACATTGGAAGCATTAAAATCTGTTCTCTCTTGTTAAGAGATTCATTTTGACTTGGAGTGTCCCCTTTCCCGATCAGATAAAGAAAAGAAAAAAGAAATTTCTGATTGGATGTGAAGCGGACAGTAGTACAACTGGTTGAAGTGTGTCTTTCTTAGCTTTTGCAGGTTTCAATTTTGTGAACAATTTCTTTCTCAACTGGGAGATTTCATTTGTTGTACCTTCCTGTTCACAAATGTAACTGTTTTCCTAGTGATTGTCAATATCTTGGTCTTTATTTGTTGGACGTGAGTCTGTCAATATGTCTCCCTACATAAATCCTCTTTATCTACGTGATAGAAAATTTTGTCTTCTTTGTAGTACTCATCACACCATGCTTTCTCCCTCTCCTAATAGGTTCTCATCCAAGATTTTAATTGTGCATTGCAAGAGAATTTCCTTCTGCAGGTATGTTCGGTTTTCATGGGGCTTTTCTAGATGCATGTTCTCATATGCTCTTTAATTCTTCCATTTATTAGATCAGTAGCTAAATAATATTTAAATTCGGCATATTGTGTTTCTGATTAACTTCCATTTACACTTATTGTCCTTTCATAAGAAACTGGTTACTTAGGCTTAACGATATACATTTATATATGCTCAGAAAACACATTCACATACATAAGTATAAGCCTACCTACACAGAGTCAATCTTTTACCTGATTGATATTTGTTGATTGCAGGGTCACATGTACCTGTTTCTCCATTACATATGTTTTTACTCCAACCTGTTTGGTTTTGAGACAAAGGTTTGATCCCTTGACCTAATGAACATGTCAATGCTGCCTTACTTTTTGACTTTTAAGTAGGTTGGGCTTGATTTGCCCCGCAAAAAGTGTTACTTCTCTAGCTGCAGTTGATCTGTTGCACTCATGATGCCTGTCTCTTTATGTGTGTGTGAACTGCATTTTTTTTTTTTGTGTATAGGCGTCATCATATTTTTTCTCTGTTAGATCTTTGAATTTAACTTAAAGAGAAGAATATCTAAAGCTTGCATAAAGTTCTATTATATTGAGATGGGTGATCTTGTAGAAGAGTATTTCTGACAGGAGAAAAGAAGTAACTACTTTGTCGTACAAACAAAGCTCGTAGCTGCATTGTGGTCAGACAAATAACCGCAAGCCTGAGATTCAGCGATAAATCGTGTTTTAGAATATTTATGGAAGTAGTCTTTTCCTCTTATCTCCGTCCCAAAATACATGTTGGAGATAATTTCGCAAATAATAAGTAACAAGCCAAAATTACTATGTTAACCTATACCAATCAGTAAAAAGAATGTTGGATAAATAAGATTTCACTGAAAACATTAAGAATACAAAGTGACTATCTAAGCTTCCCAATGTTAATAAGGTGAGTGCGACTGCGACTGCAGTGAGAATGTTAAGACAAATAGGTTATTAAACTTCGAAAGATGAAACCCAGAATGAACAAACTTGTGAGACAGTAGACTCGCCCAAGAGATAAAACAAGCGTCCACCTTGAGGTAGGGAAACTATAGTTAACAGCATTTGATAAATAATGGTATGCTGAGTGTGACTTGTTTGATGTCCTTGTGTTGGATTGAATATTATTGCGAAAAAGGATTCATGTATTGTAGATAACCAAGTTCATGCATTTCAGTATGTGGGAGTGGTTTTGACCGAGGCTGAACTCAGTTGAGGCTAAGTTTGTTTGCTTGATTTTCAGTTAGTTCTTCTCGTGATAATAAGAGTCCACCTTCCTTTCTTTGATGCTCACATTACTTTTTGTGTATACTGTTCCATACTGGAAGCGTCAAAGGACCATAGTTATTACTTTACTCAGCTCATCTATCTGATTACAGTGAGAGAGGGAGAGAGATAGAGAGAGAGAAAAATAAAAACTTTGAACATGTTGTTGATACTAACCATTAATATACTCAGTTAGCGTTCATTATATGCTGTGCATAAGTCAGAGTGCATATGAAATTGTAAGATATGTGTCATGTTTTCTTCAAGTTTCTCCGCAGCCATGTTGCAGAAGACTTTCAGATGTGTAGTGCTGAACTGCTGATTGTTTATCTGTAACCCTGTTCATATTTAGACTAATTTTGAAGATCTTAATTTTTTTTAGTCTTCTTGTCTTGCAGATGATTTTGCTAATCATTTCTTTTTTTTTTCTTCTGTTATTTGTGATGTTGATTTTGTTTTTAGTACTTTGGCTGTTTATAATGCAGAAAGTAATTCCGTTTCAAGATATCACGGATGTAAAAAGAGCGAAAACTGCGGCTATATTTCCTACTGCCATAGAGATAACTGCTGCCGGAAAGAAGGTTTGCTTGAATCTGTCAACTGTTATATATAAGAATAAGATACATTTATAAAAAAATATGGGTTTTGTCCATTCCCTCGTGATTGGACAGCTCTTTCAGTGATTTTCTAACTTGCTGTTTGCTGTGACAGTATTTCTTTACATCGTTCCTGTCCCGGGATGAAGCTTTTAAGCTTGTAAATGATGGTTGGTTGGAACATGGTAATGGGGAGAATGCCATCTTGGATCATCAGGTACAGAATAGGAGTACTTATATCTTGGGTGCCTGATAGATTATTGATATCTTTCACATCATATTTAATTCTGGACAATTAATACACTTTCTTTCTTCCATTGTTGGCATAAGTTCTCAACAATTTTCGAGATCTATGTACTTATGGTCTCTTAAACATCTTACCTTTTAAATGTGGTGTACTTGTGGCTGAAATGGGGGTGCAACTGCATAATATATTGCTTCTCTAATAACTCTATTGTTGTACGGCTTGTGTACATGATGATAAACTGCAAAATCTTCTATGTAACCATTTTTCTCTCTAAACATTCTGACAAAGAAAATTAGTGATATTGTTTCTGAAAGATACAAAAAGCAATCTTGTTTAAACCTTAAAGTGTAGTTATACTCTAGTGGGCAGGATATATAAGATCTTTACCTGGACCGACCATAATTGCTTATGAGGGGATTCCCTTTGAACTAGTTACACTCGGTGTGCCGCCACTTTGCTTTCCCCATCACCAAGTTTCAATACATAAATCTTTAGTCGAACTCGGCTTTTGGACATGCATTCTAAATCACTGATGAAGCTTAGGCATAATGCTTAAACTAGCAATATCTGATGAGGTGAAGCTTTCAAATCTCATGAATTGTTTGGTAGATGTTCAAGTAGTCAATTCAAATCCTTAGGTCTCATCTCATCTGACTTGAGCAATGAGCCTCTACTGAGGAAGCTTTCAATTGGAGTGGTACCAACTAGAATGGAGACTGTCGTTGGAAGTTAAATGCTTCTGGTAGACTTGTTTGCTTGCAGAACTTTGAGGACCTAGAATGTATCTCCATTCTTTGTGGAGAGACAAAGGAGAGATTTCAAGGTCTTCTCATAAGTGACTGAAGAGAAGATTGGAGGAGGGATAAAGAGGAGGCATAATTGTATCCACAGAGGAAGGTGGACTACCCACCAAAGAGCTTAAAGTTTTGAAGCCTACCAAGTATCTAGTCTGTACTCGTGTGACCTAATCTTAGTTTTGAGGCTCTCTGGAAGCTTATTGGTTGAGATTATCAATATGCTGTAGTAGATACTGTCCAGAATCTGCCTTGCTATGAGTTGAATAGTATTTACTCATTTTCATACTTAAGAGATGTTAGTGCTGAAATTCTTTTTTTCTATACCATTTTGTGGTTTAGATTATGTTTTTTGTTGATTGGTCAGATTTGATAACTGTTCTCATGGCAGGACTCTACATCCGAGCTAAATGAGCAAGAGAGTGATGTTGTTATAGTTGAGAGTTTAATTGGCTCTAAACTGCTAGGAGATGAGTTGGAACTCCCTAACAGGTATCCTATCAGCAAACTCGGTAGTTTACTAGGTTTAGCTTATTGTGATGTGGTTCACTCCCTTGAACCAGGAATGAGGGTGCATCTGTGTCCGAAGATTCTGATCCCTCACTTAGAAGAGAAGTCGAAGTGTTACAGACATCTTCAGGAGCTCAAGATACCATCAATGAGGAAACGGTGGCTGTTCCAAATACTGATTGTTCCTCTTCTGGAAAATCTTTTGTGTGGGAGCTGGAGGATTCTGATGCACCTAATGGTTAGTGGAATCCTCTCTTGTTGCATATCGCTTTTATTTAATTAGTTTAGTGGTTTTTTTGTAAGTGTGTGTGCTATTTGGGGGGGGGGGGGGGAAGGAATCATGGTAATTCCTGAATAGGGTTTAAGGTTTGGCCTATATAGTATGAAATCTCAACCACAAAAACTTTTTAGGTTGGAATGAATATAACGGATTTCTCTCAGGTATATTTAGTTAGAAAACAAGAAAGGAGGAAAACGTTAATTGTATTTCCTTGTGAAAGTTTCGGCTAGGGCTTTACAATATATACACCACATATCTACTCTCCTTCTTGGTGAAGGAGTCAATCAATTCCTAAAAACTAGCTACCAAAGAATATCCTACTCTATTTACATTTATCAAGAAAGGAAAGGATAATAACTTGATAATAACTTATGAATATGCCGAGATATGGGAGATACTTGTCCATATCTCAACACCCCCCTCAAGTTGGAGCGTGTAGGTCACAAACGCCCAACTTGCCCATTAAATGGAGGAACTGTCGACTGCCCAAGGCCTTAGTCAAAATATCAGTCAGTTGTGAGGATGTATGGACATAGCGAGTTGTGATGACACCTGACTGCACAACATCCCTAACAAGATGACAGTCAACTTCTATATGCTTCGTTCGTTCATGATGAACGAGATTTTGAGCCATATGCAAAGCGGATTGATTGTCAGAACACAAAACCATAGGAGCGGTGTGCGGAACGCCAAATGATAGAAGAAGTCCACGAAGCCATTTGAGCTCACAAGTAGCACTAGCCATGGAACGATATTCAGCCTCGGCCGAAGATCGAGAAATAGTAGTCTGTTTTTTTGTTTTCCAAGAGATTGGTGTGTCTCCAAGAAAAACAAAATAAGCTGTAAGAGAGCGACGAGTAAGAGGGCAGAGATCCGAACGTGCCTTCGATAAAATCCCTTGACCCGGATGAGTTTTGAGATAACGAACAACCCGTAAAGCAGCCTTCCAATGATCCACCTTAGGGTTGGTCATAAATTGTGCGAGAGTATGCACACTATAGGAGAGTTCAGGACGTGTGATCGTAAGATATATGAGACGACCAACCAGACGCCTGTAGGGCTCCGGATCATGTAAGGGAGCACTATCGGTTAGCGCCAAACGATGATTTTGCTCAATGGGAGTCAACGCCGGGCGAGCACCTCCCAGCCCAACTTCCGAAAGTATATCAAGAGTGTATTTTCTTTGAGAGAGAAAAATACCAGTTGGGTGTCGGGCAACCTCGAGACCCAAGAAATATACTTAAGCCGACCAAGATCCTTCATGTGGAAACAACTGCACAGATAATCTTTGAAACGAGAGATAGCATCCGAATTATTTCCCCCAATAACCAGATCATCAACGTACACAAGTACACGAAGATCAGCAGCGGAAGTCTTGAGAGAGAAAAGGGAATAATCGGATGAAGACTGAAGAAACCCATAGTTCTTTAATGCCGTGGAAAGTTTAGCAAACCAACAACGAGGTGCCTGTCGCAGACCGTACAAGGATTTTCTGAGTTTGCAAACTTTATTGGAAGCGGCAGCCGGATGTCCCAATGGGATTTTCATATACACATCTTCGCTTAAATCACCGTGTAAGAAGGCATTATGAACATCCATCTGGTGAAGCTCCCAACCACGAGCTGCAACAATAGAAAGAAAAACCCGTACAGTAACCATTTTAATGGTGGGTGCAAAAGTTTCTTTGAAATCGACCCCTTCAACTTGTCTGTTTCCCAGAATAACCAGCCGTGCCTTGTGCCGTTCAACAGTCCCATCGGCATGGTACTTAATTTTATACACCCATTTGTTGCCAACGACTTTCTTCCCTATAGGAGCATCTACCAGCTCCCATGTACCATTCTGATCAAGGGCACTAATTTCTTTGTTCATTGCCTCACGCCATAAAGGAGAAGAGACAGCGTCTCTAAAGTTTTTAGGCTCCATCCCTGAATCGACAGCAGCCAAAAAACAACGGTGTGCCAAAGAAAATTTAGTGCAATTGACAAAATGCGATAAAGGATAACGAGTACCTGAAGAGTTGAGTTGGGAAGGTGAACATGACGGGGGGACTGACTTTAGTAGAGCGAATCTGAGAAGAAGGAAGCTCATAATCTGTCGAGGGATACCGTGTAGAGGGAACCCTAGTTCTTTGTCCTCGGCCCAATGGTTCAACAGCAATAGACGGAGGTTCGGAAATGTCGTCAACAGTTGGGGAATCAGCAGCCTGAGCAACCTGTTGGTCAGTAACCTGCGCAGGTACATGTCCAGAATCTGTTATTGGATCAGCCTGCTGTTCAATCACTTGTTCATGCAACTGACTGGGCAACTGTTCAGTCAACTGGTCAGTCAACTAGTGAGGTACAGGAGCAGTGACACAAATATTATCCTCCTCAGCCACATCAGAAGGAGAACACAGAAAGATATCTGAATCTGTATAAATCTGTGTTGCATCAGTTCGAAAAGTGGCAAAAGGAATTTCTTTCTCAACAAAAATAACATCCCGAGAGACAAGGGTCTTGTGTTCATCAAGGTCATACACCAACCAACCTTTCTTCCCATACGGATATCCAAGAAAAACGCACTTTCTGCTACGACTAGAGAACTTATCATTGTCCTGTCTAGAATAATCAACATATTTGGTGGGAGGAAGTGCGACGAAGCCTTAGTGGATATAGCCAGTGTGCCAGGAGGTGGCTCGGGCATAGTGAGTTTGGACGCCTAGCATGAAAGAACCTTCTCTAGTAGCGGCACTATACCTTAGTCTTTTTCTAGCTTCCGGTTTATAAAAAACGTAGTTAGCAGAGATCAGTCTGTTTGGCGTTCCCTCGCGTCAAGGGCTACTTTTGCATCGGCTCTCTCTCGTTAGGGACTGTTGGTGTGTACTATAGTTTCTTCCTATAACTATTGGATCTTATAGTGGTTCTCGTCAGGTACACTTCCAAAATTTTATGGATCCCCTAGCTATTATGGTTGTGTGCTTGGCAATCAGTGCCATCCGTCATTGTGACTTAAATAGTATGTGCCTGGCAATTCGTTTCTTCAAGGGGAAAATAAGAGCCATTATTTTTTCCAGATTGATCTTTATTAACTATTTCACCCTTGCATAAACATTAATACCTCCTTTTCTATTTTAATTAAGATCTCATTTTTGGATCCTTCTGTGTAACTTAATTTTAGCGACTGGTCTTAACTTATGTTTAGAATTTGATTCTTGCATGTTTGTCGTACCTCTTAGGTTTTCATATAAGACCTTTTTTCTCCTGTATTCTTGTATTCTAAGTTGCTTTCTGGTTCTTGTTTAACCTGTGCTTTTTTTTTTTGAATGCAGTCCCTGGATGTTATACACTAGCTGCAGAATCAAAGTTCCCGGTACTAGTTTTTTGCTTGAAGATCTTATTCATTACAATTGTTGAGAACTCTTGGGTGCTGGTAGCTAATACCATTACAGAACTCTTTAGGGGTCAATTTTATTTAAAGCTTTTGCGTTAGGATTCATTTAGTGGAACATATTCATTACCCGAGTTGAGAAAGTTAAAAGTATTTCTGAAAATGAGATCCTTTTGGGGAGCTTAAGGGTAGTTACTAGCACCTTCCTTCACTTTGTTGCTATATGAACCAGCCAATGTATGATATCGTTCCAAATCTTCTGCAGATAAAGGTGGAGGAGTTCTTTAATCTCTTCTTTTCTAATGAAGCCATACATTTTGTTGAAACATATCACAAAAAATGTGGGGATAAAGGTACGGTGGATAGACATCCCCTCTTTATAGCCTTTACTTATTACTTTCTCTGTCTCAAAATATATGTCCATTTTTGTTGTAGATCAAGGACAAATATGAACGTTCATTTTGGGACGGAGTTATTATTGCTGTCTCTTAATGTGCATTAATAAGTGTATCTACTTTCATGCTCTACCTTCACCTGTATGCATTTCAGATCTTAAATGCACGCCATGGAAGCCCCACGAGAAATATGGTCACGCACGTGAAGTGTCATTTCAACATCCAATTAAAATTTATTTTGGTACGAGTGTACTTGCGTCATCATGACATGTATTATTTTCTATGTCACACTTCTTTGGTCATTATTTTTATTCCTTTTGGTTTTGGTTAGGTGCAAGATTTGGTAGCTGTAATGAGGTTCAGAAATATAGAGTGTACAGAAACAGGTAGACTAACCAGATTACATTCACAACGTTTTTCTTAGTAATTGTTTCACTGTTTTTAATGTTGCCAGTAATGCAACATGTTGAATTAATTGATTGCTTCTTTAAGTACATTAAGTTGTGAAAAAATGTCTGTGTTTTTGATGAAATTGGTACAGTTGCTGATTATCTTAATTCTTAAGCGGTTGTTTCACTTAATAGAGGGGACCCTAACTAGCAAATGTTTTGCTCAAGTACCTCACAAAAACCTTCAAAAGAGGACAAACTTTAACAATTTGTCAAGACTTTGTGGAGTAAAATGCTTAACTCTATACTTGCTCTTTGGTAGCAACTAATCTTTCTTCGTCTTTCTTTTATGCCAGTCATTTAGTTGTAAACACTTCACAAGAGATCAATGATGTACCTTATGGAGATTACTTCTGTGTGGAGGTATGAATTATATATTATGCAGGCTTGAACCACATTGGATAAATATTTTAGTAATGTTGATTCATATTTTGTTTGTCATTTTTTAGATAAGACATGCGTCATTAATTTTTTTTCCGGGGATAACTTGGGGGTAGTTTAGAAAAGAAGAGTACTGTTCATAAGCATCCCTGCAATGCCGATGGCTTAAAGTAACTATGCACTTGAGCATACTTTGGCATTGTATATTTTGCTTTTGTTGAGTTGGTTTCCTTTAGGATGGGATAACTATGCCTATTTCTGTTGGAAATAGTTTAATAATCATGCTTATGTGGATCTTGTAAAAGTTTTGCGTTGCAGTAATATATTGTTCTGCTGAAATAAAAGTAGTCAAAGAATAGATGAAAACCTTACAAAGGTGTAAAGCTGTTCACAAAGATGTATTGGAAGAACAATGAGAAGTTCAGCGGTTTTTCCTTGTAGTCATTATGACTTGACTAGTCTGAATATCTTTCCGATAGATGGTTTAAGGTATTCAGACTAGTCAAGTCAACACTACTATTTACCCCACTCATTCTCTCTCTTCATTTTCTACCACACATTTTCCTTATTTTATTCATTCTCCTTAATTATTGTGCCCACCTCATGGGTGTCAAGTGAGGTGGGACGGAGGGAGTATATTTTATCATTGCTGGCAATATAGAAATATCTTTAGTTGAATGTGTCTGCCATTCCCTTTGATTATAAATCTGAAATAGGGTCAGGATAAAATAAGTTTTGCCATCATAAAACCTATAACTCATTCAAGGAAAAGGAGACCAATTTGTTGTTGGAAATATTTGTCTAAGGTGCACTTTGAGGGAGTCCAATTATTGGTTCTTAAAGTGGTTAACCGATTCAAATGTACATCTTTGAGGATGGGCAGTAAAAGTTGCAATTGTAATCTTGGATGTAAGCTATTTAGTAGTGAGAATCCATTGCTCAAAGACTCGTACATAAGGAACTTTCTTGTTATAGATATGGAAATACTTTGGACTTTATACTTTTGCTCCTGATGAGCTTTCGTCCAACTTGATCCAAGTGAAAGTTTTTCCCGGCTATCGTTATGCTCAGAATAGTTTATTTGCGTGTCTAAGAATACTAAAAGCTTTACACTTAATTCTAATTTGGCATATATAATTAATCCTAGTTTAGTTGACTTTATACTTTTCCTGAAACAACAACGATAACAAAGCTTTAGTTCCAAAATGATTTTGGGTCGGCGAATATGAATCTTCATATATAATCGTCAATTAAAAGATATGAGAAAAATAAGTAATATAAAGGAGGGAAATTTGGGAATAAAATTTGAAAAAGGAGAAAAAAATAAAAGGAATTGGGAAAAAAAATTAAAATGTGAAAGTCAAGAAGAAACATAAAAGAATAAATTAGTGTGGGAAGAAATTTCGGAAAAAGAAAGAAAAAAGTTAAAATAAAATAAAAAATGGGAAAAAGAAACAAAAAGAAAAGGTAAAGGGAACACCAAACCCCATCACCCACATGCATTTTCACCCTCCACTCAGCTCTTTTCAACGCCATATTTTCTTCCAATCCAATTAAACTCATATCTTCAATCACCCTTATCGAAGGTTTTTAGGCCTTCCCCTACCTCTCACCATCTTATCACTTCTCCACTCTTTGGGCCTCCTAACCGGTGCATCACTTGGTATCCGTCTCACATGACCAAACCACCTTAGGCGGTTCACCCTCATTTTATCTTTAATGGGTGCAACTCTTACTTTACCCTGATCACTTCATTCCTCAACCGATCCTTCATTGTATGCCTGCACATCCATCATAGCAGGGTTGCACGATTCGTAGTTCGTCCGATTCGAATTCGCGATACGAATTCGCGATTCGCTCAACCCATGGAATCCGATACGTAGAGTATTACAATTATTACGATTCGCGAGAGTATTACAATTATTTGATTTTTGGAAATGATTGGTTTGTGGGAATAGTCTTTGGCAAACATGTATTTGTAGTGAGGACTGAGGGTTAGCAGCTACTTGATACGACGTTGTGGCTTTTCAGATTTCTAGAGTTGTTTGAAGTTATCCTTGGAAACCTATCACTAGTTAATGTACAATATTTATTTATTGCACAATGACTTTTCAAATTTAGAGGACATTAATTGTGAATTCAAAGAGATTTTACAAGGTATCGGAACACGAATCGATACGCGATTCGATACCGGCGAATCGATACGCGATTCGATGCCATGGGGAGCGAATCCTGCAACCATGCATCATAGCACACACATCTCTGCCACATTCATTCTGTGAACGTGACAATGAAGTCAAAGTAAAGGCCACGTGGTATCTTGTCAAACAAGGAAAAAAAAGGCCTAAGAACAAAAGAGCAGCCGCATAAGCGATGTGCGTGTGGTGGTTGCTTGGCTCCGGCTCATTCGCTGTCCTTTATGTTACGTGGTTGATACCCATTTCCATGATATCTTAATCCTTAGTCCATGATGAGATTGTAAGAGACTTAAGTAACTGGAATTAATTAAAAGAGTAGAGTGCTCATTGGAGTTGGTTTGGGTTGATTTTGTTTCATTCATGCTTTCCTCTTATGTCTACGAATCAACATAATATGAACAAAGTTTTCTGTTTGAGTTTAACTCGAGAAAATATTCACGAGTTAATCACATAAAACTTAATTAAAGTTTTTAAGCTGGTCTTGTGTCAATTGGAGAACTACGTCCGTCCCAAAATGGATATTCATTGCTGTTTTTCCTTCTTTTTCCAAAGTTCTGCATCTCATCTTTTATTATATTAGTAGGTTTTATTCCCTTTTTCTTGTACAATAAGATATCATGTGGACTTTGCTTCTTGGGCTTTAGACTTTTCTTTAATATAGCAAAAGTCCAATTTAACTAATTAACCCAACTCAACTAAGATTAATTATTTATGTTACATTAAAGGTAACTTTAAACCTTTTTAGTATTTTTAGACACGTAAATAAGCTGTTCTGAACGTAAAGATTATTGGAAAATACTTTTAATTGGATCTTATTGGATGAAAGCTCGTTTGGAGCAATGGTATAAAGTCAAAAAGTATTTCAAATCTTTAACAGTAAAGTTTCTACAAGTCTTTGAACTATGGATTATCACTACTAAATAGTTTACATCGAAGTACAATTATAACTTTGATTACCCATCTCAAAGATGTGCATTTGACTCCGGTTAACCAGTTGAGAACCAGTAATTGGAAGTGTACCTTAAACAAACATTTCCAGCATTT
The DNA here is from genome assembly GCA_026119855.1 of Campanula takesimana. Lineage (NCBI taxonomy): Eukaryota > Viridiplantae > Streptophyta > Magnoliopsida > Asterales > Campanulaceae > Campanula > Campanula takesimana. Next base: position 2,480,370 of record JAOWBW010000008.1, on the reverse strand, counting down.
GCTTGAAGAGAATGTGTTACAATCTGATAGATGGTTTTCGGTTGATATTTTCTTAAACAAATTAACTATAATATTATCGTCTTTCTTTTGGATAATGTAACTTTAGTTAGTATGTCCAGAAGCATATACCAATCTCGGCCTCACATCATCCTATGTTTGAGGGTTGTGTCATCAATATCACAATCAATTGTTTTGTCCCGTCTGGTTTAGTCGGTCTCAACTCTCACGTTATCCTGTTCTTGAGGGTAGTGTTATTAATATCATTATCATTTGTTTTGTTCTGCCTGGTTTTGGCACCAGAAATTTATGGCTGGTCTCACGAGTTAGTATTAGTCGCATTGGCAGTAAAACTAACTACATGCATACTTTTCGTTTGGAGTGCATACTTTGATGAACTTCATAGTCATAGTTGCTTTTCAATTTTCTTTGAGACACTATTTGTTAAGATAGGGGCCCAACAATAGAAGCCTTTTTCACCTTCCATTACGCGTGACCCATTTCATTTTCACACGTGGAGATGTCAACTAACCTAACATGCCACTTTTCAGGCAAGCCCAAAGTGCAGTTTTTGCACTCATTAATAGTGGGTATCAAATGCAAGCAGGATAATTCAAACCATTGACCGTGCCAGAATAACTGATCTAAAAGTTTAAGCTTTCAGATAGGGGCCCACAATGTACACATCAAGAAGCCTTTTTCACTATTGACATAAATTTTAAAAGTTTCTGATAGACCAAGTACGAGGGTGTGAGGAGGTCTGCTGGTGTTTTAAATGATTACTGCTCTACTTGCATAACAACATTCTGGAATTATCTAATTTTCCAAAATTTTAACAGAAAAGTACTTGTGTCATTAATCTCAATATGCTCAAGGAGTGAATCATGTCTGTCCCTATTTGTCACAGATCCACTAAATGCAATGCCGTTATCTTTCAGAGAGCTCTTCTTCTTTTTCTTTTTTTAATAAGATTGGGATCATTACTGTTCCAAGGCAGAATGGGATGCAAGATATGCCTAGCGTAGGATCACATTGATCTTCCAGAAACATAAAACTCAGCTTGAGGCGAGGTGTGCGAGACCTAAGATAAAGAGGAAAGCATGACAATCTGAAGAAAAACATTCTTTTCGAATGCTGTTCTCATTTGTTTGTTCATTTATCTGATATCTTCTCTGTGGTGTCATAGTGATGTATGCTTATGAAGATGTTTATTCTTGGCCTTCTGTGCGTTCTTTGCGTGTTTCTTTCTTGGTTGTCTGCTGAAACTGAAGTTTGACATGTTGTTCAACTATACTCTCTCATTTTTATCTTCGTTTGGATATTGTTAAAGGGGCTTTGGGATGTGGAGGCGGATGGCGACAACGGTTGCAGTTTAAGGGTATATGTAAATGTGGCATTTTCCAAGAAGACCATGTGGAAAGGTTTGCCTTCTGTAAACTTTTGTTTGCTCTCTTACTTGAAGCTTAGGAGTGAACATTGTATGAGCGACATGAACAAACAACTGTTGTTATCGGCAATCAGGCCTCCAGCTTAACTGTTCATTACTCCAGACTGAATTGGTTGAAGATATTTTGTAAAAGCTTGGCGGAATAGTCGATTGAGCATCTAAATTTGATATTAGAGTAATCGAACGTTTTGCAGGAAAGATAGTGCAAGCAACAGTTGAAGAGTGCCGAGATACTTTTGCAGTTTTTGTAGAACTTGTATGCTCTTTATTCCCTCTTTTGTGCATTTCTGTTCCACTTCCTTAGAGAATGATAGTGTCTATTAGAACTTTGATGATTTTTTTTTTCCTATTAGGCTCATGACTTGTTGAAGCAAAAGAACATTGAAAAAGAAGGTAAGTTGACTAATTCTATTTTCTTTTGACAAATTATTGAGATGCACTTATGCGTGAAATGGTATAATAACTTAACTGCACAATATGAATGATATCACTTGGTTCCTTATGCTTCATTTTTTTTTCCTGAAGCAGAAAGAGGTCATGAAGCTAGCACAGTTCCAGATGGCACTGGGCATATTGAAACACAAGAAAATTCTGTCGTACATGCGGAAATGCCAGATTTGCATGAACTAACAACATCAGAGGCTTTACCGGTTATTAATGATCGCATCCCAGTCAACACGCCATCCCAAGCACGATTGAGTCGTGCAGGTGCGGTTGCATGTTCTCTCAGGGATTGTATGGTGAAGCCATTTTCGTCTCTGAAGTTGCAGGGTCAAGCTCCATCCTTCATAGTTATAGTTCTTGCTGTTGTAATCCTCCTTATGCAGGTACAGCTCTACCCTTGTTATTTTGTTACTTATTCCCTTATAACGATATTATAGGCTTTAAATGGACAATTTCTGCTATAATATTCTCCATCCGCCATTATAGAAGGTTCACGCTTTGCCATTTTGAATGTCCCCTTTAAAGGTTCACATCCCAAAAATGGAAAGTGTATAATAATCTTTATTCAATGGGACCCACTTGTCATACTCACAATAAGTATCACTCACAATTCCTACCCTACTTTGCATACTCCCAAGACCTACGTATTACACACTTTTCCCTTAAAACCCGCACACATACCAAGGCGTGAGCCTTTAAAAAAAGGACAGGGAGTATTACTCTTAAAAGTGTAGACAAGTGTTGCCCAGGCCAAGTCACATCTTCAATATTTCAACCAACGCAGTGTTTATAATAACCTGATTGAAATTAAATTAACGCTAAACTGTAGGAACAAAAGTTCTTTATGAACCACTATAAATACTTTTCAGTCACCATTTACAATTTCAACTTCCGTAATTCTCTTTTAGTTTCTTTTGAAGTCCTTTTCGATTTCCACGTTCTTGTTTCACGTTATTGTGCCAAATTTCCTCTCCTTTCTGATAGGACATGAATACCCTTTGCTTGCAGGTAAGCATAATGGTACTGCTACTCCGACCTCAGCGGGTCCAAGTGATATCTGAATCAAACTGGATGGGAAGCACACGAAACGATAGGAGAGTTGAAACAATGGCATTACTTGATAAACAGGTTAGCAATCTAAAAGAGGAGATGCTTATGGTCGAAACCCTTCTTGGAAAGATGCGACACGAGCATGAAGTTTTGACACAACAACTGAAAAAACTAATGGTTAATAATAAGTAGAAGGGATACTTTGCACCAATTGTATCATGTTCATTCTTTTACGTAAATGTTCATATATATGTCCACTCTCTCTCGACACTCTTTACCAACACCCCCCCTCCCCCAACCCCGGGGACCAGTCTCATTGTATGCTTGCCTTCTGTATCCGTGTCGTATCTGTTGTTGTAACTTGAAAAAGATGTATAAGTTGATAGTGTAATGCATTCAGATGGTATGCTCATATTGTGATTATCAGAAGAAAATGATTGAGCATTCAGGAACCAACTAATATAGAACTTTTGCATCACTCCTTGCTTTCTATTTCTCCTGGAACTTGTGAATTGTGTGTACTTAGTACTACTCTTTATTCCTCCCTCCGTCCAATAATGAATGTCAATTTTTTTTTAATCAAATATGCTTTTGATGGATGAAGAGAAAAATCATTTTTTAAACTTTCATTTTGGGACGGAGTGAGCAGTAGTTTTTGGTAATTTTTTTCAATTTTAATTTTTTGCTGTAAAGTTGGAGTGGGAACTTAATTTAGAGTATACTACAAATATCTACTCTCTTTATTTTAAACATATAATCTAATTATACTTTGACTAATAATTTGAAGAAAAATAATTATCTTAATGAAAATCTAAAAATAGTTATTGAATTTATTAGTAACCGTGATACAATAACAATTTTTAAATTTTTATTAGCATTATTATTTTTTTTCAAATTATTGGTCAAAATATAATTAGATTGACCAAGAATCTTAATTCGAGTGGGACGGAGGGAGTATCTACTATTAGTGATTAGTGATTTCCTTTCTTGCTTTTCTCATATGTTCATCTGGAAATATGACTGATGCCTTTACCAAGTGTTACATTATAGATTTATCCGGCTGAGTATTTGTTCCTCCATCTTTATTATTTATTAAGTGAATGGTTTGCCCTCCTATGGGCGGGACGGGGCGGGGCAAGTCCATTTCCTCTCTCGTCGAGATCCGTCTCATGCGTGAGACTATCGCACAGAAGACTTCCTCTTAAGTGAATGTTTAAATTTCATTTACTGAAAATATGTTTGTTTTATACAGGTAAAGATACATAAGAATAAATATTCTTGGTATCACTTTCTAAACATTTTGTTTTGCAAGTATAAAATGATTATTGAAAATATATACTCTCTCTTTAATTTTCGTGATTGAGCGAAGTGGTGTAAGCAAGTTATTATGAGACAAAGAGAGCATGTGTTTTCTTTTTCAATAAGATATGTCCCGTAAATATAATCTCACATTGTTTTATTGGTCTAATTGATTGAAATTGACAAAATAAAATATTTTAATTACATTTTAGTTAAATCTGAAAAATTAATTGGTGTTGTCCAACTCCAAATGGTGCATTAGTATTAAATTTTTTTATTTTTTTTTATCAAATTATAATTTAATTGAGATAATGAAATTGTCATAATGTAATGATAAACTTTAATCAAATTGACTTTTGCGAGTGAATGAAGTATTTGGAGAAAATATTTGATGGAAAGTTAATTAATTAAGACAAACACTTATATGCGGCCGTCTCACAGTGTGAGACGGGCCGCTCCATGGGTAAACCCGACCCATCGCCAAGCTGTACCCGCCCAGCCACAACCCATGTCCTCTCAAATCGTGACACCTGGCATTCTTAAAAACAAAAAAAATCTCCAATAACTTTAAAATGCTATATCTCGAGATTTTGAAGTCGAAAAAAAAATTAAAAATATCTGTGTGTTCGTCTCGACGAGACGAATAAAACTAGATATGTCATGATATGGTTTGATTTTTTTTTAAAAAAATATTTTTTAACATACAAAACAAGTGAGCTGCTCGTCATAATAAAATGTAACACTTTTTTACGAAGAAAGTAACAGTTTGGTCTTAAAAAAGTAACACTTTTATTGTAAGATGTAACAACAGTTTTGCAAATAATATAAATAATTTTTTGTGATTAGAAAAGTAATAATTTGAACTGTAACACAGTGCATATATGATTGTAATATGCTATATAGATGAATGTAGCAGTTTTATAGAGTAAATGTTACTTTTTTTAAAAAAAAAAATAGTAAAAATTCATGTATATAAGCGATTTTGTATTTCAATTGACTGTAAAACCCTAGAAAATTGTTACAATTAAGGAAAAAAAAAGGTTACATTCATCTATATAATAATAATACTAAACCAGAAACCAGCTGACATCATCTTGGACACTTGGCAACACCACATTGAAATTTTTTCCTCCAAAATGTGATGCTGACATCATCCATTATTATATTTAACCAATTTAATTAATTATTAATTCAATTATTGTTGTGGGAAAATGAAAAGGCAGCCAACATTATTATAATTGCTATTGATTTAATTAATACCTTGCAGTATTTAATTATTAAGCCCATCTTTTTAAGCATTACAGTATTAAGACTACTTGGGAAATGGAAAGTTTTTTTTTTTTTAAATTAAAAGAGAAATAACAGGCTTGGAGCATTCTAGATACACTAAGTATTCCAAAGATATGGACCATCCAAACTATGTGTTTCATAGTCAGATATGGCTGTGTACAAATGCTTGAATATAATTTCCTTTCGTCCTTTCATTTATTGTTGATTGTTAATTTGTTATGCGTGTTTAGAGCTTAAAGAATTAGTAAAAACTAAAAAGCACCTCAATTGAGATGGTAACAAGGCGAAATTTTATTTTCATCTAAAAACTGATCAACCAACTTTAATTTAGTTTGATTTGTTCTATTTTCTTTTTCAGTTCATTGTTTTGTTCTATCTCCTCCACCAGTTGTACACTGATTCGATTCCATTCGCGGTTAGCTCTAACCACATGGCTTTCTAGGCTTTGGACCTTCTTCAGCTGTACTGCTAACTTTCCTTCCACATACATCATATCCTCATCGCGTTCTCTGATGACATTCTGTAGACTGCCAACTCCTCGAGTCTCCTTCCTAAGCTCTCTTTTAGCTGAGCGGAGTTCCTTAGTTAGCTGCTTAATAATCTCTTCTTTAGCTTCTATTTCTTCCCTTAGAGTAGCACTGTACCTTACTGACTTCATGGGTCTCCTCGGCATGATCCTACACACACCAATAGTAAACTTAATTAGTACATAACCCCAAGATTCCATTATAACATATTAATAGAATGCAATAGTCATACAATGAAGAGATTCCTATTTCCCCAAGTATTTTCATACTTTATGTACACTCTTAGTATCATTCCTAGAGTTAGACTTTATCACTTGAACTTCCTCAAGTAAGATCTTATTTAAGTCAAGTACTAAGTTCTCCCATTAGTCCTAACTTCTAGTTTTCTCCCATAAGACCTAAAGCCATTGCTCTGATACCAACTGTAACACCCCGAATTTTTCTTATAATATCTGAGCATTTAATGGCATTAAATATCCATAAATAACAATAATAATTACTTCAAATTAGGGTTCACAACGGCCCCTTATTTAATCATAAATTCAACACAATAGCGGAAGCGTAACTTAAACATGTCTTGGTAGGTAACAACCCTAACCATCAATGTACTTCATCTTACATCAATAAATAAACGTACTTAAAACTACTAAATTAAGAGTCTTCAATCCACCGTCTTCCTACGGCTGCTTTCCTTGTCTTGTCCTTCTACTTATATCCTGAAACAAAATTTATAGAGAAGGGATGAGCGAACGAATGCTCAGTAAGTTCATACGTGGCCTCTCCGGTTACTAAGGAGAGACGACCAGAACGAATACTTAGAATAACTTTTCAAAGATAGGTTCAGTTACTTTTGGATTCAAGGCTGCAGAACAATACAGTCTTATTACTTTAAGATTTTACTTTCAAAGGATTATGGCACTACAATCCAAAGGGATTCATTCAAGTTTCCGTCAATTCCTTGGTAACGTACATTATAACCTCAATGCCAAAGGTACAATTTGTACACCTAGCTTCTTCAGCCAATAGTGTGGGTCGAAACATATATGGTATCCACACACATATGCTCGGGGTCTAGAATCATCCTTGTAATCAGACAATTCCTGAGAGAAGGCATGTGATCACTCATGCAATCCCTAGTTTAAGGACGAGTCTTTTCTAACTGGACTGTCCGTCAATGTCTTTTCTAACTGGACATTGGATGCCTTAACAAGTAAGTAGTTAACTTACAAGTTAAAATTAGAACATACCATGGTACAAGTATGTGATACAAGTTTCAAACTTCGATACTTAGTAGATCGATGGGGACATCACTAAGTATAGATTATTTCAAGGAACGTTTAATAACGCAGAGTTCATTCAAATACTATCATGCCATACTGATAGCTGTCTTTAGAAAGAAATACCGAATTCCAATAAACAGGAGTTCAAATACTTGTAAGGAACGTAATCCCTTACCTGAATTGCTTTTCCTCGCAATCTCCTTTCTGTGCAAATCTACAAGGCACGGAGTAATTTACTTTAGTACTCTCTACATTGTTAACTATTTTTACTTAGTTAACTGAGAGATGCGTTTTAACTTCTTTACTTCGTTACTTCTTTCTTTACGTTTAAGTTTCTGACTTTGATTTACTAGTCAGTCCTTTAACTTTGATATAATTGCAATTAAGTCCTCTAACTTTGGGTTAATTACAATTTGGTCCCTCAACTTGGGTTAATTGCAAATTGGTCCTTCAACTTTGGGTTAATTGCAATTTAGTCCTTCAACTTTAGTTCAATTACAATTTAGTCCTCCAACCTTGGATTAATCGTAAGTTAGTCCTTCAACTTTAATTCAATTGCAATTTAGTCCTTCTACTTTGGATTAATTGCAGATTAGTCCTTCAACTTTCTTTTAATTACTGAAAGGTCCTTGGACTTTGGTTTTGTTCATAAGGTCCCCTAAGTTTCTCTTCTTAATCACTTAGGCCCCTCTAACTTCAAAGGTTTCCTTTTTATTCCTTCTAACTTTAATTCTTTTCAGTTTAGTCCCTTTCTGTTAGGAAACTAACTGGAATTTCTAATCTTATTCTTTCTTGTTAACTTTTTAACTTTAAGGTCTTCCAAGTGTTTATTCTATTTCCTCAAGTTACTTTTCTAACTTGTTAACAATCCTTTTAACGATTTTTGTTTTCTTTCCATTAGAAACTTAACGGAAACACTGACTTTTCGTCCCAATTCTTAACATCTTCAAACCGAATTTAACACCCATAATTTACCTCTATTGCCGAGACATGCATGATCTATAATCCATTGAGTTGATCAATTTTCTAGTTCTTTAAATTTTTCTAGATTCCCAAACATCAATATTATTCACAATACACTTAACAAAGATCATTTAAATCAACAAAATAAATTTTCAATGATCTAGGCCATTCGGCCGAAACTAGTTCTTGGGGGAAATCCATATTTTTCTTCTTTTGATAAACCCAATTCAACCTCAATGATTTATATGTTCAATTCCCCAAACATCGCATAATATAAATCAATTTAATTCAAGATTATAAAATCAATCTTAAAATAAACTAGTATCAAGATTACTATATTTTAGTTTTTATACTATTTAGATCAACTCCAAAATCCTTTAAAATTTTGTCATAATTCACTAGCATGCAAAACCCTAATGTTCATATTCTTAAATCATGCGTAGATTAAGTTTTAATAATCCAAAATCAATGAAATAAATTTTGGAGAGTAGGATTTAGCATTACCTTGAGAATGCTCGGATTGTATCTTCGAAACAATGGCCGGAAAATTTTCTCCTCCCCCCTCCAAGGATCGGCCGGCGGCTATTGAAGAACTAGGGTTTTGTTTTTCTCTTTTTTTTTTGAGTTTATGATAATAATGAATTTCCTAAGTTGACTAACTCATTTATTTATACCTTGGGTTGATTCCTAATTGGGTTGGGTTTACTAATACAAATTTTGGGCCAATCCAAATTCCTTGGGCCCACTTCTTTAAGTTACTTTAAAATTCTAATTATCATTTAACTATTTTTAACAAAAACCGAAAATAATAATTAAATAAATATTCCGGTTATTACACAAAATAAAGAAAATGTTTTTTTTTCAATATTAGATTTTTATTTATATTAATTCATAATTTTATGAGGCTACAACTTGCTTATAAATAGGATAAAACAAATCTTTCTAACGAGATTCAAACTCCTGACCTCCACAAAATAAAGAAACTCAAGGCTATCTCACTAAGTAATTTATTAATATTAGCGTAGGTAAAAAAAGTTTGCCTCCAAATTTTGCTTACATGAATTACTTGTACGTTTAAGTATTTGCTAATGTTATTTTTTTGTTATTACGAGTTAATTTTGAGCAATGATTTTAAATTAATTTTATTAGTTTAATAAAAATTTATTTTTTTATTATAGATAATATTATTGATGGTGTATCAATAAAAAAATTTAAATATTTATTAGTATAATTAATTTAAACTAAAACTATTATTCACCGTATATTTGTAATAAGTTGAGCAGGAGGAAGTATTTGATTTATATTTTTCGAAAGATGGATGATTATAAGCTTTTAGTGATGATGGCCATAATGAACAAAACAAGCAACTTGTCATGTGGGTCTCTTCTCCCATGAAAGCTATGCTTAGCGATTAAAATGATTACCCAAATACTCCTTCCGATCCAAAATGATCTTCATGTTTGACTATTCAAATTTTTTAAGGATATAAACACTTGCATCGATAGCCATGTTTAGTTTATACACTTTAAAGCTTAAATCGTAGAAATGTGAAGAACTTTTTGGGACAATAAGAAATGGCAAATGAGAAGATCATTTGGGGACGGAGGGAGTATATATTTTTCATTACCCTAAGTCCCATCATATATATATATATATATATATATATCCCATATTTTCCAAATTAAATTCACTGTTTTACTATTATTGGTGGGACCATTTAATTCCAATTTCTCTTTAACTTTTCTAAAAGGCAACACTGAGGTTTGAAACAAGGGTCATTGGAATCAAAGAAAGTATAACTTGCCACTCAAAATGGTGGGTTCCATCATATGAACCTTTTTTTTTTAAAAAAAAAAAAAAAGAATTGTGTGTTTCGTTTTGGTCCGTTAATGATTTATAGTCTTTTCCTAATTTTAGCTAGGAATCCTCCACCAAATGAGGAGCAATTGTTATTTGAGATTCAATTAGACGTGAACAAACGGTTATAACCGTCGGTTAACAGTTATAACCGGTGGTTACTAAAATTGTTAAGTATTAACCGTAACTTAACATGTAACCGTTAACATTCGGTTATAATTTCCCGGTTATCCGGTTCTGTGGTTTTTTATTTTATTTGTTTATTAGAAAATTGACTGAAAATCGTTAAAAACTGTCTGGAATTGAATAAAGCACTAATTTCATTTGAAAACTAACTGGAAATCGTTGAAAACTGACTGGAATTCTAATTTTTATAGAAAACTAACTGCAAATTGTTAAGAAACTAGCCGTTAGGCGGTTAACAGGCGGTTTGACTTCTCGGTTTTAACTGCCGGTCCACGGTTTTGAAAAGAGGTGAACCGGAACCGGACCGTTAACCGACGATTCACGGTTGGACCGGCTAACAGTTTCACGGTATGACGGTTTTGACCGGTTAAAAACCGCCAGTTAAGCCGGCTCCTTTTTTTTTTTTTTTTTTTTTTTTTTTTGTCGCGTCTATATTCAATATATATAGAATAATAATGAGAAGAACATGTAACCAATGGATTAATTTTACTACCATTTTGGAGGTGTATTTGAATTTTAGTGTTCATCCTCTAACTCAGTTAAAAAACTTAACGAAAACTCAAACCCACTTATAATGGTTTCTAATGCAGGTCCAAGGAAAAATGGAAGAGTTGAACTTGAATGATACTCCCCCCCTCCCAGAAAGATAGTTCACCTTTTTCGTTGTTACAACGAGAGAACTTTGATAGTCCACTTATATAATAATTCATGTTTAAAAAAAATGATACTCCCTCTGTCCCAGAATGATAGTCCCCCTATTTTCATGGGTTTTACGAAGGAACTTTGATTAATAATTAAGGCTACTTTTAATTATTCTAATGATTTTTTTGAAATTGTTCTTGATACACCATTATAAATACTATTAATATCAATTTTTAGATTCACATTAACATAATTATAAATAGCATTTATAACTGTTCAAAGTTCCCTCGTAGTAACAACGAAAAAAGGTGGACTATCTATCTGGGTCGGAGGGAGTATATGAGATAAAAATCACATAATTCATGTTAAAAACATGATATATGAGATAAAAATCACATTCCGCAAAGAAATATTGATGGGATTAGAAGTTCAATTAAACGAAGTTAGAGGGGGAAACATGGATCGTAATTGTTGTAAGTATAGTTTAATTGCTAGAAACAAAATATTCTCACTGTTTCAAAATGAACGTCCGATTTTGCTATTGAAAGTAATTAGTTAAAACTGAGAGTAATAAAAAGTATAATTGTTTAAAAGTGTGTTAGGTCTTTGTTATATTAGACTCTTTTTTTTTTTTTTTTGTTAATTTAAAGTCATGTTCCTAAAAAGAAGATTTGTCATGTGTGGGTAGCTCTCATTGTACTAGTTTGCCTATAGATTCTCCATCTGTTGCAATCAAAGAATTCAATTTGAAAATCACATTCAAAATATTAATTAAACTCATTTGAATACCATGAAATTTAAATAATAAATATATATAATTAGTGATTAATATAAGCTGTTAAATATGGGGATTAATAACATGCATCAGCTTAACATTTTTTTATTACTCCCACTGTCACTCGGAGTATATGTCAACTTTTCCTTTCTAATTTGTCGCAGAGTATATATGTCTACTTCTTTAAATAAATGGCAAAAAAAATTTACTATTCCTCCCACTCATTCTCTCTTCTAATTTACTTTTATACTCACAACACCAATCAACTTACTATTCCCTACCACGCCTTCTCTCGCCTACTTCACTTTTCATACTCACAACACTTACATCACTTCCACCACTTTTAATTTTCCATGCAAATGGGAGGGTGGACATATACTCAGAGACGACGGAGACAATATTATACTTTTCAAAATGAAAATAAGAGTTTGTAAAAAGTTATATGTATTTTTGTGTGTTCATGTAAATTGTAGAATAGGAAATATTTTCAGGATAGGCCCAACTACTTACAGGCTGATGGACAGATAATAAAGCCCACATCCAGTACTTGCCCACTTACATATGACAATGTGGCCCAAACATGTTCCTAAAAATAATATTTGTCATGTGAATGTTGCTCTCCTTGTACCATTTTGGATATTTGATTCTCCACCAGTTGCAATCAAGGAATTTAATTTGAAAATCACATTTTAAATGTAATTAATTATTAAAAAATCTTACATACCTTTTATTAATTAATAATGTGATATTATTTCATTTATTTTTTTTAATAATGTGATATGGACAAGCTCTAATTAACAACTTTCATTCTGTAAAATTACGCAAGCACTAATCCCATTGATAAGGACTTTTCAATCAAGTTGAAAGTTTTTGTTTTTATTTTTTTTTAAAAAAAGGTTAATAAGAGTATATTTTTGAAGCGGAGTGATTATTAAGTTCTCCCTCCGTCTCAAAATGATTTTCACATTTGTTCGACATTACTACGAAGGAGCTTTGAGGAATGATTTTAGGTTGGTTTAATTATCTTAATAAAAATCTAAAACTTGTTATTGATAGTATTGTTGATGTTATGTCAATAACAAGTTTTAGATTTTCATTAAGATAATTAAATCAATCTAAAATTATTGCTCAGAGTTCCTTCGTAATAACAGCGAAAAAAAATATGAATATCATTTTGGGACGAGTAATACTTACACTTCGTTCCAAGTAAATGTTCGATTCTATTTTTATTGAGATTTAAGAAAGTTAAAAATTAAACATTTGTCGTAGACAACTTCATAAAAGCCCTTAATGGTGTTACCAAAAATGTATTTATGAGGGATTTAGATTCGTTCATGCTAAATATTTGCTACTTCACTCATGCGTAATTGCGTATAAGGCTTATAATTGGCCATGGCCCATATTTGGTTGTTGGATGCTCATAATTTTGTAATTTTTTTTTTTTTTTTTTTAAATTAATTTTTTTTCAAATTTAATTCATAATTGAACTCAATACATAATCATCAGCAGAAACGCCTAGGAGTCAAATCCTAAGGAGAGAAAAATCTTCTCTCTAACTTCTGGGGGAAGGGGGGATCGAACCCATGACCTCCAAGTTGGAAGCCATGAGCTCTGGCCACCAGGCCATATTTTTAGTTATGTTGGACCTTTCAAGAATTAGATTAATATCTATCATTACTTTTTACAAAAGTGTATACTTTGCACAATTGTTATGAATCGCATAATAAACAAATATTATATCTATTATTACTTTTATAAAAATGTATTTTTCGCACAATTGTTATGGCTCGCATGAAAGAATAAACAAATATTGGCATGAGCGGTTTTTATTTCTCACTTATACGAGTGAAAGTATAAATTATAATAACTTATTGTTTTTTTTTTTTTTTTTTTTTTTTAAAACATCACAACATATATTACATAGAAAGTAAAGGTTATATTACATGCATAGTACACTCCTGATATACAACTACTTCCCTAGTAGTAATTACACCCATAACATCATGAGGTGGTCTCCCATGAGAACAATGAGATCCTTCTCATCTATGAGACGGGTCGACCCATGACCCATGGGGCACAACCCACCACGTGGCAGCCTCTTATAGGATTTTTTTTTTTTTGAGTTTTTATATTATTTTTTTCGGCTTTTCCGTCGTTTACCAAAAATAATAGTTACCATAACTTAATGTAATGACTGTATACATATAAAGTAACATTGTTCATAAGTAAACGTAACATCTGTTTTACAAAAACAAAAGCTCGTTTTACCCATTTTTTCAAATGTAATACTAACTATAATTACATGTAACCCAAACAATATATAAATGTAATTATCATTTATACTAAAATGTAATAGTGCTTTTGCAAAAAATGTAAAATATTGTGTATTTTGATTTAATTTTTTGAAAGAAAGTAACATTTGAAAAGTAACAACTCATATATATGAATGTAATTGTTTGTACAAGTAAATGTAACACTTTAATAAAAGAAATTATAACATATTTCTATAGATAATGTAATACTTTTACATGTAACACTAATCAAGTGTTTTTAGCTCTAAAAATGTAAATAGTTGAATTATTACTTTTCCTATACATATGTGTTACAATTATGTATAAACATTATTATATATAAGTAACACGTTCGTTACATTTTAGTTGTAATAAGTATTACTTTTGGCAAACGAAAAAAAACATAGAAAAAAACACTGTTACTTTTCTGTATATATGTATTACTTTTATGTATAGAAACTGTTACTTTATACTCCCTCCGTCCCATTTCAAATTGCAAATACTAGGTTGGCACGGGGATTAAGGTAAAAAGTGAAAATGGTGATGTGTTGTGAGTGTTGATAGTTGAGTGGGAGAGAGAAAGTGGGGTAGAGAATAGTTAGTGGGTTAGTGGATGTGAGTGTGCAAGTGGGTTAAAACTTGCCATTTTTAGATTTTGCAATTTTAGTTGGGACATCCTTTTTGGCAACTTTTGCAATTTGAAATGGGACGGAGGGAGTATGTATACAGTCATTACATTAAGGTATAGTAACTATTATTTTTGACAAACCGAAAAAAAAAAAAAAAAAAAGGCCTATGAGAGGCTGCCACGTGGCAGGGTCGCCCCCTATGTCATGGAGCTGGTTCAATGGGCGGGTCATGGGTCAAAAAATGACATGTCTCATCCATGAGACGGGTTCTGATGTTCTCCCATGAGTTTTTGCCTAACATCATTATACAAAAGTGGAAATATATATAACGGAGGAGCTTCAAAATATTCTTGTAAAGTAACTACTTCAGATGCATTTTTAGCCAAACGATCAGCTACCATATTTCGTTCCCGATAGGCAAAAGAGCACCAAACTTGGTCAAAAGCTTGCATTAACTTCTTACAGTCCATTACTAGATTATGCGCGGCAGCCAAAGGAGTATGATCTCTGCACAAAATATTAAAAGTTACTAATGAATCCGTCTCAATATGAATTTTAGTAATATGATATGCAGTAGCATATTGTAATCCCATCCGAACAGCCCATATTTTAACTATCATGTTTGAAGTATATCCAATAGATTTGCTAAACCCTAAAATACATTGCCCATTTTGATTCCGAATTATACCACCAATACCCGCCATACCCGGATTTGATTTAGCTGAACCGTCTATATTCAATTTGAACATAGTAAACTGGGATGGACGCCATGTAAGTGGAATTTTTATTTTCATTGGAATCACATCTCTAATAGTTGGGAAACATATCAAATGATCCAAATCCAGTTGATATAATTTATGTCGAAATAGAATCACTTTGATAGCTTCCGATTGAAAAATAAATTTATTACGAAATTGTCATATGAGCCAATAAGAATGCAGACCTGAAAACAAATCAACCCAGTTTTTACCTTGATAATGAGGATGAAGCAAAATATGAATAAATAAGTTTGCAGAAAGCAATGGAGGAACATGGCAAAACCATCTTATTTCTGCAAATTTTGGACATTCATTGACTAAATGGAATAAGGATGCATTACCTTGATTACAAAGTTGACATAGAGCTGACGAAATGATTTTCTTTCGAGCCAGAACCGAAGAAGAAGGAAGAGCATCTTGGCTAGATTGCCAAATGAACATTTTTAATCTATATCTACTAGGTAATTTCCATAAAGAATGCCAAGGTATGAAAGCTTGAGAAACCAAAGAATGATTTTGTTTAATTAACCATAAATATGTATTCTTTATTGTAAACAATTCGCCCCTAGATGGACCCAAATACCATTTATCCTTAATACCCGAAGTGGATATTGGATAAGCCTGAATGATTTGTATTAAATTTTGAGGCAAAAAATGACTTAAATTATTTATCTTCCAGCTTAAATTGTCTATATACTTTGCTACTTTATGCGTATGCCATGAAAGCGGAATAACTTATTGTTTGATTAGTATCTTTCTCAAACTTTGAATATTTATTTTAAAACAATAATTATAAAAATTAAATATTTATTTTAGGATGAAATAATCTAAATTAGTTTCTATATAAAACCCCACAAAATCTCAAATTTTGGACCAAATATCGATATTTACCCGTCAAATTCGAGAGAAATGCCACGTAAAAATTCCAAGCAAGTCAACGTCGCTGAGTAAAGACGTCACCCACCTAACGGAAATCACACTCCCATTTCTCTTCTCCCTCTTCCATGGCAGTCGTCGCATCTGCTACCGGAGACAACATCAAATCCATGGATCAATCACCGCCTTCTCACCTCTCCGATGCCACCACCGCCGAATCTCCGTCTGCCTCAGCCGCTGCAAATCTGTCTACCAATTCCAATTATCCGCCCAGTCCTTCCAGACAACTCGATGGTCATGTACGAGCTCGATCTCTACTTGTTCTAATTCAATTCAGAGGGAAATGAAGTTTGTGCAATTGAATGTATGTGTGTTTAACTGTGTGTGTGTTTGTTTGTTTGTTTTGATCGAGTCAGGCGGCTATGAAGAGCGAGGAGTATCGGCAACTGTTTCGGCTTCCACCGGATGAAGTATGTACAGTATTTTCAAAATTGAGAAGATTTCTTTGTGTTTTGTTTGATTTTCACTTAATTACGAGTACTTTTTTTTTTTTTTTTTTTTGCTGCATAATTGATAATATAATTAAATTAGGAGAAAGTAAATTAAGACATTAATTATTTTTGAACTTTGCAATAACGAAATGTTTCTTGTTGATGATACCAAATGCTTCTTGAATTCTAAAATATTTGCACCATTTGGGAGCATGTGTTAAGAATTATGTAGTGGAAATGCTTTGGGTTGGGGCCATTTCACAATAGCTGTTGTCCTATACAACGTGATATATTACCTCACTTGAAGGCCCTAAATTTTATATCAGTCACTACGAAACATAGTGTTATCTCTCTTTCCCACATACGTTAAGTTATTATAGCACTTGCTGCTGAAACCTCTAAAGTCTCACATACATCTGATGAAGACTCAGACACACAGATATAACAATTTCTCCAACATAAACTAAATGTTGAATGACCTCTATAGGTAATGTACATTTCCAGATTTACCGTACGGGTATCATATTCTAATAAATAACTACAGCGCACTTTGACGAAGTAGTACACACAGTGCATCATACTTCACATTCGACAGATGCCGTTAATATATTTAACGGAGGTGCTGATGTGGCGTCCATGGTGGCATTGAACTGCGTAAATTCAAGGGACCAAAAAGAAATACTCCCTCCGTCCCATTTCAAATTGCAAAAGTTGCCAAAAGGGTGTCCCAACTAAAATTGCAAAATCCAAAAATGGCAAGTTTTAACTCACTTGCACACTCACATCCACTAACCCACTCACTATTCTCTACCCCACTTTCTCTCTCCCACTCAACTATCAACACTCACAACACATCACCTTTTTCACTTTTTCCCTTAATCCCCGTGCCAACCTAGTATTTGCAATTTGAAACGGGACGGAGGGAGTATACACTATTAATACTATTATTAGCCTGGAATGACCATTTATGATCTTATTTTACCTCAAAATATACCAAAGAAACATAGGTTTTTTCACTCCTCCATCTTTCAAACTGCACTGTTATTAGGTCATTTTGATTATTTGCAGTTACATTGATTGTTATTTTTGCGAATGGGTGAATAAAGAAATAAAATGTGCACATTGGAAGCATTAAAATCTGTTCTCTCTTGTTAAGAGATTCATTTTGACTTGGAGTGTCCCCTTTCCCGATCAGATAAAGAAAAGAAAAAAGAAATTTCTGATTGGATGTGAAGCGGACAGTAGTACAACTGGTTGAAGTGTGTCTTTCTTAGCTTTTGCAGGTTTCAATTTTGTGAACAATTTCTTTCTCAACTGGGAGATTTCATTTGTTGTACCTTCCTGTTCACAAATGTAACTGTTTTCCTAGTGATTGTCAATATCTTGGTCTTTATTTGTTGGACGTGAGTCTGTCAATATGTCTCCCTACATAAATCCTCTTTATCTACGTGATAGAAAATTTTGTCTTCTTTGTAGTACTCATCACACCATGCTTTCTCCCTCTCCTAATAGGTTCTCATCCAAGATTTTAATTGTGCATTGCAAGAGAATTTCCTTCTGCAGGTATGTTCGGTTTTCATGGGGCTTTTCTAGATGCATGTTCTCATATGCTCTTTAATTCTTCCATTTATTAGATCAGTAGCTAAATAATATTTAAATTCGGCATATTGTGTTTCTGATTAACTTCCATTTACACTTATTGTCCTTTCATAAGAAACTGGTTACTTAGGCTTAACGATATACATTTATATATGCTCAGAAAACACATTCACATACATAAGTATAAGCCTACCTACACAGAGTCAATCTTTTACCTGATTGATATTTGTTGATTGCAGGGTCACATGTACCTGTTTCTCCATTACATATGTTTTTACTCCAACCTGTTTGGTTTTGAGACAAAGGTTTGATCCCTTGACCTAATGAACATGTCAATGCTGCCTTACTTTTTGACTTTTAAGTAGGTTGGGCTTGATTTGCCCCGCAAAAAGTGTTACTTCTCTAGCTGCAGTTGATCTGTTGCACTCATGATGCCTGTCTCTTTATGTGTGTGTGAACTGCATTTTTTTTTTTTGTGTATAGGCGTCATCATATTTTTTCTCTGTTAGATCTTTGAATTTAACTTAAAGAGAAGAATATCTAAAGCTTGCATAAAGTTCTATTATATTGAGATGGGTGATCTTGTAGAAGAGTATTTCTGACAGGAGAAAAGAAGTAACTACTTTGTCGTACAAACAAAGCTCGTAGCTGCATTGTGGTCAGACAAATAACCGCAAGCCTGAGATTCAGCGATAAATCGTGTTTTAGAATATTTATGGAAGTAGTCTTTTCCTCTTATCTCCGTCCCAAAATACATGTTGGAGATAATTTCGCAAATAATAAGTAACAAGCCAAAATTACTATGTTAACCTATACCAATCAGTAAAAAGAATGTTGGATAAATAAGATTTCACTGAAAACATTAAGAATACAAAGTGACTATCTAAGCTTCCCAATGTTAATAA
Organism: Campanula takesimana; assembly: GCA_026119855.1. Taxonomy (NCBI): domain Eukaryota; kingdom Viridiplantae; phylum Streptophyta; class Magnoliopsida; order Asterales; family Campanulaceae; genus Campanula; species Campanula takesimana. The sequence goes on along the minus strand of JAOWBW010000008.1, from coordinate 2,461,064 downwards.
GGTGAGTGCGACTGCGACTGCAGTGAGAATGTTAAGACAAATAGGTTATTAAACTTCGAAAGATGAAACCCAGAATGAACAAACTTGTGAGACAGTAGACTCGCCCAAGAGATAAAACAAGCGTCCACCTTGAGGTAGGGAAACTATAGTTAACAGCATTTGATAAATAATGGTATGCTGAGTGTGACTTGTTTGATGTCCTTGTGTTGGATTGAATATTATTGCGAAAAAGGATTCATGTATTGTAGATAACCAAGTTCATGCATTTCAGTATGTGGGAGTGGTTTTGACCGAGGCTGAACTCAGTTGAGGCTAAGTTTGTTTGCTTGATTTTCAGTTAGTTCTTCTCGTGATAATAAGAGTCCACCTTCCTTTCTTTGATGCTCACATTACTTTTTGTGTATACTGTTCCATACTGGAAGCGTCAAAGGACCATAGTTATTACTTTACTCAGCTCATCTATCTGATTACAGTGAGAGAGGGAGAGAGATAGAGAGAGAGAAAAATAAAAACTTTGAACATGTTGTTGATACTAACCATTAATATACTCAGTTAGCGTTCATTATATGCTGTGCATAAGTCAGAGTGCATATGAAATTGTAAGATATGTGTCATGTTTTCTTCAAGTTTCTCCGCAGCCATGTTGCAGAAGACTTTCAGATGTGTAGTGCTGAACTGCTGATTGTTTATCTGTAACCCTGTTCATATTTAGACTAATTTTGAAGATCTTAATTTTTTTTAGTCTTCTTGTCTTGCAGATGATTTTGCTAATCATTTCTTTTTTTTTTTCTTCTGTTATTTGTGATGTTGATTTTGTTTTTAGTACTTTGGCTGTTTATAATGCAGAAAGTAATTCCGTTTCAAGATATCACGGATGTAAAAAGAGCGAAAACTGCGGCTATATTTCCTACTGCCATAGAGATAACTGCTGCCGGAAAGAAGGTTTGCTTGAATCTGTCAACTGTTATATATAAGAATAAGATACATTTATAAAAAAATATGGGTTTTGTCCATTCCCTCGTGATTGGACAGCTCTTTCAGTGATTTTCTAACTTGCTGTTTGCTGTGACAGTATTTCTTTACATCGTTCCTGTCCCGGGATGAAGCTTTTAAGCTTGTAAATGATGGTTGGTTGGAACATGGTAATGGGGAGAATGCCATCTTGGATCATCAGGTACAGAATAGGAGTACTTATATCTTGGGTGCCTGATAGATTATTGATATCTTTCACATCATATTTAATTCTGGACAATTAATACACTTTCTTTCTTCCATTGTTGGCATAAGTTCTCAACAATTTTCGAGATCTATGTACTTATGGTCTCTTAAACATCTTACCTTTTAAATGTGGTGTACTTGTGGCTGAAATGGGGGTGCAACTGCATAATATATTGCTTCTCTAATAACTCTATTGTTGTACGGCTTGTGTACATGATGATAAACTGCAAAATCTTCTATGTAACCATTTTTCTCTCTAAACATTCTGACAAAGAAAATTAGTGATATTGTTTCTGAAAGATACAAAAAGCAATCTTGTTTAAACCTTAAAGTGTAGTTATACTCTAGTGGGCAGGATATATAAGATCTTTACCTGGACCGACCATAATTGCTTATGAGGGGATTCCCTTTGAACTAGTTACACTCGGTGTGCCGCCACTTTGCTTTCCCCATCACCAAGTTTCAATACATAAATCTTTAGTCGAACTCGGCTTTTGGACATGCATTCTAAATCACTGATGAAGCTTAGGCATAATGCTTAAACTAGCAATATCTGATGAGGTGAAGCTTTCAAATCTCATGAATTGTTTGGTAGATGTTCAAGTAGTCAATTCAAATCCTTAGGTCTCATCTCATCTGACTTGAGCAATGAGCCTCTACTGAGGAAGCTTTCAATTGGAGTGGTACCAACTAGAATGGAGACTGTCGTTGGAAGTTAAATGCTTCTGGTAGACTTGTTTGCTTGCAGAACTTTGAGGACCTAGAATGTATCTCCATTCTTTGTGGAGAGACAAAGGAGAGATTTCAAGGTCTTCTCATAAGTGACTGAAGAGAAGATTGGAGGAGGGATAAAGAGGAGGCATAATTGTATCCACAGAGGAAGGTGGACTACCCACCAAAGAGCTTAAAGTTTTGAAGCCTACCAAGTATCTAGTCTGTACTCGTGTGACCTAATCTTAGTTTTGAGGCTCTCTGGAAGCTTATTGGTTGAGATTATCAATATGCTGTAGTAGATACTGTCCAGAATCTGCCTTGCTATGAGTTGAATAGTATTTACTCATTTTCATACTTAAGAGATGTTAGTGCTGAAATTCTTTTTTTCTATACCATTTTGTGGTTTAGATTATGTTTTTTGTTGATTGGTCAGATTTGATAACTGTTCTCATGGCAGGACTCTACATCCGAGCTAAATGAGCAAGAGAGTGATGTTGTTATAGTTGAGAGTTTAATTGGCTCTAAACTGCTAGGAGATGAGTTGGAACTCCCTAACAGGTATCCTATCAGCAAACTCGGTAGTTTACTAGGTTTAGCTTATTGTGATGTGGTTCACTCCCTTGAACCAGGAATGAGGGTGCATCTGTGTCCGAAGATTCTGATCCCTCACTTAGAAGAGAAGTCGAAGTGTTACAGACATCTTCAGGAGCTCAAGATACCATCAATGAGGAAACGGTGGCTGTTCCAAATACTGATTGTTCCTCTTCTGGAAAATCTTTTGTGTGGGAGCTGGAGGATTCTGATGCACCTAATGGTTAGTGGAATCCTCTCTTGTTGCATATCGCTTTTATTTAATTAGTTTAGTGGTTTTTTTGTAAGTGTGTGTGCTATTTGGGGGGGGGGGGGAAGGAATCATGGTAATTCCTGAATAGGGTTTAAGGTTTGGCCTATATAGTATGAAATCTCAACCACAAAAACTTTTTAGGTTGGAATGAATATAACGGATTTCTCTCAGGTATATTTAGTTAGAAAACAAGAAAGGAGGAAAACGTTAATTGTATTTCCTTGTGAAAGTTTCGGCTAGGGCTTTACAATATATACACCACATATCTACTCTCCTTCTTGGTGAAGGAGTCAATCAATTCCTAAAAACTAGCTACCAAAGAATATCCTACTCTATTTACATTTATCAAGAAAGGAAAGGATAATAACTTGATAATAACTTATGAATATGCCGAGATATGGGAGATACTTGTCCATATCTCAACACCCCCCTCAAGTTGGAGCGTGTAGGTCACAAACGCCCAACTTGCCCATTAAATGGAGGAACTGTCGACTGCCCAAGGCCTTAGTCAAAATATCAGTCAGTTGTGAGGATGTATGGACATAGCGAGTTGTGATGACACCTGACTGCACAACATCCCTAACAAGATGACAGTCAACTTCTATATGCTTCGTTCGTTCATGATGAACGAGATTTTGAGCCATATGCAAAGCGGATTGATTGTCAGAACACAAAACCATAGGAGCGGTGTGCGGAACGCCAAATGATAGAAGAAGTCCACGAAGCCATTTGAGCTCACAAGTAGCACTAGCCATGGAACGATATTCAGCCTCGGCCGAAGATCGAGAAATAGTAGTCTGTTTTTTTGTTTTCCAAGAGATTGGTGTGTCTCCAAGAAAAACAAAATAAGCTGTAAGAGAGCGACGAGTAAGAGGGCAGAGATCCGAACGTGCCTTCGATAAAATCCCTTGACCCGGATGAGTTTTGAGATAACGAACAACCCGTAAAGCAGCCTTCCAATGATCCACCTTAGGGTTGGTCATAAATTGTGCGAGAGTATGCACACTATAGGAGAGTTCAGGACGTGTGATCGTAAGATATATGAGACGACCAACCAGACGCCTGTAGGGCTCCGGATCATGTAAGGGAGCACTATCGGTTAGCGCCAAACGATGATTTTGCTCAATGGGAGTCAACGCCGGGCGAGCACCTCCCAGCCCAACTTCCGAAAGTATATCAAGAGTGTATTTTCTTTGAGAGAGAAAAATACCAGTTGGGTGTCGGGCAACCTCGAGACCCAAGAAATATACTTAAGCCGACCAAGATCCTTCATGTGGAAACAACTGCACAGATAATCTTTGAAACGAGAGATAGCATCCGAATTATTTCCCCCAATAACCAGATCATCAACGTACACAAGTACACGAAGATCAGCAGCGGAAGTCTTGAGAGAGAAAAGGGAATAATCGGATGAAGACTGAAGAAACCCATAGTTCTTTAATGCCGTGGAAAGTTTAGCAAACCAACAACGAGGTGCCTGTCGCAGACCGTACAAGGATTTTCTGAGTTTGCAAACTTTATTGGAAGCGGCAGCCGGATGTCCCAATGGGATTTTCATATACACATCTTCGCTTAAATCACCGTGTAAGAAGGCATTATGAACATCCATCTGGTGAAGCTCCCAACCACGAGCTGCAACAATAGAAAGAAAAACCCGTACAGTAACCATTTTAATGGTGGGTGCAAAAGTTTCTTTGAAATCGACCCCTTCAACTTGTCTGTTTCCCAGAATAACCAGCCGTGCCTTGTGCCGTTCAACAGTCCCATCGGCATGGTACTTAATTTTATACACCCATTTGTTGCCAACGACTTTCTTCCCTATAGGAGCATCTACCAGCTCCCATGTACCATTCTGATCAAGGGCACTAATTTCTTTGTTCATTGCCTCACGCCATAAAGGAGAAGAGACAGCGTCTCTAAAGTTTTTAGGCTCCATCCCTGAATCGACAGCAGCCAAAAAACAACGGTGTGCCAAAGAAAATTTAGTGCAATTGACAAAATGCGATAAAGGATAACGAGTACCTGAAGAGTTGAGTTGGGAAGGTGAACATGACGGGGGGACTGACTTTAGTAGAGCGAATCTGAGAAGAAGGAAGCTCATAATCTGTCGAGGGATACCGTGTAGAGGGAACCCTAGTTCTTTGTCCTCGGCCCAATGGTTCAACAGCAATAGACGGAGGTTCGGAAATGTCGTCAACAGTTGGGGAATCAGCAGCCTGAGCAACCTGTTGGTCAGTAACCTGCGCAGGTACATGTCCAGAATCTGTTATTGGATCAGCCTGCTGTTCAATCACTTGTTCATGCAACTGACTGGGCAACTGTTCAGTCAACTGGTCAGTCAACTAGTGAGGTACAGGAGCAGTGACACAAATATTATCCTCCTCAGCCACATCAGAAGGAGAACACAGAAAGATATCTGAATCTGTATAAATCTGTGTTGCATCAGTTCGAAAAGTGGCAAAAGGAATTTCTTTCTCAACAAAAATAACATCCCGAGAGACAAGGGTCTTGTGTTCATCAAGGTCATACACCAACCAACCTTTCTTCCCATACGGATATCCAAGAAAAACGCACTTTCTGCTACGACTAGAGAACTTATCATTGTCCTGTCTAGAATAATCAACATATTTGGTGGGAGGAAGTGCGACGAAGCCTTAGTGGATATAGCCAGTGTGCCAGGAGGTGGCTCGGGCATAGTGAGTTTGGACGCCTAGCATGAAAGAACCTTCTCTAGTAGCGGCACTATACCTTAGTCTTTTTCTAGCTTCCGGTTTATAAAAAACGTAGTTAGCAGAGATCAGTCTGTTTGGCGTTCCCTCGCGTCAAGGGCTACTTTTGCATCGGCTCTCTCTCGTTAGGGACTGTTGGTGTGTACTATAGTTTCTTCCTATAACTATTGGATCTTATAGTGGTTCTCGTCAGGTACACTTCCAAAATTTTATGGATCCCCTAGCTATTATGGTTGTGTGCTTGGCAATCAGTGCCATCCGTCATTGTGACTTAAATAGTATGTGCCTGGCAATTCGTTTCTTCAAGGGGAAAATAAGAGCCATTATTTTTTCCAGATTGATCTTTATTAACTATTTCACCCTTGCATAAACATTAATACCTCCTTTTCTATTTTAATTAAGATCTCATTTTTGGATCCTTCTGTGTAACTTAATTTTAGCGACTGGTCTTAACTTATGTTTAGAATTTGATTCTTGCATGTTTGTCGTACCTCTTAGGTTTTCATATAAGACCTTTTTTCTCCTGTATTCTTGTATTCTAAGTTGCTTTCTGGTTCTTGTTTAACCTGTGCTTTTTTTTTTTGAATGCAGTCCCTGGATGTTATACACTAGCTGCAGAATCAAAGTTCCCGGTACTAGTTTTTTGCTTGAAGATCTTATTCATTACAATTGTTGAGAACTCTTGGGTGCTGGTAGCTAATACCATTACAGAACTCTTTAGGGGTCAATTTTATTTAAAGCTTTTGCGTTAGGATTCATTTAGTGGAACATATTCATTACCCGAGTTGAGAAAGTTAAAAGTATTTCTGAAAATGAGATCCTTTTGGGGAGCTTAAGGGTAGTTACTAGCACCTTCCTTCACTTTGTTGCTATATGAACCAGCCAATGTATGATATCGTTCCAAATCTTCTGCAGATAAAGGTGGAGGAGTTCTTTAATCTCTTCTTTTCTAATGAAGCCATACATTTTGTTGAAACATATCACAAAAAATGTGGGGATAAAGGTACGGTGGATAGACATCCCCTCTTTATAGCCTTTACTTATTACTTTCTCTGTCTCAAAATATATGTCCATTTTTGTTGTAGATCAAGGACAAATATGAACGTTCATTTTGGGACGGAGTTATTATTGCTGTCTCTTAATGTGCATTAATAAGTGTATCTACTTTCATGCTCTACCTTCACCTGTATGCATTTCAGATCTTAAATGCACGCCATGGAAGCCCCACGAGAAATATGGTCACGCACGTGAAGTGTCATTTCAACATCCAATTAAAATTTATTTTGGTACGAGTGTACTTGCGTCATCATGACATGTATTATTTTCTATGTCACACTTCTTTGGTCATTATTTTTATTCCTTTTGGTTTTGGTTAGGTGCAAGATTTGGTAGCTGTAATGAGGTTCAGAAATATAGAGTGTACAGAAACAGGTAGACTAACCAGATTACATTCACAACGTTTTTCTTAGTAATTGTTTCACTGTTTTTAATGTTGCCAGTAATGCAACATGTTGAATTAATTGATTGCTTCTTTAAGTACATTAAGTTGTGAAAAAATGTCTGTGTTTTTGATGAAATTGGTACAGTTGCTGATTATCTTAATTCTTAAGCGGTTGTTTCACTTAATAGAGGGGACCCTAACTAGCAAATGTTTTGCTCAAGTACCTCACAAAAACCTTCAAAAGAGGACAAACTTTAACAATTTGTCAAGACTTTGTGGAGTAAAATGCTTAACTCTATACTTGCTCTTTGGTAGCAACTAATCTTTCTTCGTCTTTCTTTTATGCCAGTCATTTAGTTGTAAACACTTCACAAGAGATCAATGATGTACCTTATGGAGATTACTTCTGTGTGGAGGTATGAATTATATATTATGCAGGCTTGAACCACATTGGATAAATATTTTAGTAATGTTGATTCATATTTTGTTTGTCATTTTTTAGATAAGACATGCGTCATTAATTTTTTTTCCGGGGATAACTTGGGGGTAGTTTAGAAAAGAAGAGTACTGTTCATAAGCATCCCTGCAATGCCGATGGCTTAAAGTAACTATGCACTTGAGCATACTTTGGCATTGTATATTTTGCTTTTGTTGAGTTGGTTTCCTTTAGGATGGGATAACTATGCCTATTTCTGTTGGAAATAGTTTAATAATCATGCTTATGTGGATCTTGTAAAAGTTTTGCGTTGCAGTAATATATTGTTCTGCTGAAATAAAAGTAGTCAAAGAATAGATGAAAACCTTACAAAGGTGTAAAGCTGTTCACAAAGATGTATTGGAAGAACAATGAGAAGTTCAGCGGTTTTTCCTTGTAGTCATTATGACTTGACTAGTCTGAATATCTTTCCGATAGATGGTTTAAGGTATTCAGACTAGTCAAGTCAACACTACTATTTACCCCACTCATTCTCTCTCTTCATTTTCTACCACACATTTTCCTTATTTTATTCATTCTCCTTAATTATTGTGCCCACCTCATGGGTGTCAAGTGAGGTGGGACGGAGGGAGTATATTTTATCATTGCTGGCAATATAGAAATATCTTTAGTTGAATGTGTCTGCCATTCCCTTTGATTATAAATCTGAAATAGGGTCAGGATAAAATAAGTTTTGCCATCATAAAACCTATAACTCATTCAAGGAAAAGGAGACCAATTTGTTGTTGGAAATATTTGTCTAAGGTGCACTTTGAGGGAGTCCAATTATTGGTTCTTAAAGTGGTTAACCGATTCAAATGTACATCTTTGAGGATGGGCAGTAAAAGTTGCAATTGTAATCTTGGATGTAAGCTATTTAGTAGTGAGAATCCATTGCTCAAAGACTCGTACATAAGGAACTTTCTTGTTATAGATATGGAAATACTTTGGACTTTATACTTTTGCTCCTGATGAGCTTTCGTCCAACTTGATCCAAGTGAAAGTTTTTCCCGGCTATCGTTATGCTCAGAATAGTTTATTTGCGTGTCTAAGAATACTAAAAGCTTTACACTTAATTCTAATTTGGCATATATAATTAATCCTAGTTTAGTTGACTTTATACTTTTCCTGAAACAACAACGATAACAAAGCTTTAGTTCCAAAATGATTTTGGGTCGGCGAATATGAATCTTCATATATAATCGTCAATTAAAAGATATGAGAAAAATAAGTAATATAAAGGAGGGAAATTTGGGAATAAAATTTGAAAAAGGAGAAAAAAATAAAAGGAATTGGGAAAAAAAATTAAAATGTGAAAGTCAAGAAGAAACATAAAAGAATAAATTAGTGTGGGAAGAAATTTCGGAAAAAGAAAGAAAAAAGTTAAAATAAAATAAAAAATGGGAAAAAGAAACAAAAAGAAAAGGTAAAGGGAACACCAAACCCCATCACCCACATGCATTTTCACCCTCCACTCAGCTCTTTTCAACGCCATATTTTCTTCCAATCCAATTAAACTCATATCTTCAATCACCCTTATCGAAGGTTTTTAGGCCTTCCCCTACCTCTCACCATCTTATCACTTCTCCACTCTTTGGGCCTCCTAACCGGTGCATCACTTGGTATCCGTCTCACATGACCAAACCACCTTAGGCGGTTCACCCTCATTTTATCTTTAATGGGTGCAACTCTTACTTTACCCTGATCACTTCATTCCTCAACCGATCCTTCATTGTATGCCTGCACATCCATCATAGCAGGGTTGCACGATTCGTAGTTCGTCCGATTCGAATTCGCGATACGAATTCGCGATTCGCTCAACCCATGGAATCCGATACGTAGAGTATTACAATTATTACGATTCGCGAGAGTATTACAATTATTTGATTTTTGGAAATGATTGGTTTGTGGGAATAGTCTTTGGCAAACATGTATTTGTAGTGAGGACTGAGGGTTAGCAGCTACTTGATACGACGTTGTGGCTTTTCAGATTTCTAGAGTTGTTTGAAGTTATCCTTGGAAACCTATCACTAGTTAATGTACAATATTTATTTATTGCACAATGACTTTTCAAATTTAGAGGACATTAATTGTGAATTCAAAGAGATTTTACAAGGTATCGGAACACGAATCGATACGCGATTCGATACCGGCGAATCGATACGCGATTCGATGCCATGGGGAGCGAATCCTGCAACCATGCATCATAGCACACACATCTCTGCCACATTCATTCTGTGAACGTGACAATGAAGTCAAAGTAAAGGCCACGTGGTATCTTGTCAAACAAGGAAAAAAAAGGCCTAAGAACAAAAGAGCAGCCGCATAAGCGATGTGCGTGTGGTGGTTGCTTGGCTCCGGCTCATTCGCTGTCCTTTATGTTACGTGGTTGATACCCATTTCCATGATATCTTAATCCTTAGTCCATGATGAGATTGTAAGAGACTTAAGTAACTGGAATTAATTAAAAGAGTAGAGTGCTCATTGGAGTTGGTTTGGGTTGATTTTGTTTCATTCATGCTTTCCTCTTATGTCTACGAATCAACATAATATGAACAAAGTTTTCTGTTTGAGTTTAACTCGAGAAAATATTCACGAGTTAATCACATAAAACTTAATTAAAGTTTTTAAGCTGGTCTTGTGTCAATTGGAGAACTACGTCCGTCCCAAAATGGATATTCATTGCTGTTTTTCCTTCTTTTTCCAAAGTTCTGCATCTCATCTTTTATTATATTAGTAGGTTTTATTCCCTTTTTCTTGTACAATAAGATATCATGTGGACTTTGCTTCTTGGGCTTTAGACTTTTCTTTAATATAGCAAAAGTCCAATTTAACTAATTAACCCAACTCAACTAAGATTAATTATTTATGTTACATTAAAGGTAACTTTAAACCTTTTTAGTATTTTTAGACACGTAAATAAGCTGTTCTGAACGTAAAGATTATTGGAAAATACTTTTAATTGGATCTTATTGGATGAAAGCTCGTTTGGAGCAATGGTATAAAGTCAAAAAGTATTTCAAATCTTTAACAGTAAAGTTTCTACAAGTCTTTGAACTATGGATTATCACTACTAAATAGTTTACATCGAAGTACAATTATAACTTTGATTACCCATCTCAAAGATGTGCATTTGACTCCGGTTAACCAGTTGAGAACCAGTAATTGGAAGTGTACCTTAAACAAACATTTCCAGCATTTGCTTGAAGAGAATGTGTTACAATCTGATAGATGGTTTTCGGTTGATATTTTCTTAAACAAATTAACTATAATATTATCGTCTTTCTTTTGGATAATGTAACTTTAGTTAGTATGTCCAGAAGCATATACCAATCTCGGCCTCACATCATCCTATGTTTGAGGGATGTGTCATCAATATCACAATCAATTGTTTTGTCCCGTCTGGTTTAGTCGGTCTCAACTCTCACGTTATCCTGTTCTTGAGGGTAGTGTTATTAATATCATTATCATTTGTTTTGTTCTGCCTGGTTTTGGCACCAGAAATTTATGGCTGGTCTCACGAGTTAGTATTAGTCGCATTGGCAGTAAAACTAACTACATGCATACTTTTCGTTTGGAGTGCATACTTTGATGAACTTCATAGTCATAGTTGCTTTTCAATTTTCTTTGAGACACTATTTGTTAAGATAGGGGCCCAACAATAGAAGCCTTTTTCACCTTCCATTACGCGTGACCCATTTCATTTTCACACGTGGAGATGTCAACTAACCTAACATGCCACTTTTCAGGCAAGCCCAAAGTGCAGTTTTTGCACTCATTAATAGTGGGTATCAAATGCAAGCAGGATAATTCAAACCATTGACCGTGCCAGAATAACTGATCTAAAAGTTTAAGCTTTCAGATAGGGGCCCACAATGTACACATCAAGAAGCCTTTTTCACTATTGACATAAATTTTAAAAGTTTCTGATAGACCAAGTACGAGGGTGTGAGGAGGTCTGCTGGTGTTTTAAATGATTACTGCTCTACTTGCATAACAACATTCTGGAATTATCTAATTTTCCAAAATTTTAACAGAAAAGTACTTGTGTCATTAATCTCAATATGCTCAAGGAGTGAATCATGTCTGTCCCTATTTGTCACAGATCCACTAAATGCAATGCCGTTATCTTTCAGAGAGCTCTTCTTCTTTTTCTTTTTTTAATAAGATTGGGATCATTACTGTTCCAAGGCAGAATGGGATGCAAGATATGCCTAGCGTAGGATCACATTGATCTTCCAGAAACATAAAACTCAGCTTGAGGCGAGGTGTGCGAGACCTAAGATAAAGAGGAAAGCATGACAATCTGAAGAAAAACATTCTTTTCGAATGCTGTTCTCATTTGTTTGTTCATTTATCTGATATCTTCTCTGTGGTGTCATAGTGATGTATGCTTATGAAGATGTTTATTCTTGGCCTTCTGTGCGTTCTTTGCGTGTTTCTTTCTTGGTTGTCTGCTGAAACTGAAGTTTGACATGTTGTTCAACTATACTCTCTCATTTTTATCTTCGTTTGGATATTGTTAAAGGGGCTTTGGGATGTGGAGGCGGATGGCGACAACGGTTGCAGTTTAAGGGTATATGTAAATGTGGCATTTTCCAAGAAGACCATGTGGAAAGGTTTGCCTTCTGTAAACTTTTGTTTGCTCTCTTACTTGAAGCTTAGGAGTGAACATTGTATGAGCGACATGAACAAACAACTGTTGTTATCGGCAATCAGGCCTCCAGCTTAACTGTTCATTACTCCAGACTGAATTGGTTGAAGATATTTTGTAAAAGCTTGGCGGAATAGTCGATTGAGCATCTAAATTTGATATTAGAGTAATCGAACGTTTTGCAGGAAAGATAGTGCAAGCAACAGTTGAAGAGTGCCGAGATACTTTTGCAGTTTTTGTAGAACTTGTATGCTCTTTATTCCCTCTTTTGTGCATTTCTGTTCCACTTCCTTAGAGAATGATAGTGTCTATTAGAACTTTGATGATTTTTTTTTTCCTATTAGGCTCATGACTTGTTGAAGCAAAAGAACATTGAAAAAGAAGGTAAGTTGACTAATTCTATTTTCTTTTGACAAATTATTGAGATGCACTTATGCGTGAAATGGTATAATAACTTAACTGCACAATATGAATGATATCACTTGGTTCCTTATGCTTCATTTTTTTTTCCTGAAGCAGAAAGAGGTCATGAAGCTAGCACAGTTCCAGATGGCACTGGGCATATTGAAACACAAGAAAATTCTGTCGTACATGCGGAAATGCCAGATTTGCATGAACTAACAACATCAGAGGCTTTACCGGTTATTAATGATCGCATCCCAGTCAACACGCCATCCCAAGCACGATTGAGTCGTGCAGGTGCGGTTGCATGTTCTCTCAGGGATTGTATGGTGAAGCCATTTTCGTCTCTGAAGTTGCAGGGTCAAGCTCCATCCTTCATAGTTATAGTTCTTGCTGTTGTAATCCTCCTTATGCAGGTACAGCTCTACCCTTGTTATTTTGTTACTTATTCCCTTATAACGATATTATAGGCTTTAAATGGACAATTTCTGCTATAATATTCTCCATCCGCCATTATAGAAGGTTCACGCTTTGCCATTTTGAATGTCCCCTTTAAAGGTTCACATCCCAAAAATGGAAAGTGTATAATAATCTTTATTCAATGGGACCCACTTGTCATACTCACAATAAGTATCACTCACAATTCCTACCCTACTTTGCATACTCCCAAGACCTACGTATTACACACTTTTCCCTTAAAACCCGCACACATACCAAGGCGTGAGCCTTTAAAAAAAGGACAGGGAGTATTACTCTTAAAAGTGTAGACAAGTGTTGCCCAGGCCAAGTCACATCTTCAATATTTCAACCAACGCAGTGTTTATAATAACCTGATTGAAATTAAATTAACGCTAAACTGTAGGAACAAAAGTTCTTTATGAACCACTATAAATACTTTTCAGTCACCATTTACAATTTCAACTTCCGTAATTCTCTTTTAGTTTCTTTTGAAGTCCTTTTCGATTTCCACGTTCTTGTTTCACGTTATTGTGCCAAATTTCCTCTCCTTTCTGATAGGACATGAATACCCTTTGCTTGCAGGTAAGCATAATGGTACTGCTACTCCGACCTCAGCGGGTCCAAGTGATATCTGAATCAAACTGGATGGGAAGCACACGAAACGATAGGAGAGTTGAAACAATGGCATTACTTGATAAACAGGTTAGCAATCTAAAAGAGGAGATGCTTATGGTCGAAACCCTTCTTGGAAAGATGCGACACGAGCATGAAGTTTTGACACAACAACTGAAAAAACTAATGGTTAATAATAAGTAGAAGGGATACTTTGCACCAATTGTATCATGTTCATTCTTTTACGTAAATGTTCATATATATGTCCACTCTCTCTCGACACTCTTTACCAACACCCCCCCTCCCCCAACCCCGGGGACCAGTCTCATTGTATGCTTGCCTTCTGTATCCGTGTCGTATCTGTTGTTGTAACTTGAAAAAGATGTATAAGTTGATAGTGTAATGCATTCAGATGGTATGCTCATATTGTGATTATCAGAAGAAAATGATTGAGCATTCAGGAACCAACTAATATAGAACTTTTGCATCACTCCTTGCTTTCTATTTCTCCTGGAACTTGTGAATTGTGTGTACTTAGTACTACTCTTTATTCCTCCCTCCGTCCAATAATGAATGTCAATTTTTTTTTAATCAAATATGCTTTTGATGGATGAAGAGAAAAATCATTTTTTAAACTTTCATTTTGGGACGGAGTGAGCAGTAGTTTTTGGTAATTTTTTTCAATTTTAATTTTTTGCTGTAAAGTTGGAGTGGGAACTTAATTTAGAGTATACTACAAATATCTACTCTCTTTATTTTAAACATATAATCTAATTATACTTTGACTAATAATTTGAAGAAAAATAATTATCTTAATGAAAATCTAAAAATAGTTATTGAATTTATTAGTAACCGTGATACAATAACAATTTTTAAATTTTTATTAGCATTATTATTTTTTTTCAAATTATTGGTCAAAATATAATTAGATTGACCAAGAATCTTAATTCGAGTGGGACGGAGGGAGTATCTACTATTAGTGATTAGTGATTTCCTTTCTTGCTTTTCTCATATGTTCATCTGGAAATATGACTGATGCCTTTACCAAGTGTTACATTATAGATTTATCCGGCTGAGTATTTGTTCCTCCATCTTTATTATTTATTAAGTGAATGGTTTGCCCTCCTATGGGCGGGACGGGGCGGGGCAAGTCCATTTCCTCTCTCGTCGAGATCCGTCTCATGCGTGAGACTATCGCACAGAAGACTTCCTCTTAAGTGAATGTTTAAATTTCATTTACTGAAAATATGTTTGTTTTATACAGGTAAAGATACATAAGAATAAATATTCTTGGTATCACTTTCTAAACATTTTGTTTTGCAAGTATAAAATGATTATTGAAAATATATACTCTCTCTTTAATTTTCGTGATTGAGCGAAGTGGTGTAAGCAAGTTATTATGAGACAAAGAGAGCATGTGTTTTCTTTTTCAATAAGATATGTCCCGTAAATATAATCTCACATTGTTTTATTGGTCTAATTGATTGAAATTGACAAAATAAAATATTTTAATTACATTTTAGTTAAATCTGAAAAATTAATTGGTGTTGTCCAACTCCAAATGGTGCATTAGTATTAAATTTTTTTATTTTTTTTTATCAAATTATAATTTAATTGAGATAATGAAATTGTCATAATGTAATGATAAACTTTAATCAAATTGACTTTTGCGAGTGAATGAAGTATTTGGAGAAAATATTTGATGGAAAGTTAATTAATTAAGACAAACACTTATATGCGGCCGTCTCACAGTGTGAGACGGGCCGCTCCATGGGTAAACCCGACCCATCGCCAAGCTGTACCCGCCCAGCCACAACCCATGTCCTCTCAAATCGTGACACCTGGCATTCTTAAAAACAAAAAAAATCTCCAATAACTTTAAAATGCTATATCTCGAGATTTTGAAGTCGAAAAAAAAATTAAAAATATCTGTGTGTTCGTCTCGACGAGACGAATAAAACTAGATATGTCATGATATGGTTTGATTTTTTTTTAAAAAAATATTTTTTAACATACAAAACAAGTGAGCTGCTCGTCATAATAAAATGTAACACTTTTTTACGAAGAAAGTAACAGTTTGGTCTTAAAAAAGTAACACTTTTATTGTAAGATGTAACAACAGTTTTGCAAATAATATAAATAATTTTTTGTGATTAGAAAAGTAATAATTTGAACTGTAACACAGTGCATATATGATTGTAATATGCTATATAGATGAATGTAGCAGTTTTATAGAGTAAATGTTACTTTTTTTTTAAAAAAAAAAATAGTAAAAATTCATGTATATAAGCGATTTTGTATTTCAATTGACTGTAAAACCCTAGAAAATTGTTACAATTAAGGAAAAAAAAAGGTTACATTCATCTATATAATAATAATACTAAACCAGAAACCAGCTGACATCATCTTGGACACTTGGCAACACCACATTGAAATTTTTTCCTCCAAAATGTGATGCTGACATCATCCATTATTATATTTAACCAATTTAATTAATTATTAATTCAATTATTGTTGTGGGAAAATGAAAAGGCAGCCAACATTATTATAATTGCTATTGATTTAATTAATACCTTGCAGTATTTAATTATTAAGCCCATCTTTTTAAGCATTACAGTATTAAGACTACTTGGGAAATGGAAAGTTTTTTTTTTTTTAAATTAAAAGAGAAATAACAGGCTTGGAGCATTCTAGATACACTAAGTATTCCAAAGATATGGACCATCCAAACTATGTGTTTCATAGTCAGATATGGCTGTGTACAAATGCTTGAATATAATTTCCTTTCGTCCTTTCATTTATTGTTGATTGTTAATTTGTTATGCGTGTTTAGAGCTTAAAGAATTAGTAAAAACTAAAAAGCACCTCAATTGAGATGGTAACAAGGCGAAATTTTATTTTCATCTAAAAACTGATCAACCAACTTTAATTTAGTTTGATTTGTTTATGGGCTCGTCTGGTACACAGTTTCACAAACGGAGTGTTTTGCAAACGGAGTAATTTTTTGAAACGGAGCTTTCATAAACGAAGCATTTCTTCTGTGAGCGTGTTTGGTACATCATCTTAAAGCGCTAAATTGAAATTAAAATATTTACTCAAAATGACATTTTTACCCTTTTAAAAATAAATGTGTTCATATTGTGATAAGCACAAGTATTATAGTTCTTCGTACTAATATACCAAAAAGTAACATTTACTCCATCTGTTCCGCTTTAAGGTTCTTACTTTCCTTTTTAGTCTGTCCCAATTTAAGGTTCTTACTTTGTTTTATTACCTAAAATGGAAAGTGGGACCCACTTGTCATTCTCACAACAAAAACACCCTACCCACTTTCTCCCTCCCACTTTAATTTTCATACTCACAACATTTACATTTTCTTAATCTCCGTGCAAAGTCAAATTAAGAACTTTAAATTGGGTCGGAGGGAGTATTATTTATTATGAGAAAAGTAATTGAAAAACACAATAAAAGAAAAGGCAAAAGATAGGATAAGATCGTTTTGACCTTAACATTTTAACTCAGTTCACTCCTTTCCCCTTTCCATCGTTTCTCCTCTCTCTTCCACTCCATTAAACCCCTTCCATCCATTTTCTCCTTCACCAAAATTCCTCTTTTAACAATAACAAGAAAATCAACAAGTTTGTCGATTCAGGAAGGGACTGTGAAGATATTCGGAAACAAGGTGAAAGATAGATGGCAATTTCTCACAAATCATTTCATTTTAATTATTTGCAAATACACTACAAGTCGGAAGAATAGATGGTAATTTCTAAGGGTGAAATGAATGTCCTACTGATTATACTCCAGAATTCTGTTCCATTCTTCTCATTTCTTATATTTTCATCTTGATTTTCTTGTTTACAACATTTTTTTTTTTTTTTTTGACATTGTTGCTGCCGTAAACCCAAGATGAAAGATACAAAAATATGTAGACGATATTATCGTGAACATGCCATCTTTCTTCCGTTTCAAACCAGCTCTATTGTTCACCGCTACAAATTCTAGCGTTCAAAACTCACCCCCGTTTTGAAACGAACGCGTCTCAGAACTCACAGTTGATACGCTTATTTGTTCAAACGCTACAATTTTTCAGCAACGTTTTGATCCTAACGTGCGAACAGACAGGGCCTATGTAATAAATTGTATCTTTAGCCAGTGGTGATTTAGGATTTTATTTGAGAGGAGCCAATTCTTTTCTGTTTATGAGAAAAATAAATCACATTATCAAAATGATACTTTCCCCGTCACATAATAAATGTCGTATCTTGATATTTTTTTTGTTAATAATTTGATTGAATTTAACAAGAAATAATCAAGTCTAATTATTTTGAAATTTTTCTACGAATTGTTATCACTAATATTTTCTAATGTAGCATGAAATAGTTATTAGAATTCATAAAGATAATGAAGTTGTTATCAATTTTTTGTTAAAGTTCAATTAAATTGATATATAATATACTGATGCTACGTTTATTACGGGAATGATGGATTAAACTTTAGTACTATACGCAAGTTAGTTTTATTACTATCACAAGCTTAAATAATAATGATAACAAAATCTATATATATATATATTAAAGTTGGTGAAGAGAGATGTGGTGATGCCACGTGGACAAATCATGGAAGAATCTTGGATTTCGTGATGCCACATCATCACTATCCTAAAAGTGTGTGACTTTTGATATTCTCATTATTAGCTAATACTATTAGCTCATAATAATAGTTATGATATGAGTTAACTATTACTATTAATAGTAATAGTTAACTATAATAGTTACTATACAAGTTAACTATTACTATTAATAGTATTACTTAACTATAATAGTTAATATACAAGTTAACTATTACTATTAATAGTATTAGTTAACTATAATAGTTACTATACAAGTTAACTATTACTATTAATAGTATTACTTAACTATAATAGTTACTATACAAGTTAACTATTACTATTAATAGTAAGTTAACTATTACTATTAATAGTATTAGTTACCTATAATAGTTACTATACAAGTTAACTATTACTATTAATAGTATTACTTAACTATTATAGTTAATATGTATGTTAATATATTACTATTAATAGTATAAGTTAAGTATTACTATTAATAGTAATAGTTAACAATAGTAGTTACTATACAAGTTAAATATTACTATTAATAGTATTAGTTAACTATAATAGTTAATATATTAGTTAACTATTACTATTAATAGTATTAGTTAACTATAATAGTTACTATATAAGTTAATTGTTACTATTAATAGTATTAGTTAACTATAATAGTTACTTTATTAGTTAGTTTTTACTATTAATAGTATTAGTTAACTATAAATAGGCTATATACATTAACTATTACTATTATTAGTATTAGTTAATTATAATAGTTATTATATAAGTTAAATTATTAATTAATCATAATAGTTACTATATCTATTAACTATTACTATTAATAGTATTAGTTTATTATAATAATTATAATAATTATTATATAAATTAATCATTGCTATTACTATCAATAATATTATTTAATCATAATAATAGTAATTATATAGATTAATTATTATTATTAATATTTTTAGTTAAAATGATAATTACTATATTAGTTAGCTATAGTTAAAATATTATTTTTAAGATATAGTATTGGTTTCCCGTGCAGAGCACGGGTTACCCGCTAGTACTATATATTTTTTGTTATTATTATACTATTTGAGCGTCATCAGTTTGACTATTGATCTTTTATGATTACAAATATGACCTATGTGCTATTAATTTAGTAATAAATATTTCTGATTAACCATGTTAACTTTGTTAATGTAGTTTAGTTTTTTTAAAAGGTTGTTTGTTTTGATTACCGATCGTTAGTTAATGACTGTTGATTTTTCAGAACTTTTTTTATGACATTTTTTTCAAGAGAAATTACTTCATTAACGTTTTCTAAATGAAAATTAATAAAATGTTAACAAAAAAAACTAATATTTTCTAATAAAGATTCACGTTCATTAGCAATTGTAGTCACACTTTGTATTAAATTAATAGTGTGATGGTCATATTTTTAATTATTGTGGATATGTCCATTTTTGACCTTCAAGTTTAGGGTAATAACATTTTTACCACCAAAGACACACTTTTTGCAATTTTGATTTCCTTTAGTTAAGGGAAAATTATTCCTATATCATATTTTCATCCCCTACACAAGTTCACATTAAATTATGGCTTCACCAGTAGATTGTACAATAGAAAAAAAAAATTGTTTACTCTACTCTAACTAAAAGCTTTATTGACAAATTATACTTTCTGCTATAATTTTTTGTATTTTCTTACAACATATTTTTTTTTTTTTAAAAAAATAAAGAATCACAGAGAAAAGAGAAACCGTTAGTGAGGAAAATATAGGTTATTCAAGATGAATACTGAATAAGATTTTAGAAAACCGTGCATCGCACGGGTATTAATCTAGTTTATTATAAAATGTAACATTATAGTTTAGTTGTCTATCTTATGTTATCTTTAATCTATTTCATCAAAATTGTGGTACATTTTTTAGAAAAAAAAAATGTTACATATGAGAAAAAAGTGTTACATTTCTTTACAAAAAGTATTACTTTTGCTGGCGAAAAAAAAAATGGCCGGAAAAAAAATTGAAAGGCAAAAAAAAAAAAACAAAAATTGGGTCGGCTTACCTGTGAGCCGTCTCACATGAGACCGCCCCATTAATTAAACCGACCATAAACATATGAAGGGGTTGATGAGGATGTATGCAGGACGTTAGAGATGACGCTAAGAATTAAAATAAGCAGAATGAATTAAACGAGTAGTGACTGGACTTAGCTTTTGGGTTGACTCTGTTTCATTCAATTCTCTTATTTTCCTCTTTTATGTCTACTACGACTCGACACAGTATGAACATAGTTTTTTTGTTTGAGTTTGACTTGAGAAACTGTTTATGAGTTAAATTATACTCCCTCTGTCTCAGAAAGATAGTATTATTTTGATTTTTAATGGTTAACATAAATAAACTTTGACCAAATATTGGTGTCAATTTAATGATCAAAATGAAATCCTAAAATTTGTTATTGATAAATCACTTAATGATTTATCAATTACAAATTTTAGAATTTCGATTGAATGATTAGATCGTCACCAATGGTTGGTCAAAGTTCATTTCTTTTACCATAAAAAATAAAAAAGAAACTATCTTTTTGAGACAGAGGTATAAAACTAAATCAAAGTCTAAAGCTGGTATCTATGTCAAAAGAGCATTATGAATGAATTAAAATATTTCATTTACTTTTTGGTTTGGTCCCGAAAAAATAGCTTCAGATACGCGTTTTACAAGATGCCCAGGAAAAACGTGTTTTAAAAAAAGTGTGGTGGCATTTTTGTAAGTATGCAGAACCTCTTTAAAAAATGCGCGGTGGCATTTTTATAATTAATCGGAACCTCTCAAACGGTTCTGGATATCAATATAAAGCCTTCTGGATGTAATTTTTGAAGCACATTTGAAGAAGGTCATGATCAACAAATATTCTGAATACCAACATCAAATTGTTCTGGATATATATATATATATATATATATATATATATAAAGTCATATATCTGGACATGAGTTTCAATCACATTTTAAGAAAGTCTTGGCTAAGAAAAATTCTGGATATCAACCTCAAAAGGTTCTGGACATCAATAATAAAGCACTTTGGATATGATTTTAATGATATTTGAACAAAGACATGACCAACAAACCTTCTGGATATCAAGTTAAGAGGTTCTGTATAGAAATAATAAAGGTTTCTTGATAGTGTTTTTTATCGGGCAAGTGAGAAAAAAAATAAAAAAATAAAACTAAAAAAAATTAATTTTTTTAGTGCAAGTGAGAGTGTATTTTTTAGTGTCAGTTCTAGTGTTTTTGATAGCCAGTTGTAGTGTTTTTGATAGCCAGAGAGCATTTTAAAAGAACCTTTAAAGCTGAAAAGAACCTTTGAGACTGATAGCCAGAACCTTTGAATTGGATAGCCAGAACATTTGAAACTGATATCCAGATGGGTTTTTTTAAAAGGAAATTTGAAGAGAAACAGAAGTCATGGGCTTTGCCCCATGATTCCGTGTTTAAAATCGCCAAAAGACGTTTAGGTCTTCAGATTGTCATTTGAAGTTTTGTCCAACAAATCGCGCCGTTTTTGCAAAACACGTTATTTCTAATCACTTGGTAAAACGCGTTTTACGAGAGACCAACCCAAAGGAGTAAGTGTATGCATATACGTTATCAACTTTTTTTTAACATATACTCCCTCCGTTGAATAACAATGAGCATAAAATGGGTTGTGTACGGGAATTAAAGGAAGAATAGCAGTGATTAGTTGTTGTGAGTGGAAAAGTGAAGTATGAGAGAGAAAGTGGGGTATGAAATAGTAGGTTGATTGGTGTTGTGAGTATAAAAGTAAAATATGAGAGAGAATGAGTGGGAAGAATAGTAAAAATTCTTTGCCATTTTAGGAAATGGGACGCCCAAAAAGGATTTTTGTACACATTGTTATGGGTCGGAGGGAGTATATATATATATATATATATATAGAGGCAGTCTCGCGTGCGGCGGCGCCGAGCCGAGCCATGCCCTATTTTTTTTTTTTTTTTTTGCCCCCACAACCTTTTTTCCTCCCACCAAAAGTAACACTTCTTTTAACGAAATGTAACACTTTTGTTTTTCAAATGTAACACTTTTTTTTTCAAAAATGTACCACAATTTTGATGCAATAGATTAAAGATAACATAAAAATTAACGACTAAATTAATGTAACACTTTTTGTAAAAGAATGTAACATTATTTTTTTTCAAATGTAACACTTTTTTTTTTTTCAAATGTAACACTTTCCCCCCGCCCCCCAACATTAACATAGGATTGACAACTAAACTAATGCTACATTTTATAAAAAATGAATGTAACATTTTTTTTCTCAATTGTAACATTTTACATTCTTAAATGTAACATTATATATGAAATGTAACAATTATTTATTGAGAAAGTAACAATTGAAATGCAAAACCATTTTTTTTTTTTTGTAAAAAACTGCTGTTACTTTTAACAGTAGAAAGCGTTACTTTTTGAAGACGAAATTGTTACTTTTATTAGAACAGAGTGTTACTTCTTAGCTGGTGAGCAGTTCAAACTTTTTTTTTGTGTAAAAAAATGTATTTTTTTTAAGAAAATCAAACCATATCATGACCTATGTAGTTTTTTTCGCCTCGTCGAGACGAACAAAACGATGTTTTTAAATATTTTTTTCGACTTATAAATCTCAAGATATAGCATTTTAAAGTTTTTGGTTTTTTTTTTTAAAGTCGACACGTGGCAAGATCTGGGAAGAGAGAGGGTTGGATCTGATCGCCGGTTGTAGCGTACCAGCCAACCGCGCGAAGCACTGGAACAAACCAGGTTGCCGCACCGTGCGACGTGCCGCACCCAAGAATTTGTCTCTCTCTATATATATAGGAAAAAATGCACCAAAAGTACCTGAACTATAGGGGTTATTTGGATTTAGTAACTTATCTCTTTTTTGACCCATGAAAAATACCTTAACTTTTTTTTCGTGCAGCGGAGGTACCTATTGCTAACGCCGTCCACTTTTTGCCGTTAACCATGCATGTGACTGACCACATGACTTTTTTTAAGGGGTAAAATTGGAATTACAGGTACGAGAACATTTTACAAAGATAAAGGGGGTTAAAGCAACTTATTAACTTTCAAATAACCCCCCTCCCCGTCCCCTTTTCCCCTTTCCCAGGCAAAGTATGAACAAAATCGAAATCAAGGTTTTGCAAGACCAAAATCGAAACCCAGATCATTTGTTCATGCTCTTGAAATTCGAAATCAATATTTTGATATGGGTTTCAAAATCAAGAACCCAGATCTTGAAATTCTTCAAAATCATCAAAATTGATTGTTGATAACAGTGAAGAAAAGGGAGGCTTGGAAGCGGTCGGGGGATGAGGCGTTGCAGATTAGGAGGCGGGGACGACGGTGGATGACGCAGCGGAGGTGTTGGGTTGAGACTTGGGCTTCGCGAAGGAGGAAGGTGATGACGGAAACGACGTTGCAGATTAGAGGAGTTTGTCTTGGAATTCGTTGGTGGTGCAAGGGTTGTTGTGGTGACGGTGGTCGGAGGGGGAAGGTGTTTGTGGGACTGGGGAGGTTGGGGATTTTGGTGGGACGGAAAGAATGGAGGATTTGGAGGAGGTGGGAGGTGGGAAATGGAGGTTTCTTGAGAAATTGGGTTGCTTGGAGGGAAAATTGAGTTTGGTTGTGGTGGGGGAGAGGTGGTTGACGGTGGCGGCAGCGGCGATAGAGGATGGCTGTGGTGTTGAGTGGCGGTGAGGGGCGGTTCTAACTATTACAAAGGTAGTGTTGATTATGAAAATGTTAATGGAAATTAAAAAGTAATGGCTAAAATGAAAACGAAAACTAGTTATTGGAACAAATAGGAAAAAATCAATAGTTTAGGGGCCTTTTAAGAATTTAATGATAATAAATTGGAGGGGGCATTGTGCTTTGACCTTTTTGCCCCTAAAAGGAAGTCATGTGCCATCACACGTGGATAGTTAACGGCAAAAAGTGGACGGCGTTAGCAATGGGTATCTCCGCTGCACAAAAAAAAAAGTCAATGTATTTTTCATGGGTCAAAAAAGAGATAAATTACTAAATCCAAACAACCCCTATAGTTCAGGTTCTTTTGGTGCATTTTTTCCATATATATATATATATATATATATATGCATTCCTTCTGTCTCAAGTTAGTGTGAACCAAAAAATTGAACACATAAATTAAGGAAAAGTAAGAGAGATAAATAGTGGAAGGAGGTAGTGGCGAATCTAGACCCCTGAAGTTTTCTTTTTAGGGGGTCAATATAGTAAATTCGAAAATTTTAAAAGGTAAATTTATAAAAATTACAGAAGTCGGGGGGGTCGAAGTACCCACCTCAAAGGGCCGAGATCCGCCACTGGAAGGAGGTGTTTGTGAATACGAAAATAAATAAATAAGATAGATAATGAGTGAGAGGAATAGTAAGTTGATTGGTGTTGTGAGTGTAAAAGTAAAACATGAGAGAGAATAAGTGGGAGGAATAGTAAAAATTCTTTGCTATTTTGGGCAGTTCGCACTAACTTGGGATGGACGGAAAAGAAAATAAGTTGACACTAACCTGAGTCGGAGAGAGTATATATACTCCCTCCGTCCCATAACTATCTAGACAAATTTTCATTTGGGTAAATATAAAGTCACAAAAAAATATCACAAAACTTGGCTCACAAAATAATGTGTCAAGATTTTATTGATGCTTTTAATTAGAGTGTGACGGGTTCACAATCGATGCATCCAATAAAATATGGCCAGCTCATTCTGTATCCATCATTTTGTAGATTTCTTTTGTGCCTTAGCATTGCTCTTTCTACTTTGGGCGTCCCATTGAAAAGTTACACATTCCTAAAATGGTAAAAAATCTTTACTATTCCTCTCAGTCATTCTCTCTCATACTTTACTTTCATACTCACAAACCAAGGTTTAAAAGCGCTAGGTGGGGTCTAGACGGAACTTAGTCGGGGCCGAGAATTCCGAAATAGTTATAATATCCTAGGCGGAATTTAGTCGTTTCATGAACGCCTAACGCCTAGGCGGACGTCTTTTAGAACACTGCTCACAACACCAATCAACCTACTATTCCCTACCACACTTTCTCTCTCCTACTTCACTTTTCACACTAACAACTACCCACTACTATCCATCCCTTAATTCTTGTACAAACTTCATTTTGTCTACATAACTATAAAACGGAAAGAGTATATGAAAAGATAATCAAATGAGAACAAGTGAGTCACTGAGAGAGTTAAATACTCCCTCCGTCCCAGCAAAAGTGTCACCAATTTTTGGGACACGAGGATTAAGAAAAGGTAGTAGGTGTGTGGTAGAAAATGAAGAGAAAGAATGAGTAGGGTAAATAGTAGTGTTGGTTGAATAAAATGAGTGGTGGAAAATGAAGAGAGAGAATGAGTGTGATTAAATGGTGGGGTTGATTGAATATAAATATATTAAAACATTTCCATTTTGAGTAGTGATACTTGACTGAGACGGAGGGAGTATATCGAGTTTTCTCCTATAATTTATCTCCCACGCTTACCGGTAGAATTTGTCGTCATTGACTTTTGGACATTTGGAAAACAACAGAAAATTTAGAATACTAATGTTTTTGTTGTATGTGGAATAATGATTTCGTCGTTAGTACGTTAACGCCGCAATTGGAAATTGACTACTCCTACTCCTACGTTAAAATAGTCAAATGAGTGGAAACAAAGAACAAACATGTGAACAAACAAAACTTAATTTTCCTTAAAATAAACCATGCATATGTGGCTACTAGGGATGGCTAAACTGAACCGGAACCGGACCGGAAAAGCCCGGAATCGGAGCAAATCGGGGAGGAAACCGGAACCGGACGAACCGGAATCGCAAGGCATCCGGGCCGGTTCAGGGTCACATATATGCAGAACCGGACCGAAAATCCCTTGTTTTTCAATAATTTTAAAGGGGGGGCCGGAACCGGACCGAACCGGAACCGGATTGTGCCAAACCGGAACCGGAACCGGGGTAAGCGCGGGCCGGTTCAGGGTCATCCTTTTGCCGAACCGGAACCGGGCCCGGAACCGGTTTTGGCCATCCCTAGTGGCTACCTCTCATGCTGTCCACTGTCATTTTATTCTACTCCATGCAATTGCACTCTCTCTCTCTCTCTATATATATATATATATTGAATCAACTTTTTGGGCACAATAACTAAGAAAAACTATTAAGATAATGAAAAGTGGAGATAGTGGAGAGAGGTTAAGAGATGTGACTCCTCTTAATCCCCTGATTCCACCAATTAAAATTTGGCTCCAAAATTTAAACACCCACCAAATACAACTATTAATGTCACGACCCGAAATATAGGCTCTATTTTATTAGTAACTAAATGATTTTTATTTAATTATTTGCTTATTTATTTATTTAAATTATTATTTATTTAAATATTATGTGTGCATTTTATGTTTCATAATAATTATACCTAGCATTTTAATTGGGTCATTTGGGTTAGTGTGGTATTGTTGGGTCTTAATTGTTAGTTGGGAGTGTAGTATTTGTGTGTAGTGTGAGAGAGGGGGGGGGGGGCTGAGTGTAAATGTTTGAAATAATTCCCCTACTCCCTCCCTACACCCCCTTCTCCTTCATACACTCCATCTCCCTCACCCTACTCCCTCCCATTCCCAGCATATTTCTCTCTCTCTCTCCATTTGTGAAAGGTAAACATTTCTTGTTTTAATTTCCTTCCTCTTCCTCTCATCTTCTCTCATTTCTTAAAACGTGAAATATGTTTAGATCGTCGATAGGATCGTAGGAAGCCAAAAAGAATTGAAATCCATCAACTTTGAGAAAATCTAAGTAAGTTACTTTTCCTCCATTTTGATGCTAAATTGTTCATATCATGTTAGATAATGTTTGATGTGTTATATTCGAAGTTTGGTTGGGTTTTGAATTTGTTTGGAATTTATTTTGGATTTTGATCAAAAATGGTGATTTATGAATGTTGGGTTTGATTCTTGATATTGGTTGATTAAATGTTGTTAAAGGAGTCTTTTTAGACTTATAAGTTGTTTTGGTACATTAGTATATGAGTTGGAAGGTTGGATTTTGGTTGAATGTGTTTTGGGTTTGAAAATGGAAGAACCCATGTTGTTCTTCCCGATTTCTGGCAATTCAGATCATTGGGCGGCCGCACAAAAATAGATGGGCGACCGCACATCTATCTGAAAGCTTTTGTTCCTGTTTTGAGGCATTTTGGGCGACCGCACAGTCCCTTTTGGGCGGCCGCCCAGAACCCCTGAAAGTTCTCATTTGTTAAATTTGGGTGAATGAAGGACGCGTTTTGGTCCTAGTCTAGGATGTCCTTCTAGTTGACCTTAGTGAATATTGTAGCACACTTTAGTGATAGAATTGGGTCCATTGTGATCAAGTTTATGTTTGAAATTCATTAATTGTTAATTGGGATTTTGGAGCACTTTTATGGTGTATGGTTGGTTCATTTCATCTTCTTGGTGGTTATTTGGTATGATTCCCTACTTTGGAATCATTTGTTGTTTATCGTGCTAGTATTTTATTACTTAGCAGTTATTTGAAAGTCCAGCTGGTATTTGTGGTTGTGTCGGGCGATGTGAGATATTGTGATGGCACCGGCCAAGTCCATTATGGTGTCGACCATTGTTTTGCCCTTATTTTCCTCTTCCAGATTGGCCTTGGTTGAGACGTTTGGAGCATGACTTTGTGGCATGGCTCCCGCCCTTTGTGGCACATTATTTTGTTATTGGTTCCGGTACCGGGGTTTCTCTTCGGCTTTTATGCTATTATGAAGATGCTGATTTGTTGATTATTGAAGCTGCGCAGCGATCCTTTATTTGGATGTTCCGGTTTGGAAAACCTTGGCTATATCCTTTGTTATGTGTTTATTTCCGCTGCTATCTGTATGTAATAAATGCTATGTGCTATGTGATAATTATTATTGTTTATTGCTTATTGCATCATAGCATGTCATGTAGTTGCATTAGTAACTTATTGAGATTTATCTCACCCCCTTTTCTTTTTATCCTTGTTTTTCCTTAACCCCCCCAGGTGCTAAGGAATAGTCTCGCTGATCACGAGAAAGAGGACGTCGAGTGTGGATCCATTCTTTTGGGGAAAGTTGATATAGGTTGGTTTACATTATGTAAATGTGTAACCATTTTGGGGTATTTGTACCAAACATTGACGTCATTAGGATTTGTGTATATTTTGTATTTTGTTGGGCATGAACTTGTGGAAGTTTATGATAATTGTAATTGGTTTTTATCAAACTTGGTTTTGTAAAACTTTGGATTATCACCTTTTGGTATTAAATGGAATTTTTAACCTTGGTATTTCATAGTTTTGGTTTTAGAGTCGACGTCCAGCTCGCGGTCTCGGGGCCGCGGGGTCCGGGGTCGCGACAGTTGGTATCAGAGCTATGGCATTAGCTCTATGTATAAGTCTAGGTGGATTAGTATGACCTAGGTGGGTAGTGGTGTGCGGAGTGATTAACGGTTGATGTTTCATGCAGGTAATTGTTCTCAATGTCTGGAAGAAGAAACAGAGGAGGTGCTAGTGGGGCACAGAATCAGAATGATACAAGGGAAGAAGCACGTGCCATGTTTCAAGGCATGTTCGAGGCGGCCATGAAGGCCATACATGATCAAGGTCCGAGGGTAGAGCAAGCACCACCTCGTTATGGATTGGAGCAATTTCTGAAGTTGAAACCGGTTGAATTCAATGGGGAACCCGATGTAAGGAAGGCTGAGTTGTGGATTGAGTCGATGGAGAAGATTTATGATGTATTTGGGTGTTCGGATGAGGACAAGGTCCGGTTTGCGGCTTACAAGCTTGTGGGAGCCGCCGAGCATTGGTGGAAAGGTGTTAAAGCTACTTGGGATGATACTCGCACGGTGTATGCGTGGGAGTTGTTTGTGCGCAAATTCAAGGAGCATTTCATTCCGGTTGTTGATCAAAACCGAAAGGAGATCGAGCTACTCAACTTGGAGCAAGGTGTGTTTTCTATAGCACAATACTCGGCTAAGTTCATAGAATTAGCCCGGTATTGCGACTATTTGGTGAGGACCGAGGAACAAAAGGCTATGAGATTCATTCGGGGATTGAAGACCTCCATCCATACTCAACTTATTGCTCAACGGATTGTGACATTCCAAGGTGGACCGAGCCTATTTGATAGAGCAAGATATTGGGGAGCATAAGCGGAAGGCCGAGGTAGCGAACCCGAGTAAGCAAGTAGCTCAAGGCAAGCCACAACACCGTTCCGATAATCGAGGTAACTTTGGGGGACAATCTCAGTCCCGAGGGCAACAAAACCCAAGGAACCCGGGTACCACTTCCGGGAACCAAGGGAGCCAAATTAGGAGGCTATGTTCGTATTGTCAAAGGGAAGGTCATTCAGAGGACCGTTGTTGGAAGAAGCAGGGAAGGTGTACCAATTGTGGTCAAATGGGTCATTTTGCAAGGGATTGTCCGAGGAATAGAATTCAACAAACGGGGATAGGAGCTGGGGCTCCTCAGGGTCAGAAAAGGGACGCTGCGGGAAAGCCCAAAGTCCAAGGGAAAGTGTTTGTAATGAATCAACAACAAGCCACAGATGATCCTACAGTTATTGGAGGTATTATTTCTATATCTAATGTGAGCGCACGAGCGTTAGTAGATCCAGGATCATCTCATTCATACATTTCTGTGCAATTTGCTTCCATGTTAAATGCTGCATTCGAGTCTTTACCGTACGTGCTAGAGGTGTCGACCCCTATAGGAGAATGCTTGATTTCTGATCGAGTCTTTCGTGCTTGTGATGTGGTTATTGGTGGTCGAGTCCTTTGTGCGGATTTGGTAGTTCTTCCTATCCAAGACTTTGATGTCATTTTGGGTATGGATTGGTTGAGCAAGTTTCATGCTTCTGTTGATTGCCGTAAGAAAACTGTTACTTTTTCTATTCCCGATGTGCCTAAGTTTGTGTTTGAGGCTAGTCCTCTGAGTAGAAAGGTTCGCTTAATTTCTTTTATGAATGCGAGAAAATTATTGCATAGTGGTTGTGAGGGGTATTTGGCTAGTGTTCTCGATACTAGGAAGGAATCCCCTAGTTTTGATAGTGTTCGGGTAGTTCGGGAATTTCCCGATGTTTTCTCTACCGAGTATGATATGCCTCCCGATCGTGAGATTGAGTTTTGTATAGATCTTTTGCCGGGTACGGCTCCGATTTCGAAAGCGCCTTATAGGTTAGCTCCCGCAGAGTTGAAGGAATTAAAGGCTCAGTTGCAAGAGTTGCTTGATCGAGGGTTTATCCGCCCTAGCGTTTCCCCGTGGGGAGCACCGGTTTTGTTTGTGCGGAAGAAAGATGGTTCGTTGAGATTGTGTATAGATTACCGGAAGTTGAATCAGGTCACGGTGAAGAATAAGTATCCTCTACCGCATATTGATGATTTGTTTGATCAGCTTCAAGGGTCCGTGGTTTTCTCTAAGCTTGATTTAAGGAGTGGGTACCATCAGTTGAAGGTTAGATCGGAGGATATTCTGAAGACTGCTTTTCGCACTCGGTATGGTCATTATGAGTTCTTGGTTATGCCGTTTGGGTTGACTAACGCGCCGGCCGTGTTTATGGATTTGATGAACCGAGTTTTCCATCCTTATCTCGATTCGTTCGTGGTGGTTTTTATTGATGATATACTCGTCTACTCTAAATCCCGAGAGCAGCACGAGCAGCATTTGAGGACAGTTTTATCCGTTCTTGCGAGGGAGAAATTATTTGCGAAGTTCAGTAAGTGCGAATTTTGGCTCGAGAAGGTGTCATTTCTGGGGCATGTTATTTCGAAAGATGGGATTTCTGTGGATCCTTCGAAGATAGAGGCAATAGTGGATTGGAAGAAACCCGAGTCAGTGACCGAGATTCGTAGCTTTCTTGGTTTAGCCGGGTATTACCGAAGATTTATTGAGGGGTTTTCGAGGATTGCTACTCCGATGACTCAGTTGACCCGGAAGAATGTTCCGTTTGTGTGGACCGAGAAATGTGACAAGAGTTTCGAGGAATTAAAGAAGAGGTTGACTACCGCACCGATCTTGACTTTGCCTAATGGGAGCGATGGTCTAGTGATTTACAGTGATGCTTCGAAAGAGGGTTTGGGTTGTGTGTTGATGCAGAATGGGAAAGTGATTCCTTATGCTTCGAGGAAGTTGACCCCTAGTGAGCAGAATTACCCGACTCATGATATGGAGTTAGCGGCTATTGTTTTTGCGTTGCACAAATGGAAGCACTACCTTTATGGGGCGAAGTTCGAGATTTTTACCGATCACAAGAGTTTGAAGTACCTTTTCTCCCAGAAAGAGTTGAACAACCGACAGCGCCGATGGATGGAATTGTTGAAGGATTATGATTGTACGATTTCTTATCATCCGGGAAAGGCGAATGTGGTAGCCGATGCGATTAGTAGAAAATCTTATGTGGCTTCGATGATGGTCCGTGAATGGAAAATGCTTGAGGATGTTCGAGATTGGTCTCCTCGTGAATCGAGACATGGGGCTATTTTTGCGAATATTAGGGTGTCTCCGACCCTAATTCAAAGGATAAAGAAAGCTCAGAAAGAGGATCCCGAGTTGGTGAAAATAATGGGTAAATTGAAGGAAAAGAATTTCGAGGATTTTTCGTTGAGTTCGAGTGGAGTGTTGACTTTCCGTGGTCGTTTGTGTGTTCCGGATGTTGATGGAATTAAACAGAGAATTCTTGATGAAGGTCACAAATCGAGATATACTATTCATCCGGGTAGTACGAAGATGTATCAGGATTTGAAGCAACAATTTTGGTGGATTAATATGAAAAGGGAAACAGCCGAGTATGTATCGAGGTGTTTAACGTGTCAGCAGGTCAAAGCCGAGCATCAGAGACCCGCGGGATTGCTTCAGCCGTTAGAGATTCCCGAGTGGAAATGGGAGCATGTGACTATGGATTTCGTTACGGGACTGCCTCGTACCCGTAGGAAGTATGACAGTGTTTGGGTAATAGTGGATAGATTGACCAAGAGTGCCCATTTCTTACCTATTGACATCAGATATTCAATGGAGAAGCTTGCGACCCTTTATATTGATGAGATTGTTAGATTGCATGGGGTTCCGGTTAGCATTGTGTCAGATCGAGACCCAAGGTTTACTTCTAGATTCTGGAAGGCATTTCAGGAAGCTTTGGGTACAGATTTGCGATTCAGTACTGCTTTTCATCCTCAGACCGATGGTCAATCCGAGAGGACTATTCAGATTTTGGAGGATATGTTGCGAGCGTGTTCGATAGACTTTTCTGATTCTTGGGATTCGCACCTACCGTTAGTGGAGTTCTCTTACAACAACAGTTATCAGGCTAGTATCGAGATGGCACCGTTTGAGGCCTTGTATGGAAGGAAATGTAGATCGCCTATTTGTTGGGATGAGGTTGGTGAAGCGAAGATCGTGGGTATTGATTTGCTTCGGGATTCGGTT
Organism: Campanula takesimana; assembly: GCA_026119855.1. NCBI lineage: Eukaryota > Viridiplantae > Streptophyta > Magnoliopsida > Asterales > Campanulaceae > Campanula > Campanula takesimana. Next base: position 2,428,410 of record JAOWBW010000008.1, on the reverse strand, counting down.
GAGAAAGTTAGAGTTATCCGGGATCGATTGAAAACAGCTCAGAGTCGACATAAGAGCTATGCAGATAACCGAAGGCGAGATCTTAGTTTTCAGACCGGTGATTTGGTATTCTTGAAGGTATCTCCAAAGGTGGGTATTCGTAGATTTGGGAAGAAAGGCAAATTGGCTCCGAGGTTTATTGGCCCGTTTGAGATTTTGGGAAAGGTTGGACTTCTTGCGTATCGTCTTGCGTTGCCGCCATCTTTAGACCGGTTGCATAATGTCTTTCACGTTTCTATGCTTCGGAAGTATGTTCATGACCCATCTCACGTATTACCGAGGATACCGGGGGATATTGAGCCCGATATGACTTATGAGGAACGACCGGTTCGGATCTTAGATTCTAAAGTCCAAGAGTTGAGGAGCAAGAGTATTACCTTGGTTAGAGTCCTTTGGAGGAATCATAACATCGAGGAGTCGACGTGGGAGCTTCGTGACGAGATCGAGAGGAAATTTCCGTGGCTTTTTGATTGAGGTGAGTCTCGTTAAAATTCGGGTCGAATTTTCTTTAAGGGGGAGTGAATGTCACGACCCGAAATATAGGCTCTATTTTATTAGTAACTAAATGATTTTTATTTAATTATTTGCTTATTTATTTATTTAAATTATTATTTATTTAAATATTATGTGTGCATTTTATGTTTCATAATAATTATACCTAGCATTTTAATTGGGTCATTTGGGTTAGTGTGGTATTGTTGGGTCTTAATTGTTAGTTGGGAGTGTAGTATTTGTGTGTAGTGTGAGAGAGGGGGGGGGGCCTGAGTGTAAATGTTTGAAATAATTCCCCTACTCCCTCCCTACACCCCCTTCTCCTTCATACACTCCATCTCCCTCACCCTACTCCCTCCCATTCCCAGCATATTTCTCTCTCTCTCTCCATTTGTGAAAGGTAAACATTTCTTGTTTTAATTTCCTTCCTCTTCCTCTCATCTTCTCTCATTTCTTAAAACGTGAAATATGTTTAGATCGTCGATAGGATCGTAGGAAGCCAAAAAGAATTGAAATCCATCAACTTTGAGAAAATCCAAGTAAGTTACTTTTCCCCCATTTTGATGCTAAATTGTTCATATCATGTTAGATAATGTTTGATGTGTTATATTCGAAGTTTGGTTGGGTTTTGAATTTGTTTGGAATTTATTTTGGATTTTGATCAAAAATGGTGATTTATGAATGTTGGGTTTGATTCTTGATATTGGTTGATTAAATGTTGTTAAAGGAGTCTTTTTAGACTTATAAGTTGTTTTGGTACATTAGTATATGAGTTGGAAGGTTGGATTTTGGTTGAATGTGTTTTGGGTTTGAAAATGGAAGAACCCATGTTGTTCTTCCCGATTTTTGGCAATTCAGATCATTGGGCGGCCGCACAAAAATAGATGGGCGACCGCACATCTATCTGAAAGCTTTTGTTCCTGTTTTGAGGCATTTTGGGCGACCGCACAGTCCCTTTTGGGCGGCCGCCCAGAACCCCTGAAAGTTCTCATTTGTTAAATTTGGGTGAATGAAGGACGCGTTTTGGTCCAAGTCTAGGATGTCCTTCTAGTTGACCTTAGTGAATATTGTAGCACACTTTAGTGATAGAATTGGGTCCATTGTGATCAAGTTTGTGTTTGAAATTCATTAATTGTTAATTGGGATTTTGGAGCACTTTTATGGTGTATGGTTGGTTCATTTCATCTTCTTGGTGGTTATTTGGTATGATTCCCTACTTTGGAATCCTTTGTTGTTTATCGTGCTAGTATTTTATTACTTAGCAGTTATTTGAAAGTCCAGCTGGTATTTGTGGTTGTGTCGGGCGATGTGAGATATTGTGATGGCACCGGCCAAGTCCATTATGGTGTCGACCATTGTTTTGCCCTTATTTTCCTCTTCCAGATTGGCCTTGGTTGAGACGTTTGGAGCATGACTTTGTGGCATGGCTCCCGCCCTTTGTGGCACATTATTTTGTTATTGGTTCCGGTACCGGGGTTTCTCTTCGGCTTTTATGCTATTATGAAGATGCTGATTTGTTGATTATTGAAGCTGCGCAGCGATCCTTTATTTGGATGTTCCGGTTTGGAAAACCTTGGCTATATCCTTTGTTATGTGTTTATTTCCGCTGCTATCTGTATGTGATAAATGCTATGTGCTATGTGATAATTATTATTGTTTATTGCTTATTGCATCATAGCATGTCATGTAGTTGCATTAGTAACTTATTGAGATTTATCTCACCCCCTTTTCTTTTTATCCTTGTTTTTCCTTAACCCCCCCAGGTGCTAAGGAATAGTCTCGCTGATCACGAGAAAGAGGACGTCGAGTGTGGATCCATTCTTTTGGGGAAAGTTGATATAGGTTGGTTTACATTATGTAAATGTGTAACCATTTTGGGGTATTTGTACCAAACATTGACGTCATTAGGATTTGTGTATATTTTGTATTTTGTTGGGCATAAACTTGTGGAAGTTTATGATAATTGTAATTGGTTTTTATCAAACTTGGTTTTGTAAAACTTTGGATTATCACCTTTTGGTATTAAATGGAATTTTTAACCTTGGTATTTCATAGTTTTGGTTTTAGAGTCGACGTCCAGCTCGCGGTCTCGGGCCCGCGGGGTCCGGGGTCGCGACAATTAAACATAACAATAACAGGTTTTTACAACTGGGTTTTTTCGAATCTTACATACAAAAATTAAAAATTTGGAGTTCCCTCCAATGTAACAAAAAACAAGGCAAAATCTGTTCTAATTGCTCCCAAAATCAAAAGGCATTGTAGTCTCAAAAAAATTCGATCATTGACTATGATAATGACATCTAAACATCACCAAATCAGCATGCATATAACTAGGGCATCATCATTTCTCCCCAACAAAATATTTCCAAACCACTTTTGTACTCATAATCACACAAATGCATGAAATAAGTGTAAAAGTTGAGATACAACCTGAGAAGTAGAGGAAGCCAAGAACTCTTTGATTTCAACCGGAGCCGGGTAGTATGGACTATCAATGGCATCTTTAGCCATCTACTTAGGCAAAAAACAAGCCACCATCATTCCAAGGGTCGAAAGGTAGGCATCAACTTTAGATTCAATCGACGGAGCAGTTACCACTATCAGCTCATTCCAACCAAATCGAAGTTCCATTTCGCCCATTTCAGACAGAATTGTTTCGTCGGAATCAATTAATTGACGGCACCTCAGTCTCACAATACACACCGTCGGAATCAATACCGTTTTCGAAAGGAGAATCGGGAGTATCGGAGATGACGATACCGTAATATGACCGATGAACCGAAGGATCAACTTGAGAAATTGGCGAATCAGGGCATAGATATGGCGGATTCATCGGAAACGGTGGTGTGAAATGGAAGAGGAAGACGGCGGGTTGAGAACTAGGGTTTCTTGGAGATAATATCAAGAACACTTTGAGGGATTAGGAGAGAGGTAGATTTTTTCTATTGTTTGTTGGGCCACCGCATCTTTTAATTTTCCAATTGCTTTAGATTAGGTTAAGAAATGGGTTTTATTTGGGCCCAATTAGGATTAGTATTAATGGAAAAATCTGTATTAGAGTTAAATGGGTGGGGTAGGATTGATAAAAAATAATAAATGTGTTTCCATTTTGGGGTGGTTCACACAAGGTGGGACGGACTAAAAAGGAAAAAAGTTCACACTGAAGTGGGACGGAGGGAGTATATATATATATATATATATATATATATATATATATATATATATGTATATATATATATGTATAGATACTACAAAGTTTTAGTAGCATTATTATTTTTCTTCAAATTATTGGTCAAAGTATAAATAGATTGACCAAGAATCCTAATTCAAGTGGGACGGAGGGAGTATTTGCTTAGTCATTTAGTCATGTTCCACGTAATTACTGTACTTGTTATCACCATTAGTTGGTTCAATTCTATATACCCCCAATTAAATGGTAAATTTAAAATACAGCATTATGTTTAGGTATAGATAGGCGCATTCAATGAATTTATATAGGCACACAACATTAGTGGCGGATTTAAGATTTCAAAACACCAAGTGCACAATTTACACTACAAAGGAATTTATATTTCATAGATCAATTACATTACAATAAATAACTTCAAATACAATTGTCTCATAAAGCAAAAACAATACAATATCTAAATCAATAAGCAATTAGGCATTTTTTTCTATATATGTTGACATTCACTTGTAGTTAGTTTGACACTCTAACCAATATTTTCTGCAAGTGCACTTAGTAAAATAAAAATTTAGCTGACCAGATGCACATGCACCTGGTCCTTCTATGGAAGGTCCGCCTATGCACAACATAGTAGTGATAATTGAATTTGGTAATTTAGAAAATAAATAAAACAATAACCACTATATTGTAATAATTTTTATTAATAATTTCTAATTTTGGTTGTTTAAAATCTGAATTTACATAAATTACTCACTTTAATCCAACTTTATATTTTGATTGTTTAATACTTGAAAGAAAAAACAAAAAAAAAACTCTTTTCTCAACTTTAAATTTTACTAATATTTTTAAGCTTCTAAAAACAAATACACCTTTCAAACCAATCTAATATATCCATTATATATACACACACACACACACGATGGATATATATATATATAGGATCGTGCTCCAATGAGAACCAATTAAAATGAGAACCGTGAGAACCAAGCATAACCGTTTGATTAAATACAAAATCAATGGTCCAGATTATAGATACATTTGATACACTTGGATGCAATAGCTAATTTTCAAAATACACTTGGATACATTAGTCATTTAAGCTACTGTATCCAAGTGCAACACTTGGATACAGTACTTATTTAGCTACTATATCCAAGTGCAATATCAAAATTAGGTACTGTATCCAAGTGTCTCAAATGTATCTATAATTTGGACCCTTGATTTTGATTTTAATCTTATGGTTATGCTTGGTTCTCACGGTTCTCACACACAATTGTGTTTCTCATTTGAGCACATATATATATAAACAAAGACTCAACTGAGAACACACATACCCGTCTCATCCATGAGACGGGTCATTTCGACCCAAAACCCAACCCATGATCCGGCCATTGAACCGGCTCCATGACCCAAGGGGCAACCCATGCCACGTGGCAACTTCTTATAGGCCCATTTTTTTTAATTTTTTTTTGGCTCCAGGACTCAAGGGCGACCCTGCCACGTGGCAGCCTCTCATAGGCCCCCCCAAAAAAAAAATTTATTTTTTTTTGGGTTTTTTTTAATTTTTATATTTTTTTTTTTTTTGGTTTTTTTCGGTTTGTCAAAAGTAATAGTTACTATAACATAATGTAATGACTGTATACATATAAAGTAACAGTTTGTATACATAAAAGTAATACATATATATAGAAAAGTAACAGTGTTTTTTTTTATGTTTTCTTCGTTTGCCAAAAGTAATACTTATTACAACTAAAATGTAACGAACGTGTTACTTATATGTAATAATGTTTATACATAATTGTAACACATATGTATAGAAAAAGTAATAATTCAACCATTTACATTTTTAGAGCTAAAAACACTTTGATTAGTGTTACATGTAAAAGTATTACATTATATATAGAAATATGTTATAATTTCTTTTATTAAAGTGTTACATTTACTTGTTCAAACAATTACATTCATATATATGAGTTGTTACTTTTCAAAAATTTAAATCAAAATACACAATATTTTACATTTTTGCAAAAGCATTATTACATTTCAGTATAAATGATAATTACATTTAGATATTGCTTGGGTGGTAGGTGCTCAAATGAGAACCCAAATATCATGAGAACCATGAGAACCAATTGTAGCCCTTAGATTAGAAAATAGAGAACGGCTCAGATTGGAACTTAAAAGGTTGACATGCGGTGGCAATTTTGAAATAAGGCTTAAACAAGGTCGAAAGATGATGTTTTCTAGATGTGATTGTAACACCAAAAGAAAGTCGGTATTGGGTTCCTATGTGCGATGATGTTTATAAGCCGGTTATTGGTCAGTGTTTTGCAAGTTATGATGATGGTTTTTGTTTTTACGAGGCATATGGTCGTGTGTGTGGTTTTGATGTTCGTCGTAGTACTGTTAAGATATCAAGTAATGGAAGAACGAGTTTGAAGTATTATGTTTGCCATAGGGCAGGGTTGATTGATAATAAAGTAAAAAAAATCTGATTATACTGATGGTGAGAGCAGTAAACAAGGTCGAAAGATGATGTTTTCTAGATGTGATTGTAAAGCGATGATTGGACTGAAGTTGTCTGGTTATGATGAGAAGGGTGGGGTAGTTGTGTATAAATTTGTTGAGCGGCATAATTATAAACTGGTTGCTCCAAATTGTAGGCATTTTTTACGTTTTGGTAGGGAAATGTCATTGGCGCATAAAAATTTTGCATTTGATGCATCTAAGTTGAAAATAGGTGCATCACAAGCTCATGGTTTGATGAAAGAGTTGGTTGGTGGATATGAAAATGTTGGAGCTACTGTGAGAGATTTAAGGAATTGGAGCAGGGATTTTAAGCAAGGTATTGGGGAGAAGGATGCTCAGATAATTTTGGACAAGTTTAAGGCTAAGAAGGAGCAGACTGGTTCTTTTTATTATGAATATGAAGCTGATGAATCAGGTCGTTTGATTAAGTTATTTTGGGCTGATCCTATAGGCCGTAGAAACTATGAAGTGTTTGGTGATGTTATCTCATTTGATGCGACATTTGGCACAAATAAGTAAGTGTTTTTGAATATTTTATACTATTGGATACAAGAGCTATCCATTGAGTGTATCTAAGTATATGCAAGTGTATTGTTTCAACAATACTGTTGGATACAACATCTATGTTAGGTTGTGTATCCAACAGCAATGTTGACACATTGCTATTAGATACAGTAGCAATTTAGCTAGTATATCCAACAGCAATGTTTGACACATTGCTATTGGATACACTAGCCAAACACCTAGTGTATCTAACAGCAATGTTGACACATTGCTATTGGATACAGTAGCAATTTAACTAGTGTAACCAACAGCAAATGTTTGACACATTGCTATTGGATACAGTAGCAATTTAGCTAGTGTATCTAACAGCAATGTTGACACATTGCTATTGGATACAGTAGCAATTTAACTATTGTATCCAACAACAAATGTTGGATACATTAGCCAAACACCTAGTGTATCCAACAAAAATGTTTATAACATTGCTATTGGATACAGTAGCAATGTAGCTATTGTATCCAACAGCAACGTTAGTATATCCAACAGAAATGTTGAGTCATTAATATTGAATCTATGTTGATATTTATTATTTGCTTCATGATTTTCTTTATGTATGTTCAAATCAGGTACAATATGGTATTTGTGCCATTTTGCGGTGTGGATAATCATAGGAAATGCGTGACATTTGCAGCAGGGTTACTTTCAAGAGAAGATATTCCTCACTACACTTGGGCTTTTCAAGCGTTTTTAAACGCAATGGGTCGGGAACCACTTTGCTTAATTACGGACCAATGCCCTGCTATGAAGCAGGCAATACCTGCAGTTTTCACTTCAACGAGGCATCGTTGGTGCATGTGGCATATCATGAACAAACTTCCAACAAAGGTAATCAAAGTGTCATATAGTATCTAGAATAGTGTATTGTTGAAGATTGCACTTGGATACACTAGCTATTTTATGTAATGTATCCAACTGTTAAATATAATATTATGCTTCTATGAAGTAGGTAATTAACTTTTTTTGTGCAGGTTGGTCCTCATTTGTGCAAGGAGGCTGATTTGATGTCAAAGATTAAAGGTTTCGTTTGGGACAATTGCCTAAATGCATCAGAATTTGAAGAGGGATGGAAAGCAGTCATAGAAGAATTTAGTTTACAAGAGAATGAGTGGTTATCGACTATGTTTGAGAATAGGAGTAGCTGGATTCCTGCATATTTTAGCGATGATCCATTGCTCGGGATATTGCGTACAACGTCGTTGTCAGAAAGCGCCAATGCATTTTTTGGTAAGTACACGAAGCAGAAGGACACATTGACGGAGTTTTACGTACGTTTTGAGACAGCAATGGACAAGCAACGTCAGACCAATAGGCGATTGAGCCACGAGTGTTTGACACAACTTCCCAAGACTGTGACTCCATTGTTGATCGAGAAAGATGCAACAGAAATTTACACACGAGAGGTTTTTTATATGGTTCAGGATGAAATTAAAGAAGCGTGTTACAGTTTGGGGATGAAATCTATGGCCGGTGACGATTCCGTTAAGAACTTGGTGTTGACAGATGGGAAAGCAAAAGGGAAAGAATTTGAGGTAACAATTTTTTTTATGTAAATAACATTTTTTTTGACACATTGCTCTTAGATACAATAGCAATTTTAGCTATTGTATCCAACAGCAATGTTGATAACAATACATTTAGATACAATACCAAAACACCTATTGTATCCAATAGCAATGTTCACACATTGCTGTTGGATACAATAGCTATTTAGCTATTGTATCCAATGCAATGTTCATACATATTGCTATTGGATACACTAGCTACTTCCCTATTGTATCCAACATCAATGTTGAAACATTGCTATTAGATGCACTAGGAATTTATCTATTGTATCCAATGCAATGTTCAGCTGCTGTATTTTGTACTAATTTAGCTTCTGAATATTACACAGGTAAAACACTTGTTAGAAACTAATCACGTGCAGTGTTCGTGTAAACTATTTGAAAGAATTGGAATTTTGTGCAGACACGCTTTTTTTGCCTTAAAGCTAGTTAATGCAGCTAAGATTCCTAGAGACCATGTCCTCAATCGGTGGACAAAGAATGCAGAGCGCCGTGGGTCAAGTGCGATGGTTGATAGCGTATCAACAGATTGTGTTAGAATGGAGGCGTTTGGGGCAAAAGTGAATGAGATTTGGTTTGATTTCAACACATGTATGGGGTTAGTTGGTAAGGATGGTGAGGATTTGGATCACATCGCAAAGGTTTTGAAGGACTTGAAGCATGAATTAAGAGAACACAGAGGTACAAATATTTGTCAGAAGAACAAAACTGTTATTGAAAACTTAATTGGTACGGATATTCCTGATGAAATTACAGTCAAGCCTCCTAATGAAGGTCGTAACAAAGGGTGTGGGAGGAAGAGGATTTTGAGTGCAGCTGAGATGTCGGTAGCTCAAAAGGAAAAGGCTAAGAGATTATGCAGGTCATGTAACCAAATGGTGCATCATGACAAGCGAAATTGTCCGCTATTATTCAAAGATAATAATTAGGTTTTGATTAGGATTTTGTTTATTTTTGTTGGATAATTATATAGTCTTTTCATGTAATACTATATATTTTTGGATAATGATTCAGTTTATTGGATACACTGTTTGAACAGATTCAATATCCATGGTTTAATATCATATTTGATATCTGTAATTTTTATTAGATACATTAGGTGAATAAGTAGTGTATCTAATAAATGAAATAAATTAGTTGCATTCTTATTAGATACACTAGTTACATAAGTAGTGTATCCAATGATTGAAATATAGTATAACACATTCATTGGATACAGTAGGACAAAACATTATGTATCTAATGTTAATATGGTATTTATATTCTTGAATCTGGATATCTTATTAGATACACTAGTCGCATAACTAGTGTATCCAATGATTGAAATATATCATAACCCATTCATGGGATACACTAGGCAAACACCTATTTGTATCCAACAAAAATGTTCATTCAGTTAGATACAATAGGCAAACACTTATTGTATCCAACATCAATTTTCATAACAATTCAGTTAGATACAATGTTCAAGTCTTCAACTTAACAAAATACTAGAGCTTCTTTGAATGAACTAAGCAACGATTAAAAAGTATCCTTACTTACATATCAATTATCCAACATAAAAAAACAAATACTACAAGTTTTCTAAATAAAATTATGCATCATTAGATGATTTCCAACCTACCTTTAAATTGCTAAGTATCAACCAACCACAAGACTACAAGTTTTCTAAAATTCAAGTTTTCGAAATAAATGCCAAGTATCAACCAACGATAATACTACAAGTTTTGTAACACCATATAAAGATACACAATTCTAACATCCCCAAATTAATCAGTCTCTACAACTTTTGTTTCTTTTTCTTCTTTTGCTCCTTCTCTTGTATCTTGTCCATCTTGCTCTTCTCATTTAAAAAATTTGTTGCTTCTTGTATAACCTCATCTATAATTTTGTTTGTCTCATGGCATATCATCTTGTGCACATACCGGCTTCGCAGCCTCAGAAGTTGTCTATTTTGTTCAAGCTGGTAAGAAATGAAAAAAAAAACAATTTTTTTTTAGAAGTTTGTTTGTTTTTCACTTCAACAAACATTTTATTATATACTATACTATACTTACCCCTTCATCCTTTAGTCCAACATCACTTACTGTGCCGCTGCAGCCCATATATGCTTCCATGTGCCTCATCATAAAAATTGCACAGTCGGTATAATTTTCTTTTGTTTGCCAAGAGAATCTTTTTCGTTTAGGTTTAAATAATCTAATTTCATCTGCTCTTTTGTGATTCTTGGATTGGGCATACCGACAAAAAAGTTTTTGCTGCACAAAATAACATGAAAGTAACGGTGCATTATTATATAATTCAAAAGAAACATATTTGACTTGTTGGATACAGTATGTAAATAGTTATCGTATCCATTGCAAATATCATATTCAATTTGAATTTTCATTAGATACACTAGTTAAATTATCTAGTGTATCTAAGTTTAATTTGCAGAAATTGTGTTATGTATCAATTTTATAAAGATATATATAAAAATTTTGACAGATATAAGCAGGACAAGTTTAAGAAATTCATACCACATGTATTAGAGGTTCTCTATATTTGTCCATTGTGCCTGCCAAACTATTGTCCAGTATATTAATTGCACCACCTTTTATATCAAACACAGCAAGCCAATAATGTTCACTAGCAAGAACTGGAAAGAACACCTGATAGACACAAAAACAAAACATATCAAGTGTATGTGAATACTTTTAATTACATACGCTATTTTAATTAGATACAATAGCCAATTTGGCTATTGTATCCAGCAGCAATGTTGACACATTGCTATTAGATACAATAGCCAAATACCTATTGTATCCAATACAATATTTGATAGCAATACAGTTGGATACAATAGCCAAATAGCTATTGTATCCAACAGCAATGTTCATACACATTGCTATTGGATACAATAGCCAGATAGCTATTTGTATCCAACAGCAATGTTCATACACATTGCAATTAGATACAAATAGCCAAATACCTCTTGTATCCAACAGCAATGTTCATACACACATTGCTATTGGATACAATAGTTATTGTATCCAACACCAATGTTCATAACAATACTGTTAGATACAATAGGCCAACACTGATTGTATCCAACAGCAATGTTCATACACACATTGCTATTAGATACAATAGCCAGATAGCTATTTGTATCCAACAGAAATGTTGAGACATTGCTGTTGGATACAATAGCTATTCTATCTTGTATCCAACAACAATTTGACAACATTGCTATTAGATACAATAGCCAAATAGCTATCGTATCCAGCAGCAATGTTCATACACATTGCTATTGGATACTTTTAAGATGAGTTTTTTAAAATATAATTGAGTTTAAGTTTCATTACCATGTCATAATCATTGAGCGAGTATTTAGTGTTCTGTTTCAACAATCTATCCATGTCATCAGAAAAGTCTTCATAATGTGCATCAAATGATTTTCCAGCAGTAATCATCTGAAATATTGTTTTTTGACATTGGAAATGTGTGTGTTAGTGTTTTTTGTTACATATAAAAATGTTAGTGGAAGTAAATATTAATATATAAATATATTACCGTCATAAGTGGACTGCAGAAGAGACGTAATGGCGATGCTGGAGACTTGTACCTCTCCAAATCATTTATCACATCACACCAAACACAAATGATAGTTGCTTCCACTGTGCTGCCAGGAAGCATGCTCTTAAAATTTTCGATAGTCGCAAATGCATGCTCGGATTGATAAAGGAATAATCTGTAGAAAATACAGCAATATATTATTAACAAATACTATTTCATAGTGTAACTTTTAATTAAATATTGTATCTATAACTGGTATTGTGTGCAATTGAAATACTATATTATTATTAGATACACTAGGTATATAGCTAATGTATCTATTGTATCTAATTCAAATATATTGGATCAGATACACTCTAGGTTAATTGGATACAATAACAATTTTAAGCAGTGTATCCAAGTGAATTTTATAAAATTACTTACATCACTGTGTCTGGCTTCACATGCTGAATCCATTGGAAGATCGCTTTTTCATCAGCCAGTATCCTGCCTTCTATTTCAACCACCCTACTCCTGAATGGAGATTTGCTACTTTTCAGATGGTTGCGGTTGACGTTTTTCTATTGGTTTGTCCTGTTGACTATCCTGTTCATCGGAAGAACTTAACAGTTTAAAACTCGGCGTTGTAGTGCTTCTTGTCCTTCTCTTAGGCAGTTGGGGCTTCTTAGATTGAACATTTTCCTTCCCCTTGATCTCCTTTTCTTTTTCAGCCTCACCTAAGCCTTCAGCTTCCTTTGCTATCAACAAAATGTCTACACCTTCAAATAAATCATCAGATCTTGTCTCTGTTCGTGGTGGTTGTTTTTCTTTGTTATACAGCTCCTCAATGGCTGCAATATTTCTCAGACCCTCGCTGTCAAACTCAAAACTGTCAACCATTTCTGAATCTTGTATTTCTTCTTGTAGACAGATTGGATCGATGTTTGCAGATTTTTCAGTTGAAGCAGCCTTTTTTGCTGCTGATATTTCAAGAGATTCTCTCTCCATTCTGTCCATTTATGAGCTTGTAAGATGTAAAAAATCAAATGGTTGAGAGTCTTGATGCATTTCATCTGGTATGTTCTTTGGTTCATCACATTGAGAAGCTGTAACATGCTGAAGGCTTAGTGGTTCAGAATCAAGTTCGGATTGATCTGGATTGGCTTCTGCAAATTTTGATTTTTGTGGGGAATGAGGAGTTTGGACATGTTGTTGTTCATCATTATGAAAAGAAGAACTTGTTGGATTGGATGTGGGTGGAAAGGTTGAATTGAACAATTGGGCAATTGTACGGTAGATTTGTACCACTTTCTCCTGCTCTTTGCTTTCTGACATACAAACTACATATGCATTTTTATATCTATCCAACGCATTCTTCAATTCATCTGAAAAAAATCTCTAGTTGTTTGATAGGACCATCACCTTCCTGTAATGAAAAAGAAAATATTTTATAGTAATTGTTTGAACAATTCAATTGAATACACTTGCTATTACATAGAATATCTAAATAGCTATTGTATCCAACAGCAATGTTCATACACATTGCTATTAGATACAATAATTATATAGTTATTGTATCCAACAGCAATGTTCATACACATTGCTATTAGATACAATAGCTATACAACTATTGTATCCAATACAATGTTCTTAACAATTGAGTTAGATACAATAGGCAAACATCTATTGTATCCAATAGCAATGTTTCATACAAACATTGCTATTAGATACAATAGATGTTTGCCTATTGTATCCAATGCAATGTTCACACATTGCTATTGGATACACTAGCTACTTCCATGTTGTATCCAATAGCAATGTTTTTAACAATACAGTTAGATACAATAGCCAAACACTTATTGTATCCAACAGCAATGTTCACACACATTGCTATTGGATACACTAGTCAATTCCCTATTATATCCAACAGCAATGTTCATTCATATTGCTATTAGATACAATAGTTATATAGCTATTGTATCCAACAACAATGTTCATACATATTGCTATTAGATACAATAGCTATACAGCTATTGTATCCAATACAATGTTCTTAACAATTGAGTTAGATACAATAGGCAAACATCTATTGTATCCAATATGTCGCGCCCCGACCCGTGGTCCTACTTGGCCCCACGTCCAGGACACGCACGGAAGACGTCATAAAACAATTTTAAAGAAATTTTTTCGAAATATACTTTCATAAAATGTCTTATATAACCAAACAACATTTACTAGACTTGACTACAAGTCACAAAACAAACTTTCACAAACAAGTACTAAGCCACTTGGCTACAACTACTAACTTTACTTACTTAATTACAAACACGAACATCTACTAAAAGAGATGATACCACAACTGAGTCACGGGTACACTACCCAAAAGGTATTACATTTACATAATGCATCCTTTACTTATACAACATTTCTCAAAATGTCTTACCCAAAGATCACCTCGACGTCCTCTCTGTGTGTGAACTATCCCCTGGGCTCCTTCTTATCTAAAACAGTAAACAAATAAGGGTGAGAATAAATCTCAGTAAGTTACTAAAATGCAGCTACATTACATGCTAATATGATAAACATAAAGGAACAATGCCACGAATGATCATATAGTACATAGCACATAATATGAGAGGCTCCCTATCGCCAACCGTCCCATACCGGTTGGAAATAGCGACCAACTCATCATACAACACATAAAGCGGAAATAAACACTCATACGTGGATACTGAGCCAAGGTTCTCAAACCAAACAATAGCCATCTGAGAGGCATCAACTGAGCAGCATCGAAGAGCTGAGACGGGTTCCGGAACCAAAGAAGAACAACAACAACGGGGAAAATGACACAAAGTCATAACCCAAAGTGCCCAACCTTTGGCCTAAGGAAGGGGGTTAAAAATGGGAAACCAATGATAGAAGCCTTATAATGTACTTGGCTCGTGAGACCATTATAATCCCTATCACTGCCCAAACACACACAAAAGTACCAGCTGGAATTTACACGCAAGCACCATATAGAAATACTTGCTTAAACAACAATCAGGGACAATGATTCCAATGTAGGGAACCATGCCAAACACATCAAGAAGATGAACCATTCAACACATTACAAAGTTTTCAACAATGCTCACTTAATCCATTACTCACATTTCACAGCACTTGTGTTCACAAAGGAACCAATTCTACCACTTTAGTGATCCACAACAACCATCTAACTACTTTAGGACACTACCCAAAAACTAGACTAAGATTGACCTTTAAATCCCTTGGTTTGAAAACTCTAAACTTTTCAGATGACTGGGCGGTCGCCCAAACAGAGCTGTGCGGCCGCCCAAAATGCTCTGTCCCAAGAGTAAAACCTTTCAGATAGATGTGCGGCCGCACGCCCTTTTTGGGCGGCCGCCCACATCACCCGGCAGACCAAAACTTAACCAAAGTTCACTCCTTTCGTTTCACAACCCAAAATTACTAATACTTGTAACACTTAACATTTGCAACTATTATAAAGACTACAAATTCATCCTTTAAACAATTCTAACACCCAACAAGAACCATTTTCATACTACTCCCTTTGTCCCAAATTTACAAGTATAAATAAAACATATCAAAACATTGTTTTATCACATATAAAGCATACTTATGACCATTTTAACATTTAAAGGGGGATTAGTAACTTACCTATTTTCCAGAAAAAGTGTCAAGAAAAATAATATTGATCGGTAGAAAGAATCTACTCAACACCCTGAACATTTATATATAATTAGATTTGAAAATGGAGTAGTAAATTAAAAGAAGGAAAATTAACAAAACAAAATCTTACCTTATCTTCTTTCTACAACAATGGAGGTGAGAAAAATTTGGGGAAGAAATGGTGAGGGTAATGGCGCAGGAGAGGGGAGGGAGAAGAGGTATCATGAAGAAGTTTTATCCATTTCTCCCAAATAAATCATCCAAGCTCAATTCTTAACACTTAAGCCCCTTGAATACTAATTCAACTAAGACCCTCAAAATTTCCCACTAATCAACTTAACTCCCCTAATAAACTTTACTACTAACGTTTTAACTAACACAAATAATCATATAAGATGTGCAAATTCATATAAGATGATGCAACACATAAAATGCACATATGATTTTAAATTAAAATTATAAAAATATAAAATAATTAATAACGGATTTTGGGGTCGTTACACTCACTCCCCCTTAAAGAAAATTCGACCCGAATTTTTGGATTGCTTACCTCAACCCTCAAACAACCAAGGATACTTCCTCTCGATCTCCTCCCGAAGCTCCCAAGTCGACTCTTCCACGTTATGATTCCTCCACACAACTCGAACAAGGGGAATACTCTTAGTTCGTAATTCTTGAACCTTTGAATCAATAACTTGGACCGGGTGCTCCTCGTAAGACATACTCGGTTCAATATCCTCGGGAACCTCGGATAAAACATGAGAAGGATCATACACATACTTCCGAAGTATCGAAACATGAAAAACATTATGGATCTTATCAAGAGAATGGGGTAACGCAAGATGATACGCTCTATCTCCCACTCTACTCAGAATCTCGAATGGGCCAATGTACCTCGGTGCTAACTTGCCTTTATTCCCGTACCTTCGAATCCCCACTTTAGGTGAAACTTTCAAAAACACAAAGTCACCTTTTTCAAACTCGAGATCTCGCCTCCGGTGATCGGCATAACTTTTCTGTCTACTCTGAGCGGTACTCAAACGATCTCGGATAAGCTTAACCTCCTCAACTGACTTGTTCACCATATCAATACCCCAAATCTTTGCTTCTCCCACTTCATCCCAACAAATTGGAGACCGACATTTCCTACCATACAAAGCTTCATACGGGGCCATCCCAATACTTGACTGAAAACTGTTGTTATAGGCAAATTCCATGAGAGGTAAATGAGAATCTCAAAAATCTGAAAAATCAACTGAGCAAGCTCGCAACATATCCTCGAGAATCTGAATAGTCCTCTCTGACTGCCCATCTGTCTGGGGATGAAAAGCTGTACTGAACTTCAACTCTGAACCCAAAGCCTTCTGAAATGCTTGCCAAAACCGAGATGTAAATCTAGGGTCACGGTCAGACACAATACTCACCGGGACACCGTGCAATCTCACAATCTCATTTATATACAAGGTTGCAAGCCTTTCCATCGAGTAACTAATCTCAATAGGTAGAAAATGAGAAGACTTGGTCAATCTATCCACGACCACCCAAACTGCATCAAACCTTCTTCGAGTGCGAGGTAATCTCGTCACGAAATCCATAGTAACATGTTCCCACTTCCATTCCGGAATCTCTAACGGTTGAAGTAACCCCGCAGGCCTTTGATGCTCAGCTTTCACTTGTTGACATGTCAAACATTTAGATACATAATCCGCTATCTCTCTCTTCATATTATTCCACCAAAAGTGTTGCTTCAAATTCTGATACATTTTTGTACTCCCGGGATGAATAGTATACCTCGACTTGTGGCCCTCATCAAGAACTTGGCGTTTAATCCCATCAACGCAAGGTACACATAACCGGTCTCTGAAAGTTAACACTCCTTCGGAATTAAGAGAGAAATCCTCAAATTTGCCATCTTCGATTTTATCCACGATTTTCACCAACTCCGGATCATCCTTCTGAGCTTCTTTTATTTGTTGAATCAAAACTGGTAATACTCGAATACTCGCAAAAATAGCCCCATGCTTTGACTCATAAGGATCCCAATCTCGAGCATCCTCTAACATCTTCCATTCACGCACCATCAATGAAGCCATAAAAGATTTTCGGCTAATGGCATCAGCTACCACATTTGCTTTACCCGGGTGATAAGAGAGAGTACAATCATAATCCTTCAATATCTCCATCCATCTTCTTTGCTTGTTATTCAACTCCTTTTGTGAGAAAAGATACTTCAAACTTTGATGATCGGTAAAAATCTCAAATTTGGCTCCGTAAAGATAATGTTTCCACTTGTGCAACGCAAAGACAATAGCCGCAAGCTCCATATCATGGGTAGGATAATTCTGCTCGCTCAGAGTCAACTTTCTTGAAGCATACGCAATCACCCTTCCATTTTGCATTAACACACACCCGAGGCCTTCTTTAGAAGCATCGCTATAGATTACCAAATCATCATTTCCATTAGGAAGCGCAAGGATAGGAGCTGTAGTCAACCTCTTCTTCAACTCTTCAAAGCTAGCTTGACACTTGCCATCCCACACATAAGGAACATTCTTTCGAGTCAACTAAGTCAATGGAGTAGCAATTTTAGAAAACCCCTCGATAAATCTTCTATAATACCCGGCTAGACCCAAGAAACTTCGAATCTCCGTAACTGATTCAGGCCTCTTCCAATTCACAATAGCTTCAATCTTGGAAGGATCTACGGATATTCCTCTATTAGAAACCACGTGCCCCAGAAAAGACACTTCCTCGAGCAAAAAAGCACACTTACTGAATTTCGCAAACAGTTGCTTCTCACGAAGAACAGATAAAACCATTCGCAAGTGTTGCTCGTGCTCCTCCTTAGACTTGGAATACACAAGAATATCGTCAATAAATACAACCACGAAGGTGTTAAGATAAGGCTTGAAAACCCGATTCATCATATCCATGAAAACAGCCGGAGCATTAGTCAACCCGAAAGGCATAACAAGGAACTCATAATGACCATACCTATTAGGGAAAGCAGTCTTAGAAATATCCTCAGAACGGATCTGTAACTGATGATACCCACTCCTCAAGTCAAGCTTTGAAAAGACGACTGACCCTTGGAGTTGATCAAACAAGTCATCAATGTGAGGTAGAGGATATTTATTCTTTACAGTTACCTGATTCAACTTCCTGTAGTCGATGCACAGTCTCAAAGACCCATCTTTCTTCTTGACAAACAACACAGGAGCTCCCCACGGTGATACACTAGGACGGATGAATCCCCGATCAAGTAACTCTTGTAATTGAACCTTCAATTCTTTCAGTTCAGCTGGAGCCATTCTATAAGGTGCTTCAGATATGGGGGTAGTACCTGGAAGTAAGTCAATACCAAACTCGATATCTCTATCGGGAGGCATAGAATATTCAGAAGAAAACACATCACAAAACTCTTTAACAACATTCACATCCTCTACTTTAGGAGACTTTTTAGTAGTATCCAGAACACAAGCCAAATACCCCACACAACCACGGTGCAATAGCCTCCTAGCTTTCACATACGAAATAAGACGAATTCCCTTACCCAAAGAAGTTGCCTCAAAAGTAAACACAGGCACACTAGGGATAGAAAACGTAACCACTTTCTTAAAACAATCAACAGAGGCATGATATTTACTTAACCAATCCATACCCAGAATAACATCAAAGTCTTGCAATGGCAAAATAACTAGATCAGCAAGTAAAACATGCTCACTAATATGCACATCACAATCACGTAACACCTTGTCAGCTATCAAACAATTTCCCATGGGAGTCGACACTTCTAGCACATAAGGCAAAGACTCAAAGGAAGAATGCAATCGAGATGCAAAAGACACAGAAACATATGAATGCGATGAGCCGGGGTCTATAAGTGCACGTGCCCTCAAACTGGACATAGAAATTATACCTCCAATCACGGTGGAAGCATCCGAAGCTTGTTGTTGATTGATTGCAAACACACGACCTTGAACCGTTGGTTTTCCCGAGGCATCCCTTTTCTGACCCTGAGACGGTCTAACACCACTCCCCGATGGTTGACCCCCCAATCTCGGGCAATTTCTTTGAAAATGGCCAAGTTGTCCACAGTTCAAACACTTTCCTTGTTTCTTCCAACACCGCTCCTCACTGTGCCCTTCCCTCTGACAGTAATTACATACTCTCTTGCTTTGACCCCTGGAGAAATTACTTTTATTTCTAACACTCGGTTGCCCTTGTGGTTGTCCTCTAAATGGGGTTGAAGTCCCTTGTCCTCCACGATTATCATTCCTTTGTGGTTGTGGTCTACCTTGCCTTCCAGCACTTGTTAATTCCACCTTCCTCTTGTGTTCTTCAATGTCGTGCTCTACTTGATAAGCTCGATCAACTGCATCTTGAAACTCTTGTAACTTGTGGGACACCAATTGAGTCCGGATCACTGTCTTTAACCCTTTCACAAACCTTGTTGCTTTCCTCTCCTCCGTTGCAATCAAATGAGTACAATACCTTGATAACTCCGTGAACTTGGCTGCATACTGAGCCACCGACATTGTATTCTGTTCCAAGCTAAGAAATTCCACTTCCTTCCGGTCTTGATCCACCCTTGGAATAAAATGTTCCTTGAACTTCCTCAGAAAATTTGCCCAAGTATATGGTACATGAGCTTCGTCCCAACTAGCCTTCAGTGTTCTCCACCAGTACTCCGCAGCTCCACTCAACTTGTAGGTAGCAAACCTATCTTGATCTTCTTCAGTACATACTAAGACATCAAATATCTTTTCCATGGATTCAATCCATCTCTCAACTTTGGTCACATCTGGTTCACCATCATAGCCGGTTGGTTTCATCTTTAAAAACTGTTCTAGACCATACCTCGGAGGTGCATGCTCTCCTCCTTGTCTCTGATCATGAATGGTTTTCATTGCGGCCTCGAACATCCCTTGAAACATAGCTCGAGCTTCTTCCCTTACATTACCCTGGCCTGCAGTACCAGACTGTTCACCCTCATGTTCCGGCATTTTTACTGAGTACCTGCATAAAACACTCAACGTTACTCACTCCATACTCAATTACCCTCCTAGGTCACTTAGTCATTCTAGACTATCTACAACCTAGCTCTGATACCAACTGTCGCACCCCGACCCGTGGTCCTACTTGGCCCCACGTCCGGGATACGCACAGAAGACGTCATAAAACAATTTTAAAGAAAATTTTTCGAAATATACTTTCATAAAATGTCTTATATAACCAAACAACATTTACTAGACTTGACTACAAGTGACAAAACAAACTTTCACAAACAAGTACTAAGGCACTTGGCTACAACTACTAACTTTACTTACTTAATTACAAACACGAACATCTACTAAAAGAGATGATACCACAACTGAGTCACGGGTACACTACCCAAAAGGTATTACATTTACATAATGCATCCTTTACTTATACAACATTTCCCAAAATTTCTTACCCAAAGATCTCCTCGACGTCCTCCCTGTGTGTGAACTATCCCCTGGGCTCCTTCTTATCTAAAACAGTAAACAAATAAGGGTGAGAATAAATCTCAGTAAGTTACTAAAATGCAGCTACATTACATGCTAATATGATAACCATAAAGGAACAATGCCACGAATGATCATATAGCACATAGCACATAATATGAGAGGCTCCCTATCGCCAACCGTCCCATACCGGTTGGAAATAACGACCAACTTATCATACAACACATAAAGCGGAAATAAACACTCATACGTGGATACTGAGCCAAGGTTCTCAAACCAAACAATAGCCATCTGAGAGGCATCAACTGAGCAGCATCGAAGAGCTGAGACGGGTTCCGGAACCAAAGAAGAACAACAACAACGGGGAAAATGACACAAAGTCATAACCCAAAGTGCCCAACCTTTGGCCTAAGGAAGGGGGTTAAAAATGGGAAACCAATGATAGAAGCCTTATAATGTACTTGGCTCGTGAGACCATTATAATCCCTATCACTGCCCAAACACACACAAAAGTACCAGCTGGACTTTACACGCAAGCACCATATAGAAATACTTGCTTAAACAACAATCAGGGACAATGATTCCAATGTAGGGAACCATGCCAAACACATCAAGAAGATGAACCATTCAACACATTACAAAGTTTTCAACAATGCTCACTTAATCCATTACTCACATTTCACAACACTTGTGTTCACAAAGGAACCAATTCTACCACTTTAGTGATCCACAACAACCATCTAACTACTTTAGGACACTACCCAAAAACTAGACTAAGATTGACCTTTAAATCCCTTGGTTTGAAAACTCTAAACTTTTCAGATGACTGGGCGGTCGCCCAAACAGAGCTGTGCGGCCGCCCAAAATGCTCTGTCCCAAGAGTAAAACCTTTCAGATAGATGTGCGGCCGCACGCCCTTTTTGGGAGGCCGCCCACATCACCCGGCAGACCAAAACTTAACCAAAGTTCACTCATTTCGTTTCACAACCCAAAATTACTACATTTGCAACTATTATAAAGACTACAAATTCAGCCTTTAAACTATTCTAACACCCAACAAGAACCATTTTCATACTACTCCCTTTGTCCCAAATTTACAAGTATAAATAAAACATACCAAAACATTGTTTTATCACATATAAAGCATACTTATGACCATTTTAACATTTAAAGGGGGATTAGTAACTTACCTATTTTCTGGAAAAAGTGTCAAGAAAAATAATATTGATCAGTAGAAAGAATCTACTCAACACCCTGAACATTTATATATAATTAGATTTGAAAATGGAGTAGTAAATTAAAAGAAGGAAAATTAACAAAACAAAATCTTACCTTATCTTCTTTCTACAACAATGGAGGTGAGAAAAATTTGGGGAAGAAATGGTGAGGGTAATGGCGCAGGAGAGGGGAGGGAGAAGAGGTATCATGAAGAAGTTTTATCCATTTCTCCCAAATAAATCATCCAAGTTCAATTCTTAACACTTAAGCCCCTTGAATACTAATTCAACTAAGACCCTCAAAATTTCCCACTAATCAACTTAACTCCCCTAATAAACTTTACTACTAACGTTTTAACTAACATAAATAATCATATAAGATGTGCAAATTCATATAAGATGATGCAACACATAAAATGCACATATGATTTTAAATTAAAATTATAAAAATATAAAATAATTAATAACGGATTTCGGGGTCGTTACACAATAGCAATGTTTCATACAAACATTGCTATTAGATACAATAGCTATACAGCTATTGTATCCAATGCAATGTTCACACATTGCTATTGGATACACTAGCTACTTCCATGTTGTATCCAATAGCAATGTTCTGAACAATACAGTTAGATACAATAGCCAAACACCTATTGTATCCAACAGCAATGTTCACACACATTGCTATTGGATACACTAGTCAATTCCCTATTGTATCCAACAGCAATGTTCATACATAGTGCTATTAGATACAATAGTTATATAGCTATTGTATCCAACAGCAATGTTCATACACATTGCTATTAGATACAATAGCTATACAGCTATTGTATCCAATACAATGTTCTTAACAATTGATTTAGATACAATAGGCAAACATCTATTGTATCCAATAACAATGTTTCATACAAACATTTCTATTAGATACACTAGATGTTTGCCTATTGTATCCAATGCAATGTTCACACATTGCTATTGGATACACTAGCTACTTCCATGTTGTATCCAATAGCAATGTTCTGAACAATACAGTTAGATACAATAGCCAAACACCTATTGTGTCTAACAGCAATGTTCACACACATTGCTATTGGATACACTAGTCAATTCCCTATTGTATCCAACAGCAATGTTCATACATATTGCTATTGGATACACTAGCCAAACAACTATTGTATCCAACAGCAATGTGTGTGAACAATACAGTTAGAGACAATAAATAAACATCTATTGTATCCAACAACAATGTTCACACACATTGCTATTGGATACACTAGTCAATTCCCTATTGTATCCAACAACAATGTTCACCTCTTTTATTTTAAATGGTCTGTTAAATAGTTTAAACATTCATTTTTTTTTCTTTTTCTTGTCTTTTTATTCATATTTATTACCTGCTCTTGATCAGGAACTTCAAAGGAACTAGAATGAGGAGCTTCTGTAGCCAAAAGGGGCTGATCCTGTATATGTAGGTGAAAATAAATTTCTGAGACAAATTATAAATAAAGATTCTTTTTTAATATATATTTTGAGATGAAGTAAAGACACTAATAATATAAGTGAATAGTACAAGAAAACCTTAAATCTTGGAAGTTAGATACACTAGCTATTTTAGCTGTTGTATCCAATAGCAATGTTGACACGATGCTATTAGATACACTAGCAAATTAGGTATTGTATCCAACATCAATTTTTTTATAAAAATACAGTTAGATACACTAGCTATTTTAGCTATTGTATCCAATAGCAATGTTTCATAACAATAACCACGCAAACAGTAGCTAATTTACTTTTTATATTTATGAAGATACATTTAAAAAAAAAAACAACAATTAAAAAGGAACTTATTTATTAATTAATATTAAACATTAGGACATCAGGAAATACACTTAATTGACCACAATACAAATATAGGCTCCTAAACCTAATTTATGGTCATAAACTTGTGCAGGGCTGCATGCATGTACATATCCGTCGCTCCATAGTGTGCAAGGGTAGACCCACGATCATTTGCATGCATAACGAGAGCTTCCCATGACCAGGTTGGGGTGTTTCCGTTACTGGTCTCTTTGCAGAAAAAACAATGGAGATGACCCCATTTATTGTACAAGGTATACAGCCCCAGCCTGAAATTTTCTAAGTAGTAGGCTATGTGGTCCTGGGGGGTCTTCATTGGAAAGTATGTACCTTCTTCCTCAGAATCGGAAGAATCAGAAGGATTAGTCACAGGATGCTGTGAACTAGTGGTAATATCAGGGATATTACCAGGCTCATTTTGGTTATTCTGAGCTGTATTGCCAGTTGAAGAACAAGAGGGCTTGTTTTCAGCCATTTTCTTCTTGTAGTGTTTGGTTTTTAGATGTGTTTTTTGATGTGTAAAACACAAGTGAAGTTGCAATGTATTTATAGTGAAAATTTGTAGTTGAACAGTTATTTTAATTTGTCTTTTTGCAATTCATTTGGTCAATGCATTAATTATATGTGTCATGAGCTTTCAGATACAGATAAGATCAGATGAAAGCTTTCATCAATGCATCTTTTTGACTGTAATTAATAATTCTGACATATGTTCCATATAAGACATTCAGATTTTAATTTATTAGCTAGCATTTGTATTTTTATTTTTTATTTTATTTTTTTGGTAGGGGAGGTGTGCAGTTGGATACAACAGAATTGTCCTTAATGTATCCAATACCTAATATTAGTATTGTTAGATACAATAGCTATTAGATACACTTAGAAATTTAGCTATTGTATCCAATACAATGTTCATAACAATATAATTAGATATAAAAGCCCTATCATTAATGCATTGACCAATTTAATTGTGAGATGTGCCATTTTTCATCAATACTCCCTCCGTCCCATTTCAAATTGCAAATACTAGGTTGGCACGGGGATTAAGGGAAAAGGTGAAAAAGGTGATGTGTTGTGAGTGTTGATAGTTGAGTGGGAGAGAGAAAGTGGGGTAGAAAATAGTTAGTGGGTTAATGGACGTGAGTGTACAAGTGGGTTAAAACTTGCCATTTTTGAATTTTGCAATTTTAGTTGGGACACCCTTTTTTGGCAAGTTTTGCAATTTGAAATGGGACGGAGGGAGTATATGTTTTGACTTTAATCAACAATTCTGAGATGCATGCCATATAAGACATGCAAGCTGGCATTTTTGTATTTATTTTTGGCAGAGGAGGTGGGTGGAAAAAGCAGAAATGTATTTGTCTATATGCAGTCTAATAGTTTAATGCATTAATGATATGTCTGCAAGTATGGTTGAAATTATATTTATTTTTTCTGAATTTTGTAAGTTTAACAAGACCACTGATTTTTTTGGGAATAATTGCTTTGACATCTAAGTTTTAACCTATTATATACAACACAATTAGATACAATACCAAAACACCTATTTGTATCCAACACTGATTGTATCCAACATCAATTTTTTGACAAGTTTCTATTAGATACAGTTAGATACAATAGGCAACTACCTAATGTATCCAACATCAATGTTCACATATTGCTATTAGATACACTACTAATTTAGCTATTGTATCCAACAACAATTTTTTGACACGTTGCTATTAGATACAGTAAGATACAATAGGCAACTACCTAATGTATCCAACTTCAAATGTTCACATATTGCTATTAGATACACTACTAATTTAGCTATTGTATCCAACATCAATTTTTTGACAAGTTTCTATTAGATACAGTTAGATACAATAGGCAACTACCTAATGTATCCAACATCAATGTTCACATATTGCTATTAGATACACTACTAATTTAGCTATTGTATCCAACAACAAATTTTTGACACGTTGCTATTAGATACAGTTAGATACAATAGGCAACTACCTAATGTATTCAACTTCAAATGTTCACATATTGCTATTAGATACACTACTAATTTAGCTATTGTATCCAACATCAATTTTTTGACAAGTTTCTATTAGATACAGTGGCAACTACCTAATGCATCCAACATCAATGTTCACATATTGCTATTAGATACACTACTAATTTAGCTATTGTATCCAACAACAATATTTTGACATGTTGCTATTAGATACAGTTAGATACAATAGGCAACTACCTAATGTATCCAACATCAATGTTCACATATTGCTATTAGATACACTAGTAATTTAGCTATTGTATCCAACATCAATTTTTTGACAAGTTTCTATTAGATACAGTTAGATACAATAGGCAACTACCTAATGTATCCAACATCAATGTTCACATATTGCTATTAGATACACTAGTAATTTAGCTATTGTATCCAACATCAATTTTTTTATTAGATATCTCACCTCTTGATTTTGCTGCATAGAAATGTCTCGAACATTGCCTATCCCAATTGTTTTATTTTTCATCTCAAATTCTTCTCTGTTTTCCAGAAATTTTGTCGTCCATTCTTTGTATGCTGGAAGATGCCTCTGAACGACATTCATACCTTGTATCTCCACACGATCAATATAAAGAAACTAGGAAATAAAAATAAAACAATGTAGGTTAGATTGAAAATAATTATCAATATCGTTCATATTAATAAGAGGTTTGAGCAAACAGATAAATGAATTACTTACACATAAAAATATCAACGATCCTGTAAAATTTCCTGTTTCCACCCAGCTTGACCTTGCATTTTTCAAATGGTGTATGAGATACTCACACCAGTTGTATTCTTTGCATTCATCAAAATTGAGATTAGAATTTAAAATCTCTTGATTTGCATAATGGCTTGACATGGGGCAGATGAAGAGATTGTAGATCAAAACCACAAAATTCTGTTTGAAAATATAATCAGCCTCAGTGCTGTTCTCAATCTTCTTTAATATATCTGTGGGGCTGTGCTTCCAAGGGTCCTTTCCTACTTCAAACTGAGCCCTCCAGTTTCGCATTGAGCCCTCAACTTTCTCATTCTTCCTGGCTTTCTGCTTGATATTGATTTTTCTTTCCCCCCTTGGAAGCCCTAATATTTTCTCAACTTCCTCTTCAGTGACAGGAATTGTTTGTCCATTTTTCAGCGTTATTATGTTATCATGATGGTTGTAATGTTTGATAACATAATAACATATCCTTTGAGGAAGGTTGTTGATTTTCAATTCCAAAAGATCCTTAAATCCAGAAGATTTGACCCATTCAACTTGCTCAGGAGATAAGCTTTGAATTGCTTGAACTAAAGTCCTTGGTGTGCCTCTCATTTTTGACATAGGGTAGCTTTCAGTATTTTCAACTGGAGTTGGAACTGTGGTTTCGGTCTGAGGGTTTCTAGGACCCTGCAATTAAGATCGAAAACAGGTTAATATTATGATTTTACGTAATGTATGCACTTTCATTTTTTTTTCAAACAACCCAATTGGATACACGAGCCAAATAGCTATTGTATCCAACAGCAATGTCAACACACATTGTATTGGATACACTAGCAAAATGCCTATATGTATCCAACAGCAATGTTGACACACATTGTATTGGATACACTAGATATTTAGCTATTCTATGTAATAGGTACACATAATATAGGTTAATACCTTGATTTTTACTCTTTGTAGTTTTGATGAACTTGGACCAGAACCATCTTTTTTATCTGCATCAAGATTTTTTCTTTTCCTAGCAGCTTTTATAATATCTGCAAGTGATTCTTCTGCTGGGGATTTGTCTGATAAAAAATGAAAACAAGTTTTTAGTACAAGAAATAGATCTTTTTAGTTTGATACACAAATATTTTAACTATTGTATATAATTTAAAATATAGTTATAATTTTTTTACTAGCCTATATTTTTACCTTCTGCAAACATAGGAGATTTTCTTTGTGTTGATTCCAATCCTGTTAATGTTGTTGTTGTTGTTGTTGTTATTGTTGGTTGCTCTGTCCTTTCTTCAGATTGTGTTGTTGATTGTGTTGCTGTTCCTTCTGTCATGGTTTCTGTAGCTGTTGTGTTTGTTGTTGTTGTTGTTGCTGTTGCTTTTGTTGCTGTTGTTGTTGTTGCTGCTGCTTCTATTGTTGGTTTGATGATTATTGCTGTTGTCGCTTCTTCTGAAATTCATTTAAAAAAGGTAAATATTTATATTTACATGTAAAGAAATCATCTTATAATCAACTTTTACAAGTATTATGACAATTTATTTGTCACCTATATTTTCTTCAGAAGAAGAACTACTGTCACTTTCATCAAGTAGAACTCTTTAAGGTGTATAGAGTCCTAACGCTTTTTGTTGTTCAATATGTTTTCCACTCTTCTCATTTTGTGCATCAATTACCCTCGTAGACTTCCTCCTTCGTGGTTGTCCTACAAACATTCGATCATAATGTGATAAACATTTCGAATGGATACAATTGCCCTTGGATACACTAGCCAAATAGCTATTGTATCCAACAGCAATGTGGACACACATTGCCCTTGGATACACTAGCCAAATAGCTAGTGTATCTAAGTGTATCTAATGCCAATTTCAACAATGTACTTTTGCATGTCGTATTATTGTTTAAAAAATAACGATTAAACATAGGAAATGATACGGTAATCAATTAGAAACCTAACCTTGCTGATTAGGATGAACAATGTTGATTTATGCGTCAAGAGAAACCATTTGTGTTGATTTTTGTCGGAAATTGTAGCTTGTGAGAAGACGAAGGTCGCCGGAGTTTTAATGAGATAATCGCCGATGAAAGAGGGCAAATAGTAGCCGGAGAAGACGGTAGGGTTTAATCGTGGTCGGAAGGGGTTTTTTGGCTATCGAAATTCAACTGTGTGTTGTGTGTGTGCGCGCGTGTGTGTGCGGTTTAGGACGGTTTATATGTTAATTTACTTTTCTGCCCTTGAGTTTTGTACTATTCACAAAATTGCCACCGCCTCCTTTTTTATTTAACTGTAATCTTGAGCGTTCATTTTTTTCTAATCTAAAGGCTGGTAATGGTTCTCATGGTTCTCATATAATTTGGTTCTCACAGGAGCAAGACCCTTGCTTGGGTTACATGTAATTATAGTTAGTATTACATTTGAAAAAATGGGTAAAACGAGCTTTTGTTTTTGTAAAACAGGTGTTACGTTAACTTATGAACAATATTACTTTATATCTATTCAGTCATTACATTAAGTTATGGTAACTATTACTTTTGGTCAACGGCGGAAAAGCCGAAAAAATAATATAAAAACTCAAAAAAAAAAAAAAAAAAAAAAATTGGAGCTCTGGGAGGCTGCCACGTGGCGGGTTCGACCCATGGGTCATGGGGCGACCCGTCTCATGCATGAGACGGATCCCCTTGTTCTCATGGGAGACCAACTCATATATATATATATATATATATATATGGAGTTGCTAGGATACCCCTCTATAGGGCATCCTAACAAGTCGCCCCTTTTTCTTGGAGCAAAATAACCCACCATTTGTAGTGAGGGCTCAAAAGTAAATTAACACTTTCCATTAATTAAGCATGTTCGAACCAAATTTAACTTTTCACCATTTCCCCTCATTTTTAAAGCGTTGACTCTTTATTGCAAATGCAGGAACACAAAATATAGAGAATTCTCTATTTTTTTTTATTACTTATGAGAGACATATTGAATTGTAGGAGTATATATATATATATATATATATATATATATATATATTATAGCCCTTTTAATTTTAAGCAAAAAATTAAATGTAATTTGGGACGTGGCTTTGTTTCACCTTAGACCAACAATCCATTCGGATTGTCACCTTAACTGGAGTTTGAATTCCAAGGTTAAGAATTTTAGGCACGTAAGATGTTTCCAGCCTATATACCAAAATTACAAAAAGCAAATAAATGATAAACATATTAATTAACATGATAAATATAATGACCAGTATATATATATATATATATATAGTACTCTCTCCGTCCCAGTTTAAGGTTCTTACTTTCCTTTTTGGTATGTCACAGTCTAAGGTTCTTAGTTGCTTTATTCCTTAAATGGTAAAGTATTAATAGTGTTTTGGACAATCTTGTCCTCATAAAGTTCATATATTACAAAAAAAAAAATACATCACTCACCCATCTACTTTTCACACACTTGCTTTATGAATGGACAATTATATCCTTCACAAATTACTATTGTTGACTCAAATTTGTTTTGGTTTCTTAGTAAGCGTGTAAAGTTAAACTAAGAACTTTAAACCGGGACGGAGGGAGTATATCGTATCGATCATATTATTATAGATTAACATTGTATTTTGAGATTCTAAGGATTAGATTGACCGACGTCAATATTATTTTTCTTCAAAAGAAAAGCTTCTATTTCTTTTGCCTAATTAAAATTCAAATACTATCATAGTAATTTAAATACAAATGTTAATATGAGTAAATAAGATGATCCAATGAGGAAACAGTATCTTGCCTGTCAACGTGTCATCTGGATTTCTTGTACTCTTTCTCTTGTAAAAAGGTTTGACAGTAACATTAATATGAATATGAATGAAATGAGGGCACCGACTATACAGTGTGGATGGAGCGTGGCGAAAGTAATTGATTAAAGTTAGGTTAGGACTTTGTATCAAGGTTCTAAAAAACGCTAGGAGGTCGCTAGGCGTCGCAGGGGCGCCTATCGCCTATGCGAGGCCTAAGCGGGGCCGAGTATTCAGAAATAACTATAATATTCTAGACGGGACTCAGGCGTTTCATGAACGCCTAGCGCCTAAGCGGGACCTAAACGGGGGTCTTTTAGAACACTGCTTAGAATATCTTCTTTTTTTTTTTTCAGCCAATGCCAGATGAATTTAAAAAAAAAAACAGAGTTCACTAAGTTATTTAATATATATATATATATATATATATATATATATATGCTCAAATGAGAACCTAAATATCGTGAGAACCGTGAGAACCAATCATAACCATTAGATTAGAAAAAAAAATCAAGGGTCCATATGTTAGATACAATTGATACACTTAGATACATTACAAAAAATTCGATATTAGACCATGTCCAATAACTCATCCCTCTAAAAACATTCAACTACCTTAATATCACGACACCTCATCTTCTCTCTCCATCCACTTAATCATTCAACTACCCTCCAACTACACCCCCCACAATAAGCTAGTTTAGTTTAAAATCCAACTCCTCCCAACTCATCATTCTATACCCCACCACTTTTTATTTTATTTACAATATTTTATTTTTATAATTAAAAATAAATATTGATATTAATAATTTATTATTAAAAAATAAATTATTAATATTTTTATTTATAAATACGAGATTGTTTTTATTTTTTTTAATTCAAACTTAATTAATTTTTTTCGAAGCAATTAAATAAATACGAGAATATTTTAATTTTAATAAAAATAAGAAAAGTTACAATAAACTTAGCTTGTTCCACAAATGATGAAAAACAAAAAAAACATACGATACATAGACTCGACTCACAGTACAATAAAATTTAAAAATCACTGATTTCCGAACTTTGCCCATATGTGTTTGACTAGATCGTTCTGCAATTGTTTATGAGCCATTTGATCACACAAATCCGATCTAGTACGTACATGATTTTCAAACGCTGGTTAGAAAATTGATTTGGCGATTGAAAATCATTAGGATTGTAGTAATTTGATGGAAAATTACTTGAATTCTGAGTGTTGAAATAAGGATTATTGGGATCCATTTCACTAAAAAGATGATAAATATTTTAAAAAATAAGGGGTTAAAGAAGGATAATTAAGATTTTTTTGAGAGAAAAGAGAGTTTTTTTTTGGTGTACAAATAAATGAAAGTTATATCAATTTATAGAGAAAAAAAATCCAGAATTTTCGCGAAAAAAAATAAAATATTTTGCTGTAAAATAATTGAGCTCGAAAATTTGGGTTGAAAATCAAATCTAAAAATCCGGAGGACCAATCGTAGGCTGACACTTGGCAAAAGGAGAAAAAAAAAAAGCTGATGGACGCTGCCCTCACGCGCCTCTGTCGGCGGTGAGGCGCACGCGCCATGTCGGCACCAACCGCTGGCCGACGCGTGTCCAGGCGGGCCCCAACCAAAATTCTCTCAACCCGGTTGAGAACCTTCAACCCTTCCCCCTTCAACCCCCTTTCTCAACTACCTTATTGCACCATCTCAACTAGCTTAATCCCATTCAACCCCCTCCCTCAACCCCTTATTGGACATGGCCTTACACTTGGATACAATATGTTAAAAAGTATTGTATCTAAGTGTTGCACTTGGATAAACTATGTTAAAAACTAATGTATCCAATTGTTTTTCGAAAATTAACTAATGTATCCAAGTGTATCTAACATATGGACCCTTGATTTTTTTTCTAATCTAATGGTTATGATTGGTTCTCACGGTTCTCATATAAAATGGTTCTCACAGGAGCGTGACCCTATATATATATATATATTAAATTGGTTTTTATCAAAAAACAATTAAATTTCATTATACACTTAAGAAATTATAAGTTTTTACTTTGAAGAAAACAGTTATAAGTTCGAAAAAGTAGATAATAAAATTATTTATAAAATATTTATCGTTAAATTTAACATTTATAATGAATATGAGTATTTCTATATAACTAAAGGATATGAAATATTTATTTGCCAAACATTTATTTGAGCTGTAACTATTAATTGTTGTTGACGTGTTCGAGCTCGGTTTGTGAAAATAGTAGATTTGAGTATCAACTCAAAATCGAACTAATATAAAAATTTGCTGAATTTATTGCCGAGTTTATCCAAACTCAACTCGTTCAAACTCATTTGCAATAGAGCAATGTTGGGGGCACAAGATATTGCTCACAAAATAAAGTGACGATATTTTATTGTTTGCATCGATAATGTGGTTCAAATATGTTTCGGATCCATACCACACAAGTCAATTTGAGTTATGTTGTTCACTACTAACCAGCATTAATCATCCCCGAGGTATACTAGTTTAATTCAATAGTCTCTACGTCCTTGGATTCCAACTTTCTATAATCTATCCTCTCACTAAACCTGTTTTAGTGAACAAGTTTTACACTAAAACGAATGTTTTACAATAAGAGATAAAAACAAGTTTTACACTAAAACGAGTGTAAAACAAGTTTTTCTTCAGATATTCACTAGAATAATAGTCGCGTTTCTATATCAAAATATAAAAATAACGTAATTTTATCATAATTGTAAAAAGTACATTACTTTTAAGAGTGAGTCTTGTGAAAAACGCTTTTTTCCTTAAGCAAAGGAAAAACGTGTTTTTCAAAGACGCTGGGCATTATTATTCGAAATAAGGGGTGTCATTTTCGTAAATACTGGTAACCATAATAAATGCCCAGTGTTAATATTACAAAAAGCCAGTGATTTCATACTGGCGTTTTATAAACATGAAACTGATACTTTTCTTAATTGCCAGTGGTAATGTTAAAAATTGCCAGTGAGTACACTGACATTTTTTTTACATTGATACTGACAATTATTAAAAGTGTCAGTGGTAGTGTTAATAATTGTCAGCCATTACACTGGCACTTTTTAACGTTGATACTGACACTTATTAAAAACTACCAGTGGTAGTGTCAATAAGTGCCAGTGTACATGTGCTGTCACTTTTTTACACTACGACTGACACTTCCGATCAGCGCTAAAACAACTTCCCGTTAATTACAAAAATGCCACCGCGCCAACTTAAAAACACGTTTTACGCAACCTTAAGGAAAAACACGTTTTTCTCAGATTTTTACTACTTTTAAAGTACAAGACGGAGGGAGTAATGAGTAATATACATATTGATATTTTCATTGACACTAAATTTCACTCATAATGAATAAATATATGTACACTTTTTATGTCTCACCTTATTTTTTTGAATAGCTTGTATTACCTATTACAAATTCCTATATTGGAATCTATCATAGTGATACTTGCCGCTCTAGAAATCGCTCGTAGACGTCTGGTAGTCTGCTTGGGGTAGCCTCCTTGCCATAGACGTCCTCGCATCTTCAGAATGATCACCGGTTGGCACAAGCTCCCCTGCATAAGGGGTACCCATCAATAGGCTGAACTGATAACACATGTTCTCCACAAACTCCTCGTAAGGAGGCGAACCTGAGACCTCCAGAGTGGAGGCCACTTACTTATTGGGGAATGGGGGGGGGAGGGGGAATCGAACACGGGACCTCCCGAAGGAAAGTCCCATGCTCATGCCACTAGGCCAGACGGCTTGGGTTATGTCTCACCTTATATACTTCATGAATTGAAAGGCTCGATACAAATTCAATAACTTGCTTTCTACTCGCCGAAAACGTCTTGATACAAATCATACTTTTACGTCAATGTAGCAAGTGTTGCAGTTGACATGTTAAATGTTTTTATTGATAAATTGTGTACTCCCTCCGTCTTAAAATAGATGTCGTTTTGGCAGTTAATTTTTATCTCAAAATACTTGTCGTTTCGCCATTTTCAAAGTATTTTTGTTGTTCTACATCAGTTATACCCTTAATAATAATAGTGAACTATCTCTTAACTAACCATTTAATTACCTAAGTAGTTGAATTACTTTAGGGGTATTTGAGATTTTTTCATATGCATTAATGGTATTTTTTAATATGTTTGAAACACGCCAAAACAACATCTATTTTGAAACGAATGAAATACTTGTTATACATTGTGTTACACGACACTCATCCAGACCCGGTTTTGGGCCTGTGCAACCAGCCCAATTACACAGGGCCCAAAAAAATTGGGGGCCCCAAAATTTTGTTTATGTAGTATATATATATTAGATACCGAATTATAATACTCATGCTAAAGGTGCCCCACTGATTAACACTTTTCACATTGCAACCAAGCAATACCGGGTTCGACTCACAGGAGATGTATTTTTTTGTATTATTTTTCCTTTTTCCCTTCTTGGATTTTTCTCATGGCTTCCCCTTTCCTTCTTTTCTAGTTTAGGTTTTCTTTCATTTTTTTTTCAAAACTTTAATTAGAAAGTTTATTTTTTTTTTAATTATATATTATAATTTTTATAAATTATTCGCTTATTACTTCAATATTATTGCAACCAATTTTTGGGCTTTCATCCCCTTCTTTTTCTAGTTTAGGCTTTCATTCATTTTTTTTTTTCAAACCTTTATTAGAAAGTTTAGTTTCTTTTAATGATATATTTTAATTTTAATGAATTGTTTTTTCATTACTTAACATTATTGCAATTATTTTATTGTGTAAATTTTTTAAATATTAAAGGCCCCAATATTCACATTTAGCACTGAGCCCCTATAATTTTTGAGACGGGCCTGCGCTCATCTTAATACAGATATAAAAATCTCCTACGCTAATTACAAAATTTATTTTGTTTTGGATAAGAAAATTGTGAAGTAGTTTTTTTTTTTTTTTTTGAGCAAAGAAAATTGTGAAGTAGTTAAGCAAGCAAAAGAGTCAAATCATACCAAAAAATATTAGGCTGAATATGTAACTGTTCAGGAATAAGACAAGTTATTCATGTGAAATGATCTGAGCAGTGCATAGAAGACGGCAATCGAGAAGATTTCCATGAACCTAGATTTTCTCTATCACGATACTCCATCTCACTCGAATTAGGATTTTTAGGTTAAGCACATGGAATTAAAGAAAAAGTATTAGTGGAGTATGTGTTGTGAGTATGAAAAAAAGTGAAGTAGGAAAGAGAAAGTGGGGTAGAGAATAATGAGTGGAAAGTTGTTGTTAATGTGAATGTGGGTCCCAATAAATAAAACACTTCTATTTTGGGTTATCCTAATTCGAATGAGACACCCAAAATAGAAATTTGTCATAATTCGAGTGGGACGTAGGGAGTATCACTACAACAAATATGACTTTTTGCGACACTTTATAAAGTGCCGGAAACAGGAAAAAAATGTCGGAAAAGCTGTTTCCGGCACATATTCCGGCATTTTTCTAAGTGTTGGAAAAAGTGCCGCAAATTTTTTGGCACATTTAAAAGTGCCGCAAAATTTTTGGCACTTTTAAAAGTGCCACAAATTTCTGGCATTTTTCAAAAGTGTCGGGATATTCCGACACCGGGACTTTTTAAAGTACCGTACTTTAAATAAAAATATTATTAAATTTACAATGATTTGAACACTAGACCTCCCACATAGGAAACATGCTTTCTACCGCTAGGCTAAATAATTTATTGATATAAATTCACACATAAAATTATTTATTATAACACTTAAACTTATATTAATGCATTTTTACGGTTGTAGTACACATAAATCTAATATAACTAACAAATTAATGCAAAGTGTAATAAAAAATATGATTAAAATTCAAAATTACATGAAAATATTAAAATAAACCTCTTATTATTAGCGGCACTTTATAAAAAAGTGCCGAAAATAAGCGGCACTTATAAAAAGTGTCGGAAATTTAGAGGCGCTTTTAAATAAGTGCCGCAAAATTTCCAACGTTTTTATAAGTGACCCTAATTTCCGGCACAACTTTCGATACCTTTTGAAAGTGCCGCTAAAATCTGACACTTTTTAAAAAAGTGCCGGAAATTAGTGGCACCTTTATGAAAAGTGCCAAAAATTTAGAGGCATTTTATTAAAAGTTCCGTCAATTTGCAAGTGCCGGAAATTTGCAGCACTTCATTAAAAGTGCAAGAAATTTACGGCATTTTCTTTATAAGTTCCCCAAATTTACGTCAATTTTACAAGTGCCGGTAAATAAGTGCCGCCAAAAGCCATTTTTGTTGTAGTGTACTCCCTCCGTCCCACCCGAATTAGGATTTTTGGGTTGGGCACGGGGATTAAGAAAAAAGTGTTAGTGGAGTAGGTGTTGTGAGTATGAAAAGTAAAGTAAGAGAGAAAAAGTGAGGTAGAGAATAATGAGTGGGAAGTTGTTGTGAGTGTGAATGTGGGTCCCTTTAAATAAAACATTTCCTTTTTTGGGTTGTCCTAATTCGAATGGGACACCAAAAATAGAAATTTGTCCTAATTCGAGTGGGACGGAGGGAGTATGTATTATGTGATTCAACTGTTCATAATTAATAAAAAAATTGTTGTTATGTTGAGTCATTTAAACATGTAAACTTTTCAATCACTTATCGTACAAAGAGTGATACACAAAGTGGTATACAAATTTTCAATTCAATCCTGGCAAGAAACTCATTAACAAATATTTACAAAAGATCGAATAAACAAAATCAAATTAAAGCTACATGGTATCGCTTCTGACAAGTCCTTATCGGTGAAGATGATCCTGTTGCTCCAATCCGCCTACAGCCACGAACAAACAACTTGTCGGATTTGCCTCCGGCTAAGGCTCTCTAGTGTGTGAATTAGTAAGGGTTTTATTAAAGAGAGAGAATATTAAAATGGACAGAGTTTGGCCAGATTAAGTGAGTTACCTTTACGACAATGAATGATCTTCTATTCATAATTTGATGTCACGTGTTAAACCTCACGCGTCATGGATTTGTCGCCTGAAAATGTCGGGCGGGAAAGGTATGCAAAGTGTGAACTTTCGGGTGTAACGGATTACCTGCAAGGTAGATAGCACTCACATTATCACAGTAGATTCACACTACTACCTAGCCTATAATCAAGGAAATAATTTCAATCTAATCCCTATCTAAGATACTGACTATCACAATAAATCAGAAAGAGATCAATACAAATATTTACATAACAATATGATATTCTATCACTCCTCCGCAGTCGAAGCGGGAGGTTGACGAACACTGAGACTGTCCCAAAAAGCTTCAAATAAAACCAACGGAAGGCCCTTCGTGAAGATATTGGCAATCTGATGGCGGGATGGAACATGTGCAACACGAACATCCCCACGTGCTACTTTCTCACGAACAAAGTGAATGTCCAACTCGATATGCTTCGTACGTTGATGTTGGACTGGATTACCTACAAGGTAGATAGCACTCACATTATCACAGTAGACAAGAGTCACCTTCTTGATAGGACAGTGAAGTTCAAAAAGGAGATTACGTAGCCAACACGATTCAAAAACAACATTGTCGACCCCGCGGTACTCAGCCTCGGCACTAGAACGTGAAACAGTTGGTTGTCGTTTGGCAGACCACGACACCAAATTATCACCAAAAAACCTTCAGTATCAGGAGGTAGAACGTCGAGTATCTGGGCAGCCAGCCCAGTCGGCATCAGTATAAGAGACCAATGTGTCCGTGGTGGAAGGGTACAAAAATAGGCCAAACTCCAACGTTCCACTTATGTACCGAATGATGCGATTAAGGGCATTCATGTGTTCTATATGAGGATCATGTATAAACAAACAGACCTGCTAGACGGCATAAGTGATATCGGGACGTGTAAACGTGAGGTACTGAAGTGCACCGTCTAAACTACGATAGAGAAACGGGTCCGAGAAGGGAGGGCTGGCCGAGGCGCCCAACTTGGACTTAGTGTCGACCGGTGTAGAAGAGGGTTTGCATGATGCCATGCCGGCCCTCTCAATGATCTCAGCCGCGTACTTATGCCGAGATAGAAAGAGAGACACAGGTTGTCGGGTGACGGCAATACCCAAAAAATAACTCAAGACACCAAGATCCTTTATTGCAAATTCAGAACTAAGGTGTGACATCACAGTCTTCTGAAGATAATCGGAAGAGGCCGTCAAGATGATATCGGCAACGTATAACAGGATATAAGAAATATTAGGACCGCGACGATAAATAAAAAGAGAGTGATCTGATTTGCTATGACTGAATCCAATGGAGAAAACAAAATTTGCAAATCGTTGGTACCAAGCCCGAGGTGCTTGTTTCAGGCCGTATAAGGATTTGCGAAGAAGACACACATGATCTGGAAAGCGTTTATCCCAAAAACCTAAGGGTTGATGCATGTACACAGTTTTATTGAAAGTGTCGTGGAGAAAAGCATTTTTCACATCTAACTGGTGAATCGGCCAATTCTTAGACAAGGACAAACTAAGAACCGTCCGGATAGTTGTCAGTTTTACCACGGGACTGAACATGTCCCCAATATCAATCCCTAATTGTTGAGTTTTGTCATCCCCAACCAAGCGGGCCTTATGCCTTTCAAACGAGCCATCCGAATTGTCTTTATAAGAGAAAATCCACATAGAACGAATAACATTAACATTAGGGACTGGGTACGAAATCCCAAGTCCTATTAGCAATAAGAGCATCAAACTCATTAGTCATGGCCATTTTCTAGTTAGGGTCGTGTAAAGCTGACACTGGGTTACAAGGCAGAGGAGATTTAGACACGGTAGTGTTAAGATTAAAAGGGGTTTTAGGCTTAAAAATACCGTGTTGACTTCTCGAAACCGGACCCATAGAATGAACAGGAAAATGAGATGAAGGAGGAGGGCTTTGGTGTGGGCTAGACGAGGCCGGCCCATTTGAGGAAGGGTAGAGGGCTGCACCAATGGAGCGGGAGATTGGGCCAGAGTGTGCTGCGGTGGAGCCAGAACATGCTCAAGATGGGCCGAAGGAGTAGACACATGGGCCAAAGGATTCTCAGGAAGACCAGAAGGTGCCGGGCTGGTTGGTGAAGTGACCAGCTGGCCAATGACATAAGGGTGTAAGCTAGTGTCAAGAAAGGAATAATTAGAGGGACTAGGCGTGTGAATTTTTGCAAACGGAAGCTGAGTTTCATCAAAAATAACATGTCGGTTTATGATGATTTTTCGAGAAGATAAATCAAAGCATTTGTAACCACGATGGTTAGACGGATACCCTAAGAAGACACACGGGGTAGAACGTGCTTGGAGTTTGTTGATTGTGGTTGACGAAAAAAGGGGGTAACAAAGGCACCCAAACACACGTAAATGTGCATAAGAAGGATCCTGTCTATAAAGAATGCTGAGAGGAGACTGGAAGTCACGATTTTTGTGAGGAATAATGTCTAGCAAATAGGTAGCCATTTGCAAAGCATGATGCCGAAAGACGGAGGGACCGACGCATGAATTAATAAAGTGCGAACCATATTATTAATTGTTCAGATGGTACGTTCGGCCTTGCCATTTTGAGAAGATGTATAAGGGTAAGAGAGCCGCAGGGAGAGACCATGATTTTGACAGAAAGTCCAAAATTGTTTATTATCAAATTCCGTGCCATTGTCGCATTGAAAAGTTTTAATGTCACATTCAAACTGAGTACGAATAATGTTTCGAAATTCTAAAAATTTGGAGAATACGTCTGATTTTTAAGATAAAGGAAAAGTCCATAAAAAATTAGAGTAATCATCCAACAAGAGAACATAATAACGATGACCCATTGAACTTAAAACTGGAGATGTCCATAAATCACTATGGATAATATCGAAAGGTAACATAGTACGAGAATTTGAAGAAAAAAAAAGGGCAATATAACATGTTTCCCTAAAGAGCATGTGTGACATACATTAGACAAAGTTGTATGAGTACACATGATCATTTTATTTTTCCTAAGAGAATCTAATATAGGAGCTCCTGGATGACCCAAACTCTCGTGCCAAACAGGGGAAGACAAAGCAGCTAAAGCAAACGACTTGGTGGCGGATTTGGTTGTGACTGGATAAAGATCCCCCTTACTCTCACATCTCATGAGGCATCTCCCCGTCCAGAAATCCTTCACAGAAAACCCAAAAGAGTCAAACTCAACAGAAACAGAGTTATCAGTGGTAAATTTTCTAACGGAAACTAAATTCTTAACGATGTTAGGAACATGGAGGACATTTTTCAAAGTGAGAGATGGATTGGAAGTATTTAAAACAGTGTGACCAAACCCTTTGACTGTAATTGAATGACCACTACCAACAATTATATGGCGTTTAGTGCTCGAATTGAAATAGGGCAAGAGAGTACCTGAAGACGAATACATGTGGTTAGTAGCCCCGATGTCCATGTACCAACTTGGCGTAGGTAGGGTTAAGCCTATTGTATTCATGTCCTGTTCAATATATGTGGGTGAAGATAGAGTGGCAGCTGTGTAGGCCTGTGGTGGTCTAGGTCCCAAAACACTGGGCTGAGAACGAGCTGAGAGAGCATTGGGCCTAGCCCAAGGTGTAGTGGCAATCGGGTAGGGACATGGTGGTACAGCCCATGGCCAAGCCCACCCGATGTTCCAAGGTTTCTGACCAGCCGAGCCAAATTGAAAAGGCCACGGTGAAGGTATGGCCGGGGTACCCACGCCTCGGTTACTGCTAGAAGATTGACCGCCTTTGTTTCCTCCTTTGTTATTGTGCTAGGGTGGAATAGATCCACCCTAGCATAACCGCATCTAGGGTAGACCAGAGATCGAGTTCCTCCTCCGTAGACGGCTCCTTCTCTTTTCCCTTGTCAGAGGTATGATATGATAAAGAACCCTAGTGCCCCGAGCATGGACCTGAAAGAGCTCGGACCAAGTGATATTGCTCAGTTTCCAAATCAAGAGTAACGACTATGTTATTCTTGATGTTGGAGACGGCGAAAGCCGGATGAAAGGTAGATTTGGAAGCCATTTGCGGCAGAGGAAAAGAAGAAGAAAACAAAATAGGGTTGCGGCGGAAATGAGAGGGATCAAGAGAAAAAGACCCGGTCTCGTCATACCATAAAGGTTTGTAATTTACGTATCTGTAAGTACCCCAATCTGAATTGAAACCAACTTAGAGGTATTCTTAGGACTATTCAGGGATGTTTTTTAAAATTAATTTAACGTGGCGACTCCGTTTTTCTTTGAACATAAAGTTCCGTGTTTGATTCTCGAGGGGGACCTTTCCCGTTTTCCCGCGGGTATCTTACAGTATCCTATTCACAAGCGTAAGGTTACAATATATACTGGAGATTCACACTAGAGAAATTTTTGGGGGAAACTAGTTTCTCCATAAGTTATAAAAAGTCATGTTTTATAGGGGTTAAAGTTTAAGGTTTACGGTTTAAGGTTTAGGGTTTAAGCCTTTTAGGGTTTAAGAAGAGTTAAAAAACAAGACTTTTTATAACTTATGGAGGAACTAGTTTCCCCCAAAACCAACTCTTCACACTACTACCTAGCCTATAATTAAGGAACTAATATCAATCTAATCCCTATCTAAGATACTGACTATCACAATAAATCAGAAAGGGATCAATACAAATATTTACATAACAATATGATATTCTATCGGTAGACATAAAAAATTCGTTAAGAAAAATAAGAATATTTATGTATCTTTATCATTAAATTATATCAAAAGTAAATATTTTCAAATTGTCCGAAATTTTGACATTTATTTAGTGAATGAGAGCGTATATTTTTTACGGTGATTTATCTGCTATTTCCATAGGACAACCATATTTTATGTTTGACCTCCCTCATTCGAGATTTTGTGTAAGTCCCTGCCTCTCACCCTCCATGATGAAGGTTGATACGATTGTATGTAGTTCTGAGCTTTTAAGAAAGAAACAGGTCTTGGCTTCATGTCCTAATGAATGAAGAAAACAGTATCTCGATAAGTTATTCGGATTGAGAGAGTATGAAAAATGATCGACAATAATGTGATACTATATCATATATTTAGCAGATCTTGAAACGTACTCCCTCCGTCCCAAATTTATCGCCACTTATTTTCATTTTGAGCGTCTCATACTGA
The DNA here is from genome assembly GCA_026119855.1 of Campanula takesimana. Classification (NCBI taxonomy): domain Eukaryota; kingdom Viridiplantae; phylum Streptophyta; class Magnoliopsida; order Asterales; family Campanulaceae; genus Campanula; species Campanula takesimana. Next base: position 2,385,586 of record JAOWBW010000008.1, on the reverse strand, counting down.
AACAAGATGAAATGTAATGGAGATGAACTGAGAGAGAGAGAAAGTAATTCTTTCATTATCATTGTTGTTGTTTACAAATGATACAAGAGAGCTATATAAAGGCTTGAAGCCTAACTGACTAACAAACTTCCAACAACCCTAACTGACTTTGACTTTTCTCAACAAACTGTAACAAACTGAACCGACTTAAGACAAGTTACATCCAGAACCCTCAAGATACAACAAATTACATTCTGCACCCTCAACTAACTTGATGGTGTAATCTCAGTATCTTTTATATCCCCCCTCAAACTGGAATGTGTGAACAAGTTGAGGACATTCAGTTTGGAGAGTAAGAATGTGAGTTGAGTAGAAGGCAAAGCTTTAGTCAACAAATCAGCAAGTTGATCTTTTGTGGAAATATGGAAGGGAGAAATGAGCCCAGCTTTAACTTTATCACGAATGAGGTGGCAATCAATCTCAATGTGTTTAGTCCTCTCATGAAACACAGGATTTGAAACAATGTGGAGAGCAGATTTATTGTCACAGTGAACTGCAACTGGAGTAAGATTCATCACACCAAAATCTTTAAGAAGAGATATCAACCAAGTGACTTCACAAGTGGCATTAGCCATGCTCCTATACTCTGCTTCAGCAGAACTTCTAGAGACTGTCAGCTGCTTCTTGGACTTCCATGATACAAGACATTGACCAAGCATTGCACAATAACCAGATAGAGACCTTCTAGTAGTGGGACAAGCACCCCAATCAGCATCACAAAAAATTGATAAAGTCAAAGGACTAGCCTTAGGAAAGAACAGACCTTGACCAATTGATCCCTTGAGATATTTAACTAATTTAAGGGCAGCATGAAGATGAGGTTCTTTAGGAGCAGCCATGAATTGGCTAAGGATGTGAACAGAGTAGGATAGATCAGGTCTGGTGATAGTGAGATAGATAAGTCTACCAATAAGTCTTCTGTATTGATCAGGAATGCTTAAGGGTTTGCCTTTGTCCAAAGCAAGACCATGATGTTGGTCAATAGGAACAGCTGAGATTTTAGCATTGTGAGACCAGTATCTGCAATGATATCTAAGGTATACTTCCTCTGATGAAGGCACAGACCAGTAGCATTCTTGGCTATTTCAATCCCTAAAAAATATTTTAAAGGACCCAAGTCTTTAATATTGAACTGGCCATGTAAGTAAGTCTTGACAGCAGTAATAGAGTCAGTATGAGGTCCAGTGATGATTATATCATCTACATAAACAAGGATGGCTACAAAAGAAGCAGCAGTCTTGTAGATGAATAGGGAATGATCATTAAGAGACTGAGTAAAGCCATAGACAAGTAAAGCAGAAGATAGTTTGTGAAACCATTGCCTAGGAGCTTGCTTGAGACCATAAAGAGACTTAAGCAATCTGCAGACTATGGGTGGAGATGAGGAAGCAGACTGAAATGAAGCAGGAAGAACATAGCCTTGAGGAAGTTTCGTATATACCTCTTCTGAGAGATCACCATGCAGGAATGCATTTGTAACATCCATCTGATCTAGGTACCAACCTTGAATTGTAGCTACAGATAACACAACTCTCACAGTTGTCATTTTTGTCACATGGGCAAAAGTCTCAAAATAGTCTAAGCCCTCAGTCTGAGTGAAGCCCTTTGCCACAAGTCTTGCTTTGTATCTGTCTAGAGTCCCATCAGATTTGTATTTAATTTTGTAAATCCACTTACACCCCACAGCTTTCTTACCACTGGGAAGAGGTTGAAGTTCCCAAGTTTTATTTTCTTCTAAAGCAGCAATCTCAGAGGCCATTGCACTACACTAGTTAGGATCCTTAACAGCTTGGTGATATGTGTGTGGCTCAGATAATGTGGAAATATTGCATATATAATGATAATATGAAGGAGAGATATTAGTATAGGAAAGAAGAGCATGACCTGTAGACTGAGACTTTGCAGGAGTGGGCAGATTAGTAGGTAAACCTGTGTAGTCTTGAAATTTAGAAGGAAGAACTCTAGATCTCTTGGGTCTAGAAATAGTAGGAGAAGGAGTGGCAATAGAGAAAGGTTGAGGTAAAGGAGGAGTAGAAATGGAAGAAGAAGATGGATTAAAAGTGATAGGGGATATGATATGGCATTTGATGAATCATTAGAAGAGGAAAATGAATGAGTAATGGATTCATCTGAAAAGGCAGAAGTATGATTATCCACAAATAAGGGAATATGACATCCAGGAGTATTAAGAGGGGGATCATGAAAAGGAAAAACATGCTCATAAAAGTGGACATCTCTGTTGAAGAAACATTTACCTGAAGTAAGATCATAAACTTTGTATGCTTTTTTTCCATAAGGGTAGCCAACAAAGATGCATTTGGATGATCTTGGGGAGAATTTATCTCTATGAGAAGCCAAAGTGGAAGCAAAACAGAGGCTGCCAAACACTCTTAAATGAGAATAGGAAGGAGGAGTACCAAGAAGCATTTCATAAGGAGTTTTGTTATGTAAGATGGGAGTGGGAAATCTATTAATCAAATATGTGGCAGTAAGGACACAATCTCCCCAGAATTTGATTGGTAAATTGGCTTGAAACCTTAATGCCCTAGCCACTTCAAGAAGATGCCTATGCTTTCTTTCTACTCTCCCATTTTGTTGAGGAGTATCAACACAGCTACTTTGTTGCTCTATGCCTAAGGATGTGAGAAGAGAGGTGATATCTTTATTAAAGAATTCTGTACCATTGTCACTCCTAATTTGTTTGATGGTTGTATGATATTGAGTCTGAACCATATGAATGAAATATTGAAGATAGGAATGAACCTGAGATTTAGCTTTGATTAGGAATGTCCAGGTAGTTCTAGAATAATCATCCAGAATGGTTAGAAAAGTATGAAAGCCATCATATGTGGAGTGTTTGTAAGGTCCCCAGAGATCACAATGTATGAGACCAAATAAAGACATACAATGACTAGTGCTAATGGGAAAAGGAATCCTAGTTTGTTTAGCAAAATGACAAACATCACATACATGTTTATTGACTTGAGAAATAGAAGTAGTACAAGGAATAGAGGGAACTAATTTGAGAGAATGAACAGGAAAGTGACCAAGTCTACAATGCCAAAGTTTAACAGAAGAAGGTAAACTGGAAGAACAAGAATTAACAATAGTACATGACTGAGATTTAGTGATAGGAAGAATCAACTTGTACAGGCCACCTACTAGCCTACCAATCCCCTTCAATGTCTTCAATGCTAGGTCCTGTATGAGACAGTAATTAGAAAAGAATGACAAACAGAAATTACTGTCAGAGGTGAGTTTACTGCCAGAGATCAAATTAAATTTGAAAGAAGGAGCATAATGAACATCAATGAGAGTTATGTCCTTTGTTAAATAAATATTGCCTTTGTGAGTAATAGGAGTAGTCAAGCCATTTGGTAAATGAATAACTGAATGAATAGGAATAGGATTTATGAGTAAATGAAAAGAAGATGTAATATGATCTGAGGCACCTGTGTCAAGGATCCAATTACTGATATTTTGCATAGACATTTGAGATACTAAATCTGAGAAAACAAAACTCGAGAGGGATAGATGTATACCAGAATAAGATGCTGGATTAGTGTCTTCAACAGATTGGTAGGTGTCAATCATTTGCTGATAAGCATCAGTGGTCATCACAGGAGCAGCATGAGTTTGTTTCTGTCCTGATTGAGTTGCAGGTATCCCAGAGTTAGACTTGGATTTCAGATGTTTTGGCATTTTACTAGGGTCAGGTTTCACTCCATAGAGAGGATGCCAATCAGGAAATCCTTGAATAAAGAAGCATGTAGCTTTGGCATGCCCTGTCCCACCACAATGATCACGGGACAAACTGCTCTTGGAATAAGACCTATCATTCTTTCTGAGAGTGTTCCTTTGACTGTTGTTGGCTTTGGAGAACAAGGCAGTAGTGGTGTCATGTAATGATAAAGGTATGGTCATTGAGGATCCGGATTGCAGCTTTTCATCTTGAGTTAATAGAGCCAAAACTTGACTGATCTTGGGAAGAGGACTCATAGTAAGAATAGTACTTCTTATGGAAGAGAATGACTCATTCAATCCCATGAGAAACTGCACTAGTTTTTGTATTTCTTCATATTCATCAAGAGACTTGGAAGCACCACAATCACAATTGCACACACACTTTGGTAACCGACTAAGACTTGTAAATTCATCCCACAGAGCTCTAAATTTAGTGAAATATGCAGAGATTGACATTGTGCCTTGAACAAGAGATATCATCTCTTTCCTGATTTGAAAAATCTGAGTAGCATTTCCTTGAGTAAATCGACACTCCAGGTCATTCCAAATTTCAGAAGCAGTCTTAAAATATACAATACTAGATCTTATTTCTGAAGAAACAGTGTTGAGAAGCCAACTAATCAACATATTGTTACATCTATCCCAGTGTAAGACATACTTTGATTTGGCACTTGGAGGTTTATTAACACCAGTCACAATTCCGAGTTTCATTTTTGAGGATAAAGCGATAACCATAGCCCTTTTCCACTGATTATAATTTGTTTCGTTCAAAATTTCAGTAATGAGAATCATAGCAGGATGATCGTTGAGATGAAGATACAAAGGATGAGTTGGATTGAGTTGTAAATTGATGTCAGTGATGTCGTATTCATCAATGGCAGCGGCGGCAGCAGCAGCATCGGCTTGATCTGTGGAACTTGGAGCCATGAATGAATCTTCAAATTAGAGCTTCAGAAGCTGAAATTCGAAGTAATTTGAGCTGGATTATGAAGATTTAGGATGAAATTTAGCTAAATCAAGACGAAATTTAGCTAACGAGGCAATTGGATAGATGATTTTGTATGTAGATTTATTGAGCGGAAGCAAATTTTGGATAATCAGGCCACCGGATTTGTGGCTCTGATACCATGAAACAAGATGAAATGTAATGGAGATGAACTGAGAGAGAGAGAAAGTAATTCTTTCATTATCATTGTTGTTGTTTACAAATGATACAAGAGAGCTATATAAAGGCTTGAAGCCTAACTGACTAACAAACTTCCAACAACCCTAACTGACTTTGACTTTTCTCAACAAACTGTAACAAACTGAACCGACTTAAGACAAGTTACATCCAGAACCCTCAAGATACAACAAATTACATTTTGCACCCTCAACTAACTTGATGGTGTAATCTCAGTATCTTTTATACATACTTATTGCTACTTACCTAAAATGCTCAATTTTCTCTCTCTTACCCACACTCACAACAACTATCCGCTAACTTATTTTCTCTCTCCTACTCACTTAGAACCTTTATTTTTTTCAACATATTTTATTAATCTCCATAGATTCTCGTTTACTAGCAATAAGCATGGGACGGAGAGAGATCAAAGTGAAACAACCAAAATGACAAATTTTGTAGATTAAAGAGTGACGGAGGGAGTATAAAGTTCCATATGAGTACTTTCATGTCATAAATGCATTATATTTATATGGTCCTTACCACTCCATGCACTTTTCACGTTTATATTTCTCTTCTTTGAATTTTCTCTCCAATAGTACTTCATTTGTGTCAAAATGATATTTTACTTCTTTTTTTTTGTTGTTACTATAAATGAATTTTGAGCAATATATTTAAGTTAAGTTAGTTATATTAGTGAAAATCTTGAACATATTATTGATACACCATTAATAATACTATCAATAACAAGTTTTAAATTGCATTATAGAAATTAAATAAAATTAAAATTATTACTCAAAGTTTTTTTCGTAATAATAATGAAAAATAAGGGTAAAATAGTAAATAGACTAATATATATACTATTCGGGTTGCATACGGGTCGGATACGAATATAAACCTATCCGGGTTGTATACGGGTCGGATACGGGCGGGTCTCGGGCATCTACCGAACCCGTATCCGAACCCGCCGGATTTTGAAAAGCTATTATCAAACCCACCCATCCCGGACCGGATTGTCTCGGGTACGGATCGGTTCGGTAGAATTGCCATCCCTAGACGCATACCCTTGATTTTGGGGTGAGGGGAAGGATTAATTCAGTAAATTAGGACTCACACAAAATCAAATTAGTATAAGTCATTGATTGAAAGATAGTTGACACGTAACAAAAGGATTAATTCAGTAATATGTAGACGCATGCCCTTGATTTTGGGGTGAGGGGAAGGATTAATTCAGTAAATTAGAACTCACACTAAATCAAATTAATATATGTCATTGATTGAAAGATAGTTGACACATAACAAAAGGAGAATATTAGTCATTAGAATGTAAACACATGACCTTGATTTTGGAACTGCTCTTGCAAGAGTAGGATAGTATGTACAGGCATGCCCTTGATTTTTGAGGTGAGAGGAAGGATTAATTTAGTAAATTAGGATTCACAAAAAAAACAAATTAATACTCCCTCTGTCTTAGAAAGATAGTCTTATTTTGACTTTTTATGATTAAAAAAATGAACTTTGACCAACCATTGGTAGCGATCTAATCATTCTAGTGAAATTCTAAAATTTGTAATTGATAAATCATTAAGTGATTTATCAATAACAATTATTAAAATTTTATTGTGATCATTAAATTGACACTAATGTTTGGTCAAAAAAAAAATTTTCTTGACCATAAAAAAAAATGAGACTATCTTTCTGGGAAAAAAAAGGAGTATATGTCATTGATGAGAGATACTCCCTCCGGTCACAAAAATAACTAAAATCATACTTATTAAGAAAGTAGTTAAATTTAGTTAATTGTCTTAATTTTATAATACAAATAGATTAAAATTACTATTATATCCTCATATTAAATGTGTAATAAATGTACACTTGTATTTGAAAATGAGTAATTAATTAGGGGTATTTTTGGTAAAAGAGTATTAAATACAGTTACATTTAATGAGTTTTGTATTGAAACCCAACTTTTTTGTTTATATTTAAATAAAAAAAAACCCAATTTTTTTACTTATATTTATGTCCGGAGGAAGTAGTAGTTAATTGGAGGAATCAGATAACTGTATGCAAAAGGAGGTCCCCGCATAGCAGTTGTCCGCTTCCATGAAAACTTATACATACATGTCTTATTCATTCCACCCGTCCACCACAGCCACCCCAACTCCCCAGTTCCCACACATACACGTTGCCCAGCTTATCCTACTCTATTCATTAAAGAGTGATACGAGCAAGGTTCTAAAAAGCGCTGGGCGCCGCAGCAGGGTCTAGCGCTTAGGCGGGCCGGGGTCCATACGGAACTTAGGCGGGGCTGAGAATTCAAAAATAGTTATATTATCTTAGGCGAGACTTAGTCGTTTCATGAATGCCTAGCGCCTAGGCGGGGCGTAGGCGGCCTAGACGGGCGTCTTTTAGAACACTGATACAGAGTTTGTGCCTTTGAATTTATATTACCCTCTGTCCCATAATAAATGACGTCATTTTTTATTTGTTAGTCGAAGGAATTATGAGTAATAAATTAAAATTGGTTCAATGGAGAGTTTTTGAGTCCAGCTTTTCAAGAAACTTAGTCAATTTTAGCCGCTCCAAATAGTAGCGTCCAAAAAAAGCTCCGTTGTGAAAAATCTTAGCTTTTGAAACTGTGCACCAGACGAGCCTTAATAATAGTAGAATTATTGTGAATACCTAAAAGATATCGACCCATACTTCCAGCTCTTACTTGTGAATAAGTTTGCCGCAATTTGTGTTTGTTAAGTGTGAAAAAACAATGTGGTTGAAAACCACAAGAATTTGAAAGTCAATGACTGGACATTTAGAAGCACTTTAAGAATTAATAAATCAATAAAATAAAACTGTTGAATCCATTCTTTTGTCCAACATATTATACATCCAACAGTAAACTAATTAACTAGGGACAGGCACTGCTGCTGCATGCTGTTGTTGCGTAAGTTTTCGGTTCGTCACGTTTGTCTTTCTCTCTCTCTTCGTGCGACTGGGATCAATATGATAAATTGTGAATCCACCGAATTTTTAAAAATATCTCGTCCGCCAAGTATTCAAATAGAGCGATGTGATCAAATTTTAACTGTAACTGTAGCTACGCAAAACAGGAGCAGTTCCAAATCCATTAACTAGTCACAAACATATATTTCATCCGTTTCGGAAATTAATAGAGCCGCACTCGGAAACTAAATCTTATTTCCATGAGAGAAAATAAATGCACATAATTGCTTAATCGATGTGGAAAACCACTTTGATTAATTCAAATATTGCTATTTGGGACTAAAGCTTAAAGAGTTTCATTCACGTACATATGATTCCAAATTTAGCTTGCTAGCTAGACTTTGTAAAAGAATGGTCTTCTAATACACCTCAAAATTATGGGTGAATGATCATATTCACTAATGCCATAAACTCAATTCTGGGAAAAGTTAGAGAGGGGAGATGAAGGCGGAAGCGTTGCCTGTTGAATCCATCTTCAATGTTGCTTAGAGAAATTGATGAAGAACAATGTAGGGGACTGAGTTCTTCTAAATGATAGTGTCTTTTCTCTTGTCTTCTTTAACACTTAATGAAAGAGTATATAGAGAGAATATGAATGCTTGTAGTATGTTTCTAGGAAACAAATAGACACTTCATTTAGGGATTACACCCTTTCACATAAGTAGTGTGAAATTACCAATTTTGCCCATCATAAATAGGTAATATTCCACCCAGGAATTCTACACATTATTTTAATCTTCTACACTTTATATTAACATTATAAGTATGATTTCATGTATGGAATTAAAGATGACTTGTTATGCAATTCATGTTCTAACAAATGATTCGCTATCTCTTCCTCAACTATATACTTATATACAATTTGTGCAACATTATGTAATGTCACAATTGAATAACCATCTATAATTTGATGTGGAAAATAGAAAAAAAAAATTGTCACGTATGACTCATCGAACCAAAACTTGTTGTTTCTCCTGCTGTCGTGTATCAGATAAAAACTTTCTCGCAGTAGCACGAAACGGGCATGTGGAGCTGACGAAACCCTCCACTAAATGAAGATACGTCTTCAGATCGTGACACGTGGCAATATCACGCTTCTCGAGGTACGGCGAGTCGTTGCTGCTGAGCCGGAGCTCTTTTCCCACGTCAGCATATTGCCATTGCTTGTCTTCCATGCGTTTTAAAAGCCAGCTAGGAAGCTGGAACCCGTTTGTCGCCACGTCATTATTGTCAATCAAAAAACCAGGCATTTTGGTAATTAGATCGGTTGAATTCACGATTCGTAGTATCCTCGTACCGGTTCTTTCTAGTTGGCTCCGAAAATCTCGATTCCCAACACGTGGGCCGCCAAATGATACAACGGTCACTAATGGGGAACGGTCGAATGTTGAGGTTATATCGTATGCGGTAAGTGTAGCGAGTGCGGCGCCTAGACTATGTCCCGTTATTGTGACACTTAACGGCTCCTCGTCCCCATATTCTTGGAGGATTCTAGAAATTTCACTTCTCACCATGTCCCGTAAGCTCGGACACGTCGGAGTTGCTGACGTGTACAAGCTCAGAAAACCGCTCTCCACCATTGGCCGGCTATTCTTGGGAGCCGTGCTGCAGTCAGGTAAGCCCGTCAGCTTGGCTCGTAAATTCTCGATCCACTCAAGACACGTGGCGGTCCCTCTGAAGGAGATCACTACGTCACGCCTCCCGAGACGGGCGATCTCCTCCTTGTCATCGCAAACCGCCACGTAACCTATCCAGCTGGAATTTTTCGACATCCAGCTAGGACCTTTATCGATCCAACTTGGAAACTCGACCCCACATGTGGCTCGTAAGTTCCTTGTCACCTTGTACCCGCTCAGTCCAAGCCCACACTGTGCCAGCATGGCGTTCTTGTTGTACTTACAAGTGGCGTATCCAGGTTCTGACGTGTCAAACTCGAAGGACCGATATGCGGCTTCCACAAACTCACCATACCGAAGAATTTCACTTCTCAATCCATCATCAAGTGGATCAAGCAAGCCTTCCCAATTCTTGATCCCTTGATATTCCATCCACTTTTGACCGAGTTTCGCCACCCGACTCGCCATGTTACCGGTTGACTCGCTCCCGAGTGAGTTCCATGAGTTCTTAACTCTCAACTTCTTGCTAATGACCTTTCTTGGTTGAATTGTGCCATGGTGGTGAGATGATATCTCTCTCACCATTTGCTTAGAAGAAGCTAATAATTTTGTTGGATTGGCAACTCCAATAGAAAGCCTCATAGTATTTGAGGCTATATATATATATATGTGTGTGTGTGTGTGTGATTATATATATATGAACAAAACTTGTGTGTCTATATATGTGTATGTATTTTTGGAGGGGCTGCAAAGTGATGTTTCTTTTGGCTTCAAATGGAGTTGATTAGACACACTTGGTTATTTCACTTGTATTTATAGTTGTGAAATGGTGGACGGTAGAGAGAGAAAGAGAGTGGGGGAGAGAGAGAGGGGTGGGGACGAGATTTGGTGGGGTCCATAAAGGTTGAGGAAAGAATTTGGATGGCTTTGAGTGTAGAAAAGCCAGATAGATAGTAGGGAGATGAAGTTGAGGGTTTTTGACCAGAACAAAAAAAGAAATAAATTTTAATCTGGAAGACTGGAAATGACAAAAATATGTTGGGAAATTGAAAAACTTCTTTCCGACCACATACTATGACACACCAGTTGAGGGCAAGGCAAGGGTACTTAGACCGCGTGAAGTTTGGCAATGTCTACAATCTCTTTCACTTCATTTTTCACAAAAATAGTACTACATCTGTCCCTAAATGAGTGTCCAAATTTCATTTTAAGGGACATTGAAAATCTCAACTTTGTGTATAATTTGGTAGCAAAGATTCATATATAATCTTGTAATCTCCTTTCCAAACATTTAGTTTTGCACGTATAAAGAAACCGGAGAAAAAAAAGTCGAAAAAAAACATGTAGGGACAAAGTTATGTTAAAAAAAGACACTCATTTTGGGACAAAGATTTCTTGAAAATGGACACTCATTTAAGGACAGAGGGAGTACTATATTTGTGTCTAAATGAGTCTCCAAATTTCATTTTAAGAGACATCTGAAAATGTCAACTTTTGTACACTTTGGTGGCAAAGATTCATGTATAATCTTGTAATCTCTTTTCCAAACATTTAGTTTTGCGCGTATAAAGAGACCGGTGAAAAAAAACTTGAAAAAAAACATTTAGGGACAAAGTTATGCTAAAGACACTCAATTTGGGACAAAGATTTCTTAAAAATACACACTCATTTAGGGACAGAGGGAGTACTCACTACGTCCTTATGAGAGTAAATATTTACTTTTTAAAATGACAAAGAATTTTTACTATTCTTTTCATTCATTCTTTCTTCTACTTTACTTTTACACTTACAACATCAATTAACTTACTATTTTCTACACCTCTCTTTTCATACTCATAACACTTACATAACTTCCATCATTTCTTAATCCCCGTGCAAATGGATGGATGGACACTTACTTACTCTGAGACGGAAGGAGTAGTATTTTCATTTAAAAGTATTTTAATATTATTTTGTACTCCCATTAAGATAATCGTCTTACTAAATATAAAAAAATATAAACAATGCTTTGAACATTTATAGTTTTATATTCCGTTTCAAAATAAATGTCTTACTTTACTTTATTTAAGAGTCAAACCCAAAAAATAAAATGATCATTTTTCCGAATATACAGGGAGTATTTATTAAATTTCCAAGAACTTCATTTATATCTCTCCATACGAATTTAGAGGTGGATCCTCATGTGTCAGTCTACGCATCTATTATTATATAAAGGCACAAGTGCTCTTAACAGAATATATTTTCCCGCCCATTTTTTGAGGGCTATATTTGGAAACATATTTATTGAACTTAATAAATGGCAGCTTCCAAAAAAAGGCTGATATATTACAATTAATTGTGAGGTCAAACAATGAAATGAAATAGAGATGTATTTATTTGAAAGCTATTTGGAAAAAGAAAACAACTTATTTCTGGATCATTAAATAGCATCGAAATTGTACCAGATTTGTTGACCGAGTTAATTAAAATGCATAAAACTACAATTTCTATTAATGCGATTGTCACAAATAAATGATGATGATTATGAACAATTAAATGAAATATCTATTTTCTATGCATAGAAATTGTTCCAGGTTTATTGATTTTGGAAAGAAGTCGATCTATTCCAATAAATTTGTTCTTGAAAAGCATCAATGCTTGAATTGAATAACGAATACATTAAATGATACAATTAGTTTTTATATAATTATAAATTTATATTTAAATTATTTTAGCTCAAAATAATTCATTTTTTGGAATGAAAGAAGTAGTATGTAATATGAACCTTCTAAAATGTTTCGTTTACACCAAATCATTTTGTCCAAATGGGATAATTCAAATAAAAAAATGATGACGAGATGCTGTTTTGGGGGAGAGAAAGAAAAGTGTGGGGTTTCAAAAATGTTTAGTATTGTAAAAAAGAAATTTGACAAAATAGACAAAATAAAAATATTATTTGGTCAAAATCGGTCAAACATCAGTCAAACTCTTATAACTTGCACATAATTAACATATAAGAGTCGAAAATATACATTTTTTCATTTTTTAGAAAAATATAAAAATATTATTTGGTCAAAATCGGTCAAACAGCAATCAAACTCTTATAACTTACACATAATTAACACATAAGACTCAAATTTTTCACTTTTTTCAACTTTTGAGAAAAAATATATAATATGATTCGGTCAAACCACGGTCAAACTCTTATAACTGGCATATAAGATCAATATTTAACATATAAGAGTCAAATATTTTCATTTTTTTCAAATTTTGAGAAAAATATATAATATTATTCTGTCAAATCCCGGTCAAACTCTTATAACTGACATATAAGACCAAATCTTTGTTCAAAATAAATTATTTTCTACCATGTTTATAGTTGTTGCCATTAAACTATTTTGGTCAATATACATTGTTAAAAAAAAAAAAAAAAAAAGTGAGAATTCGATAATAGTGAAGAAAGAGGAAGGTGAACAATAACTTTATTTTTTCAAATTTTTTTTGTTCATTAACTAAAATATAAAATTTGATATCACCATGTCATAAAATCATAACAAACTTATAAAGGGTAACTGATTGTTGGGTTGAAGATTTTAATATGCGACGAAGAGGTACAGACTGTTGATGAAACCACAAATGTTGTACAAAGTAAAAAATTTCAAAATTTATAATGTTCATTATTAAAGAAAATATATATTTTTGATGAATTTTAAAAAATAATCTAAATTAAACTTTATAGTTATAGTAACTATTATTATTTAATTTCAATTATTTTGTGAAAGTTTATTGACCGTGCGTGTTGCACTAGTTATTAAATAATTACTAGTGTTTCCCCGTGTGATGCACGGCGATGATATTTTTTAAAATAAGATACTTCCTCCGTTGAAAGTCCAAATTTCATTTGAAATATTTTTATATAGTTTAGTGGTCAAGATTCTTAGCAGTTATGGAATTAATGTTCTAACTAGTTTTTTTTGGAGTAATAATATTTTAATTAGTTCATTCATACATTCATTAGTGACTATTTTTTTCGGCTATAGAGTTTAAACATTTCAAATTTCTACAAAGAAAATCACTCATAGAGATAAGATATCCAAATCCATCTACTATCTTACTCCCATTGTTAGAAAAATCCAATCATGCTCCTTCATATGAAAATGAATGTTTAAATAGGAATAATAAAAAAATGCAGTAAAAAAAAAAAAAAAAAACTCAGTGTCAAAGCTTTTAAAAAATAAACATTTTAAGAAGTTAATAATGGGCTTGTCAATCAAAAAAAAAAAAAGAAAAAGAAAAAAAGAAAAGAAATAAACACTCTCTCCTCATCTTCGTCCCCTCATCCCAACCCTTCTCCCTACGCCGTCATCTTCATCCACCATCTTTACCGACAACCTCCGCCTCATCGCTCATCCCTCCCACCATCGTCTCCTCCCTCTGCCAACCTTCTCCGCCTCTCTATCTCCTTTTTCGACCAACATCGACTACAATAGTTCCCCTCCTCCGCCACCTTGTTTTTCGCCTGCCATTAACTCCCTCATACTCCACCTCCCTTTCTTATCCCAACTCTCCCAAACCGACCCTCACTTAATGGTTGCAACATCAACGACGATTAGTCTCTCTTCCGATTGCCGGATAAGATGTTGGGTATCATATAGTATGGTCTATTTATGGATGGTTAAAAAAAAATAAAAAAAATGGATGGTTACAACCCCTGATTTCACTCTCAAATCTGTGGGAAACAAAAACTATTTCATTGTTTATATAGTATAGATATAGATTTTCTGTGTTTCAATCCACCAGCTATTTCTATATTGTACGAGTATGTTTGAGCGGAAGAACATAGGAGAGAAGAAAATCTGCCGTAGCATTCTCATTAATGTAATCGGTACATATATACACAAATATTGAAGACTCCTAACTATGGTAGGAATATATCTCTACCCTAACAATATGATTGACTTTCTATATACAAAAGATATCCCTAAATATAGACACAATAATATCAAAAATACATCATACATATCTCTACTATCAAACCGTGTATATCTAGTCTAATACCCCCCTCAAGCGAGACGACCATAAGGTAGACTAAGCTTGACAGAAAGTGCAAGGAACCGAGGTTTAGACAGCCCTTTGGTAAATAAATCAGCAAGTTGATCCTCCGAAGTAACATAATTTAACTTCAGAAACCCTCGAGTGACCAACTCTCGAATAAAATGATAATCAATCTCAGTATGTCAAGTCCGTGCATGAAACACAGGATTTCGGGCCATGTGGATAGCAGAAATATTATCACAGAATAAGGATGGAGTAGGAAACGGGATATGTAATTCCCGAAAGAGGAAAGAAAACCACCGAAGCTCCGCAGTAGTAATAGCAAGGGCGCGATATTCAGCTTCACTGCTAGAACGAGATACAGTGGTTTGTTTCTTAGCAGTCCAAGAAACAAGATTTGGGCCAACAAAAATACACGCACCAGTGGTAGAGCGTCGATCATCAGGATCACCAGCCCAGTCGGAGTCAGAATATGCGCGAAGAGAAAGGTCAGTGGACTGATGAAAGGCCAGTCCCAATTCAACCGTGCCTTTAATGAAGCGTAAGATACGTTTTGCTGCAGCAAGGTGAGAAGTTCGAGGTTGATGCATGTATTGACAAACTTGATTTACGGAGAAGGCGATATCAGGTCGTGTCAATGTGAGGTACTGCAGCCCACCAACAAGACTTCGATAAATGGTAGGATACGGAAGGGGATCCCCATCATGTGTTGACAACCGGGAATGGGGAATGACTGGAGTAGAAATGGGCTTGGCATTTGTCATATTAAACCTATCAAGGAGATCCAAGGCAAACCTTGTTTGACGAAGGTGTAGGGTAGAACCCGTCCGAGATGCCTCAAGGCCCAGAAAATAGCTAAAATCCCCAAGTTTACGATTATCAAACGTGGTACAAATGTCATCAATCACCGAAGAGACACCGAGAGAAGAGGATCCGGTGATGATGATATCATCAACATACACGAGAATGATCGTAGTAGTGCCATTAGTGTGCCGAATGAATAAGGAAGAATCGGCCTTACTATTGACAAACCCATGTTGGAGAAGGAACTCGTGAAGACGTTGAAACCATGCCCGAGGGGACTGTTTCAAACCGTATAACGCCTTTCGGAGTTTACAGACATGAGAAGGAAGTGCAGAATCAACAAAGCCTAGCGGTTGCTTCATGTAGACATCTTCATGAAGAAGACCATTAAGAAATGCGTTGCGGACATCGAGTTGTTTAATGTCCCACTGCCGATAATGAGCGACAGTTAAAACAGTACGAATAGTGGATGGTTTAACAACCGGGCTGAAAGTTTCATCATAGTCAAGCCTAGCTTGTTGAGTAAACCCTTGTGCCACTAGACGAGCTTTATGTCGCTCAATGGTACCATCAGATTTGCGTTTGACCTTATATATCCACCGGCATCCGACAACATTCATTGAAGGATGAGATGGAACTAAGGACCATGTGTTATTCTTGTGCAATGTGGAGATTTATTCTTGCATGGCCTGTTGCCAGTGTGGAATTGAAGAAGCCTGCTTATAAGTGTGAGGTTCATATGTAAGAGAATCTCATTGAACTGCAAGAAGACCATGTGGTAGAGGGTGCGGGGACGTAGCCTGGTAGATATCGGAGAGAGTCCGATAATGCAAGGGTGGAGAAGAAGTGTCAGACGAGCTGGAGGGTGCCATAGTGTCAGAATCAGAGAAGCCAGGGGTTGATTCTGATCCTTAAAAAAGTTGAGGGGTCACTGTTGCAGCTGGAGATTCTACAGGGGTTTCCCGAAGGGAACCTAAAACTGGAGGGGTGGCAGTGTCACTAACAGAAAACTGAGGAGCTGCCGGTGAAATCAGAGGCACCTGAAGTGGTACTGGGGAATTCTGGAACAACCGTCTTGGCTGACTTGGTCCATTTCCAGAGAGTGGACTAGACCTTGCAGACCCAATAGTCATAGGGATAGGCCGAGTGGGAGTAGCAGCAGGAAGGTCCAAATGCATATCTGAGAAGGATAGCTGTAACGGAGATCCTGGAAACAATTTTTGTGTATGTGTATCTTGCCAAGGAAAGTGAGATTCATCAAATACCACATGTCTAGAAACATATATTTTTCCAGAAATTAAATCCATACATCGGTACCCCTTTCTCATATTATCATACCCAACAATGATGCAGTGAATTGATTTTGGTATAAGTTTGTGCGAGTTGGTAGGAACAACATGAGGAAAACATGAACACCCGAAAACTTTGAGAAATTTATAATCAGGTTTACGCAAAAATAAAATTTGATAGGGAGACACAAATTTATGTTGACGCATGGGTAACCGATTAATAAGATGAACAGCGGTGTTAAAAGCTTCTAACCAGAATTTGGAATTTTGGGGGGGGGGACCTTGGCTTGAGACATGAGACACAAACCAATTTCAACAATATGACGATGTTTCCTTTCAACAACTCCATTTTGTTGAGGAGTATAAGGGCAAGTTATTTGGTGTTTGATGCCTTGTTGGACGAGAAAAGAAGTAAAGGCACGACTAGTAAACTCACCCCCTCCATCGATTTGAACAGTTTTAACTGTATGAATGGCTGAAATTCGGCGAGACAGTTGATTCTCGATGTGTGTTTTGAATGTAGAAAAGACATTTAGAACATCAGATTTGTGAAACAGAGTAAATAGCCACACAAAACGAGAAAAATCATCAACTATTGATAAATAAAAACGATGTCCATTAAATGAATTAACGAGGGCAGAACCCCAAACATCTAAATGAAGCAAATTAAGAGGCTTCAATGCTTTATAAGTTCTAGAAACAAAAGAAAGTTTACTAGACTTGCCTAACGGACAAATATGACAACAATGGTTATCATTTATTTTGCTAGATAAAGGTAAACTAGACTGTTGACTTAAGACTCTAAGAACTTGGGTTGAAGGATGACCCAAGCGAGAATGCCAAATGTGTTGACTCGTACGTTCTCCAAGAAGAGCGAGCGGACAATGCTGAGACTGGGAATTGAAATTGAGTTGGTAAAGTCCGCCGGAGTTATTGCCAGAAAGAAGGATGTCCTGTGTCTGATTGTCCTTAACACGAAAACCACAAGAGTCAAGTTCAAAGAAACAATTATTATCTTTAGAAAATTGGCGGATAGATAATAAGGGTTTATGAAGATTAGGTACGTAGAAAACATTACGAAGACTAAAGCAACGATTATTGAACTGAAACGAAGAATTGCCAACATGAGAAATATGTAACTTAGAGCCATTACCAAAAACAACTGCATCGTTACCTGAATAAGGATGATAGTCAGAGAAGGAGGACATGTTCGAGGTCATATGATTTGTGGCTCCGAAGTTGAGGACCGGAGGGGTTGACTGAGCAACATAAGCAGTATTGTTTGCATCCGGGCAGGCACGTGCACTATGGCCAATCTGACTACACCACTGACATGTGACGTTGCCATCATACATTGAACTTCTAGGAGAAGGGGAAGGGAGTATACCTCTGCCATACCCATTATTATTAAAAGAGTTTCCCCGTTGAGGCCCGCTGCTCCGACCACGGCCAGATTGTCCACGGCCTTGCGAGTTGTTGTTGTTGCTGCTTTGACTCCATTGACCCTGCCAATTACCACCACCTCGATTATTGTTGTTGCGACCCCGTCCATTGCTACCACGGCCTCTATTATTATTACCACCTCCACATTGCCCAGGAAAAGTGACTGGTTTCTCCGCAACAAGAGCCACGGAAGTTGTAGCAGGGGCAACAAATTTTTGTTGAAGCATCTCTTCCTTGAGGAGTTCAGACAGATCATCCAAAGTAAGATCTTGGCGAACATGAGCAGAGGCTGTAGAGGTGAGAAATTCCTTGAATTCATGACCAAGACCACCAAGAACACGTTGAATTAGGTCTTTGTCTTCAACTGGTTCACCCGCAGCAGCAAGTGAATCAGCAATGGAGGAAGCACGCAGTAGATAATCTGCAACAGAGGTATCCGAGGTCTTCTTCAAATCGTGCAGCTTTTCTTTAAGGTTTTCGATTTGAATGGCTGAGGTGGCCCCAAACCGTTTAGCTAACACGGCCCATGCCTTTGGTGCGGTGTCACTGGAATTGAGGTAAGGTTGAACAGTCGGAGTAACCGTGCCTTTAATCCACCCACACACAAGATCAGTGGCGGCAGTCCACGTCTCATGCAGAGGATTATCAGACCCATCGGCAAGCTTGGCAGGAGGTGGAGTTGGATCGAGGACAAACAAAAGTTTGTGAGTACGAAGCATGGTTTTGAAAAGAGTACTCCAATTAACATAATTTTCTTTTGTCAAAAAAGTTTGGCCCATAATGGCAGTAGGGTTATAGAAAACAGGAAGGCCATTAGAAGAGATAATGTGGTGGCCGGAGGTGGAACCACCAGATTCTGGAGTTCAAGGGGTTTCTTCAGCCATAGGAGAGGCGGCTAAGAACTGAAGACGAGAGGTAAAGAAAAGACCTAACTCTAGATCGAAATTAGACCGATACCATGTACGAGTATGTTTGAGTGGAAGAACATAGGAGAGAAGAAAATCTGTCGTAGCATTCTCATTAATGTAATCGGTACATATATACACAAATATTGAAGACTCCTAACTATGGTAGGAATATATCTCTACCCTAACAATATGATTGACTTTATATATACAAAAGATATCCCTAAATATAGACACAATAATATCAAAAATACATCATACATATCTCTACTATCAAACCATGTATATCTAGTCTAATATATATTAGGACCCCTTTGTTTCGAAATGTATGTTCGTTCTCTGCTAAGAGGTTGTCTCCCATAACAACACCCATTTAATGAGAACGGTTGCAACTGTATCAATTTTGCGCGAAGCGGATCCCCACTAACGCTCTCAAAATCTGCCACGTGGCAGCGACCCATGGCCCAATTTTAATTATTAATTTTTTCCAGAAAAAAAAATTGTTTTTTTTTTTTTTAGTTTTTATATTTTTTGGCAGTTTTTTCCGTTTGTCAAAAGTAAGACTTAGTATAACTAAATGTAACAACTGTGTTACTTATAAAGTAACATTGTTTATAAGTAAACGTAATACCAGTTTTACAAAAATTATAAATGTTCAAAGCATTGTTACGTCTCAGAGTAAGACGCTAATTTTTAAAATATAAAAAAATTATTTGAACAACTGAAAAATATGTTTTGTTACATTTAGTTATAGTAACTATTACTCTAGGCAAACTTATATATATATATATATATATATATAGGTGCTCAAATGAGAACCTAAATATCGTGAGAACCGTGAGAACCAATCATAACCATTAGATTAAAAAAAAAAAATCAAGGGTACAGATGTTAGATACATTGGATACACTTGGATACATTACAAAAAATTTGATTACACTTGGATACAATAGGTTAATAAGTATTGTATCTAAGTGTTGCACTTGGATACACTATGTTAAAAACTAATGTATCCAATTGTTTTTCAAAAATTAACTAATGTATCCAAGTGTATCCAATGTATCTAACATCTGGACCCTTGATTTTTCTTTTAATCTAATGGTTATGATTGGTTCTCACGGTTCTCATATAAAATGGTTCTCACAGAAGCGCGACCATATATATATATATATATATATATATATATATATATATATATATATATATATATATATATATATATATATATATAAAATGCCAGCAGGTCATGGTGTTCTCATACAATTTTTTGTCCTCTAATAAAAGTGCTCAAATTGGAGTCCATTATTAATTAAATCAATAAATTTTACTTTTGACAAACATCATTTTTCAGTTTATAATCTATAGGGTGGAGATTATGGATACTTGTTTACATTTGCTATTGAAATTAATAAATGATCACTTTGTTTCTCAAATGCGCTTAAACTAAAAATATACTTGAAGTAGAAATCGTATGTTTCAAAATTTTCAATTAAAAATTCATTATTTTAGTTTAGAAAATGAAAACATTTTACTCATATTTGGGATGAGCTTTCGATCTTTCTGAAATATCATCTCTTTTATTATTGTGATTGAATTTGATTTGTCGTTTAAAAAAAAAATAACTAATGAAATGTAGCGACCCCAAAACCCGTCCCTATTTACTTTCTATTTTGGGGGATTTTTATTTGACTTATGGGTGCATTTTATGTGTTGCATCATATTTTATGATTTGCATATCTTACTTGATTATTTGTGTTATTTACTTAGTTAGTAAGAATAATGATTAAAGGAGTTAAATGATTAAGTTGAAACTTTAGGGTCCTTGTTGAAAATATAAGTTAAGGGGCTTAAGTGTTAACTTTGAAGGTCTAGTGACCAATTTGTAAAATGGGTAAAGATATTTTTTATAAAACACTTACCTTTCTCCTCTTTCTCTGTATACTTTTCTTCTGCAACTTTCCTCGTTCAACTTAGGTTAAGAAAGAAAAGGTAAGTTCAACTCATTTCGATTTAATTCTTTTTATTTACTTATCCGTTTTAAAAACTAATTATATAAAAATGATCAGGGCGTCGAGTAGGTCATTTCAATCCGAACAAAACTTATTTCAGCGATACTTTTTCCGGAAATAGGTAAGTTACTAATTCCCCTTTAAATGTTAAAATTGTCATATATGCTATATATGATACTTGTAATAGTTATTTTGTGATTTGGGTAATATTTGTTATACTTGTAATTTTGGGACAAAGGGAGTATTTAGTATGTTGGTTTGGTTGGGTTCAAAGTAGTATTAAAGTTGTTTTGAGACTAATTTGGTAGTCTTACTAAAGTTATAAACGTAAGTGTTGTGCTTTTGGGACGGTGAAACGAAAGGAGTATAAATTATTTTGGGTTTTGCCTGTCAAGTGTGTGGGCGGCCGCCCAGAAGGGGCGTGCGGCCGCACACTTATCTGGAAGATTTGTTCTTGAGAAATCTGGATGTGTGCGACCGCACACCCTGTTTTGGGCGGCCGCACATTTTCCCCTGAGTCTTATAGTTTGGTTGAGGTAAGGTATAGAAGGTTAACTTTGGTTTAATCTTTGGGGTATTGTCTAGGACCAATATATGAGTGTCCTGGGATATTGTCATGGTTAATGAAAAGGGTGTTCAAGTGTGTGCAAGAATGTATTGTGATCTTGAATCATGTTGTTGTAGACTCTTTGTGAGTGATCCTTTATGTGCATCTCTGATGTGTTTAGCTTGGTTCATTATTTTAGAATCATTGCCTCCGGTTGTTGTTTAGCAAGTATTCATTACTGTGCTTCTTGTGTAATGTCCAGCTGGTCTTGTTTTGGAGTCAGGCAATGAGAGAATTATAGTGGTACAAGTAAGTTCACTATAAGGTTTTCCATTGGTACCTTCTGTGTCAGGCGGTGGGAAAATTATAGTAGCACACAAGCCAAGTTCACTATAAGGTTTTCCACTGTGCCTTCTCTGTTTCCCCAGTCCAGATTGGCCTTGGATGGGATGAATTGCTTCCTTTGGTGAGCATTTGGATTATGACTTTGTGTCATATTTCCCTCTCTGGTTACTTTGGTTCTATTGGTTATGGTTTGGTTTTCGGGATCCCGGCTTCAGCTATTTATGCTGCTCAGATGGTTTTCTCAGTTGATTTTCTCAGATGGTATTCTCAGACAGTTATGTTATTGGGTAAACCTTGGCTTGGTATCCACCGGAGTGTGGGCTATGTGGTATTTGTGGTATATGAGTTGGTCGTTATTTCTAGCCGGTATGGGATGGTTGGCGATAGGGAGCCTCTCATGTTATGTGCCATATGCTATATGATTATTTGTTGATATAGTTTCTTTATGATTATCATATCAGCATGTAACGTAGTTGCATTTTAGTAGCTTACTGAAATTTATTCTCACCCTTTATTTGTTTACTGTTTTAGATAAAGGCGGGTCCAGGGGATAGGACACTTGGCACGAGAGGAAGTTGGAGTGGTAAGAGATGGGACTTGTTTTGTTAAGGTTACATTATGTAAATGTAAAACCTTTTGGGTAGAGTACCCGTACTTTCTGTTGTCACACCTATTTTAGTTAAGGTTAGTGTATGTACATTTGTTTAAAGGTTTGTAAGCCTTCGGGCTAAGTACTTTCGTTGTGAAAGTTGATTGTAAAGTTAGTTTAAAGTTAGATGAAGTCTTTGAACTTCAAGTGTGATTTTGTTAAACTTTATAAAAGTACATTCCGAAAAATTTTCAAAAGTGTTTTATAACGTCTTCCACTCGTGTCCCGAGCGTGGGGCCAAGTAGGACCACGGGTCTGGGGCGCGACAGTTGGTATCAGAGCTAGGTTGTAGATGGTCTAGAATGACTAAATGACCTAGGAGGGTAGTAGAGTATAAAGTGAGTAACGTTGAGTGTTCTATGCAAGTATTCATTAAAAATGGTTGAGAATCAAGGAGATCAGGCTGGCTCTTCGGGGCAAGGGGATGCCAGAGAAGAAGCTCGAATTATGTTCCAAGGAATGTTCGTAGCAGCAATGAAAACTTTAAGTGATCAGAGGCAAGAAAGGGAACAGGTACCACCAAGATATGGCCTAGAACAGTTTTTGAAAATGAAGCCTATAGAGTATGATGGAGAGCCTGATGTATCTAATAGTGAAAGGTGGATTGAATCAATGGAAAAAATCTTTGATGCTTTGAGATGTTCTGAGGAAGATCAAGTCAGGTTTGCTACCTATAAGTTTAATGGAGCTGCCGAGCATTGGTGGAAAGCTTTGAAAACTAAATGGGATGAGACTCATGTACCTTACACTTGGGAGAATTTGCTGGGAAAGTTTAAAGAACACTTCATTCCCTGGGTAGATCAAGACAGGAAGGAAATGGAATTTCTTAGCTTGGAGCAAGGTTCTATGTCAGTTGCTCAGTATTCAGCTAAATTTTCAGAGTTGTCCAGGTATTGTATGCACTTAGTGGCAACTGAGGAGAGAAAGGCTATGAGGTTTGTGAAAGGTTTGAAAACTGTGATTAGAACTCAGTTAGTATCCCACAAGTTGCAAGATTTTCAAGATGCAGTTGATCGAGCCTACCAGGTGGAGCATGATATTGAGGAACATAAGAGGAAAATGGAATTGTTAGGCGCAGGGAAGCAAGTTAGGCAACAACAACAACGTGGTGATAATAGAGGAAGTCAAGGTGGATCTTCACAATTCAAAGGGTCTTCTCAAAGACAGTCAGGTAATAGGAATCAAAGTAACACTTCAGGGAGTCAGAGCAGAGGAGTTTGTAATTATTGTCAGAAAGAAGGGCATTCAGAAGATAGATGTTGGAAGAAACAGGGCAAATGTTTGAATTGTGGTCAGTTGGGTCATTTTCAGAGGGATTGCCCTAAGTTTAAGATGCAGGCATCGGGAAGTGTAGTTGGGTATTCTCAGGGCCAGAAGAGGGATTCCTCAGGAAAGCCTAAGGTTCAAGGTCGTGTCTTTGCCATTTCTCAACAACAGGCTTCAGATTCCTCTAATGTGATAGGAGGTATTATTTCTGTGTCTAGTTTGAGGGCACGTACACTTATAGACCCTGGCTCATCGCATTCTTATGTGTCTGTGCATTTTGCTTCTCGATTGCATTTGTCTTCTGAATCTCTACCTTATGTGTTAGAGGTGTCTACTCCTATAGGGGAGTGTTTGGTGACTAATGAGGTGTTGCATTCTTGTGATGTGCATATATGTGAGCATGTTTTACCTGCTGATTTAGTTATCTTACCATTACAAGATTTTGATATTATCTTGGGTATGGATTGGTTGGGTAAATATCATGCGTCTGTTGATTGTGCTAAAAAAGTGGTCACATTTTCTATCCTTAATGTTCCTAAATTTACTTTTGAAACTGTTCCCTGGGGTAGAGAGATTCG
This sequence comes from Campanula takesimana, assembly GCA_026119855.1. Lineage (NCBI taxonomy): Eukaryota > Viridiplantae > Streptophyta > Magnoliopsida > Asterales > Campanulaceae > Campanula > Campanula takesimana. The sequence continues at coordinate 2,361,156 of JAOWBW010000008.1, read as the reverse complement.
AATTATTTCTTATGTGAAGGCTAGAAAGTTGTTGAACCGTGGTTGTGCGGGGTATTTGGCTAGTGTCTTGGATACTACTAAAAGGGTTCCTGATATTGAGGATGTGCCTATTGTTAAAGAATTTTCAGATGTATTTTCTTCTGAGTATGCTATGCCTCCTGACCGGGAAATCGAGTTCTGTATTGACTTACTTCCAGGTACGGATCCTATATCTGAGGCACCTTACAGAATGGCCCCAGCTGAATTGAAAGAGTTGAAGGTTCAGTTACAAGAGCTACTTGATCGAGGATTCATTCGTCCTAGTGTATCCCCGTGGGGAGCTTCAGTATTATTTGTCAAAAATAAAGATGGGTCCTTGAGATTGTGTATTGATTATAGAAAGCTGAATCAGGTAACTATAAAGAACAAATATCCGCTTCCTCATATTGATGATTTATTTGATCAACTTCAAGGGTCGGTTGTCTTTTCAAAACTTGACTTGAGGAGTGGGTACCACCAGTTGAAAATCCGTTCTGAAGATATTTCCAAAACTGCTTTTCGTAGTAGATATGGCCATTATGAGTTTCTTGTTATGCCTTTCGGGTTGACTAATGCTCTGGCTGTTTTTATGGATATGATGAATAGGGTCTTTAAACCTTATCTTGATACCTTCGTGGTTGTATTTATTGATGATATTCTTGTTTATTTCAAGTCCCGGGAGGAGCATGAATAGCATTTACGAATGGTTTTATCTATTCTTCGTGAGAAGCAGTTGTTTGCTAAATTCAGTAAGTGTGCTTTTTGGCTCGATGAAGTATCTATTCTTGGGCACGTGATTTCTAATAAAGGCATATCAGTTGATCCATCCAAAGTTGAGGCTATTGTGAATTGGAAGAGGCCAGAATCAGTTACAGAAATTCGAAGCTTCTTGGGGTTAGCTGGGTACTACAGAAGGTTCATTGAGGGGTTTTCTAAGATTGCAACTCCCTTGACTCAGTTGACTCGGAAGAATGTTCCTTATGTGTGGGATGAGAAATGTCAAGTTAGCTTTGAAGAGTTGAAAAAGAGATTGACTACAGCTCCTATTCTTGCCCTACCTAATGGTAATGATGATTTGGTAATATATAGTGATGCTTCTAAAGAAGGCCTCGGGTGTGTATTAATGCAAAATGGAAGGGTGATTGCATATGCTTCGAGGAAGTTGACCCCAAGTGAGCAGAATTATCCTACCCATGACATGGAGCTTGCAGCTATTGTCTTTGCGTTGCATAAGTGGAAACATTATCTTTATGGAGTAAAGTTTGAGATTTTCACAGATCATCAAAGTTTGAAGTATCTTTTCTCCCAGAAAGAGTTGAATAATAGACAACGAAGATGGATGGAGCTGTTGAAGGGTTATGATTGTACCATTTCTTATCATCCGGGCAAGGCAAACGTGGTAGCTGATGCTATTAGCCGGAAGCCTTATGTAGCTTCATTGATGGTGCGGGAATGGAAGATGCTCGAGATTGGAGTCCTTATGAATCAAAGCATGGAGATATTTTTGCGAACATTCGAGTATTTCCAACTTTAGTTCAACAAATAAAGGAAGCTCAGAAGGATGACCCGGAGTTGGTAAAGATTATGGATAAAATCAAAGATGGTAAATTTGAGGATTTTTCCCTCAGTTCTGAAGGGGTATTGACTTTCAAAGGTCGATTGTGTGTGCCTAATGTTGATGGGATTAAACGCCAAGTTCTTGATGAAGGCCATAAATCGAGGTATACTATTCATCCCGGGAGTACTAAAATGTATCAGAATTTAAAGCAACACTTTTGGTGGAATAATATGAAGAGGGAAATAGCGGATTATGTATCCAAGTGTTTAACATGTCAACAAGTTAAAGATGAACATCAAAGGCCCGCAGGATTACTTCAACCGTTAGAGATTCCGGAAGTGGGAACATGTTACTATGGATTTTGTGACAGGGTTACCTCGTACTCGAAGAAGGTTTGATGCAGTTTGGGTGATTGTTGATAGATTGACAAAGTCTTCTCATTTTCTACCTATTGAGATTGGTTATTCTATGGAAAGGCTTGCAACTTTGTACATTAATGAGATCGTGAGGTTACATGGAGTTTCAGTGAGTATTGTGTCTGATCGTGACCCTAGATTCACATCTCGGTTTTGGCAAGCATTTCAGAAGGCTTTGGGTTCAGAATTAAGGTTCAGTACTGCTTTTCATCCTCAAACAGATGGTCAGTCAGAAAGAACTATTCAGATTCTTGAAGATATGTTGAGAGCTTGTTCTGTTGACTTTTCTGATTCGTGGGATATTCATTTGCCTCTCGTAGAATTTGCTTATAATAATAGTTTTCAGTCCAGTATTGGGATGGCTCCTTATGAAGCCTTGTATGGGAAGAAATGTCGATCTCCTATCTGTTGGGATGAAGTGGGAGAAGCCAAGATTTGGGGTGTTCAGATGGTTAATGATTCAGTTGAAAAGGTTAAACTTATTCGGGATCGTTTGAGTACTGCTCAGAGTAGACAGAAAAGCTATGCTGATCATCGAAGGCGAGACCTTGAGTTCGAAAAAGGTAACTTTGTGTTTTTGAAGGTTTCCCCTAAGGTTGGTATTCAAAGATATGGAAAGAAAGGCAAGCTTGCTCCGAGGTATATTGGTCCGTTTGAGATTCTTGGAAGAGTGGGAGATCGGGCTTATCGTCTTGCATTACCTCCTTATCTTGATAAGATCCATAATGTGTTTCATATCTCTATGCTTCGAAAATATGTGTATGATTCTTCTCATGTTTTATCTGAGGTACCCGAGGATATTGAGTCGAGTATGTCTTATGAGGAGCATCCAGTCCAAGTGATTGATTCTAAAGTCCAAGAATTGAGAAATAAAAGTATTCCTCTTGTTCGAGTTGTGTGGAGGAACTATAATGTGGAAGAATCAACTTGGGAACTTCGGGAAGAGATCGAGAGAAAGTACCCTTGGTTGTTTGAGGGCCTCGGTAAGTAACCCTAAAATTCGGGACGAATTTTCTTTAAGGGGGAGTGATTGTAGCGACCCCAAAACCCGTCCCTATTACTTTCTATTTTGGGGGATTTTTATTTGACTTATGGGTGCATTTTATGTGTTGCATCATATTTTATGATTTGCATATCTTACTTGATTATTTGTGTTATTTACTTAGTTAGTAAGAATAATGATTAAAGGAGTTAAATGATTAAGTTGAAACTTTAGGGTCCTTGTTAAAAATATAAGTTAAGGGGCTTAAGTGTTAACTTTGAAGGTCTAGTGACCAATTTGTAAAATGGGTAAAGATATTTTTTATAAAACACTTACCTTTCTCCTCTTTCTCTGTATACTTTTCTTCTGCAACTTTCCTCGTTCAACTTAGGTTAAGAAAGAAAAGGTAAGTTCAACCCATTTCGATTTAATTATTTTTATTTACTTATCCGTTTTAAAAACTAATTATATAAAAATGATCAGGGCGTCGAGTAGGTCATTTCTATCCGAACAAAACTTATTTCAGCGATACTTTTTCCGGAAATAGGTAAGTTACTGATGGATGAGTTTTTACCCATCCAAATCATATACTTCTATGACTTATTAGATGCTCAACCTTGGGTGTTTTGATGGTTTTTTGAGTGTTTATGAGTATAGAAAAGGAGCGGAAGAATGAACGGATTCATGGGCATTAAAGTGTGAAAATGAAGGATAAAGAACGGACCAGAACATAAATATAAATATATGTGACTACTGATTAATCAATTCCATTGGATATTACTCGAAAAGAGTTTTCCAAAGATAGTTTACACGTCCAAATCAGAGTTCGTATGAAGAAGTTATGGCCTCCAGAAGTTTGCGCGTAAAAGGTACAAGTCATCAAAGCAAGGGTACAATACCAGATCTAAACCCAAGAAAAATCTAGCAACTCTATCTTCCATGCGGTCACTCCATGCAACCACATGCCTAGGGACCTTAGGGGAATTATCCAGGGACCTTTGAGGAATTATCCAAATTATGATGGGCTTTTCAGTAATTTCCAAATTGCCAAGGACTTTTCTGGAATTTCTGGAGGACCTTTGGGGAATTTTTGAAGGGATTTTCTGGAAACTCGAAAATATCAGGGGCTCCTGGGGAAATTCGGCCATCAGCACTTATTTTCTCCTTTTTCAACAAGGAATCCTAGGTTTTTCCTAATTTTTACACCTCCTTAGCCCTAGTATAAATATAACACTCCATCCAATTTATTGGAGGGATACTTTGTACATACTTTTAGTCAAGATTCAAGATTGTAATCAAGATTTCATCAATTTAATCCCAGGTTTTGATGTTCTTTATTATTTTTCTTGTTCTTGATTTTATTCTTATTAGTATCTAATTTCTTAGATTCATGAATTGGTAGTAACAATACTTGATCTCTATTCTATAGATTTAATTCTTCCATTCTTTCTTATTCTTGTTTATCAAAATATTCTTCATTCTAAATTCTTTAGTTTCAGTTATATGTTAAGATATAAATTGGCTTTAGAATTTCTGAGTATCTATTGTTACAGTGACTTGGGCATTGATACATTGACCACTATTTTGATTAATATATTTATTTGATGCCGTGATAGAAATCAAGTGGGTGTAGGTTCATATGTTCTTTAGAACGTAATAATTCTTTAAATAATTACATGGACTTGATTTGCGAAGTGTGGTTAGTTAGAGAGAAATAGATTGCAATCCGGCCGCCTCACCGTCCCAATTCTTACTTTTGTGAACGAACCCAAGAAAGAGATTGATCTTTTCATTAGGAGCATAGCATAGAGTGAAAGTATTTGTGAACCCAATTCGTGAATCTATTCGTTAATCTTGCTTCTATTTGTTTCTTAGTTTAATTTTTAATTATTGTTTTAGTAGTTAAATTAATCAAAAACTAAAACCACTATTTACTTTTCTGTTTTACTTGCATTCTTGTTAATCCTTCAAGTCTCTGTGGATTCGACCCTTGCTTGTGCATACTACTACATCGGTAACTAGTACACTTGCTAGGTAATTTAATTAGAGGGAGATTTTCTCCATCAGTTACTAATTCCCCTTTAAATGTTAAAATGGTCATATATGCTATATATGATACTTGTAATAGTTATTTTGTGATTTGGGTAATATTTGTTATACTTGTAATTTTGGGACAAAGATAGTATTTAGTATGTTGGTTTGGTTGGGTTCAAAGTAGTATTAAAGTTGTTTTGAGACTAATTTGGTAGTCTTACTAGAGTTATAAACGTAAGTGTTGTGCTTTTGGGACGGTGAAACGAAAGGAGTATAAATTATTTTGGGTTTTGCCTGTCGAGTGTGTTGGGCGGCCGCCCAGAAGGGGCGTGCGGCCGCACACTTATCTGGAAGATTTGTTCTTGAGAAATCTGGATGTGTGCGACCGCACACCCTGTTTTGGGCGGCCGCACATTTTCCCCTGAGTCTTATAGTTTGGTTGAGGTAAGGTATAGAAGGTTAACTTTGGTTTAATCTTTGGGGTATTGTCTAGGACCAATATATGAGTGTCATGTGATATTGTCATGGTTAATGAGAAGGGTGTTCAAGTGTGTGCAAGAATGTATTGTGACCTTGAATCATGTTGTTGTAGACTCTTTGTGAGTGATCCTTTATGTGCATCTCTGATGTGTTTAGCTTGGTTCATTATTTTAGAATCATTGCCTCCGGTTGTTGTTTAGCAAGTATTCATTACTCTGCTTCTTGTGTAAAGTCCAGCTGGTCTTGTTGTGGAGTCAGGCAATGGGAGAATTATAGTGGTACAAGTAAGTTCACTATAAGGTTTTCCATTGGTACCTTCTGTGTCAGGCGGTGGGAGAATTATAGTGACACACAAGCCAAGTTCACTATAAGGTTTTCCACTGTGCCTTCTCTGTTTCCCCAGTCCAGATTGGCCTTGGATGGGATGAATTGCTTCCTTTGGTGAGCATTTGGGTTATGACTTTGTGTCATATTTCCCTCTCTGGTTACTTTGGTTCTATTGGTTATGGTTTGGTTTTCGGGATCCCGGCTTCAGCTATTTATGCTGCTCAGATGGTTTTCTCAGTTGATTTTCTCAGATGGTATTCTCAGACAGTTATGTTATTGGGTAAACCTTGGCTTGGTATCCACCGGAGTGTGGGCTATGTGGTATTTGTGGTATATGAGTTGGTCGTTATTTCCAACCGGTATGGGATGGTTGACGATAGGGAGCCTCTCATGTTATGTGCTATATGCTATATGATTATTTGTTGATATAGTTTCTTTATGATTATCATATCAGCATGTAACGTAGTTGCATTTTAGTAGCTTACTGAGATTTATTCTCACCCTTTATTTGTTTAATGTTTTAGATAATGGCGGGTCCAGGGGATAACACTTGGCACGGGAGGACGTTGGAGTGGTAAGAGATGGGACTTGTTTTGTTAAGGTTACATTATGTAAATGTAAAACCTTTTGGGTAGAGTACCCGTACTTTCTGTTGTCACACCTATTTTGGTTAAGGTTGGTGTATGTACATTTGTTTAAAGGTTTGTAAGCCTTCGGGCTAAGTACTTTCGTTGTGAAAGTTGATTGTAAAGTTAGTTTAAAGTTAGATGAAGTCTTTGAACTTCAAGTGTGATTTTGTTAAACTTTATAAAAGTACATTCCGAAAAATTTTCAAAAGTGTTTTATAACGTCTTCCACTCGTGTCCCGAGCGTGGGGCCAAGTAGGACCACTGGTCTGGGGCGCGACATGAAAAGTGGCCTTGAATATTATTGACTCTAGGTCACTCCAACGACGTCAATGTTTAGCCATTTTGGTAACTTGGTTATTATGGCCTCTAGCCCTCTAGGTCATTCAAAGATCAATGTTTTCCATTTTTCGTAAAGTTAGGGTTCAAATTATATTTTGCTTACATTACCCAAGATAAATTGATCATAGGTTTTAATTATGTTGGTTGTGGCTTCAAGTTTTAGAATAATCTATGATTCATTATCCTTTTGGACATTCATCATTATCCACATGGTGAATGTATGATGGCTTTTGGTGTTTCTCAAAAAACACTTTAGTGTTCCATCTCTCTCTTGGATACATCCTTATCCTTGGATGGTTTGTGCCTATAAATAGGTTTTGGTAGGATGCTTTCTAGTATTGTGGCATGTTGTGAGAAATCATTTGGAGTGTTAAACACATTGTAAGAGAGAGAGACATTTGTAGTGAAAGATCACTTTGAAAACAATTTGTAATCACCTTATAGTGATTTTGGTTGCCACCCGTGGACGTAGGAGGATTTCTCCGAACCACGTAAATTCTCGTGTCTCATTTGTTACTTTGTTCGTGTGGGTGTGTGGAAGTGCAAGATCCGTTTCCGCATTCGCTTTCAACAATGGTGGAGCATGATTATACTCGCAGCCATTTTGACCACTGTGTGTATTTTCGAAAACTCAAAGATGGATCCTTTATTTATTTGCTCTTGTATGTTGATGACATGTTGATAGCATCCAAGAGCAAGGTGGAGATCGATAAATTGAAGGCTCAGCTGTTAAAAGAATTTGAGATGAAGGATTTGGGTGAAGCACAGAAGATATTAGGAATGGAAATCCAGCGAGATCGAGGAAGTGGTACTGTTTGGTTGACCCAATCACAGTATTTACAAAAGGTGTTAGCAAGATTTTGTATGAATGGTTCTACGAAACCAGTTGGTACACCGCTCGCTCCTCACTTCAAACTCAGTGATTCGATGTGCCCTAGCTCAGATGAAGAGAAAAAGTTGATGAAAAATGTTCCATATGCAAATGCCGTTGGTGCTTTAATGTATGCTATGGTTTGCACCCGGCCAGATATCGCTCAAGCTTTGAGTATCATTAGTCGATATATGCACAATCCAGGAAAAGGGAATTGGCAAGCTGTTAAGTGGATATTGAGGTACATTCATGGTACTGTTGATGTTGATCTCAAGTTTCAGAAGCAAGAAAAACTTGAGCTTGATAAACTTGTGGTTGGATATGTGGATTCAGACTACGCTGGTGATTTGGATATGCGTAGATTCACTACTGGTTATGTGTTCACTATGGCTGGTGGACCAGTTTGTTGGCGTTCTGTACTCCAGTCCACAGTTGCATTGTCTACCACCGAAGTAGAGTATATGGCAGTCACAGAAGCTTTTAAGGAAGCTATTTGGATGCATGGGTTGGTGAATGACTTAGGGATTTTGCAGCAACACGTTAGTGTGTTTTGTGATAGCCAGATTGCTAATTGTTTATCGAAAAACCAAGTATACCATGCCCGTATGAAGCATATTGATGTTTACTTTCATTTTGTTCGTGAAATTGTCAATGAAGGTGACATTCGGTTATTGAAGATTGGGACTACTGATAACCCTGCTGATATGTTAACGAAGGTGGTCACTCGGGATAAATTTGCGCATTGTTTGGATTTGATCAACATTGGTCGAAGATGATAGCCGGTGGTCTTGGTGGCAACCTGACCCGGTTTTGCAGTTGGAACTTTCGCCAAGGTGGAGATTGTTGGTTTTGGCTTCAAGTTCTAGAATAATCTAGGATTCATTATCCTTTTGGACATTCATCATTATCCACATGGTGAATGTATGATGGCTTTTGGTGTTTCCCAAAAAACACTTTGGTGTTCCATCTCTCTCTTGGATACATCCTTATCCTTGGATGGTTTGTGCCTATAAATAGGTTTTGGTAGGATGCTTTTTAGTATTGTGGCAAGTTGTGAAAAATCATTTGGAGTGTTAAACACTTTGTAAGAGAGAGACACATTTGTAGTGAGAGATCACTTTGAAAACAATTTGTAATCACCTTATAGTGATTTTGGTTGCCACCCGTGGACGTAGGAGGATTTCTCTGAACCACGTAAATTCTCGTGTCTCATTTGTTACTTTGTTCGTGTGGGTGTGTGGAAGTGCAAGATCCGTTTCCGCATTCGCTTTCAACAAATTATACATTAGATAATTAATTATAGATGTTGCATAAATTAAAATATTTTCATATAATGGGCGAGATGTATAATTGAAAATAATTCTACACATCCCAATAAAGTTTTCCCTTAATAATAAACAAAAAATAAAACTTGAGTAGGTTATCTAATTAGGATAAATATTTTTCGGTGATTTCCTTAGTGAGTGAATTATAATGAAGGTTGTTTCATAATAATAAAACGCAAAACAATTAAAATTGAAATTATAAAATTTTGACCCGACATCTAGGATTAATGTTGCAATCAAATGAGACTCACGACCAAGTATCACATCAACTATTGAAGATCAATGTTATTGTCTCTTTCTAAAATTGAAAATTGTATGGCGTTCGCAGTGACGATTGGACGTGTAATTTCATACTCCATTCGTCTTATTTTAAGAGTCAAAAAATGGGTGGGTTCAAGAATTAATGAAAAGGTGATGTGTTGTGAGTGTTGATAGTTGGATGGGAGAGAAAAATTGAGGTAGAGAAGAGTTAGTGGATAATTGTTGTAGTATGACATGTAGAACCCACTTTGTATTTTAAGATTTTGACTCTTAAAATGGAACACCATTTTAAGAAATTTTTGACTCTTAAAATGGGAGTGCGTGGGAGTATATGGTTGGAATCTTATTTATTCTGCATTGTCCCCTTAAGGGGAAAACCCCACAATGAAATGTATGTGATGTATTTTGAAAAGGTGAAGTAGTGATTAAAATCCACAAAAAATTGCATGTGATGTACCCAAGCAAAAATTTATTCTTGGGTCCCATGTAAAATACTTGAAAATATGTTTGAGGAAATGGACGGACCAACGATGGGCTCGAATCGTCTCACTTGAATGGAAGACATGTAACTAGTTGACATAGAGATGCAAGTCGGCCTAACCTATCGGATTTATTAAAAATACCATTTAAGTTATCATGATGGCATAAGTTGACCCAAGAAGATAGAGATTTTAATAAGAGCTAGCTTGAAGATGCAAGACGTCAGAGACAGCTTGAAGGAGCAAGTCGTCGGAGACAGCTTGAAGGTGCAAGTCGTCAGAATCATCTTGAATGTGCAAGTCGTCAGAACAGCTAGAAGGTGCAAGTCATCTGAGATAGCTTGAAGGTGCAAGTCACCAGAGACTGCTTGAAGGTGCAAGTCTTCGGAGACCGCTTGAAGGTGCAAGTCGTTAGAATCAGCTTGAATGTGCAAGTCGTTAGAACGAGCTAGAAGGCTTCTAGGAAAGTTAACTTGCATTCAAACTACCTAAAAGACCTTTGAAAGAGAGTCTTGATGCAGGAGGGAGAAAGAGGATATTTGTGACCAGAAGAGCGTTTGGCGAGTTGAGTCCTCAACTTGTCACCCTGGTGAATTAACAGGGCATCCTGCCATTTGGGAGAAGGGATGGACAAAAAAGGACCAAGATCGGCCCAATAAAATATAAGTGGGGACGAAGTTTATCGAAATGGTCAACTAAATGAAATGAGCCAATTGATCAAAGAATAAGGTCAACGTGATGAACCAAGTTACCATCTTCCTCTTGCAAGCCCAGCCTCCTCTTGCAAGCCCAAGTTACCATCTTCCCCTTGCAAGAGCAAGTTGTCAATGTGGAACTCAAAATGTTATTATTCGAGTTGCTTGCTCAACTCGCCATCTTGATGAATTAGCAAGGCATCTGAACTGAATGAATTTAATTCAAAGTCTTCAACCACAAAGATAGGTGGCCTTAGCTAAATACATGGAAGTCTAGGAAATGGCGACTTCCATGTAGACCCTTCAGCAAGGTCTCTGAGGGTACTTATATAAGAGACCATCAACATATTACCGACTTGAGTGATCAAGGAGCAAGTCGTCAAAGCGAGCAATTTGCTAAGTGGGCGATTTGATCCCATATTGCTTGGACGCCACGATAAAAGATCAATAACCTCTGACATTGTGATCCATTATCTGAAGATAGGACAAGAATACCTTTTCGCGTCCCACTAAGAGAAGGTGGTCATGTAAAAAGTCCAAGTGACCAATGACGAGTTGACGGGTGTCCTAACCCCATGTCATGGTGAGGACCACAAAGAGGCCTATATAAAGGCATCTCTACCAAAACCCTAAGGTATGCTCACTCAGACCTTCAAACTTTTCTCTTCTTGGTTTGTTGGTTGAAAGGAGATCTTATTCTCACGCCGGAGGGTTTTGGCCGGGAAACATCCCGGCCCCCTAACGGTGTTGGTTTTGCAGATCGGAGAAAAAGAAGTTAGGTACAACCTTCCCTGAGGACGACGACTTGGAGCGTGATGCCCACCCGAGATTTTTTGGCAGCATCAGCATGTAAAGTAATTTGGGACATGTCATTCTAGTAGTCGCCATGAAATTCAAATCTCCTACCATTATAGTAATGATAGAGTTAATATCAGTGGCAGAGACAGAAAAATTTCGACTGAAGAGCAAAATTACCTTAACTAATTAAAAAGTGGTAAAATTAAATTTAATCCTCGTAAAATTATTACTCCCTCCGTCTCGAAATAAATATCGTTTCAACCACTTCTCTCATATTAAGAAATGCAATTAATGTATGTGAAAAAGTCTCATATACCCCTAAAGTAATCCAATTAGCTAGACAATTACTCCCTCCGTTTCAAATTATTTGTCGCTTTAGGAGTAAAAAATTGTTTCAAAATATATGTCGATTTACTATTATCAATGCACTTTTACCCTTTTGTCTCAATTATACCCTTATTAATGATGGTGAAAGTATCTCTCATGAAAGCATTTAATCACCTAGAAAGTTGGATTATTTAGGGGCAAATGGGTCTTCTTAACATGCATTAATTACATTTCTTAATATGTGTGAAAAAGTCTAAAGCGACAGATATTTTGAAACGGAGGGAGTAAATGCTTGTGTAGGAGATAGTCCACTATCATTAATAAGGATATAGTTGGTATACAACAGCAAAATAACATTGAAAATAGTAAAACGACAAGTATTTTGAGACAGAAATTAACTCCCAAAACGACATCTATTTTGAGACGGAGGGAGTACACCATAAAAGAACATTAGGCCTAGGCAACTGCTCACATATACAATGTTGTAGATCAGCCTCTAGTTCACACCCTAACCTAATATTAATCGTTTATGGTATAATCGTAAAATTTACATGAGCTTAATTTCATGTATATAGGGGGCGTTTGGTTCGTGGTAAACTGAGTGAATGGAATGCTCAATTCCGTTTGACTAATTCCATTGCTATGTTTGGTTCTTTCTTTCCTAATTTTTCATTCCAATGGAATGTCCAATTCCATTCCATGAAGGAATTTGTCATTCCATCCTAAAATAGGAGGAATGCTCAATTCCATCCATTTCATTCTATTGATGGAATTGAAAGAACATCTATTATTAGAGTAATAAAAAATAGTAATAATAATAATAATAATAATAATAATAATAATAAACAATAATAATAATAATAATAAAAAAAAATTATAATAATAAAAATAATATATTTATATTTATATTTATAATAAATAATAATAAATAATAGTAAATATAAAATAAATAATAATAATAATAATAATAATAATATATATAATAATAATATTAATAATAATAAACAATAATAATAATAATAAATATAATAATAAAAAACAAAACATAATATAATTATAATTATAAATATATTATTATTAATAATAATAATAATAATAAATAAATAAATAATAACAATAATAGTAGTAACAATAATAAATATAAAAATAATAATAAATAATAATATTGATAATCATATTAATAAAAATAATAAATATTATGATAATAAATAAATAATAATAATATAAAAATAATGATAAATATAGTAACAATAATAATAAACAATATTAATAATAATAATAATAATATATTATTATTATTATTATATTAGTATTATTATTATTTATAATAAATAATAATAATAATAATAATATAATATTTACTATTATTATTATTATTATATTTATTATTATTGTTGTTATTATAATAATGATAATATTTATTATTATTATATTAATTCCATTCCAATAGTTTTGTCATGAAACCAAATATGAATTGCCAAGGAATTGAATGACAATTTCATTCCATTCCGTGCCAACCAAACACAAGTTTGACCAAATTTTTTCCATTCCAATTCCTTAAGGAATTCAATTCCATTGACCATTTCATTCCTTTAAAAAAATTCATCCGAACCAAACGCCCCCTAAGTTTTATTCCAATTGAATTGCTGTTGAGATACATATATATTCAAAAATTATTTAGTGAATTATTCAAGTTATAGCTGATTCGGGTCAAATTTTTCAGTCTCCTTGATATTCCCTAATTTTGCTAAAAATGCATATTGCTTTTTATTTCCATTTTGAGCGTCCCATACTTATTACTACTTACTCAAAATATTTACTGATGACGCCAAAATCTGGTTGGATCAGCCTTCGTCTAACGGGTCGGATAATCCCAGCAACAGTTCTTGATGGCGGAATCTGCACACACGAAACAAACGCAAACTACACCGGGGCTTCACCGGCGAAGGCCCTCCGGTGTAAGAATAAGGATATGGGTAATTAGAAATAGAGAATCAATTGACTAGATTAGAGCCAAAAGTTCATTACCCGTTTCTTGTGTAGAGGACCTGTTTTTATAGGCGCGGGTGTATGAGTTCTAACTTGATAGGAAAGCCAGGAAGCCCGTGGTGATGTAGGACTCATATTCCTTGGAGATAGACTCCTGATAAGGATGGATGATATCCTGTTATCTGATAGGAGAGTTATCTTGGTTCAGATAAGGACTCTTAATTTTAGAGTTGTAATATAACTCTGTATGAGGTTTCCCAACGATAATGGGAGGTTTACGATGCAAGTCGGCCCGTCATCTAACTCGGCTCGTCATAGAGGCTGGCTAGGGATTAGGCTTCTCGAACTCGGCCTAGACAAGGACTGCCTGCTCGGCCTCACTGATGTCGAGCTATAAACATGGGCTTGTGAGTGGGCCTCTCGGTATAGGTCCATTAGGTACGCTGGGCCTCTCGTCCGGGTTCCCATCTACTAGGTCGGTTTATGTCGTTCAGTGGCCCCCGAGTTTCTATCTCGGCATGCCGAATAGAAATTGTTGGGTATTTAATTTTTGGTTGATTGATGTGACAGTTGTAGCCGCCAAAATCCTTGCTTCGATTTGCTGATGCCAGTAGGATTTAATGCTAATTGAATCATTGTTATTCTTGGAATGGGAAAACTCCAGTTGGACTCCACATATGAATAATATTTATTACCCTTCAACTAACTCCATCTTAAATACTATAAATAGAGAATCTGTGTTTCAATTTTCCACATTATTCTTGCCTTCTTTCCTTCTCCCAAACTTTATCCATGGCCAAGAGAGAGTATGACGATGCTTTTCCAGAAGAATGTGATTTCTCAGATGACGCGAAGGACTCACCTGTCCTGGATGACGAAAAATCTGCTGATGGCTCCTTACTTTCGCCCGAGGATTACTGTCAGGATGGTGAAGACTCAGATGATAGCAATCATGAATGGGAGGAGTCCATCACCGAAGGTAGTGATGAAGACTCAGGTGATGATGAGGACAACAGCTCCAGCGAGGTTGATGAAGAGAATGAAGAAGAAGAAAAAGACTTCAAAGCTCTCCAGGAAGAGATGAAGTTGTATCAAGAGAACCAAAAATAAACAACTTCATGTTGGCCTAATGATAGTAGTAACCTTTTTTCTCTTTCTTTTTTGTACAGGCTAAGCCCCCGGCCTTGCTGTGGGGGTCTTTTGTTAAATATATATATATATATTGGGGCTCTCTCCTTGCTCTGTTTTTGAATTCTCTACGATTTGTATGACCTTGAATCTTTTCATTATCATCATCTCTTACACGATGCTGCAATAGAACAATGCCGATCATCCGATCTCAGTTGACATGTCGGCATGGAAAGCATTTGCACCTGTCGTTCAACCATAACTTCAATCACCGCCCGACATAGACTTGACCTTTCCTCGTCTTGGTTTCATCCTGTTCTTGGATACCACTAAGGATGTCGGTCCGTCGTAGGGGTGTCGGCTACATCTATGTGCTGAACCCTTTAATGTCGATATAGGCATCTGAAAAGTGGGGTTTTTGAAGCGACTGGCATCCTTGTGGTAGGTCTCGTCTTGACACGTGTTGATCTAGCATTGGAAGTCTGCTTGTGTTTCTCAAACGGCGGTTGAGTCACTTCAATCGTTCGTCTCCTCATTGTATTGATTGGTGCACGTGTCCCAGTGATGGGACAGTCACCTCGAAAACGCGGTCCATTAAATGTGGATCATGATGAGTTAGTGGGAGTACATGCTGCCCATGGATCGCGGGTCAGGTCCGACTTAAACCCGGACCCATAATTTTCGACCCGACGATATATACTTCACAATAAACCCTTGAAAATATTTTACTTTCCAATTCTTCACCTGCGTAGTGTGGCTGCCGCCGGCGAATCAAACAAGAACTCTGATTTTGGAGCGACTCCCCTCAATCTGCTTCGATTAAAGTGCTTTAGGCGCCTCTCGACTAGCTCCCTCCGATCTCTTTCCATTTTTAAGGTATTCTTCCCCCTTCCTTTTGTTGATTTTCCACATTTGGGGTTTCGAGCATTTCTTTGAGGGTTTTGCCGCTTCGTCCGCCACTGTTCTTAGCTTTATTTCTTGAACTTTCACTTCTTCCCAATGTCTGGACCTCTGATTTCGGGTGTAAATCCCTTGTATGGTTGTTATCAAAGAAACAATAGGCTTTATATTAAATCAAATGGGCATTGGAATATGCTCTCGTTATTAGCCGTGGGGGATATCCTGTACTTGAGGGGGTCACCTAGGGAAGATCTGAGGTATCCATCTGGCCTTTATGCCCCGAGGGTTAGAGGGCAAGACGATGCCGACATGATTGTCTTTGATAACGAGGATAGAGTCCTTGACCATATTTATTTATTTTATGTAAAAGACAAATCCTTGATTCGATCCCGTCTTGAGGGTGCAACCTCCTCGGTCCCCGTAGTTGATTCGGGGGGAATACGGCCTTTCCAAGGCTTCTCGATGAGTCTAACCCCTCTGCTTCTTCTACAGGTATGGCCGGGGAGAGCACCTCCAATAGGATAGTGGATCGCTTCGATACTGATGTTTCCAGGCCAAGACGAGGTGCCAGTGTTAAGATGACTAGTAGGAAAGCGGGGAAGTCAGGTACCGTTGTGGGTAAGCACCCCAAATCGGGTGAAGAAATGATTGAGGCCCTCTATTCTCGGTACGGAGTGAATCGAGAGGAATATCGTTTGTACTATAGCAAGGCCATTCCTTTAGATACAGATGAAAAGATCCATAACTTTTACTACGACCAGGCTGTGGTCTCGTTCTTCTTTAAACAATTCCAACTAGGACTACGGCTTCCTCTTGACCCCTTTATTAATGAATTTCTGGAGTCGTGGGAACTGATGCCGGCTCACATTGGTGCTAATGCAGTCAGGTACCTGGTTAGTTTCATTGTCTTGTGTCGCAGTCTTAACTTCGAACCGTGTATGTCTGTTTTCGATCATTTCTTCAACGTGAGTTACAACAAGACTACGAGAACATTGACCATCAAGTCCGATCCCTCCAAACCTAAGATTATCACCCCAATTTCTGGCACAGTCAGCAAGGTGTCGGGGTGGAATTCCCATGTAATTAAAGTCGAGTCCCGTTTTGGTTGGGAGTTTTCCCTCCCCTGAATACGCACCATCCCGTCCTCATAAGGTCCACAAGCCTGAATGGAGCGATAGGCTGATCGCTAAACTTGAGGAGTTTTCCAACTTGGGTACTTTGGATTGGAATGAACTGGAGAAAGATCCCCGCTATTATGTTCAGGCCGGGTTGATGAAGGGTCCCCTTGATGGGGTCGTCCCTAAGGTTAGCGTTCTGAGGGGAAATAGGTTCCCGGATTGGATCGTCCATCCCAATTTTGTTTTCCTTCGTGACTGTGTTCGTTGCCAGGAGCAAAACAACATTTGCCTTAAGACTGAAGATACTATAGGATGTAATTATCTAACTTTGCCTTTTTTTTCCCTGATCTTTGATGCCTCGTCTCGGTCTAATCTTGGTGTTTTGTGCAGTTTTGACTATGGAGCAAGTTGCCGAGATCGAGTTGGAGGAACTTGACCCTGTTCAGGCAGCGAGGTTGAAGAAGCAACGGTCTAAAGCTGCCGCCTTAGAGAAGCGTCATGATGACATGGAAGATAGGCAGAGGCTGCTTCAGAACAAAGATGATTCCGCGGTGCCTATGTCGGACCGCTCTGTTGGGGAAGTTGGAGAGGGGGCCGACGTGGTGGCCCCCGAGACCGAAGAGGCTGCTCACGTTAGTCTGTCTCAGAGTCACGGCCAGGATACGCGCGTTGTGATTGAGTCGGATAGTGGGGGTGCTCATCACGGTCAGAAAAGATCCAGGGAGGAGGTCAGGGAGGTTCGAGCTCCGAAAAAGGCAACTCCCTCTGCTCATGATTCTGCTTTCAGCCCGGCTTTGCCTGACGATGAGGTGAAGAGTTGGGTAGAGAGGTTTGGTGGTGTCCCTATTCTGTCGGGTCTGGACGTGTCAGTTCGTTCGGGCCTTGCTCTGAAGAAGGGCGGTCCGGTGATAAAGCGGGCCATGAATGTGGATACCATTGAGCAGTTAATTGCTGAGAAACCCACGTCCCAGCAAATGTTGAACCGCAAGGGCTTACTCCTTAGCGAGGTAAAGCTCCTGGCTATCCCATTCTCTTTCTGCTCTATGTCGTTATTTATTTCTTCTTTCTTTTTTGTAGCTTGCATCTCTTGCCCAAACCGATTACACCATGTATCGCCACGCCTACGAGTCCTTGAAGGAGACAGAAGCCGAGGTGTCCAGGCTTAAAGGCTCCATTGACGATCTTAACGACAAAGCGGTTATCTTAGAGAAAGAAAAATCTTTTCTTGACGCGTCACATCGCCAGTCTCAGGAAGAGGTCTCAAAGCTGAAGGAGTCTCTGCTAGCCACGAAAAGCGAGCTCGAGGATGAGAGCAAGCGTGCTGAGACGTTGGCGGGAGAAAAGGCTACCGTTGAGGAGAAGCTTTCCTTGTTGGAAGACCAGTATGCTCGTCTGGAGGAGAATGTGGAGATTAAAGAGAAGGCGGCCATGGAGGCTTATAAAAGTGGGCCCCAATTCAGGGCAGACCTGAGTGATAGAGTCGGCACGATATACAATGATGCCTGGTCCAATTTAACTCGTCTCCTTTATATCGATCCCGAAGTTGATGTACCATTGGAGAAGTGTGCTCGTCTCTATCATCAGGACGCTTACAGTGTTGAGGCACGGGCCGCGCATTCTCTCATTCCATTCTCTGAAGGAAGTCTCAGGGTTATCAAGGCGATAGATCGCAAGGCCAACATGCCCGTCTGGGAACCTCCGGAGCTGGCGCCTGATAACTTTGAGAAATTGCTGGAGCGAACCGAGGATGAGGCACGTGCCGGTGTGGATTGATCTGACGACTTAATGTTTCAGTTTGTAAAGCCGGTTTGGCTTGGAACAGTTGTATTTAGCACTTGTCTCACTCTGCCCAACGTCACCGGGGGAGTTTTAAACACTTTTTGTATGTCCCAAAGTATTCATAGGCCTGGACCCAGTGTTTGCTGGGGGGCGTAAACACTTGTTTTGAGAACCTCGGTTTGAGGCGTTTTAGCCTTTGTTTAACCTGTTCAGTTAAGTACTTTCTCGTTATTAATTTGTTTACTTTATCTCGGTTTGAGATGTCTCAACGATCTGATGTGACGAGATGCGATAGCCAGTTCGGGCTACGTTTGTAGGCCGTGGTTACTCACCATGTGGAAAACCATAATAAGCTTTATATGTTCCGACCGAGGTGGTCTACAATTGAGTTCCGACGAACGTCCAGTGTTTGGGTTTGATACGTCGTCTGATCGTTAGGATCAACTCAAGTCGTCTTATATGCTAGTTGTTGGAACTAGACGAGGTCGTCATGCTTTAAGTGTGCTCATCGACTTCGTTAGGTTGCTAGTTATTGAAACCAGGCTTTAGAAGTCATGCTTTAGTGTGCTCATCGACTTCGTGAGTTTGCTAGTCATTGAGACTAGG
This sequence comes from Campanula takesimana, assembly GCA_026119855.1. Classification (NCBI taxonomy): domain Eukaryota; kingdom Viridiplantae; phylum Streptophyta; class Magnoliopsida; order Asterales; family Campanulaceae; genus Campanula; species Campanula takesimana. Next base: position 2,342,097 of record JAOWBW010000008.1, on the reverse strand, counting down.
CTTTAGAAGTTATGCATAAGTGTGCTCGTCAACTTCGTCAGGGTGCTAGAGATTGACACTAGGCTTTAGAAATCATGCTTTAAGTGTGCTCATCGACTTCGTTAGATGATCTCGTCGTTATAAACAACGCTGAGATCGTGTCATGTGCTATAATCAAATCTTGATGTAAATGAAATAAAGGAAATTTTATTGATAAAACCAAACTAAGACAACTAGATATCGACTATATAAATCTAAACTGAAAATTTGATAAAAAGAATAAATAGCTAACCGAGATGCTACTGATAGTACTTTCTTAAGTGCTCGGAATGCCATGGGTGTTTAAGCTCTTTTCCTTCTGGAGTTTTGAGCATGTAGGTCCCTTCCCGTATAATGTGGGTGATGACGTAAGGGCCTTCCCAGTTTGGCGAGAGCTTGTTCTGTTGTGACTTCAGGTGTGTCGACTCAATTTTTCTGAGTACCCTGTCACCTACTTCAAAGGTTCTCTTTTTTACCTTGCTGTCATGGTAGGCCTTGGTTCTTTGCTTGTAATTGATCATTCTGAGTTGGGCGGTCACCCTTTTCTCGTTGACTAGGTCTAGGTCTAGTAGTCGGTTGTACTCATTGACGACCTCGTCATAGTTGGTTACTCTGAAAGTCGGCAAGGCCATCTCGGCTGGTGCCATCTCTTCTGAACCATAAGTCATAGCAAAGGGTGTCTCCCCAGTTGGCCCCCGAGTGGTTGCACGGACGGCCCATAGAGCTAGGGGGAGTTCGTCCAGCCACTTTCCTTGACTGCCTTCCAAATTCTTGGTGAGTGCTTTTAAGACAAGTTTGTTGGCGGCCTCGGCCTGTCCATTGCTTTGAGGATGGCTGACCGATGACTTCTTATGTTTGACTCCCAATCTATTCAATTCCTCGGTGAAGGCATCAGAGAATTGTAGGCCATTATCTGTCACTATAGTGTGCACGCCAAAACGGCACCATATATAGTCATGGATGAAGTTGATGGCGTTTTCTTCAGTGATCTTTGCTAGCGGTTTTGCCTCTACCCACTTTGTGAAGTAATCGACCGCCACGATTACATATTTGTTGCTCCCTTTGGCTAATGGAAATGGTCCAATGATGTCGACTCCCCACATGTCGAATGGCCATGTCGGTATGACCAAGCTTTGCTCTACGGCAGGTACTTTGGGCAGGTCGGAGTAGCGTTGACATTTGTCGCACCTTTTTACGTAGGCTTGGGCATCCTCCCTCATGTTTGGCCAATAGTAGCCAAGTGTGATGATTTTTTCGGCAAGGGTTCTGGCCCCCGGGTGTCCCCCACAGATTCCCCCATGTACCTCGGCGAGGAGTTTCTCGGTGCTTTTTGGCGCAACACATCTTAGGAGAGGTCTAGAGAATGACCTTCTGTACAGGATGCCATTCCAGACCATGTATCTTGCCGTCTTCTTTTTGATCGATTTGGCCTCTAACTCGTCCTCGGGGAGTTTTCCCTTTTCCAAGTAGTCCTTGTAGTCGTCAATCCATGTCCTTTCCTCGTCATCTAGGAGCAAAATCTCCAGTCTTTCATAGGCAGGCTGGTCGGTGTAAATGATCAGGGGGTCCGAGTCCTCAGCTGTTGCCATCTTTGAAAGTAGATCGGCTTCCAGGTTGTATTCTCTACCGACTTGTCGTATATCCCAGAACTCAAAGTTCTTTGTCAAGTTTAGGACGAGGTCTTTGTATTTGGTCAGCATGTGGTTTTCGGTGTTGTATTCCCCTTTAACTTGGTTCACCACCAGTTGGGAGTCGCTGTATGCTACCAGTCTTGTTGCGCCAAAGAACTTGGCTCTTTCAAGTCCTAGGATTAGGGCTTCATATTCAGCCTGATTATTTGAGGCAGGGAACTTGAACCTGATAAAATCACGTGCAACATGCTCACCGGCAGGGCTAGTCAAGTAGACCCCGGCGCCGCTTCTTCCTTGGGTAGTTGACCCGTCGGTGTATAGGACCCAACAGTTGAGCGGTAGTTCTTCCAAGGGCTCTCTATCCATAGGGAACTTCCTTTTTCGGGTGGTCGCCGTGTGTTCACTTGTAAAGGCGGTCTCGACTAAGAAGTCAGCAAGAGGTTGGGCCAAAAGAGTCTTCCTTGGCTTGTAGGTTATATCGAACTCGGTCAGTTCGATTGACCAGTTAAGTAGGCTTCCTGAGCTGTCCATCTTGTGAAGTATTTTTCTAAGAGGAGCATTGGTATAGACCGTGATGGGATGAGCCGAGAAGTAAGCTCGTAGTTTTCTGGCTGCAATTACCAAGGCATAAGCAATTTTCTCGGCATTGAAGTACCTGCTCTCGGTATCCGACAGTGCTTTGCTGACGTAGTAGACCGGCTTCTGGATACCGCCTTCTTCCCTGACTAGCACGGCTGCTACGGCTCGGTCGGTTGCAGCAGCTAAGAAAACGTACAATGTCTCACCCATGACCGGGCTACTAAGTAGGGGTGGAGAGCCGAGGTAGTCTTTCAGTTGCTGGAACGAGGTCGAACACTCTGGCGTCCAAGCAAAATCCTTGGTTCCCTTCAAGGCTTTGAAGAAGGGGAGGGACTTTTCTGCTGATTTAGCAATAAACCTACCGAGTGCTGCTACTCTCCCATTCAACCTCTGAATCTCTTTAATACAAGTCGGCTCCCTCATATCAATCAAGGCTTGGATCTTTTCTGGATTAGCCTCGATGCCTCGCTGAGAAACCATAAAACCTAGAAAATTGCCCGCTGTAACCCCGAATACGCACTTGCTAGGGTTGAGCTTCATATCGTTAGCTTTTAAATTGTTAATGGTTTCCTCCAGATCTGGTATGTGGCTGCCGATCTTGGTCTTGATCACCATGTCATCAATGTAGGCCTCCATATTCCGGCCTATCTGAGATTTGAAGACCTTGTTCACCATCCTCTGATACGTGGCTCCTGCATTCTTTAAGCCGAAAGGCATCATGACGTAGCAGTATACGCCGCCTGCAGCTTGGAAAGCCGTCTTTTCTATGTCATCCTCTGCCATTTTGACTTGATGATAGCCAGAGTAGGCGTCCAAGAAAATGAGGGTTTGATGGCCGGCAATGGAGTCTACGAGCTTGTCAATCCTGGGGAGGGGATAGCTATCCTTGGGACAGGCCTTGTTCAGGTCCGTAAAATCAACGCACATCCTCCATTTGCCATTGTGCTTCTTTACCATGACGACGTTTGCCAGCCACTCAGGGTAAGTGGCCTCTCTTATGATGCCGGCTTTGAGGAGTTTGTCGACCTCGGTCTCAATTGCTTTTTCCTTGTCGGTAGAGAAGGCTCATCTTGTCTGCTTGACCGGTTTAAAGAACTTGTCGACTTCCAGTTTGTGGAGGGCAACAGCTTCCTTCACTCCCACCATGTCATCTACTTTCCAAGCAAATACGTCCAAATTGTTTTGGAGTAGGGAAATGAGCTCTTCTCGTTCTTGTTGGGAGAGTTGCTTCCCAATCTTCACTTTTTGATCTGGATAATCTGGGTTGATGACGACCTCGTCTAACTGATCCACTGGTTTAAGTTCGGGGCCGTCTCTGAACTCTAGGGTCTCGACAATGATCTGCTTGACCTTTTCCTTGTCTTCCCCTTCCAAACTTAGGTTTTCCATGTCCAACAGTTTCTCGATCTCGGTTTCCATATCAGTCGGTTGTGTGGCCCCCGAGCTAGGGACAACGGCGATAGCCCAGTTATCCGTAGCTGTGTTCATCGAGATGCAGCCAAAGCCGTTTAAACCGTAGGTAACCTCGTCCCTAGTTGGGGTGTCGTTGTCGGGAATAACCCACTCGTCGGGTTCATCTTCAATGTTCGCCAATATAACACCGATATATGGCGTTGAGGTTGTGAACGTGGTTGATTTTGAAACCGTGATTCTTTTATCGGGAGTATCAATTTCCATTTTGGCCTTTGCTTTCCTGGATTTCATCACGTGCTCCAAAAAATCTTTCGGTGACCCTGGGACGCACCCGATTCCAGTCGGGGTGGGGAACTTCACCCTTTGGTGAGGGAGGGAAGCAACCAGACCCAACTTTCCTTGCTGGGTGCACCTAGGATAGCATGGTAATCACTGTCTAGATCCATGACTATGAAGGTGACCGTGGCCGAGGTTTTGTAGGGGTGAATGCCGACTTCCAGGAGTAAGTCAACGGTTCCTTTGGCATCGGCCTTATGATTAGTGAACCCTTCTTGCCTTCCATTATACGGGTCAGCATTGTATCAGGAAGTTCCATCTCTTTAAAGGTGCGATAATATAGCACATCCTTGGCCGCTCCGGAGTCGATGAGGAGTCTGTCCGACTCGCAGTTATCAATACGGCCTGTGATGACTAATGGTTGTTCTCTCATTGCACGGTTTCCCGCCAATTCATTCGGAGAAAAACTGATCACTTCCTCGCTCTCATGGATCCAGGGAGGGATGTGTGGAAGACTTTACTTAGCTCGTAAATCTGCTCCTTGAGTTTCTTGTTGGATGGAATTTCCTCTCGGATCACGCCTATCAACCTAGCCCGAGGTGGCCTGTCGACATGATCATTGTTTTTGTCTTCTTCCTTTGGGTTTATTGTCCTTGGTCATGAACTGATTGAGATTGCCTTGGTCCTGCCCATTTCTGCAGAATCTTCTTCAGGGCAAAACAGTTGTCGGTGGTCGTGACCGTTATCTCTGTGATAGGAGCAATACTTTGTGGTATCCCTTGGGTATTTCGGGTTGTCTTTTAAGGCTTGGGGTTGGGGAGATCCACCAGATTCATGATCTCAGAGATCGGTTTATTGAATGTGGTGAATGTCTCGGTCCCCCTGGTCCTGTTTTTGCCCTTGCTGTTTCCCCCGTTGGTCCCCTGGGAAGAGTTCCCGTTATGTGACTTGTCATGATCTCGGTCTCGTTCCTAGGACCATATAACGTCTTTTTCTTCTCCTCGGCGATGGCCGTGCATAAGCAACGTGGTACAACTCGGCTTTGGTGAGGGGGCTCTCTGACCGACAATTCATAAGTTAGCTGCTCTGATCTATGACCATTCGTGAAGCATACAATTATCTCCATGTCGGTCAGGCGTTCCTCTATTGAGTCGGCAAGATCCCTAAACCGGTTGTAGAAAACTTAGGGTGGACTCATTCTTGCTCTGGACCATGTTGGCTAGGTCAGACAATCTTTTCTTTCTAGCACCAGCAGTAGCAAAATATTCCAGAAATTGTGATTTCAATCTGGCAAAGGAATTGATGCTACTTTTCTCAAGGTCCATGAACCAGGACCGAGCTGCCTTTGTTAAGGTGCTTGCAAAGGCCTTGCACAGCACGTCATCCTGATTAGACACTAGGGCCATGGTGGCCTCAAAGGCTTGGATGTGATCCAGAGCGTCGGCGTTGCCGGAGTATTGTCTAGATGTGGGAGCTTTAACTGTGGATTAGGTTGGTGCATCCTTAATCCTCTGCGCGAAAGGGCGCATGGCATCGTAATCATTATTGGGTTTCCTGTGCCCCTGATTCATCATCTCGGTTGTTGAGTCTCTCTCTAAGGTCAACAATGTCCCTTGTGCTGAATGCCGAGTATGACTGGAACTTACTATGCTTCGATCACAGAGCGTCCTCTTACACCTTGGATCGGTTCAAGGCGATGCCTTGAGGAGTACGGCGAGGTGGAGTGTGCCGGGGCGGATCCTGCCGGGGTGGGGTGCGCCTTGGTGGATCTAGTTTGAGAGGCGAATGACGTCGGGCGTCCCCACGACGTCTTTCCCCTACAATTCTCACTCCAGGGGATTCATCTTCTTGTTCTTCCCG